>OX422207.1:408113601-409313601 GCA_949130495.1 Sambucus nigra
TTGGGCAAAGTCTCCTTTGTTTATTGGACTATCCACCCTATTTAAGGGGTTACAACAAATCCAACAACTTAAAAAAAATCCAAAATTCGGAGATGGGAGCTAGAAGGGCGGGAATTGAGAATATGAATTCATTCGTTCTGTGGGACTTCTTCAAAATGTCTCTGCCGTGGTGTTTGACCACCATCTTGGATGGGGTGAGAGAAACTAAGCAGGCCTTTATCGGAGCATCAGAGAGCATGTTTTTGGAAATTGTAATTCTTTTTGAGCTTTTGCACTCATCTACTTCTGGATTAGGTGCTACTATTGCTGTCTTCCCATCCTTCTTCCCACCTCTAGCCATTATCACTCTCTCCCTCTCGGTTTTCTATACGATTTGACAAACAATAAACATAATTCATCAGTTTTTCGAACAAAGATACAATCACATAAGTAAATATACAATCAGTAACCAATATGCTACTTGCTAGTGATGTGAGATTGAGTTCTCTTAATAGCATCAGACCCACCATAATGATATGCGCCTTAATAACGAACATAGCAAGAAAAACCACATATGCCTTTGTTTATATGCATATTAAGGCATATATGCCAGTGCATATATGCAGTGCGTGTGCGTGCGTGTGTGTGTGTTTGTGTACGCGTGTGTGAGTGGGTAAGGGAAGGAGGGGACGGGCAGGGGGTGCATGTGTGCGTATTTGCGTGTGTGAGTGGACAAGGGGACGAGGCAGGGGGCGCGTGTGTATGTGTATGCATATATGCAGTGCATATATGCCTTTGTTTATATGCATCTTGAGGCATATATGCCAGTGCATATATGCATTGTGCGTGTGTGCGTGCGTGTGTGTGTTTGTGTGTGCGTGTGGGAGTGGGGAAGGGGGAGGCGACGGGCAGGGGGCGCGTCTGTGCGTGTTTGTGTGCGCGTGTGTGAGTGGGAAGGGGGGAGGGGACGGGGCAAGGGGTGCGTGTATGCGTGTGTGCGTGTGCGCGTGTATGCATATATGCAGTGCATATATGCATATGCATATTGCAGCATATATGCCTTTGTTTATATGCATATTGAGGCATATATGCCAGTGCATATATGAAGTGTGTGTGTGTGTGTGTGTGTGTGTGTTTGTGTGCGCGTGTGTGCGTGGGGAAGGGGGGATGGGACGGGCAGGGGGCGCGTGTGTGCATGTGTTTCTGTGCGCATGTGCACGTGTGTGCGTGTATGCATATATGCAGTTCATATATGCATATACATATATGCATACTGCAGCATATATGCCTTTGTTTATATGCATATTAAAGCATATATACCAGTGCATATACGCAGTGCGCGTGTGTGCGTGCGTGTGTGTGTGTGTGTGTGTGTTTGTGTGCGCGTGTGTGCGTCTGTGAGTGGGGAAGGGGGGAAGGGACAGGGCAGGGGGCGCGTGTGTACGTGTATGCATATATGCAGTGCATATATGCATATGCATATATGCATATTGCAGCATATATGCCTTTGTTTATATGCATATTGAGGCATATATGCCAGTGCATATATGCAATGCGCGTGTGTGCATGTGTGCGTGTGTGAGTGGGGAAAGGGGGGAGGGGATTGGCAAGGGGCGCGTGTGTGCGTGTTTGTGTGTGTGTTTGTGTGCGCATGTGTGTCTGTGTGAGTGGGGAAGGGGGAGGGGACGAGCAGGGGGCACGCGCGTGCGTGTGTACGTGTGTTTGTGGGGAAGGGGGGAGGGGACGGGGCAGGGGGCGTGTGTGTTCATGTCTGCATATATGCAGTGCACATATGCAGTGCATATATGCATATGCATATATGTATATTGCAGCATATATGTCTTTGTTTATACACAAATTGAGGCATATATGTCAGTGCATATATGCAGTGCACGTGTGTGCGTTCGTGTGTGTGTGTTTGTGTGCACGTGTGTGCATGTGTGAGTGGGGAAGGGGGGAGGGTACGGGGCAGGAGGCGCGTATGTGTGTGTGTGTTTGTACAACGTAAACAATGGCACAAACCTTTTTGATTTTTGCCCAAAGACTCTACCTTTAATATAAGATATTGACAACAAACTACATAGATCTGCAAAAAACATTAGATATGAAAAAAGAAAACAATATAAATGTGACAAAAATCATAAAGATGCATGCTTCAAGTCACACATAGAAACTAAAACCAAATATAAATTATTCATGTGATTGAAGCAACAAAAAATTGAAATTATTTATCACTACTCTTTAGCTTTTATTGCTCTTGCTATTGATTATCAACCGATGCTAAATGAAACTAAAATCTCAATCATAACACAACCACACATCAAATATCAAACCTGAAAATAACCAATTATGTGTAAAACTTTAAAATTTAAACTAACAATTACATACATTGGAAAAGCAAGATGATGATTAAATACTTTAAGAAGCAACATGTCCAAGTCATTCATTAATATTGTACATCACCTGAAGAAGGCAGAATGGAATCGGCAAAAGAAATTTACATGTTAGTAATTATAAACAATGTTTGTTGATGTTTTCTCAACCACCAAAAACAAATCATATAAAAGAGGCATGGAACCCATTACACCATTTTTGAATGTAGCCCCTTTAATTGTGGGGAAATATTAATATTTGACATTGCCCCCATCCGGCTCTACTAAAGCCCTTAAAGGTCACATTAGCGAAAGTGGACATAGTTCCATATGCCCACCAATGACCAATTCAATAAAAGTATTAAAAAATGGGCACATATCTGATGTTCTGGCTGATTCTGGTACCCCATGTTCCTCCCCTGAGCAATAGTCATTCCATGGAAAATAACTAAGCTGAAATATAAATCCAACAAAATGATAAGATCAGCTGCAATCGATGCCACATCCAGCAAAGCTGGAGCAGGCAACGAGTTGAATCATGACTGCTGAATTTGTTATGTTTTTCCGGCTTAACAACATGCGAAAGTAGGCCATCTCATATGTTCTATTATTAAACACCTGTCAAATTTTAGATAAAAATAACATAGTATGTATACATATATCATAAAATTTTGAAGCAAAAGAGAAATCATAATTACCTGTAAAAATTGTGATCGTCGCAGATTAAACATGAACTGAGGGGAAAATGAAAAATGGGGGTTTAAAGTAAATGAAGACAGTTCGGCCTTCCAGTAGTCATTTATGTACATGTATAAGAGGTATTGAATCCATTACACCCAATATCAATGCTTCTCAGATAGAAATTACAATCCGTAAAATTCATAACATTCTTCTCTATAAGATATAATCCTTAAAATCTTCCTTTTATTTATAACAATGCTGCTCAGATAGAAATTAGTTGTAATGTTCCAACCAAATATAAACTATGCCCACTGTGAATAGATTACATCAAACTCTTCCAATAGAGCCTCAACATCTGATATTTACGCCCATTGTGAATGTTGCGCATGGGAACTAACTGTGCAAATCCTTAGATGATCATTTGAAGGATCTAAACAACACCTCAAATCTGATTCCACAAAAAATAATACTCAAAGATTCAGCAAGCTCAAACTTCAACCTAGAGTAACTGAAAAACCCTAGCAACTCTGCTCTAAATAGTTCACGCAAAAATGCAAAGCGATCGTGAAAATTGAAACTTACTTTGGTGAAATCAATTTGGAGATCTTCAATTGCTAAAACAGATCGTTAACTTGCAAATCCGATGATGGTACCAGTGATGATGGCCATGGATCGATTCTCTCTACCGGCGGTTGGGGAGAAGTAGTGAACCGGAGGGCGGCAATGGGGGAAGGCGACGGAGGGCGAGGGTGAGGGCGAGCAGCCAAGGCAGCGGAGGGCGAGCAGGTTTAGGGAGGCAGTGAACGGGGAGGGAGGGGCGTTGGGAGGAGAGAGAACATAGAGAGGGAATCTGAATTTGTGTTTGGGGGTTGTAAGGAATGAGGGACGGCTGAGTGGGGGTGAGTGAGATATGTCGAGAGAGAGAGAGAGAGAGAGAGGGAGAGGGTGGTGTGCGTGTAAAAGGAGAGTGTTACCAAAATAGCCTCACTTTTGAATTGAAGTGTAAGATGGGTGAGTAAAAGGGGGGGGGGGGGGGGGGGGGGGGAATCAATTAATTGAAGGGTAGGGTTGTAAAAAGAATCTACATATGATCTCAAGCATTAAAATATGTAAGAAGGTGGCATCGATCTAAACTGTTAAAAATGTGTACATTTTCAAAAACCAAGCAAACTTATTATATATATAGAGAGAGAGAGGGAGACAGGCTCAAGTGCACACTAAGTTTGCACATCATTTTTTTAAAATAGTAAAAAAAATATTTTTGAGTTGATTTTTTTTATGTGATATCTAAACATTTCAACGGAGCCATGTAAAAAAAATCAGCAAAAAAAACTTTTTTTTCTATTTTTAAAAAATAAGTCAAACTTTCGCATCTTTTAAGCACTTTAAAAGCTTCGAAAGTTTGACCCGTTTTTTAAAAATATCAAAAAAAAGTTTTTTTTAGCTGATTTTTTTTACATGGGTCCGTTGAAATGTCTAAATATCACATAAAAAAAAACTCATAAATATTATATTTAGTTCCTTTAAAAAAATTGGTATGCATCATCACTATGCAATCTTAGTGTGCACAAGAGCGTGACTCTTATTTTTTATTTTTTTCGATTTTTATCTAAATGGATTCCCAGGTGGTTTTTAAGTCAGTCATATTGACTTCCAGTTAGCTTTCCAAATGACGGACTAAAGGAGAATTAAGATTGGACCAATCAACGTAACTCAAGGTTAAGTTTGCAAGTTTAAAAATTATTGGTCGGAATTTGAAAGTGACCCAAACCTGATTTTTAACAAATTGTTAATATCTTGGCAGAATCTCTATAGTCAGTCCCAGACGATAAACTAGGTGAGTTTCTTGAAAATAGTGAGACATGGAAAAGGAAGGTTTTGGAGTTTGAGATTGAACTTTTCATACCTAAAAATACGCATTTAATAAGATTCTGCCATAGATGCTGATGTTTGTGAAGAGAAGCCTTCTGCAGTTCTGCTAAGTTGTGTCACCCCCACGCACTTAACTTTGTTCATCTTGAATCTAGTTAAACTTCTTCAGTCAGCTTTCTCTATCAATATATGTGGCGATCTTCCCCAGCCCTGAAGCTCTTCTACCAAAGGAAAGTACTACGGTACATATAAGCCAAGGAAAATGTGCTAAGTTATATTTTTTAAACAAAACGTCAAGTCTCTTCTATTATAAAAAATTAACATTATTCTTTCATTTAAGTCATTAAGTACGTCGCAATGCAAATTTTGTCAATTCTCAATTATTAAATAAATTTATATTAATGTTAAAGTCATTGTTGGCACTTGAACAACTTAGTCTTTACGTCAGTATATGTTGCATCAGTCAAATAGTCATGCTTACGGAAGTGTTAAATTTAGAGAATCTTGCCCTAAATAGAGTTAACAAAATGAAACTCTTTTTAATTTAAAAATAAGCCCTAGGTCTCCTCACCCAGAAGTTTAACTATTTGGTTATAAAATGAGGTGCAGGTGGGAGACTTCAAGTTTATCTGTTCATGTAACAAAAAATTAGTTACAACTTAGACGTGCGTTGTTCACTTGATGTCTTTATGTTTTTTTTTTTGGTATTTTTATTTGCACCCAAATTTTCTTTCTAAGCTTTTCAAGTTCAATGAAAATGGGGGTTATAGAATAATAAGTGGGATTTAAATAAAATCACCCTTTTTTTCCCTCTAACATGTCATAAAGTACAAACTGTATTACATTTAACCTATGTCAATATAATACATAGGACATGCATACAACAAAAATGTTGTGTTCAACTATTAATAGTCTTTGACATGGTACCGAGTCATTCTGCAATATTTAGGCCACTCATGCACGCTTTTTTTCTATATTGGCTTGAAATTACAAATTGATTGTCAACAGTTTTTTCTATTAGATAATGATGGTAATATTTGAGAATTAAGCGAAAATCTCTCCCTTTAGAAGAGATTCCTCTATCACTCATTCATAAATACTGTTGTTATAATTACGAGTCAAATAAAACCCAACGTGTATTCTCACAAGTTTAGAAACATTCAAACATGAGAAACCAGTTTTTAAGGTGGGGCGACATGACAAAAGTAAGGGTAAGTTGGAGTATTTGATAAAATTAAATATACAGTGATATTCAAAAAAGCTTCGTTAGACACATGATAAGTTTGCTAGTTTAAACATTGCTAGCTTGGAAGAGAGTAAATTTTAATCATAGCAAACGAAGCCTTTACCACAAAGTTTCCACCGCAGAGAGAGAGAGAGAGGGATAATATCTGGAAGAGAGATTGCGATCTATTCATAAAGGAAATATACAGGAAAGATGCCTAAACGATTACACAGATACCTCTTTTTAAAGAAAAATAGTAAGGAAAGTAACTGTTAACAGAATAGAATCGATACTAAATTAAAGACATTTATAATTTATTCACTATCTCCTCTTCAAATGAACCAAGTTTTTTCAAAAAAGAAAATAAAAATAACCGTAGAATAATAAGTAAAAGCGACAGGTTACCCGCTTTTTAGATGCCTTATTTCTCTCTATTTTTCAAAGACTTAATCTAGGACAGAAGGAAAAGAAATGAGGTATAAAGCAACACACGGAAGTGTAAAAATGAAATCATAGGAAACCAACAAGAATAGTATAAACCAATGATGAACACACATATGGGTTATGTTAAAATGACAAAAAACAAACAGCCATGATAACAAGCAACAAAAAATCAAACAAGGGAAATAAGGGGCAAAGGGAGAACATATGATGGAAAAACTGTCTTCTCTGCAAGATGAAATTGAAAGAATAGTAACAAATGAGTATGTAAAGAGACGCACCTGATGGTTGAGTAGTAGATGAAAGCGTGTGGTTGAAGTGGAAGCAGTGACTGGGGGGAATGAAGCCTGGTCCGATCACACAAATACAAGATAAGATATATGCATACATGCATTCCCAAAAAACATACATATATACATATACAAGTAAGAGGGTGGCATCGAGCCAGACAGCATTCCCCTCAAACCAGAAGCTTCCCAGATGCGATGCGATACGATGCTCACTTTGTTTGATCGATATCTGTAAATTTAACAAATAACCTAGGATTGTTATTGATATCATGTTTTGTGCAGGAAGGTGGCCTTACATTAAGGGCGAGTTGGAAAGGAATAAGATTCAGATGTTGTGCTATATATTGTAAAGGCTATGATTAACATAATGATTTGGTTTCTTTGAGAGAGAGAGAGGGGGGGGGGGGGGGGGGGGGGTTAAAACCTCAAAAGAGATCAGAAACTAGGCAATACAAACAGACCTGGACCCGTTCTTTATTATCTCTTCCTCTGCCGCAGAAAATATTATAAAAAAATGATCAAATATCAAAAATTCCTCAAATATTTTTTAAAATATATTTAGTCTAAATTTATTATTTTGTACTAAAAAGTCCTTGTGTAAAAAAAAAAGCTTAGACTATTAAAAAAAATTCGAGAGACTATTTAATATATACCTTCAAAAAAAATTAAAAATATTCATTTTTCTCTCAAATCCCACGTTATTATACGAAGATTACTTAATAAAATGTGGCTTAAGTTCTCTTTTAAGAACGGGATATTAATATTTTGACTTTTTTCTCAGATATTACCACAGCTAAATTTTACCATATTAAAGTTTATAAATTAGACCCTTTACTATTAGATAGACTTTTGACAGCATGAGAGAATATTCCTAACACCATTTTAAGATCATTGAACCATTTTAAATGCTCCAACGTCATTTTGTTCCTCCAAAAAAGTGGTTTTGGTCCAAGTATGGGTAAATTTGACCCTTTTGCTGCATATAGTATATTGCGCATAACAGGCCCCGATTGCAGTTGGATGTTCCGGGACCAACAACCATTTTTCAACTGCTCTTAAAGGTGGGTTTTGCAAATTGTATAAATACCACCTAAATATCATATTTTCCACACCAATTCCATCCTCAAACTCCCAATGAAAAACTTCCCACCCATTGACAAGAGAAATTCGAAGATGTCAAATTCCAATCAAGGCAAAAAACACCTGATATCAAAATACAAAAGGAGAATCACCGAAAGAAAAAAATTGGACCATGAAGACACCTCGATTTGTAAACTGATGGCAAGTGAATCAAATTAAATGGACATGTGGGATAATGTTTTCCACATAGTCAAGAAAGTCACTTGTTCGCTCAGCACACGATTTGGCACCATCAGTCGACCCATGAGTAAATTATGTGTCATCGTAGGCCAGTTCAAACAGGTGTTGCCCAGTGGACACACCACCCATTATATGATCTCGCTTTGAACATAAACATACAAGGTGGCCTTGGGGGAGCCTTTTTAGTTCATGAAGTGGTACTTTCCTCTTAAGGAAACTTCAAAATGAAAATTTGAGTTTCAAATACGGTGCAAGTCGAGGAAGAATGTGTGACACCCCGCCTAATTAAATACCGGACGATCACTCCTTTATTAAATTAAAATCAAGGTGAACAGTTGGTTCATTCTTAGCATCACTGTCGTTAAAATACTTTTCCAATTTAAACACCCTAAATAATTAAGCTAAGTGTCAAAACCATTTAAAACCTTATTCTCATTTTATTAAATCCGGTTATAAAACCTTAAACCATTAACATCTAAAGAGTCACGCAATAAGTAGAAGAATAAAATGAACATTTAAGAGTTTACCCAATAATAATAAATCCCAACATTAAAATAGTAAGGAAAACATCCTGACAGTAACAATTCCGAAATAAAGGTACTGAAAGTAAAAATTACAATCTCTGACAATACCAACTAATTAATAGAAAGAGGGCGACACATGCCCCTGCTGGATAAAACTGAACCAGGAGTAGAATCAAATGGATGAAGTCGTCTAAACAACAGACCTGCAACTCCCACCTAAGCTGCAGCTCGTTCCTACCAAAGGACCCTATGCAAGACGCCCCTGTGGCTGGGCACCTGTAATATATATATATACAAGAGAGAAAGAGAAATGGAAACGGGTCAGAGCCCGATAGTGTATATGATTTAAAAATTCGTTTAACAAGTATTTAAATTGATTACAGGCCAATGCAACAACATGTTAGTGCGACACTCTCTTGAAAAATTCTCACCTCTCTTCTAATGTGCACTCCTATCGCACTAACCTTTTTAATAGTTTATCTCGTCGTATACCACACTATCTTTCCCCAATGATTTAACTTATCTTAGGTTATTCGCAGGATTTACAACTGAACAACACAAGTATTTAAAACGTAAGATTTCAATTTGTAACCAAAGTTCTCCTTTTGACTTTATTAATCAATAAAGTTTTCCAGTGTCATATTATACTTTCTCAAAACAAGTATTTATAATTTGAGTCATCAACCATGTCCTACATATCAAATCACAGTAGGCAGTTCCAGATTTCAGAATTTCATATATATATTAACTACTCGTATAATATATATATCATAACGGCACCCCACATAAAAACTATGGTGCGGGCATACTCTGCTATCCAATCCCCATATCAATCACACTAAAGGGAATACAAGTTCGGAACCACTCTCGAACTGTACAAATACATACACAAACAATATTGAGGCGAAGCATAGATTCCAAGTCCAAGAGGTCAGTACATACCCTCACGTCTCTTAGGACCGTTCGACTATCGATCCGATAGCCCGTACCTAGGATTTCTATCTTCTAGGGTACGAGTCAATATCCCCCATAAGGCAACACAGGATAAGATCGTCCCAGCGCGGTAACCTCAGGGATAGCAAGTAGCGCGGGCATGATTTTCACAAGTATATAATATATGCATACACAATCATATAAATATACCACTTTTATTATATCAATTTAGGTTTATCTTATAACCCATATTCACAACATTTATCCTTATTTTCCCATTATTAGTTATCACGTATAATGATTCGTTTCTCACTTTAATTCGAAGGGTTTCTCCAACTTACTACGTAGCCCTCATGGACTTTATCCTTCCAAAGGTACAATTCAGTAGGTATTCATTTATGTTCCAACGTAACCCTCTTACGTGTCTCTCCCCTTTAACATATACTTACATTGTCCCTTATGTAAGATATCCCAAAAATATATATTTCACCTTACATTAAAGGTCTCTTATTCATTAATGAATCTTACTGGTCATCATTATCTCCCAAATTATCTTAACAATGATGTCTAAGGAGTTTTCTTCATTTCGAATCAATTCAACAATTTTAAAAGGGGAAACTTTAGTCTGCCAGGAGGGGTCGATCGATCGAACCTTCGATCGATCGAAGCTCTGGGCTCGATCGATCGATCAAACAGGTATTTCGGAAATCTGCAGATTTGCAGCTACGGGTTTCATCTTCTAACCTTCACCAAATCCATATTTTTCAATCCCAATCGTCCCAAAATTCATACTACTAACATTATATCATCATACCAGATATTTCCAATGTAAAGCATGTAGATTTCTACCACTAAACATGGATTAACAACCCAAGAATTGTTATAATTATCAAGAACCCTAGAAATCTCTTAAACATGGTTCTAACAAGAATTTTCCAGAATTTCCTTCTTGTAAACATCATAATTTCGTGGTTTACTCCTCTACATGACAAAGGGTTTCCAGAATATCATTTAAGTCATCACTACATGCAATTTCCTATCTCAAATTGAGTTTCTCTTCCATAAATCTCACCCTAATCATCCCTAGACTAACATGAGTGATGCATCAACGAAAATAAGCAAGATAAACACTTGACTGGAATTTTCAGAAGTCTGGTTTGGTGCCGAAATTGGTGTGGTTGCGTTCCCCGTCTCGCGATCTACGCGTTGGTGGTGGAGGCGGTGCAAATGGATGGATTTCGGGCCTTGGATTGCTTTGGGAGTTCTCTCCTTCCCTATTCGATGGACGTCCCTTGTCTTTGGTTGTTCTAACCCTAGAAGACAACCTTATACATCTGATATAACCCTTGAAATTTCGTAGGTTCAATTACCCAAAAATGTAAAATGACCAAAATGCCCTCCCGGGGTACTAATTAGGCCTAAAAATGCCCCGAGACCCAAACTAAACCCCCGGGTACACTTTTCTGACTATCTCGACCCTTCCGGACGCGTTGGTGCACTCAAAACGACCATACGAATAAGGTATAAAATATTCACTTGTATAAATCAACATTTAGTCCCGACACGACACAGGCGCGTCCCGACTTAAATTTCCATAATTGTCATTTTATTCACACGTGACAATATTATAAAAATAAATCTCATATATTACTATACTCATCCAGTAATATTCAACAAATAACAAATTTCCAATAACTACTAACTCTCGTCACACTAGCAAATATTTAAAACAGCATTCCGGATTAAAATTAAATTAATTTATCTCATTTAAATTTAATATATCCCATAATTTAAAAGCTATAAAAATACGGGGTATTACATACTTCCCCCCTAATAACGAAATTTCATCTCGAAATTCGGAAAATAATGCCTATCAGGTAGCACAATTCTGGATATCTTTTCCGTACACAAACTAACTACACATTACGGCGCTCAATCACTATAGCCCTTTCTTCACATCAACATTGTTTAACATTCTCATTGGAGACACTTCACATTGTGCTCCCAACCGACAACATTCGCATAGGTCACGCCTATACGTTATAATTTCCTTATCTCACTATCATTAGGAGGCCGCACCTCACTACATGACAAATACTCGGATTTATTCATATAAAAAACTCCCATTCTGAGAAAATTATACGAACATTTGATCACTCTTGCTCGCCTAAAACAGTCGTGGAATTCCACCATAGTTATCGGATGTTCTCTCGACCGATCCAAAAACTCTGATTATCTACTCTCCTCTGCACATACGGGAGGAGAATAATCGAGGTTCTTCCATAACAAAACCTTAATAATCACCTGGCACGCGACAAACGGGTTTGAGTGCTTCTACAGAGCATTCCTGAAATCACCATACCAAGATTCCAAAATCTCCTTCACGTGTATCCACAAATCTTTAATCACCGTGCGCCTATTCCCTGGCTACGGGTGATACATCCTACTCAAAACGAAACCTTATCTCCGCTGGTTTCTGAAATCCCATATCAAAGGTGGGATTCACCAATCTCATCCTGATTCAGAAATTTATACTGCGCCGGACCATGAACTGGCGCGATCCTTCCTTTCAAAGGAAGTTTGGGGCATACTAGTTAATATTGTAAGCCAGCCCAAAGGAATATCAATCACTTCCTTCTCAGCGGCTTAATTCACATGTTCGGGATGAACCCTCGATCTTGTTTTGACGATGGCAACCCATCCAAGGACTGTACCGACTTTACCGACCTCTTCCAATTTCAGGAATTGTCGATAAACACAAAATTTTTTGGTTGATTCTCCTCTTTCAACCAAACCTTACCTATGGGCGGTGCATGTAGAGACTACTCACTATGTACCGCTAAACATCGATTCTTCCTTTAAATGTCTCATATTAAGTGACACGTAATACTCCCCTTCCTTCCTTGTAGTATGCCGAAAGTTCCACCCGTGCTCTTCTCTCCAAGAAGCGCACTTCTGGATCTCCTATACCATACCAACATCATCACCCTTTGTATGTGCAAGTCTCTCTCATACTTGCCTACTAACAACTCCGGTCCGAGTGTTCTTTATAATCATTTAATTATGCTTCATTCAAGGAATACTCTTCTTAAATGACTTCCCACAGTCTTCCAATTCAAATTTGGGTGTGTTATTCTAATTACACACCTATGTATGGATTATCGCCCCTCATGTGACATTTACTCCACTATATCACTTCCACTTCGTTTTGTTAGCCCCACAAACACATTTTCCACACGTCCATTGCCACGCCCCTTCATCTCGGACGAGTTTTAACATCAGTTAACCAGGATGTCTACACACCCTATAAATCGGTCATACTAGCATAAGCATCACATACGCTCCCTACTAATAAACAAATTCTTTGTTTTCCCTGGTGCTTGCAGCGTGCTTACAACACTTTAATCACCCTAAAAATCAAGATTTTAAATCTTCCTTATCATCGTTCCACTCCTCAACTCGTGGGGTAACTTTCAATGCTTTCTTACCACACAACCGGCTCCAATGGCTTTAAATCAAAATTCAACTTGCAACTTACATACATAATTACTTGATCCCATTTCGACCAGGGTACCGAACTCATGGAATAGTGACTAAACGTCTCCTTATTTCCAACCTTACACTAAGTTTCATGCGTGGGATGTCTCGCAAAGAGAAATCCAAACAAGGAACCCTCCCGATACACTACTGCCTAGTATTGTCGGTTATCGAGATCCGTAAGGTCCTCCGTCCATAGCATATACCCCTTTATTCCGTCTCTTGACAGAAAATTTATAATTTCTCTCGTAATTATGCTTAACAAAGAACGTTTCACTAATTTCACTATTGTTCAGTATAGGTTGGTGGTAATAGCATTCCATAAACCTCGAATACATACAATCGGAATTCTCGAAATTCCTTTCCCTAATAATAGGGGTATAAATATTAACTCCCACTTCTCTAAAGGATAAATATAACAATTCACTTTTCTTATCACTAAGTCCGGAGTGCTAAACATAATACTGAGTCAAATCTTTTCGCTCAATGGTAAATCCCGATACCCACGGAATTATATTGACAATGTCTATACATACTTTGGCATCGAATATCTCGAGCCCACTATCTCCTTCGAAGTCTCTAGGATAGATAATATAAGTGCGAGTCCAACCTGCTTACAGGTAAAGCCTCGCCAAAATAAAACGTAAAACATGTTGCGCTAATGCATCCACTCCGATAGTCTTGAAATAAATGCCCACTATCGTACTAACCATTTCTATAATGTTTTAACAAAGATAATATCATACTCGTGTATCGCATCACTACAACGAGTAACCTCAACAAAATACGTAACACTGTTAATATACACATTCATCCTCCGCGGATAGCACCAAAGAAAAATCCCGCTACACTAAGGAAAAATATTCACATAATAATAATAATAACTTTTAAAATGATATGCATTAAGCTCGTCTCACATGCTAATCTAGCAAGGAACAAAATATAGTGACTCGCTCGTGCCACATAAACACGCCTCATCCTCTGAGGATACAACTTACACTTTTACCTTGTCAATCGTCTTGACTGTGCAAATGGTTTCCGGACGTAACACATCTACACAAACCAAACAAAATTACTTTAATCGTTGCCTTTTACTAGGCACCATATTCTTGTCCTTATACTCACTTTGGAACATATTATCGCGAGCGATCTCACTACGCACAAAATACCTCAGTACATAATCCACTTATCACCTGTCCTACTAACCAGGTTAGGATTGTCCTTCTCTCGGACTTTAGTAAACTCGATTCCTGTTAACCATCCCGGTTGTTCCCTTAGTTTTTTAGGCCATAAAGATCATGTTACTATCTATAATAGTACTTACTGAATTTACCATAACTTGGTAAGAATTTAATTATCTGAAGCCTTTAAATGGGTCCCCCGATGTGTATCCACTTCCCTTTGTGGTGCTACACTACCACCCTCGTATTCAGTCTTATTCTCGACTAACTTCTTCGATTCCCTTAAGCTTCCCACACAAGGAGCATTATCATCTTTATTGACAAAATGCAATATTGTCAACCTCTGAATCAGCCGTCCATCAGAATTTCCTCCTCGAGTATTATAAATTATTATTACGAGTTGGTCTCCCACTTGGAGTCATTTCCTCCACTCGTATCTACATCTTTCGATACAAAATTTGCTAACGATTTTGATTCATATTCACAATTGGATTTCTATCATGCCCTCCTGCGATGAGTTCAGAATCACGTTTGCTTCTCACCCTGAACAGTTGAGGAAGGAACATACGGTCAACACTATACCTAAGGTTCTCCTATAGGCATAGCATTCCACTTCTAAAATTGGTGGTTGACCCCAACTATTATAACTTCATCCCGAAAGCCAAGAAAATTTTCTCTAAATTTTCACTTTCAGTTTGCCACACTCCGTCCTATATCTAAACCTTTGGATACTTTACCTCCTTTGGTAAACACAAACAATTTTCGCATTTTTTGAATTTCCCACTGACAGTCTCTACACGTTTTTGTAATATGTTGGGTAAGTTTACCCTCGCACCTCATTTGACTATAACACCATTTGGAAATCATTGATGCGCCTTAGTCGCCTTTCTAGTCTTGGCTTCTCGTGCCATAATGGAGCTGACCTCGACTATGGTCATCATCCTTGGATATATTTTATAATCTCAACTGAGCCCTGCCTCCTGATGTCCGCTTAACAGTCCTCTTCTGACATCCGTCATCGCTCGGCACACGCACACATCCGAATGAAATTAGAATTCACTAATGTATACACATATATCAGGAGAACGAAATCTCGTCAAAGAAATCGATAATCCTAAACATAGGGCTCTATAAGAAACAAAGCAACGCTGAAAGCATAATAAGCCGTACAGATCCTAAGGACTCTAGAACCTAATGCTCTGATACCACCTGTGACACCCTGCCTAATTAAATACCGGGCGATCACTCCTTTATTAAATTAAAATCAAGGTGAACAGTTGGTTCATTATTAGCATCACTGTCGTTAAAATACTTTTCCAATTTAAACACCCTAAATAATTAAGCTAAGTGTCAAAACCATTTAAAACCTTATTCTCATTTTATTAAATCCGGTTATAAAACCTTAAACCATTAACATCTAAAGAGTCACGCAATAAGTAGAAGAATAAAATGAACATTTAAGAGTTTACCCAACAATAATAAATCCCAACATTAAAATAGTAAGGAAAACATCCTGACAGTAACAATTCCGAAATAAAGGTACTGAAAGTAAAAATTACAATCTCTGACAATACCAACTAATTAATAGAAAGAGGGCGACACATGCCCCTGCTAGATAAAACTGAACCAGGAGTAGAATCAAATGGATGAAGTCATCTAAACAACAGGCCTACAACTCCCACCTAAGCTGCAGCTCGTTCCTACCAAAGGAACCTATGCAAGACGCCCCTGTGGTTGGGCACTTGTAATATATACATATATATATATATATATATATATATATATATATATATATATATATATATATATATATATATATATATATATATATGTACAAGAGAGAAAGAGAAATGTAAACGGGTCAGAGCCCGATAGTGTATATGATTTAAAAATTCATTTAGCAAGTATTTAAATTGATTACAGGCCAAAGCAACAACATGTTAGTGCGAAATTCTCTTGAGAAGTTCTCACCTCTCTTATAATGTGCACTCCTATCGCACTAACCTTTTTAATGGTTTATCTCGTCATATACCACACTATCTTTCCCCAATGATTTAACTTATCTTAGGTTATTCGCAGGATTTACAACTGAACAACACAAGTATTTAAAACGTAAGATTTAAATTTGTAACCAAAGTTCTCCTTTTGACTTTATTAATCAATAAAGTTTTCCAGTGTCATATTATACTTTCTCAAAACAAGTATTTATAATTTGAGTCATCAACCATGTCCTACATATCAAATCACAGTAGGCAGTTCCAGATTTCAGGATTTCATATATATATTAACTACTCGTATAATATATATATCATAACGGCACCCCACATAAAAACTATGGTGCAGGCATACTCTGCTATCCAATCCCCGTATCAATCACACTAAAGGGAATAAAAGTTCGGAACCACTCTCGAACTGTACAAATACATGCACAAACAATATTGAGGCGAAGCATAGATTCCAAGTCCAAGAGGTCAGTACATACCCTCATGTCTCTTAGGACCGTCCGACTATCGATCCGATAGCCCGTACCTAGGATTTCTATCTTCTAGGGTAGAGTATATATCCCCCATAAGGCAACACACGATAAGATCGTCCCAGCGTGGTAACCTCAGGGATAGCAAGTAGCGCGGGCATGATTTTCATAAGTGTATAATATATGCATACACAATCATATAAATATACCACTTTTATTATATCAATTTAGGTTTATCTCATAACCCATATTCATAACATTTATCCTTATTTTCCCATTACTAGTTATCACGTATAATGATTCGTTTCTCACTTTAATTCGAAGGGTTTCTCCGACTTACTACGTATCCCTCATGGACTTTATCCTTCCAAAGGTACAATTCAGTAGGTATTCATTTATGTTCCAACGTAACCCTCTTACGTGTATCTACCCTTTAACATATACTTACATTGTCCCTTATGTAAGATATCCCAAAAATATAGATTTCACCTTACATTAAAGGTCTCTTATTCATTAATGAATCTTACTGGTCATCATTATCTCCCAAATTATCTTAACAAGGATGTCTAAGGAGTTTTCTTCATTTCGAATCAATTCAACAATTTTAAAAGGGGAAACTTTAGTCTTCCAGGAGGTGTCGATCGATCAAGGTCTGGGGCTCGATCAATCGAACCTTCGATCGATCGTAGCTCTGGGCTCGATCGATCGATCAAACAGGCATTTCGGAAATCTGGAGATTTGCAGTTACGGGTTTCATCTTCTAACCTTCACCAAATCCATATTTTTCAATACCAATCGTCCCAAAATTCATACTACTAACATTATATCATCATACCAGATATTTCCAACGTAAAGCATGTAGATTTCTACCACTAAACATGGATTAACAGCCCAAGAATTGTTATAATTATCAAGAACCCTAGAAATATCTTAAACATGGTTATAACAAGAATTTTCCAGAATTTCCTTCTTGTAAACATCATAATTTCTTGGTTTACTCCTCTACATGACAAAGGGTTTCCAGAATATCATTTAAGTCATCACTACATGCAATTTCCTATCTCAAATTGGGTTTTTCTTCCATAAATCTCACCCTAATCATCCCTAGACTAACATGAGTGATGCATCAACGAAAATAAGCAAGATAAAAACTTGCCTAGGATTTTCAGAAGTCTGGTTTGGTGCCGAAATTGGTGTGGTTGCGTTCCCCGTCTCGCGATATATGCGTTGGTGGTGGAGGCGGTGCAAACGGATGGATTTCGGGCCTTGGATTGCTTTGAAGTTCTCTCCTTCCCTCTCCTATGGCCATCACTTGTCTTTGGTTGTTCTAACCCTAGAAGACAACCTTAGACATCTGATATAACCCTTGAAATTTCGTAGGTTTAATTACCCAAAAATGTAAAATGACCAAAATGCCCTCCCGGGGTACTAATTAGGCCTAAAAACGCTCCGAGACCCAAACTAAACCCCCGGGTACACTTTTCTGACTATCTCGACCCTTCCGGACGCGTTGGCGCACTCAAAATGACCATACGAACAAGGTATAAAATATTCACTTTTATAAATCAACATTTAGTCCCGACACACAGGCGCGTCCCGACTTAAATTTCCATAATTGTCATTTTATTCACACGTGACAATATTATAAAAATAAATCTCATATATTACTATACTCATCCAGTAATATTCAACAAATAACAAATTTCCAATAATTAATAACTCTCGTCACGCTAGTAAATATTTAAAACAACATTCCGGATTAAAATTAAATTAATTTATCTCAATTAAATTTAATAAATCCCATAATTTAAAAGCTATAAAAATACGGGGTATTACAGAAGGCTAGGACCACCTTTAGATCGAGTGGAACCGTGCCCAATAGTTTCTACCCTAACTAATCATCTGTGCTCGCCAAGGAACGTTAGGTGCCTTATATGGATAATGTTGTTGGTTTTGGCTCTCCTATGATGTTTGGAGCAGAATTGAGATTTGGGCAACTTTGTGTTGTATTATTTTTTCAGTTTTGGTTTATTTACAAATTTGCCATTTTGGCTCAAATCTATAAATATAAGTGTTATTTCTAGGTTTTGGGAGATGACAAGTTTGAGAGCTATTTTGAGAGTTATCAAAGCTAAAGAGAGATAGAGCTCCCATTTGAGGGGTGAGTTCTTGTGAGGTTGTGAGTGACTTTCTAAGAGAGATAAATTGTGTGTGTGTATAACCTCTGGGTTCCTCCATTTATCTATAAAAATAAAAAATCATCCTTAGTGGATGTAGCCCAAATTTGGGTGAACCACGGTATATCGTTGTTGTTTTGCTTTGATGATTGCTTGTATGTTCTTATTGCCTCTTCATTGATGCTTGGTTGAATTGATTGGGAGTTCGCAAAGTAGTTCATTTTGGGAACAAGGTCTTGGGTGTTTTTCGCACACTAAGTGTTTGATAAAATTCCCGAGTGGGTT
This sequence comes from Sambucus nigra, assembly GCA_949130495.1. Lineage (NCBI taxonomy): Eukaryota > Viridiplantae > Streptophyta > Magnoliopsida > Dipsacales > Adoxaceae > Sambucus > Sambucus nigra. Next base: position 408,132,892 of record OX422207.1, read on the forward strand.
TTATCTTCTTGGTCGCTAGAGATAGTCTTGCTTTAGCGCAACAAGTGGTATCAGAGCTTTGGTTGCATTGTTTGCCCGGTATTTTTTGGTTCGAGGTTAAATCAATTTTGGCATAGCTTTTGTTTTTGTTCCAAATGACGGAAAATGTGGAGAGTACTCGAGAATCAACCTCTATGAGCGGAGGCTCTAAGAGATGGGATTCGAGTTTTGGATCAAGTGGCTCAATGAAGACGAACATGAAGGCTTTTGATGAGAAGATCAATTTTGGGTTATGGCAAAGACGAATGTGAGGCGTTCTTGTCCAACAGATGTTGAAATTAGCATTGTTGGGGGTAGAGGGATGATCGATAGGCATGACCGATGCCGAGTGGATTGACATTGATCAAAGAGTGACTTCGTGTATTGAGATGCTTATCACGAATGATGTGTTGAATAACGTGATAGCGGAGACCACTGCTAAAAGCATGTGGGATAAGCTAGAAGAGATTTATTTGAGAAAGTCGTTGTCAAATAAATTATTACTCAGGAAGAAACTCTTCAAGCTTGAGATGAAGGAGGGTCAGGATATGATGAAGCATATCAACATTTTTAATGCCTTGATAAATGACTTGAATCGGATAGACTTTAAATTCATTGATGAGGATCGGGCATTATTGTTGCTTGCATTATTACCCGATTCAAACGAGCATTTTATGACCACTCTCATGTTTGGGAAGTTTACCCTCCGGTGCAACGAGGTTGTGCAAGATATTTAATCTCATGTCACGATGAAAAAGAATGAAGGTGGAGGTGACGGGTATTCCAATAATGAAGGCCTTGCGGAGAGAGACGGAGGTGGGCAAAATGGCGGGAGGAACTCCAATCGGGGATTTAATGACGGTAGTAGGTCTAGATCGAGGGGTGTTGGTGGTAAAGGGATGAAATGCTACAAGTGACGGGAATGAGGTCATATGATCTGAGAATATCCTTTGTGGAACGACAAGGTTAAAGGCAAGGTTGATTCCGGGAGGGCAACGGTAGTAAGTGAGAATGATGGAGATGAATTTGGAGAACTTCTCACAATCTCCAAGGTTAACTGTCTTTCTCAAGATGATTGGATATTAGATTCGGGATCGTCGGATCACGTTTGCTCTAAGAGGGAATATTTCGATACTTTCACGAAAAATGGAAAAGGTTCCATGTCTTTGGCTAACGGAGAGAAGGTTTTCGTTGAGGGTATCGGGACGGTGAAACTCAAGATGTTCGATGGGGTGGAACGCTCGTTGGGTGGTGTGCCCTATGTCCCAAAGTTGCAAAAGAATTTGATATCCATTAGCCGTTTGGATTATAAGGGTTGTCGGGTGTCGGTGGCAGGTGGAGTCTTGAAAGTCACACGCAGTTGTATGGTCCTAGCGAGGGGAGAGGAGAGATAGGGGTTGTATCATCTAAATCAGACTTCGAGGAAGACGGGGAAGCGGTGTGCACAAGTGATCAGACGTTCAAGGCATGTCTCATTTGTGAACAAAATGGAGACATTGGGTGCTAGCTTTCCGAGAGTAGACGTTAGTGATGGGAGAATACCTACTAGTGGAGGGGATGGATCGAAGTCCCCCTCTGGGGCCAACGGGTGATGTTGACTCGGTTTAATTGCACACATGCATTGGCTAATTGGAATTGAGGAGGTGTAGGACCGTGATGGATTCGAGGTGTGTGTATCTAGTTCAAGGAGGGCCGATGAGTTATTATTTGTGAGCATTGGCAAAAGGGAGTTTTTCGTGACAAAGACTTGGTACATCTTTCTAGGGTGAGATTTGGAGGGTATGAGAGGTGAGAAATTTTCCCTCTCATCTGTGGTTATTTCTCATGGTGGAAGATGGTGTTGATGTGTTGGAATGTTTCATGTAAAGAGGGTGTATTCTATATGTATTGTGTGGGGGTGTACTCACCGGGTTACATGAGGAGTGAGATTCACTGTATGGTTACATAGGAAGCATTCAGATGCATGAGATAGAGAGTTCTTAGTTTAGAACTTGGTTCCTCGGCGGGTGGAGTCGTTTGGAGTCTTGGAGTGAAGACTTGAGATATCTCATTTCATGGTTGAAGTTTGGGGTGGCTTAGCATCGGGTGGAGCGTATTGGCTTGTTAGACGTCCGAATGATCTTCGAGCGGATTCGATGTTTGTATTCCGAGTTTGGTTGGATCTTGCGGATCACCTGGGGGAATCTCATTAGCTTGGTAGATGGTGGGACGGTCTTCAAGCAGGTTCAATTTCAGCATTCTAGAGACTGGTTGCATCATCAGAATAGCCAAGGTGGAGTTTGTTGGTTTTGGCTCTCCTATGATGTTTGGGAAAGAACTGAGATTGAGGCAACTTTGTGTTGTGTTATTTTTTCAGTTTTGGTTTATTTACAAATTTGCCATTTTTGCTCAAATCTATAAATACAAGTGTTATTTCTAGGTTTTGGGAGATGACAAGTTTGAGAGCTATTTTGAGAGTTATCAAAGCTAAAGAGAGATATAACTCCCATTTGAGGGGTGAGTTATTGTGAGGTTGAGAGTGAATTTCTAAGAGAGATAAATTATGTGTGTGTATAACCTTTGTATTCCTCCATTTATCTATAGAAAGAAGAAATCCTCCTTGGTGGATGTAGCCCAAATTTGGGTGAACCACGGTATATCGTTGTTGTTTTGCTTTGATGATTGCTTGTATGTTCTTATTGTCTCTTCATTGATGCTTGGATGAATTGATTGGGAGTTTGCATAGTAGTTCATTTTGGGAACAAGGTCTTGGGTGTTTTCCGTACACCAAGTGTTTGATAAAATTCCCGAGTAATTTTTACCTACTTGGTCGCTAGAGATAGTCTTATTTTAGTGCAACAAATGTGTCATTAGAGGATGGCACCCTCCCGACGTTCACTCAGCAGAGAGTTCAGCGGCCCATCGATAGAGACGCCACAAAAGAGAAGAGGAAATTCGACATTAACCCCTTCGCCACCATTAGGCCCGAGTCCATAGTGGAGTTAAATGCGCTCTTGCACTTCCTTTATCAAAAAAAGAAGTGGAGACTGACAAAAAACATGCCACACTAGAGAAGAAGTTAAGAATTGCCCTGAAAATAAAGAACATGATGGAAAGATATCAGGAAGAAGATATAATGAACAATGATTACTCTAACATAGACCCCCATACACGTGCATATTGGCAGGATTGGAAAATTGTCATCTTTGATAAGTGGGAGGCTGAGCTAGTAGTCAAGAGGGGGTTTGCAGGAATGGGAATTTTAGTTCTAGATGAATAGTATTATTTTTTATATATAAAAAATTATTGAAGTATTAGTTTTGGTTTATGTTAATCTAAACAAATATGGATTGAACTTTTAATTTTAATTATTTGGAATTATTATTAAATATTTTTTGTAACTGGATCATATTAATAGAAATAATTTAACTAGAAGTATATTTCACTCTAACGAATTACATTAATAAGTATCTATTACATTAATTAGAACAACTTATCATAAATTGAAACTAAACACCCAACAAATACTTATCCCGCTTTAAAGACTTCCTAGGAGTTTAGTGTGAGGGAGTAATTGTCCATTGAAACATGCGTTTCGGATCCATCTTCGACTCAAATGTCTCTGACTTCGGCTACAATACGTGTTCTAATCTCGAAAGCATGTTCGGTTTCAACACTAGTTTAGTGAATGTAAGAAGAATCATCAAAGGCATAAGCTTCTCTTCCTCCTCCAGCTAGTAATAGTATTCAAGATTCGATTCAACCCCGAGATGCTTTCACATATTGATGAATCTCACATATGCCAAGCAAGAGTCCCCGTATGTCCTAAATTTTCGAATGCATAAATCGTTGTACTCATATATTTTCAAATAACATCATAAACACTCTTGTAAATTTCTTAGAGAATGCCCTTCAAAATGATATAAAATCCCGAATCGCTCATTGAATTAATGCGGAAATAATAATTTTTTTATGCCTAAGAATCTTTGTGGGGGGAGAGGGAGAGGGAGATATAATGGTATGGTAGAATTTTGAATCGTTGGTGAAATACTCCGTATTTTTATGATTTTTAAATTTGGGGATTTATTAAATTAAATTGCGATATAAATTTAATATTAATCCAGAAATTATATTAAATATTTACTAACGTGATGAGAGTTAGTCATTATTGGGAATTTGTTGATTATTACTTAATGGATAAAATAATATGTATGATCAATTTTATTAAATTATCATGTGTGTATAATTTAATAATTGAGTAAATTAAATCAGGACGCGCCTGTATCGTGTTGGGATTAAATTATTATTATTTAAAGTTAAGAAATTATAAGTCACCCGTATGGTCATTTCGAGTGCGCCAATGTGTACGTAAGGGTTGAGTTCATCAAAATAATGTACCTGGGAGTTTAGTTTGGGTCTCGGGACGTTTTTATGCCTAATCAACATCCCGGGAGGGTATCTTAGACGTTTTATATTTTTGGGTAATTATACACACGAATTTCGTAAGGTTATGTCAGCCTTTAGGAGTCATCTTCTAGGGTTAACAAACACAAAAACAAAGAAAGACCATTAGAGAGGGGGTTGGAGAGCTTTCCAAGCAACTCAAGGCCAATGACTCAACCGTTTACACCGCCACCACCACCAAAGCGGAGATCGCGTGACAAGGAACCCAACTATACCACTTTCATCCACAAATCAGAAACTCAAATTCCAGGCAAGTATATACCTTGCTTCTCTTTTAGTTAATTGTCACACCATGTTAGATTAGGATGACTGAAACTATGTTACATGGAAGAACTCACGGATTTAAAGGACTCAATCACATGTTTTAAGGAAATTAAATAAACTCTGGACATCCTAATCATATGTAGAGGATTACCCATGAAATTTGATTAATTTAGAAGTGATAAATCTGGGAAAAAGACACAGAATAATGGAAGTTCAGAGGAAAGTTATGGTTCTTGATAATTAAAATAAATTAGTCATTAATTCGATTCCGTTGTTAAATTTATACATGTTTCAGGTAGGAAATCTTGCATATATGTATATAGAACTTGTGGTAATTATGGTGACAATTATTATGCAACACAAATGGATAGGAGAAAAGCAATCACCAAGCAAGAATAAGGAAGGTAAAATGGCAGTCACACAACAAAGGATGTACGTGGTTCAGCTAAGATGTGCCTACATCCATGGTGGTGTAGTCAGTGTTATTTCTATATACTCCGAAGAGTGGTTATAGTGAACACAACTTGTCATTTGCCCCAGACCTAGGGTTCAATATATACATGTTCATTTTAGTAAGTGGGGGTGTTGGACTCCCCCATGTTTTCCATCTCTTCCTAGAACCTCTCTGAAGGGGAACGTGGGAGGAGACTAGATCATGTCCAGTTAAGAGATGGGGGGTCTGGACTTTGGGCCGTCAACATTGGGCTACTCGTCCAAGCCCATCATTCTAATTTCGGGTATCCATAATTGTCCCTAAGTTTGTTAGACCATACTTTGGGCTCAATAAATTTAAATGATTTGCCATAATGGTTTTTTCGTACATTGTGCAACTCTTCAAAAGTTGGGAAACTGATTCTGGCGGCACCCGCTTCGTGGTTTGTGCACCATGATTAGCGATACTTAAAGGTTTTCTAGAGTAGTCACTTTTCAACCGTCGTTTCAACCTTCTTAGCATTCTTCCACTTCCTGTGAGATCTAGCGATTCACACTTTATTCTCTCAGTCTCCATTCTTATTGCTTCCTAATTATTTAGGCTCGTGATTCTTCATCGTTCGAGTCGAACTTCCATCTTGTAAGTCTCCTGTGCCTCCTCTTTGTACTTTTTCTTTGAATTTATAGTTTTCTAGGGTTTTCCAATGGCAATGATTGGGAATAGGTCGGTCCCCGAGTTTAGGAAGTTTTACCGCATCCTAGAGTGTGTAGAGATTGAGTGTTGTGCCTCCCCCCTAGAAACGTTAGAGAGATAGAGGATGCCCATTGGATTCATGTTTGGTTGCTTTCCCAGGGGGGACTCACTTTCCCTCCCAATAATCTGTTCTTGCACTTCTTTGGTTATTTCAATAATGTTCATGTACAGTGTTCGCCCAATGTGTGGAAGATAATTAATGGCGTCCATAGAATAAATCAGTTATATGGTACCAAGTTAGGGCTTGCCGAGGTCTGTTTTTTCTACTCTTTCTCTCGAACTAGCTCTGGTGTCCTCTATCTCAAAGCTAGGAGCCCTGACAGGGTATTGGTAGTAAACCTACCTGATTCCCATAAGGACTATTGGCAAGAAGGTTTCCTTGTTAGAAACTGGCAGTTTTCTCCCCAATTTGAAGGGTCGAGGTCTTATAGGTTCTATGTTCCCTTTTATGGGGAAGAATACATAGGTAGACTTTGCTCTGCTCTTTTCATTTTTGTTGATTTATGATCTTTCTATTTTTTCTCTATTTTTTCTTCAGCGAGGTAGAAGAACTTGGAACCTGCTCTCAGCGAGGTTCGTCTCTCTGAATTGGTCAAGGCCTAGAATATCAGGGAGCCTTTAGCTGACAGCGAGCATCCCCGGTCTGCTGCTTTTCTGCTCAAATACAAGAACGTTGGCTCCAGTTTTATAGCAAGGCTGGTGGATAGTATCCCTGAGTTTGATACCTCTGAAGAGACTGTTGTGGATCCTATCCAGTTGGACGAGGAGGAGAGCAGCTCTGAAAGCAATATCGCAGGTGGTGCTAGTGGCAATTTGGGTGAAGGGAGCTCCAGTAGTAGCAGTTCCTCTGATCATGGGGAAGTTTTTGAAGCTCGAGAGTCGCCGAGCACATCTAGTAGTTCGAGCGAGGAGATGGTTCCTCCAAGGAAGAATTTAATTCTGGACGATGATGATGAAGATCACGTGATCCTTGCTCAAAGGTCGAAGAAGCATAAGTCTAGCTCTGGGGCCGTGGCTACTGGTTCTCGGTCTTCTGCTCAGGAGTAAGAGAAGAAGATGAGAGAGGAAGAGTAGGCGAGAGAGAGGGAGAAAAAAAAAGAAGAGGAGAGAAAGAAGATGGAGGAGAAAAATAAGGTGGAGGAGAATAAGAGGACAGAGGAGAGGAAGAAGATAGAGAATGAGAAGGAGGAGGAGAGGAGGAGGATGGAATCGAGGATAAAGGCTGGACAGGCCTTAGTCTCGGTATCTGCACTGCCCGAGGGGGATTCTGTTGTAATTTCTCCTCAGTTGTCCCCCGCGCTGCTCGAGAGAGCAGTTCTTCCTGCTGATCGCTAAAGGGCGTTGGGGTCTGATCAACTGGCCCTTCAGGCTAGCTAGAGGCTAGCTTTGGTAAAACTATTTATTTTCTCCAATGTTTTAATAAATTTCATCATTTCCTTCTTCTAATGTTTTCTTCTTCCTGCAGTTTGTGACTGACTTCGCTGTGCTCTATCGTTCTCACGATGAGATGGTGAAGAGAAATGGTGAGCTGGAGCAACAAAATAAAGCCTTGAGGTTGAAGGGTACAAAGCTCGAGGCTGGTTTTAAAGCCGTTGATACTGCTCGGATATCATCCGATCTGGCTCTTATTACTGCCAACTGAGAGAAGGACGCGGTGGTTAAAGAGTTGAAAGAGTTGCGACTAGCTTACGACCTGGTTTGCTTGAGTAAGCTTGCTATCGTGGAAAAGAACATAATGCTATTTGAGGAGCTGAAGAAGAAGGAGTCTGAGGCGGTCACTGCCAAGGAAGACTCATATAACTCTAGTTGGGTTGCAGCATACAAGGATGCTGAGGTTCAGATAGGCTATATTAGTCTTCTGAACTTCAAAAAGGGCTGGAACAAGGCCCTCTTGGCTACTGGTGTTGATATAGACTCTCCTCTATTCGATGAGCATGACCCGGGTCTAAAGCCGACTATGAAAGAAATCCCTGCCCCAGCTATCGAAGTCGCTGACCCTGTCTCCCAAATAATCTATGCTCACGTTCCCCTTGTTGTGGCGACAGAGGTTACCCCTGCTGAGGACAGTGCTCCTGCTGATGCTGATAAAGGGAAGCAACCATCGGCTTCTGGGCAACCTGAGGTTGCTAGTTAGTTTTTACTTCTAGGACTACCTTGTATTTTTTCTTTTTTCTGTCTGTAAATTTTCTTTTTGCTGCTCGATGTACTTTTAACCCTTATCAATGAGAAGGTTTCTTTTTCTCAGTGCACTGATTAATTTTTCTTTCCATTTCCCTTTTTATATCTTGTAGTTGACTGATGTAAAAGAGTATATTCCTGCCACATCTCATTTGGGCAGGACTCTTGATCCCAATGCCAGTCCTCAGGTTCGCCAGGCCTTTGTTAGGCTTTGCAAATCTCTTAGGTCAAGGAATCAAAAGTATAAAGATCAGTCTGAGCTTGTGGCCAAGTTGAAGGACAGGTTCCAGTAGATGGAAGAGGTTGGTGCTTCAGTGGAAGAAGAGGTGAATGCGTTGAGAAAAAATCTTCTTGATGCTTCTGAGATCAACCAGGTTGGTGAGATGCTTCAGCAAGAAAATGAAGCTTTAAGGAAAGAGGTCTCGCGTCTTAGGGAGCACGCGTTGAGCACCGCTCCAGCATTGTTGCGAGGCTCTTCATCAATGCAAGCTAGGGCTGGCTCGAGCGACGTCCCCCCTGTGCTGCAAGGTTATTCATCGACATGAGCTAGGGCTAGCTCGAGCAGCGTTCTCCCTGTGCTGTGAGGTTCTTCATCGATGCGAGATAGGGCTGACTCGAGCGGCGTTCCCCCTGTGCTGCGAGGTTCCACTGATCCATTCGTTTCGCGAGGTGGAAGGAGCACTAGGCGTTCGGATAGAGAAATAGAAAAGCTCCGCGGTGACGTCCAGCGAGCATATGTGATTGTCGCCAGGCTCCAAAGGGACGCTACTCGACTGCGGCATCTGTCTAAAAAAGGACCCCGACGAGTATGGGCCGATGGTTATGACCAGGGTTGGCTGGATGCTCCGACGAGGCTGATAGAATTTGAGGAGCTTGCCTTCATCAGGAGGTGGTTGAGTGCTTTGAAGGAGATGCAGGTTCTAAGGAACTCTATGCTCTAGTATCGCCACGAAATATCTCCTTCCACTCAGATGCCCAATCCCTTCCGGAGAGATGATCAGTGGATACCCATCGATGCCATCCCTCGACAGCTATTGGAGTCAGATGCTAACGAAGCCAAGGAAGAGTTAGTTCCTTCTCCTGATCGTAGTCTAAGGGCTCAAGTGGCTGATTATCTCATTCAGAGGCCTCATCCCCACTGAGATTTTGCCAGTAGCTACTCTATCTATTTTGTGTTGAAGTAATGTTGTGTCAATGTCTTGGGCGAACTCGATGACTAAACATGTATTGTATTTGTTGTAACTATAGTGGATTAATAAAATTTATGTTTTGGGACAATTTATCCTACTAAACAAGTGCAGATTATCTCTATATTCTTGTTCTTTTATGATCTTCTATGTTTTTATTATCACGCAAGTGTCCTTCCAGTCCAGTATAACATCGAGATACCATTGTGCACCATTTTACCTTTTAGGTCTTGTCGTCACACTCCCTTAGGTCTAAGTGGCAATTGACAAGGACACACCTGGTGTTGGATGTTCTATCCGATCAGGATTTCATTCAACCAACTAAGTTTTGGTGACCAATTTAAATTTGGCCATATTGCCTAAGGATCTCCTGTAAGGGCTTCATATATTGCCAGGGGCAATACCAAGAGGTCTTTTCGTGTTTCATAACGACAACCTGAGGAGGGACAATTCCCTGCTATGGCGTATTGATTAATGTGCCTATCATTTGGAAAAGATGTGCGATAAAGCTTATATAGCTGTTATTTATCATAATGCAAACGTTAAATAACTTTCATTAAGGAAAATGAACTTTTAACTCCATAACAAAAGAATAAAATAAAGATATAAAAATATAATTTCTTGAGATTGGCTGCATTCCATGCTCGGGGTATTTCTCTGCCTTCCATCGTTTCCAAGTGATAGGCACCTTGCAGATTGTCTCTTATTATCTTGAAGGGTCCTTCCCAGTTTGGCCCTAGCTTGCCGTCTGATGGTTTTACTGCGCTGCCCAGGACTTTCCTTAGGACATAGTCCCAAACTCGGAATGTCCTAGGGTTGACCCTCTTATTATAATGCCTCGCGAGCTGTTGTTGATAGATCGCTAGTTTTACTAGGGCTAGATCTCGGCGCTCGTCGGCCAGGTCGAGCTCGATGAGCAATAATGCATCATTATGGGCCTGGTCGACAAGGTTGAACCTCATGGTTGGAAAACCTGCTTCTAGTGGGATGACTGCTTCCATTCCATATGTCAGCAAAAATGGGGTTTTTTCTGTTTCTCGTCGTGGGGTGGTTCGGTAAGCCCATAGAATATGTGGTAGTTAATTTACCCATGTGCCTTTGGCTCGCTCTAATCACTTTTTTAATCCTTCGATCACAGTTTTATTGGAAGCCCCAGCTTGGCAATTGCTCTGAGGGTAGGCCACCGAACTGAAATGGTGTCTGATTCCGTGTTCGTTACAGAAACTCTGAAAAGAGCCACTTTCGAACTGCATTCCATTATCGGTGATGATGGTTCTGGGGATGCCAAAACGGGTGATTATATTTCTCCATATGAACCTTATCATATCTGCATCCCGGATGTTCGCTAGGGGTTCTGCCTCGATCCATTTGGTGAAGTAGTCAGTCGCGACCAGCAGATACTTGCGACTGCCGGTGGCGGTTGAAAGTGGTCCTACGATGTCCATCCCCCATTGGGCAAACGACCAGGGGTTGGATAATGATTTTAGGTCGCTAGCAGGTTGGTGGACCATAGGAGCGTGAAGTTGGCATTTCAGGCACTTACGGACATACGCTGCAGAGTCCATTTCCATATATGGCCACCAATAACCTTCCTTCATTGCTCCGAAAGCCAGAGATCTTCATCCAATATGGCTTCCACAGATTCCTTCGTGAAGCTCATGTAGAACCTGTTCGACATCCTTTGGGTGAATACATTGAAGGTAAGGACCGAAAAACGATCTCTTGTATATCTTGCCCTCAGGAGATATGTGAAAGCGAGCAGCTTTGACTCTTATCTGGTGAGTAGTCTTCTTGTCATCTAGAAGCGTGCCATCCTTCAAATAATCCTTCAGTGGGTCCATCCAGCTGGGTGCTGACTCAATATGGAGGACATGTTCCCCAGTTTGTGACATGCCGTCATGGTTAATGCTTGGATGAGCGAGGAAATCGATGGGGATTATTCTTTTTAAGTCAGAATCGATTGCTGAGCTTAGGGATGCTAGGGCGTCAGCATGGCTGTTCTATCCCCTGGGGAACTGCTGGACATTGTCTTCCTCAAAGTCGGTCAATGGGCTCTTTGCCAAGGAGAGGTAGGCTGCCATCCTTTCATCTTTCGCATTATAGTCCCTGCTGATCTGATTGGAGACTAACTGTGAGTCGCCAAACTCCTGTAATTACTTTGCTCCTAAAGAGTGTGCTTTTTAGAGGCAGGCTATCAGGGCCTCGTATTCTTCTTTATTGTTGGAGGCTTCAAATCCAAGCCCAATTCCCTGCTCGAGGATCGTATCTTCTGGAGTGATAAGAACGATGCCCACATCTGCCCCCTTTGAATTGGAGGCTCCATCAATAAATAATTTCCAGGTTCCCTCCGTCGTGTGGATCCCTTTTTATTTGGTTGGCTGTGGTTGGTTGCAAGGTTGCTCGCTTGTGAATTCGGCTATGAAATCAGCAAGGACCTGCCCCTTGATTGCGCTCCTCGATTGAAATTGGATATCAAATCGTCCAAGATCGACTGACCATTTAGACAGCCTGCCTGACAAATCCGCCTTCCTTAGGATTGCTTTAAGAGGGTGCAATGTAAGGACGATTATGGTGTGGGCTTCTAAATAGTGCTTCAGCTTCCTCGAAGCCACTACTAGTGCAAAGGCGAGCTTCTCCAGAGGTAGGTACCTCTGCTCGGCCTCAATCAGGGTTTTGCTCACGTAGTAAACGGGGTGCTGGATTCCTGCAACTTTGCTCATTAATGTAAAACTGACAGTGTGGTTGGAAACAGAGAGGTACAGGTACAAAAGAATCTATTTGCTGTGGTATGACGAGCAGTGGCGGAGAGCTTAAGTAAGCTTTAAGCTCGACCAATGCTTGCGAGCAATCTGGGTTCCACTCTATCTTTTTGTTCCCCTTTAGAAGCTAGAAGAAAGGTTTGCATTTCTCGGAGGATTTAGAGATAAAGCGATTTAAGGCAACAAGCATACTAGTGAGCTTCTGTACGTCCCGGATTGTTCGAGGAGGTTGTATCCTGTTAATCGCATTGATCTATTCTGGGTTAGACTCTATGCCTCTCTTTACTGACCAAGTACCCAAAAAATTTCCTGACTGAACACCGAACGAAACACTTGCTCGCGTTGAGTTTCATTGGGTATTTCCTGAGGATTTCGATGGTGTTTGACAGGTCTTAGAGGTGGTCTTCCTTCTTCTTGCTTTTTAACGAGCATGTCATCGATGTAGACCTCCATGGTGTCTCCCATCTGGTCCTTGAACATCTTAGTGACTAGTCGCTAGTAGGTTGCCCCTGTATTTTTTAGCCCAAAGGGCATGACTTTGTAGCAGTACAACCCAACTGTAGTGATAAATGTTGTTTTGTCTTGGTCTGGGGCATATAAAGGGATCTGATGATATCCTGAGTATGCATCCAGAAAACTCATTCTCTCGTGAGCTGCAGTGGCGTCCACCAGTTGGTCAATTTTTTATTTTTTTTTTTGGGGGGGGGGGGGGGGGGACTGTCTTTAGGGCACGCTCTGTTGAGGTCAGTGAAGTCGATGCAAACTTTCCACTTCCCATTTCTTTTTGGAACTACTACTGGGTTGGATAACCACTCAGGGAATTGTACTTCCCATATGGATCCTGCATTCAGCAGTTTTTCTACTTCTTTCTCCACGGCTTTTATCTTCTCGGGTGCAGTTCGCCGTGCCTTCTGCGTGATTGGTTTGAAGGTGGGATTGACATGCCTAATGACAAACCATACTAGGATGGATTCCAGGCAGCTCTTATGGTTCCTACGCAAAAACATCTACGTTGCGTCTCAGTAGAGTTGTCAATTCCTTCTGTTCTTCATCAGTGAGAGATGCTTCAATCAAGAAAACTCTGTTGCTATCGCTATCTCCAGTCGTAACCTCCACCAAGTCTTCGACGACCCGTTCAGAGGGGAGGATCCTGGTCTCCTCTACTCCCGATCTTCCGTACTTTAATTGCTATTTAGAAAGTGTCAGACCTTCTTGTTCTTCAACTTTCTCCCTAGGCTGATCGACCTTCTTCTCTGGCCTTGGTCGGATGGCTGCTATAAAGCACCTTCTTGCCATTGCTTGATCGCCGTGGATCTCCATTCTCCCCACTCGGTTACATACTTGAGTTTCTGATGGTAGGTCGAGGATACTGCCTTCATCGCATGTATCCATCCTCTGCCGAGGATGGCTTGGTATGGCGAGTCGATATCCACCACTAAAAACTCGATCATCTTAGAGATGTTTCCCACGTGTACTGGCAGTACGATCTTTCCAAGGGGCATAGTTATTTTTCCAGTGAATCCAACTAAAGGGACAGTGGCCTCCTTTAGGTCGGCGATGCTTAACTTCAATCTTCTGAATAGGTCGAGACACATTACCCCGGATGAGCTTCCTTGGTCGATGAGCAACTTGTCGACGTCAAAGTTAGCTATCCTGAGGGTAATGATCAAAGCATCCTGATGTGGGGTTCTCACTTCCACCAGATCTTCATCTATGAAAACAATATGCTTATTATAGTTGACATCGTCTGCTCGTCGACGCTTTCCTGACTGTGACTTTGCTTGATCGATCTGAAAATCTTGCATCACCGTTGTAAGTTTCTTCATCTCCATTCGAGCTGAATTTCCTTGGATCTGCTTGGCATCATATTCCCCATGAATTACCGCGAACTCATGTCCAGCGTCATCTTCGAGCACGTTATCAGGTCTAACCTCTCTATTGAAAGCCACCTTCTCTGCCTTTTTCTCCATAAACTCGTTCAAATGCCCGGACTGGGCTAGCTCTTCTTGGTGATACATAAGAGCTTTGCAATGCTCAGTCTTGCGTCCTCCCTCTTTGTGAAAAGCACATCTTAGCGCATTGTTCCTCTTCGAGGGAACACCTCCCATCTTCTTGGGCCACTTGATGAATGGCTCATCTTTGATTTTTGCGTGAATTTTTTAAATTGGTTCCTTGAAGACGGTGTTGATAGCTTAAAATGCTTTCGACCCATAATTGTTGCCTCCGTTCTTGTATCCATTTTTACCCTCGTTCTTTCCTCCTTTCTTCGGGTTCTCAGTTTTGTCACTGCCCTTGGCAGTGAGTTTAGCTCGTCCATTTTCCCCTGTGCTGAGGCGGGTGACATCTTCCAGCTTGGCATACTTCTCGATGCGAGCCATTGAGTCGTCAATAGTCATATCCCCCTTCTTTGTCAGGGATTGGTACAAAAGGGAAGCGCTAGGCAGCCCAATTTTAAAAGAGGACACTGCTACTTGCTCCGAGGAGTCCTCGACCTCGTTGAACAACTCCCAGTACCTCCTCGCCTAGTCTCGGAGGGTCTTTTGAGGTGTTTTCTTCATTGTCAGCAAAGCATCTATCCTTTGGGATGGGAGATACTAGTAATGAATCGGGCCGTAAAGAGATCGGCTAGGGATTTGAAACTCTTAATGGACTGGTGGGGGAGCCTTTCGAACCATTTCTACGCCACATCATGCAGGCTCGAGGGGAAAATACGACACATTAGTGCATCCCGATGGTTCCACAGGGTCATGGCCTGCCGGTACTGCCTGACGTGATCGATGGGATCAGTCTTACCGTCATAGACTTTGAACCTTGGAATGGAGAACTTCTTAGGGGCTTCTTTTTCTTCAATTTCCCTTGAGAAAGGTGATTTCATCTGAGTTTTGAGAGCTCGCCTAGTGAGTTCTCGGGTCGATCTGGTACCGTGATGGGTAGGATGCTGGTCCATCTCCCTTCGGACTAGATTTCGTATGTTCTCGTTACTACGAGTAGGGCTCCGGTAATGGCGAGCTTTTTATAACTGCTCGCATAGGTCGTTGTCTGATTCGTTTCCCTCAACCATTTGGGATCCCTACTCGGGGCTCCTTCCTCAGCTGCAAGATTTTCTCGCTTGAGGGCTAGGAGTGCGGTACGGGCATCTCCTAGTATCATGATAGAGTTCTTTCTCCAATCTCTCTAATCTTCTTTTCAGGCGAGCATTCTCAGCCTCGTGTTTGCGATAAGACTCCCTCTGCTCATGGAGTCTTGCCTCATACGCATCAATCAGTCTGGATATCTACGTGGACCTTGCTAGTCCTTGGCTTTCTTCTGAGGCTGGCCTTTCCAAGCGAGCCCACTGATCTGAACGTAGAATTTTAGATCTAATCATGCGAGGAACATGTGGTTCTTGAATATCCCCTACCTGGGGAGCATTGATACTGTGACCGAACATTTTAAACTCCTTATTTGGTGTGGGATTTCTCAGGGAAGATAAACTTTCCCACAGACGGCGCCAATTGTGGTGACAATTATTATGCAACACAAATAGATAGGAGAAAAGCAATCACCACGCAAGAATAAGGAAGGTAAAATGGCAGTCACACAACAAAGGATGTACGTGGTTCAGCAAAGATGTGCCTACGTCCACGGTGGTGCAGTCAGTGTTATTTCTATATACTCCGAAGAGTGGTTATAGTGAATACAACTTGTCCTTTTCCCAGGACCTAGGGTTCAATATATACATGTTCATTTTAGTAAGTGGGGGTGTTGGACTCCCCCACGTTTTCCATCTCTTCCTAAAACCTCTCTTAAGGGGAACGTGGGAGGAGACTGGATCATGGCCAGTTAAGAGATGGGGGGTCTGGACTTTGGGCCGTCAACGTTGGGCTACTCGTCCAGGACCATCATTTTAATTTCGGGTAGCCACAGTAATGTTATTTGAGAATTTTGGAGTTGTTAAGGACGTTTTTGGAGAAATTGGAAGATGAAACCCGTAGGTTTTAATGGCAGTTTCTGGGTAAGAAATGATTGATCTATCGATCGACCAAGAACATCGATCGATCGATGATCGATAGATCGACCCCCTTTCCTCGATCGATCGACTCCTCCTGGAAAACTGCATAATTCTCGTCTGTTAGTTTAATCCGGTTAAAATGCATAGGAACCCTTGACTGTTATTATTGGAGTATAATGGGATATAAATAAGACCAGTAGGTCATAGGTGGACCCCGTTGAGTGAAATTTAGTTTAGGATGAGATTTTGGGTTAACGAGGAATTATTCATGTGTCTAAGAAATCATACGTACATTTAATAAAAAGATCGAGACTCGTAAGGGAGTTAGACTAGAAAGTAAGGGAGTGTATTCCTACTGAAATTATACTTAGAATACTTCGAGAGAGGAGAAGTGAGTATGAAGTGAGTTATAAATGAGAATAAAAATGACGATTCCGTTATGCGAAATAATTGAGTAAAATGTGCTAATAACGGATAATTATAATTACGGGTCGTGGGCGCCCCTAATTTAGAAAAGTGGATACTTATATATATATATATATATATATATATATATATATATATATATATATATATATGACTGTGTGATTGTGCATATATATTATATATCTGTATAAAAATCATACTCGGGATACTTACTATCATGGGGTTTTTTATAGGGGATATTGACTCATACCCTAGAACATAGGATTCCTTAGTACACGCTATCTGATTGATAGTCATACGGTCCTAAGAGACGTGAGGTTATGTGATGATCTCTTAGTGACTTTTAACTTTGCTTCGCCTCCAGTTGTATGTGTTTTACGTTAATACAGTTCGAGAGTGATTCCGAACTAGTATTTCCCTCAATATGTGTGATATGGGGACTTGATAGCAGAGTATGCCAGCACCATAGATTTTATGCGGGGTGCCGATAGTATATATATTATATGAGTGGCTAATATATATATTTATACTTAAGTATGGAAACTTTTTACTGTGTATAAAAGTAGTTAACTAATGAGTAAATACTCTGACTTTATTATAAGTGTTTGAGAATTTTGTGACAACACAAGGCTTTTTTTTATATATAAATTAAGATATACATGAGAGCTTAAATTTCAAAAATTAATTATCTTAGCCATCGTAGTTAGCGGTATGAAACTTTATGGGATGGTTAATTTAAAATAAACTTTTGAGGTTGATAGTACGGTAGACATGCACACTGGATGAGAGGTGAGAATTTCTCAAGAGAGTGATGCATTCTAACATGGTAGTTACATTAGCCGGTAAGCATTTTAAATACTCGCTAAACTAAATTTTTAGACTGTTTTACACTCGGGCTCTGACCCGTTTCCTGCTATTTCTCTTCTCTTATATATATATATTAGGGTGTACCTGTGCCGATAGCACGACGATAAATTTATTCCCGTGATATTTTGTACCCTTGTCGATGGCACGTTGATAAATTTGTTCCCGTGATGAAATTCTATGCTCGTAATTTATCCCGATGAATTTTTGTTAGCGACCAATCATTACCCGCACACGTAAGTTTTATTTAATTTATTTTTATTTATATAGTGAGTAAATAGTAGACTTTTGGACTTTTCAAGATTTAATAGATCATGTTCTTAATTGATATGTAATACCCGTATACCCATGCCGTTGACACAGTGAAACATTCTTTAAGTTAAAATATAAATGAATATATGCAATTTGAAATTCTCCCATCACATGATGAGAATATGCACTCAGTTGACACATGAGTGAACCAAAACTATAGTAGTGTTTGTCATATAATACTACATATCTAATATGAAGAAATTACAATAGTGTGTAATACAAAATATTTTCTTCCCCTCTCTCATTTATGACAATGCAACATATAATACACACTATTATGAGCCAATCCCATCCTCATTTCCTTCCAAGATGTTGGGTCTCCATGAAACATTCAGTCTTCTAACCCGGTGATTAAACACCGCATCTGCATAAAATACAACATATGATTCTCACTTAAAATATCATAAATTCTATGTTAATATTGAAATATATGTGATAACAATAGTAATAATTTTTTTGTTAATATTGAAATATATGTGATAACAATAACAAAATTAACAGGAATAGAAGAGGAAACAACCCATAAAACATGACTATAATATGATTTTTTTATTGCGCTGAGTAATGATACCTTAGTCAATCAAACATAAATATAAAACAAACAGTTAGATTCCAAAGCCTTCAAAACCAACACCACAAACAAATTGATAAAAACTAAAAATAAACTGAAAAACTATTAAATAAAAGATCTTGTTTCTCTTCCATAACCAAGATCGGACCCCTGTCAACAAGTACTTTGAACATCCACCAAATATCTTCATATTGAGAAGAAACCTTAAAACCCCATAGAAACAGAGCGCAATGAAATAGAGGGAGGTGGTATTGGATTTTGAAATGTGATGACATGTTATTAGATTCGCAAAGTGAGATTCACATTCAAAACAATAAGTTCAAGTAGTTTAAGAAATATAATGCATTGCCCTCTTTACCATCCAATATTAAAGTACACACAATCAAATCAAGAACTGAGAGAAAACATATACCTTAGTTCTATCGTAGCTTCCCCAAACCCATGAATAAAAGGCAACAAAAAAACTCTGAACAGAGCTACAAAGAACAAAGTTACAAAGAAACACTCGTTTACACAAAAGAAAAAAAAATGCAGTAGTAAGCAGGCCTATTCCATTATGCCAGTAACAGGTGAAATCGTCTCAATCTCACCGCTTCCATCCCTTCCATAACCCTTTTCGCTCGATGCCGGTTCGGCCCTAAACAGAATATAAGCCGCCTCCTTAAAAGCCAAACTCTCTATTTCCTGGCTCTCACTCTCACCATTTTCACTGAGCCTCATGCTACTAACATGTGTTTTTGTTTGTTTCCGTTACCTAAGGTTTTGTTCAACAAAAAAACAGATCCAAAAGTGTAGATTGTTTTTTGCGAAAACGTGGATGAAAGAAGAAAAAGAACAAAATCAGTTTTTAAAGAAAAAACAAATCGACCCAAAAAAAAAAATTACAAAACCTCACCTATCCGTTTTCACACCATCTTTTAAATACATGGCTTTTCTTTTTCGTCTCTTTTTTTCATCTGGGTCGTCGTTTTGTCCTCATCTTCATCATATTCAGACTTTGGTTTTGAGAAGTGGGCCTTAGTTCTTGTTCTGGTTGTTCATCTTCATCAGATTCAGGCTCCGGCGGTGAGAAGAGATGAGAGAACAGTTGACGAACCCAACACCAATCTGTAAAACAATTAAGAGAACCCAACACCGATTTGTGATACTTCAGATCTATAAAATACAGTAAATAAAAACACCAGCATTAAAATCAAATTTTGAGGGTATTACACACAAAATGATACCCTCTAAAGAAGAGGGTTTTTTCAACTCCCACCGTCGGAGACTTCACCAGAGACATAAATGATACTGCATGTGGTTCTTCTTCCTCCTGACCCACCGGAGACATCAACAGGCGTGGACCTGCAAAGAAAACAAAATCATGTGGGTCTTCTGCAAAGAAAATGCAAGAGAAGAAATGCCAAAAATATAGAACCCACAGTGGTAGAATCACACCTTAGGTTTAGGAAGAGAGAAATTGAGAGAGGAGCAAATAAAATTTCACAGGTTGAAAGAGAGAGCGAAAGATCAGACGTGGGTAAGAAGAGAGTGGGAGTGGAATAAAATCCTCTCGAGCCTTGTGCCCTCAGAATGCAGTGTATTTTTAGTTTGAAGCGTGAGGTGCATACGTGGGTGATACCAAATTCAATCTGAGCCGTGAGTTGATAAACACCAAATCATTCAACTTTCAATCTCAGCCATCATTTGGTCTACACAAAAAAATCCCTCCTCCTTTATTATATAGATGTATATATTACAGGTGCCCAGCCACAGGGTATCATGCTTAGATTCCTTAGATCGGATGCACTGCAACTTATGTGGGAGTTGTTGGCTAGTGCTTAGATGACCTCATTGTTGACTCCACTCTTGTTTTTAGTTCTTATTAGTTAGTGCATGTGTCGCCCATTTCCCTATTCAGTTTGATTTGTGAGAGATTTATGTTCATTTATATTTTCAGTATTTGGTACCCTTTGGGTTTTAACTACTGTCAGGATGGTTTCATTTATAGTTTTAAACTAGTTTGGTTTATTTAGATGATTTATATTCGTGTGTGCTATTATTCATCCTTAGTATTTATGAAATCTTAAACTGTTGGATATTAAAACGTTTTTCATATTTGGACGTAATAAAAATGGAAATAAGGTTATAAATTGTTTTGACACTTAGCTTAATTAATTAGGGTGTTAAATTGGAAATTTGATTTGCGACAATGATGCTAAGAATGAACCAACCGTCCACCTTGATTTTTAATTTAATAAATGACTGATCACCCGGTATTTAATTAGGTGGGGTGTCACAGGTGGTATCAGAGCATCAGGTTCTAGTGTCCTTTAGGATCTATATGATTTATTTCGCTTCCAGCTTAGCGTCCTTGATATAGAGCCCTATTTTTAGTACTGTTGTATTCTTGTATTTATGCTTACGTTTTCAGCTATTTGACATTTGATAATAACTGTAGAGTAATAGATTTCCTCCTCATTTTAGATGCCTTTGAGACACGCACCCCGAGACAGGAATGCCCAGGCCGAGCTGCCAGTAGCTCTGGCTCAGGGAATGATGAAAGCAACTGAGGTAGCCGCTATTATTGCTCAGGCGGTGAATGTCGCATTAGCGATAGTGTAGCAGGCTCCACCCCAAATTCAGGCAGTGGTTCCAGTACGAGTACAACTTCCATCTGCATGGGAGTGGGCTAGGGATGCCTTCTAGAAGGCGCATCCCCCAGAGTTCTCGGGTAGTTCGAACATAGTAGTCGCCAACCAATGGAAGAAAGATATCCAAAGGCATCTGCGCATGTACGAGTGCACTGACGTACATAGACAACTTTTGGATTCCTTCAAGCTAGTGGGGGCCTCTTTGCAGTGGTGGGAGTCCACCACCACTTTGGAGGAGAGAGACAGCATCACGATTCAGTCATTCTGGGCAAGGTTTGACTGCAAGTACTTCCCATCCGTCGTGCAGACTGAGATGAGGCGGAAATTACAGAATCTGAAGTAGGAGAATATGACTGTTACTGAGTACAAGGAAGAGTTTGCTAGGCTTCTCACTATAGTGCCAGATGAGGCACCCACAGAGGGGAAGAAGATATTACTGTTTGTAGATGGATTGGCCTGGAGGATCCGTCAGCATCTCATAGGTAATCTATCATTGAGTACCTACACTGATGTACTCAACGCTGCTTTGTTACACTTTCAGGATCACCGCTTCCATATGCAGTGGAGAAAATGAGCAAGGGAGTCCAACCAGTAGGGCAGGACAGGGGGTAGTAGTACTGGTGGGGCACCAGCAGCCCAGGGGCAGACCCGTCATAGTGAGTAGAGTTCTCATCAGGGGGACCCTTCCAAGCGATTCCGATTAGGTGACTCTAGATAGGGACTTGGGGGATTCAGGCAGGCCGAGTAAGGGAAGTCTAATCAGCATGGCCAACATGGCCAATACAGCCAGCAGCAGGGATAATAACAGGGCCATCAGGGTCAATAGCATTTCCAGCAGGGCCAGTGGTGGGGTGGTAACGGCCAACAGGGCCATGGTCAGCAGGGGCAGAGGGGAGGTAACTTCAGGGGAAGATGTTTCAGATGTGGCAAGAATGGCCACAGGCACCAGGATTTCCCAGAGGGAGATAGGGCCCCACAGCAGCAGGGTGCCCGTAATGAGCCACAGAGACCACTCTTCTCAGCCTCCCTCCCAGTCCTAGCTCAGGTTCCAGCCTTACCCGCCATTATAGTAGCTCCAGTTCAGTAGGGGCAATTGCAGTACAAACATGTTTATAACTTCTACCAGGTAGCAGCACCTCAGGCGCCACCCACAATTGAGGATACATTTCCTATCCATGGCACTATGGGTTGGGTTTTATTTGATACTAGGGGATCGTGCTATTTTATAGCTTCTCATTTCGCAAAGGCCTTAGGGTTATTAGACATAGCAGAGAGCACTATGACATGCGTAGACTCATCACTGGGGAATGGGTCTTCGATTTTCTTTATATGTCGGGGTGTGGGAGTAGAGATTGGTAGCGTTATTTTACCAGCAAGCATGCTAGTCTTAGAGATGCATGAGCACGATGTTACTATTGGCATGGATTGGCTCACTGCATACAAAGCCATAATAGATTGTTTCAGTGGGAGTACCATCCTTTCCATTTCGGGACAGGAGATGTTTTTGGTGGTGATGCCATGCCTAGAGGGAGGCTCTTCCACCCATTTGTACTACATAGAGGAGGATACCTCTAAGGAGGTCATGATTCCCTTAGATTCGATTCCAATCATTCGTGATTATTTCGATGTATTTCAGGAGAGCTGACCCCCATTCGAGAGATAGACTTCGTCATAGACTTAATGCCGGGTACTCGATTGATAGAACGTGAACCGCACCATATGGCTCCAGCGGAAATGAGGGAGTTACGAGATAAGATAGAGCAGCTGCTAGGTCAGGGATTCATCCGTAGGAGTACCTCACCTTGGGGCTCTCCAATGTTGTTTGTGAAGAAGTGAGATGGTTCACTGAGGTTATGCGTGGATTACTAGGAGCTGAATAAGGTCATGATACGGAACAAATATCCATTGCCTCGAATCGATGACCTGTTCGACCAACTGAGGGTAGCAACATTATTTTCGAAGATAGATTTGAGATCGGGATACTATCAGCTACAGATTTGGGAGCAGGATGTGTCGAAGACTGCTTTCTTGACAAGATATGGGTCCTATGAGTTCAGAGTCAGCCGTTTGGGCTGACAAATTCTCCATCCGTATTCATAGACTTGATGAACCGAGTGTTCAGAGAGTTCTTGGATCAGTTTGTCATCATTTTCATTGATGACATCCTGATATATTCACACACTAAGGAGGAACATGACGAGAACTTGAGGCAGGTTCTTCAGACTTTACGAGAGCATCAGCTGTATGCTAAGTATGAGAAGTGAGGATTCTGGTTATGGGAGGTGCAGTTTTTGGGGCATGTTGTGTCGAAATTGGGAATATCGGTTGACCCGAGCAAATTATCGGTGGTAAGGGAGTGGGGACAACTAACGAATCCGACGGAAGTGCGTAGTTTCTTGGGGTTAGACGAATACTATAGGAGATTTATCCAAGGCTTTTCAAAGATAGTGGGTCCATTGAAGAATCTGACTCGCAAGGGAATTTCGTATGTTTGTGATGATGCTTGTCAATTGTCTTTTGATGAGCTGAAAGATAAGTTGACTTCGAAGCCAGTTCTTGCTTTGCCTAAGACGAGAGTAGAGTATCTGGTGTATACTGACGCTTCTTTACAGGGACTAGGGGGATTACTTAAGTAGGAGGAGAAGTCTATAGCTTTTGCCTCTCGCAAGCTAAATCACCAAGAAAGGAATTACCCCACCCACGACCTAGAGCTAGCAGCGATCGTTTTTACATTGAGGATTTGGAGACATTACTTGTTGGGGGAGAAGTTTGGCTTGTTCAAAAACCACAAGTCACTACAGTATTTGTTTACTCAGTGAGAGATGAATATGCATCAGTGTAGATGGTTGGAGTTTGTGAAAGACTACCAGTTCGAAATACAGTACCATCCGGGAAAGGCTAATGTGGTTATTGATGCGTTAAGCCGTAGACCGGTGGGTGATGTAGCGGAAGTCTGGAAAGCGAAGTGGAAAGAGTTGGGTTACCAGGATGCGGTAGCCTTTTCCTTTGTATTTTCCATAACAGTCACACCAGAGATTTCTACGAGTGTGATACATGCATAGTCAGCGAATTCGTTTTGTCAGTAATAGATTATACGGATTTTAGCTAAAGGTGTTGAGTCCTACTCAATAAGTTAGGATGGAGGTTTAAGGTTTAATGGGAGATTAGTGATCCCATAAGGAGAAGACTTACGTCATGCTGTGATGACACAGTCTTACGGGTCCAGATTTACGATACATCCCGGAGGAGATAAGATGTACCAGGATATGAGGCGGTAATACTGGTGGAGTGGGATGAAGAAGGACATTGCGAAGTTCATGTCCAAGTGTTATACCTGCCAAATGGTAAAGGTAGACCACCAAAGACCGTCAGGGTTACTTCAGTCGTTGGAGATACCTACGTGTAAGTGGGAGAGTATTTCCATAGACTTCATTACTAGGCTGCCTACATCACAGCGGGGTCACGAGTCCATATGGGTTATAGTGGATCGGTTGACCAAAGTGGCTCATTTTCTGAGAGTACGGACATACTATTCCACAGGCCAGTATGCACAAGTGTTCATTACCAAGATTGTTAGGCTAAATGGGGTGCACCTGGATATTATGTCTGATAAAGATAAGATTTTTGTGTCGCACTTCTCGGAGAGCTTTCAGGAGGCCATGGGTACAGAGTCAAGATTGAGTTCAGCTTATTACCCAAAGACAGATGGACAAACAGAGCGTACCAATCAGATGTTGGAGGATATGCTACGCATGTGTGTCCTTGATTTTGGAGGAGGATGGGAGTCGTATCTTCCATCGGTGGAGTTTGCTTACAATAACTCCTATCAGTTCACGATCGGCATGACTCCATTTGAGGCACTGTATGGAAGGCCTTGTCATTCTCCCGCTTGTTGGATAGAGGTGGGGGACAACAAGTTACTTGGACCTGAGATGATTCAAGAAAATTCATCTAGGATTGAACTCATCAGGAGTCGCATTCGGGTAGCACATGCCAGACAGAAGAGCTACGCTGATGCGAAGCGGTTCTTCCGAGAGTTTAGCGTTGGGGACTAAGTATTACTGTGGGTATCTCCTATGAGAGGAGTAATGAGTTTTGGAAATAAGGGGAAGTTGGCTCTGAGATATATGGGACCATTTTCCATTATCAAGAGGATTGGGCCGGTGGCATACAGATTGTGGTTGTCAGAGCATTTACACCGCATTCACGATGTGTTCCATATCTCGTCGTTGAGAAGATATCTTCGGGATGACATGACCCATACTCACATCGCGATAGAGGAGATTGATTTATAGTTCGACATCTCTTACGAGTAGAGAACAGTGGCTATCCTAGACCATAGCGAGAGGAAATAGAGGTCGAAGGCAGTCCCACTTGCACGGGTCCAGTGGGAGCATCATATTGTGGAGGAATCCACTTGGGAGCGCGAGGCAGATATGCGCAAGAGATACCCAGATTTATACTTATCAGGTATACCTTATTTTCTGAAATTCGAGACAAAATTCCGTTATTAGAGGGGAAGTATGTAATACCCCGTATTTTTATGACATTTAAATTTGGGAATTTATTAAATTAAATTGAGATATAAATTTAATATTAATCCAAAAATTATATTAAATATTTACTAACGTGATAAGAGTTAGTAATTATTGGGAATTTTTTTATTATTACTTAATGGATAAAATAATATGTATGATCAAATTTATTAAATTATCATGAGTATATAATTTGATAATTGAGGAAATTAAATCGGGACGCGTCTGTGTCGTGTCAGAATTAAATTATTATTATTTAAAGTGAATAAATTTCAAATCACCCATATGGTCATTTCAAGTGCGCCAATGTGTCTGGAAGGGTCGAGTTGGTCAAAATAATGTACCCGGGGGTTTAGTTTAGGTCGCGGGGCATTTTTAGGCCTAATTGACATCCCGGGAGGGTATTTTAGACATTTTACATTTTTGGGTAATTAAACCCACGAATTTCCTAAGGTTATATTAGCCTTTAGGAGTCATCTACTAGGGTTAACAAACACAAAATCAAAGAACGACCATTAGAGAAGGGGTTGGAGAGCTTTCCAAGCAACTCAAGGCCAATGAGTCAACTGTTTACACCGCCACCACCACCAAAGTGGAGATCGCGCGGAAAGGAACCCAACCATACCACTTTCCTCCACAAATCATAAACTCAAATTCCAGGCAAGTATCTATCTTGCTTCTCTTTTAGTTCATTGTCACACTATGTTAGATTAGGATGATTGAACCTATGTTTCATGGAAGAACTTAAGGATTTAGAGGACCCAATCACATGTTGTAGGGAAAATAAATAAACTCTAGACATCCCAATCATATGTAGAGGATTACCCACGAAATTTGATTTATTAAGAAGTGATAAATCTGGAAAAAAGACACAGAATAATGGAAGTTTAGAGGAAAGTTAGGGTTATTGATAATTAAAATAAATTAGCCATTAATTCAATTCTGTTATCAGATTTATATATGTTTCACGTAGGAAATCTTGCATATATGTATATAGAACTTGTGGTAATGTTATTTGAGAATTTGGGAGTTGTTAAGGACATTTTTGGAGAAATTGAAAGATGAAACCCATAGGTTTGAATGGCAGTTTCTGGGCAAAAACTGCTTGATCGATCGATCGACCAAGAACATCGATCGATCGACCCCCTTTCCTCGATCGATCGACTCCTCCTGGAAAACTGAATAATTCTCGACCAATGGTTTAATCCGGTTAAAATGCATAGGAATCCTTGATTGCTATTGTTGGAGTATAATGGGATATAAAGAAGACTAGTAGGGCATAGGTGGACCCCATTGAGTGAAATTTAGTGTAGGATGAGATTTTAGGTTATCGAGGAATTATTCATGTGTATAAGAAATCATGCTTACATTTAATAAAAAGATCGAGACTCGTAAGGGAGTTAGACCAGAAAGTAAGGGAGTGTATGCCTACTGAAATTATACTTAGAATACTTCGAGAGAGGAGAAGTGAGTATGAAGTGAATTATAAATGAGAGTAAAAATGATGAGTCCGTTATGCGAAATAATGGAGTAAAATATGTTAATAATGGATAATTATAATTATGGGTCGTGAGCGCACCTAATTTAGAAATGTGGATACTTATATATGTATGACTGTGTGATTGTGCATATATTATATATCTGTATAAAAATCATACTCGGTATACTTGCTATCACGGGGGTTTTCGTGCCAGGACGTTCTTATCTCGATTGGCCCTTTATGGGGGATATTTACTCGTACCCTAGAACATAGGATTACTTAGTATAGGCTATCTGATTGATAGTCATACGGTCCTAAGAGACGTGAGGGTATGTGTTGACCCCTTAGTGACTTGGAACTATGCTTTGCCTCCAGTTGTATGTATTTTATGTTAATACAGTTCGAGAGTGATTTCGAACTAGTATTTCCCTTAATATGTGTGATACGGGGACTTGATAACAGAGTATGCCAACATCATAGATTTTATGCGGGGTGCCGATAGTATATATATTATATGAGTGGCTAATATATATATTTATACTTAAGTATGGGAACTTTCTGTTGTGCATAAAAGTAGTTAAGTAATGAGTAAATACTCTGACTTTATTATAAGTGTTTGAGAATTTTGTGACAACACAGGGCTATTTTTTATATAAATTAAGATATATATGAGAGCTTAAATTTCAGAAATTAATTATCTTACCCATCGTAGTTAGAGCTATGAAACTTTATGCAGCTTATGTGGGAGTTGCTGACCAGTGCTTAGACAACCTCATTGTTGACTCCACTCTTGTTTTTAGTTCTTATTAGTTAGGGCTTGTGTCGCCCGTTTCCCTATTCAGTTGGATTTTTCATAGATTTTGGTTCATTTCTATTTTCAGTATTTGGTACCCTTTGGGTTTTAACTATTGTGAGGATGGTTTCATTTATAGTTTTAAACTGGTTTGGTTTATTTAGATGATTTATATTCGTGTGTGCTATTATTCATCCTTAGTATTTATGAAATCTTAAACTGTTTGTTATTAAAAAGTTTTTCATATTTGGACTTAATAAAAATGGAAATAAGGTTATAAATTGTTTTGACACTTAGCTTAATTTTTTAGGGTGTTAAATTAGAAATTTGATTTGCAAAAGTGATGCTAAGAATGAGCCAACCGTCCAATTTATTTTTAATTTAATAAAGGACTGATCACCCGGTATTAAATTATACAGGGTGTCACGGTTGGTAGCATGTCATTTCAATTTCTATGCATGTCCTCCATGAGACTTTTGGCCTGTCGCGCCAATGCTCGAGTTTTTTCTCCCGAATCAACAAATTTATGAGCATTTTGCTTCATGATTTTTCTTGTTTGGGGAAAATTTATCAATAATCTTCTTGCTCTAAATATCTAAAAAGAGCCGCAAAATAGTGGAGCAATATAAAAAAAATTGTTATTTATCTCCATGCCTTGAAGGCCTAAGTGATAATTAGACTTTGATTATTATATTTTCTAGCGCTAAAATAATCTTGTTTTTTTCATTTCTTTAATAAACTCTAATTTTAAGTTTTTCTCCATAACCCAAACAAATCTAAAAGCAAAATCAACCTGATATACTATGTTAATAGTAAATCCTATTTACAAATCACAATAAAAAAAATGCACCCACGATATTAAAACCATGAATTTATCAATAAACAATATGGAAATTAATGTATTGCAAACACTACACCAAAAAAAGCAATTTGGCACACCCTGATATTAAAAATGTGGCACAGTTTTAAACTGTGCCAGATTTTGGCACGGTTTAATAGCAATTTGGCACACTTTGAAACAGTGCCAAAATTTGGCACTGTTTTAAAGTGTGCCAAAATTGAGTACACTTACTAAAATATATAATACCCCAAAAAAAAATTTCTTGATCACTTTTCATTCCCGCTCACGCTCACGGTCGCCTGATTCCCGCTCACTCTCCTCGTTCCAGCTCACTCTCACAGTGGTCGGAGCTCACTGTCTCTCTCTAGGCCTGCGGTGCGGTCGACTCTAACTTTTGTGTCGGCCCTCTCTCTCTCTGGCGCTAACTCAATCTCTCTCTACGGCCGACGCTCTCTCTCCACTCATCCCAATCATGTATTATTTTTTTAACCTAAGTTAGGTATAAGATATGATCCTAGAGTTTATGATATGCGTGTAATACCCCGTATTTTCTATGATATTTATTTTTGGGGATTAATTGAATTAAATGTTTATTAATTGGAAATTAATCCGGATAATAATATTAACGAGATGTGAGTTAGTATTATATTATAATGTGTATACTTGGCATTATATGAATATTGGAAAATATTGAATTTGTCACGAGATTGAAATACGGCAATTTGGGAAACTTTGTTGGGACGCGCGTGACAGCCGCGTCAGGAATATAATTATTTGAATTAAAAAGTGAATTTTATTTTTATCACCCGTATATTCATTTTGAGTGCGCCAACGCGTTCGGAAGGGTAGAGATAGTCAGAAAACACTAGCCGGGAGTTTAGTTTGGGTCCCGGGGTATTTTTAGGCCATACCGGCATCATAAAGGGTATTTTGGTAATTTTGTATTTTTGGGAATTAAAAGTGACGAAAATTAGAATAGAAATCTGACTTCTTCTTTAACCCACTAACTACACTAAGAGACTTAATGGGCTACGGGAGAAGTTGAAATATAGTCCCAACTTACCAAAAACCAAACACACCTCCATTGTCATCATCCTTGGGAAGAACTTGTAGAGAGAGAGAGAAAGGAAAGAATTCTGTAGAAAGAGAGATAGAGGACAGATTCAACCTTCAAATTCAACATCAAATTCAGAGAAAGATTAAGGCAAGTGGTTTAAATTCATTTGATTCAAGCTATGCTTTTCAATGTTTAGGAATTTTCGAAATTGATCTTGGAAGATGATTTAGACCCATATATTGGAAGTTAAAAGATATGAATTATGTTAGGGATTGCATGTAGTAATATTCTGGACGAATTATATGTTCTAAACATAACCATTGATGATCTAAAAATGGCGTTTAGAAGTAGTTTATTGATGTTCTTGAATGGGGAAGAAATCTGGAAATTTTTGATGTAGTTTTGATCTAAACAAAGCCTTTGAATGATGAATTATGGGTTTTAGAATGTTAATACTGTTGTAGAATGATAGTATGATGATATTGTAACCTTGTCTTAGAGTTTCATTCTTGAAAATGGTGTTTTAGGACGAATTGGTAACTGCAAAACGAAGCAGTCCGTAACCATACCTGGTGCGTTCGATCGATCGATGTTCTTCAGTCGATTGATCGACCACCATCGATCGATCGAAGGTAAAGGTCGATCGATCGACCTTCCTAGAATGAGTAAAGTTTTTCCCTAATTAAATTTTAATGGTGTTAATCCTTGAATGATATTATTGGAGACCTTATGAATACCCTTAACCTTAAGGAAGACCAGTAGGCATGATTATGAGATTCGACCTTAATTGGAATTCAATTTAAGGAATTATTCTAAATTAATGAAATTCGATAATTGAGATAATATTTGGGTTAATAGGGTAAATTTGAATAATTTGATGAAATAAGGTTTGGGGAAGAAGTAAAGACCTTAGGTGTAAAGATGTTATATGGGGGAATAAGAGGAACTTAATAGTCTATTCGAGATAGGTTTTAAGTTTAAAAAACTACGACGTGAGACGTGTCGACAATTTAATTTCTATATTATCGGGATACTTGAAATATATGAATTTGGAATAATGGTATAAATATGTAGAGTATACCTTTATTAATATCGAGATATCTAAGATGTGTGAATGCTTAGTATATAATTGTATGTGTATGACATATCTACCATAATTGCTATCACGGGAGGTTTACGTTCGCTTAGGGCCTTCTTATCCTTGTGTTGCCCGGATTTAGATTGGTTACCTCGATGAACATAGGTCATAGAAGGACTTACTGGGATATTAATAAGTTTGTTGATCATGGGAGCGTAGGTATGTGTGTGACCCATGTGATGTGACTGTGTTCGCCTCCACTATTTGTGATGTTGTTATCTGAACGATTCCTGAGAGATTCGGAATGCGTGATCCTTATGTACGTGATGTACCGGGATGGATAGCAGAGTATGTGTGCACCGCAGCTTAGCCTTTGGGTGCTTGTATTGTATATTTATGATGTGAAAATATACGGTTAAACGTGAAGGAATTTACTATGTTAAATTGTGAGTATAGTTATGGTAATGTTATGTAGATAAAAAGGGAACTTATATCTATAAATGGTTTTGTTAATAATTGGGAATCCGAGAATTAAAGTAGAAATCTCTATTTAATTGTTAAGGTTGGAAATTAAACGTGAACCGAGTAGTAGTGTTAGAAACTCTTCAGAATTAGATAGTTATGAGATAACACATGAATGGGTACAGGAACGTTAGGAGTGCACAGTTAGACGAGAGGTGAGTATCGCATGTGAGAGTACGTCCTAACATGTATTTTGCATATACTGTTTTAAATGTTTTTAAAGCACTTGCAGGTTTTTAAAATATCTCCACATTCGGGCTCTGACCCGTTTGCTTTCAAATCTATTTTTTTGTAAAACCATTTTTAGGTGCCCAGCCACAAGGACACCATGCATAGGATTCTCACTCAGATGACGAGTTGTAGCTGCTTGTGGAAGCTACAGGGATTTGCTTTTAGACGCTTATATTATTTGGATTCCATACTAAGTATTCCTCAGTTGTAGGGCATGTTGCCCAATTTCTATTGGAGACATTTCCATTTCAGTTTTTCAGACTTTGGCATGTATTGATTCAGTATTCAGTACTTCGTTACTTACTTCAGTTGCGAGATTTTGTTGTGAGGAGTGTTTCCTCCAGATTTATTTATATATCATGTGTTGGTTATTCTATTATTTCGTTATGGTGAATGGTGATATTATTCTTGCTTTAAATCTTTTACTGCATGTTAATCAGGCTTTAATTAAAATTTGGCAACTTACTTTTTAAATACTAGGTGGTTAGTAATAATAAAAATGTTTTCGACAGTGATGCTATTAACTGAGCCAACTTGGAATTTTGATTTAATTTAATAAAGGAGTAGCTACCCAGTATTTAATTAGTCGGGGTGTCACAGGTGGTATCAGAGCATCAAGTTCTAGTGTCCTTTAGGATTTGAACGGCTTATTATGTTTCCGCTGAGCTTTCTTTGATGTAGAGCCCTATATTTTAGGACTGTTGTATTCTTTTGTTATACTACGTTCTTCAGCTATTTTAAGTTGATAACTGCGAACTTATAGACTTTATTCTTATTTCATAATGCCTCCACGACGTGCACCACGAGTTCCCAGGAATGCAACGCCAGAACTACAGCCCGCACCAGTTCAGGGCACGTTGAACGCCGCTGAGGTTGCAGCCATAGTAGCCCAAGCGGTAAATGCCGCACTTGCCGTAGTTCAGCAGGCACCACCTCAGGCGTCGGTTGCCGCGCCAGTACAGACAAATGCATTCCCGTCTGCTTGGGAACGTGTACGTGACGCTTTTCAGAAAGCGCATCCGCCAGAGTTTGCAGGTAGCTCAGATGTGGTAGTCTCGAGCCAGTGGAGGAAGGATATATAGCGGCACTTGAGGATGTATGAGTGCACGGATGTTCAGAAGCAGGTGCTAGCTACTTTCAAGCTAGTTGGGTCTGCATTGCAGTGGTGGGAGTCTATTACCACCGTAGAGGAGAGGGATACTCTCACTATTCAGGAGTTCTGGGTGCGGTTCGACCGCAAGTACTTTCCGTCAGCTGTTCTTACGGAAATGAGGAGGAGATTGATGAGTCTGAAGCAGGAGGGTAAGACCGTGGCCGAGTATGAGGCCGAGTTCACTAATCTGTTGAATATCGTTCCGGATGAGATACCGACAAAAAAGAAGAAGATTGAGAAATTCACCGACGGGTAGACATGGAGGATCCGTCAGCATCTGTTAGGGAACCTTTCGTTAGCCACTTATTCTGATGTGGTTAACGCTGCTTTGTTACACTGCCAGGATCACCGCTTTCATATGGCTGAGGGCAAGAGATCGGGAGAGTCTAGCCATCAGGGCAGGACAGGAGGACATGGTGCCGGTGGGGCACAATCTGTTCAGGGGCAGAGGCTGAGTGATCAGGGTTCCCAGCAGGGGGATCATAAGAGGTTTCGATCAGGGGGTTTCAGGAAGGTCAGGGAGGATTCTGAAATGGCCAGCAGGGTTATAACGGCCATCAGGGCCAGCAGGGTCAAAATGGTCAACATCAGCAGTTTCAGCAGGGCCAAGGGAGGAACAGTAACGGCCACCAGGGTCGGGGACAACAGGGACAGAGAGGAGGGAACTTCCCAGGGAAATGTTTCGTTTGTGGCAAGACTGGCTATAAACGCCAGGACTGTCCTGATAGGGGCAGGGCCCCACAGCAGCAGCAGCAGGGAGCTCGCCAGGAGCTGCAGAGGCCTATGTTTCCCGCCGCTCTCCCCGCACCGCCACAGATGGCAGCATTGCCACCCATTCCAGCAGTCCTGGCTCAGCAGGGGCAGCTACAGTATGGACGTGTCTATAATGTCCACCAGGCAGCAGTCCCATAGGCACCGCCCACGATTGAGGGTACGTTTTCTATCCATGGCACTATGGGTCGGGTACTGTTTGATACGGGGGCTACACATTGTTTTATAGCTACACATTTCGCGAAGGCTTAAGGGTTGTTAGCCACAACGGAGAGCACAGTGACGTGTGTCGACTCACCATTGTGGAGTGGGTCACTTATTTTCTTTATATGCCGGGGAGTAGGGGTAGAGATTGGTAGTCTGGTATTACCTGCAGATATGTTGGTATTAGATATGCATGCTCACGATGTGATTATCGGTATGGATTGGCTCGCTGATTATAGAGCCATGATTGATTGTTTCGATGGGAGCATTATTTTTGCCATTCCGGGGCAAGAGATGTTTATAGTGGCGATGCCTCGCCCAGAGGGAGCTCGACCGCTCATTTGTATTACCTAGAGGAGGATACCTCTAAGGAGGTTGTGATTCCTTTAGATTCGATCCCAGTTGTCAGGGAGTATTTTGATGTGTTTCAGGAGATACCAGGCCTACCCCCCAGTCGAGAGATAGACTTTGTTATAGACTTATTACCAGATACGAGACCTATAGCACGCGCACCGTACCGTATGGCTCCAGCTGAGATGAGGGAGTTACGGGATCAGATTGAGCAGTTGTTGGGTCAGGGGTTTATTCGGAGAAGTACTTCACCGTGGGGTGCCCCTGTGTTGTTCGTGAAGAAGAGAGATGGTTCACTGAGATTGTGTGTGGACTACCGGGAGTTAAACAAGGTCATGATACAGAATAAGTATCCGTTGCCTCGAATCGATGACCTATTCGACCAGTTGAGAGGAGCTTCTTGCTTCTCAAAGATTGATTTGCGATCTGGTTACCATCAGTTGCGTATCAGGGAGGAGGACATCTCGAAGACTGCGTTCTTATCGAGATATGGCTCTTACGAGTTTCGGGTTATGCCATTTGGTTTGACCAACGCTCCAGCAGCATTTATGGACTTGATGAATAGGGTGTTCAGGGATTTCCTAGATCAGTTTGTCATTGTATTCATCGAAGATATTTTGGTTTACTCCCAGACAGAGGAGGAGCACGCCGAGCACTTGAGGCAAGTTTTGTATACTCTGCGCCAGAATGAGTTATATGCAAAATATGAGAAGTGCGGGTTTTGGCTGAAGGAAGTTCAGTTTTTGGGGCATATTATTTCCGACCGGGGAATATCGATTGATCCGGGGAAGGTATCCGCTGTGAGAGAGTGGGGACAACCCACGACACCGACGGAGATCCGTAGTTTCTTGGGCCTAGCAGGATACTACAGGAGGTTTATTCGGGGTTTCTCCACGATAGCGGGTCCCATGACACATTTAACTCGTAAAGGTGTGCCGTTCATTTGGAGTGATGCCTGTCAGTTGGCATTTGATGAGTTGAAGGACAAGTTAACCTCAGCACCTGTGTTAGCATTTCCGAGACCGGGAGTTGAGTATCTTGTTTACACCGATGCGTCCTTACAAGGACTTGGAGGTGTACTGCAGCAGGAGAGTCAGGCCATAGCTTATGCTTCCCGTAAGCTTAAGCCTCACGAGAAGAATTACCCTACCCATGACTTGGAGTTAGCGGCAGTGGTATTTGCCCTTCATATTTGGAGACATTACCTTTTGGTGGAGAAGTTTCGATTGTTCACGGATCACAAGTCCCTACAGTACCTATTCACGCAGAAGGAGTTGAATATGCGGCAACGGAGGTGGCTTGAATTCGTGAAAGATTATCAGTTCGATATCCAGTATCACCCGGGGAAGGCTAACGTAGTAGCAGACGCGTTGAGCCGTAGACCTGTAGATGAGGTGGCGGAAGTGTGGAAGGCAAAGTGGAAGGAATTGGGACACCAGGATGCAGTGGCTCGATCATTCATGTCTGTGATGACTGTTACACCACAGATTTTCACGAAGGTAGTGAGGGCACATGCAAACGACTCGTTCTGTCAGGAGCAGATAGTTCGATTATTGGCAGAGGGAGCCGAATCCTATACCGTTAGCTCAGACGGGGGATTACGCTTCAATGGGAGATTGGTGGTTCCGGAAGGGGAGGAATTGTGGCATGAGGTGATGGCAGAGTCGCACGGCTCAAGGTTCGCGGTACATCCCGGAGGGGACAAAATGTACCAAGACATGAGACGTCAGTATTGGTGGAGCGGTATGAAGAGAGATATTACCGAGTTTGTTTCCAAATGCGCCAATTGTCAGCTAGTAAAAGTGGATCATCAGAGACCGGCAGGACTACTACAAACGTTGGAGGTCCCGATGTGGATGTGGGAGAGCATATCCATGGACTTTATCACGGGGTTGCCTACGACACAGAGAGGTCACGACTCCATTTGGGTAATAGTGGATAGGTTGACCAAAGTCGCTCATTTTCTACCCGTGAGGACAGACTACACTACAGGACAGTATGCCCAGCTCTTTATTTTTGAGATAGTAAGACTTCACGGTGTGCCCCTAAATAACGTGTCTGACCGAGACAAGATATTTGTTTCACGGTTTTGGGAGAGTTTTTAGCAGGCCATGGGCACGGAGTTGCGGTTGAGTACGGCATACCACCCGCAGACTGATGGGCAAACCGAGCGCACAAATCAGATGTTAGAGGACATTCTATGTATGTGCACCATTGATTTTGAGGGTGTATGGGAGCAGTACCTTCCACTGGTGGAGTTTGCTTACAACAACTCCTACCAGTTCACCATTGGCATGGCTCCATTTGAGGCGTTGTACGGTAGACCTTGTCGTTCCCCAGCATGTTGGTTGAAGGTGGGGGACAACAAACTACTTGGGCCGGAAGTGATTCAGGATACTTCGGCAAGGATAGAATTGATTCGGAGTCGCATTCGGGTAGCTCAGGATAGGCAGAAGAGCTATGCTGATGCGAAGAGATTCTTCAGAGAGTTCCAAGTGGGGGACCAAGTTTTGCTCAGAGTATCTCCTATGAAGGGGATTATGCGTTTCGGGAAGAAAGGGAAGTTGGCACCGAGATATGTGGGACCATTTCCTATTATTGAGCGGATTGG
This sequence comes from Sambucus nigra, assembly GCA_949130495.1. NCBI lineage: Eukaryota > Viridiplantae > Streptophyta > Magnoliopsida > Dipsacales > Adoxaceae > Sambucus > Sambucus nigra. Next base: position 408,169,351 of record OX422207.1, read on the forward strand.
ACCGGTTGCGTATAGGCTTGGATTACCGGAGCATTTACATCGGATTCACGATGTATTTCATATTTCCTCGCTTAGGAAATACCTTAGAGATAATTTGGCTCATTCTCTCATTGTTGTGGAGGACATTGATCTCCAGCCAGATAGCTCCTACGAGGAGGGGCCGATTGCTATTCTGGACCGAAGTGAGCGGAAGCTGCGGTCAAAGATAGTCCCGTTAGTGCGCGTTCAGCGGCGACATCATAATTTCGAGGAGTCCACATGGTAGCACGAGGATGAGATGTGCGAACATTATCCAGAGTTATTCTTACCAGGTACTTTCTAGTTCCGAATTTCGGGACGAAATTCAGTTATTAGGGGGGAAGTATGTAATACCCCGTATTTTCTATGATATTTATTTTTGGGGATTAATTGAATTAAATGTTTATTAATTGGAAATTAATCCGGATAATAATATTAACGAGATGTGAGTTAGTATTTTATTATAATGTGTATACTTGGCATTATATGAATATTGGAAAATATTGAAATTGTCACGAGATTGAAATACGACAATTTGGGAAACTTTGTTGGGACGCGCGTGACAGTCGCGTCAGGAATATAATTATTTGAATTAAAAAGTGAATTTTATTTTTATCACCCGTATGTTCATTTTGAGTGCGCCAACGCGTCCGGAAGGGTCAAGATAGTCAGAAAACACTAGTCGGGAGTTTAGTTTGGGTCCCGGGATATTTTTAGGCCATACCGGCATCATAAAGGGTATTTTGGTAATTTTGTATTTTTGGGAATTAAAAGTGACGAAAATTAGAATAGAAATCTGACTTCTTCTTTAACCCACTAAACCCACTAACTACACTAAGAGACTTAATGGGCTACGAGAGAAGTTGAAATATAGTCCCAACTTACCAAAAACCAAACACACCTCCATTGTCATCATCCTTGGGAAGAACTTGTAGAGAGAGAGAGAAAGGAAAGAATTCTGCAGAAAGAGAGATAGAGGACAGATTCAACCTTCAAATTCAACATCAAATTCAGAGAAAGATTAAGGCAAGTGGTTTAAATTCATTTGATTCAAGCTATGGTTTTCCATGTTTAGGAATTTTTGAAATTGATCTTGGAAGATGATTTAGACCCATATATTGGAAGTTAAAAGTTATGAATTATGTTAGGGATTGCATGTAGTAATATTCTGGACGAATTATATATTCTAAACAGAACCATTGATGATCTAAAAATGGAGTTAAGAAGTAGTTTATTGATGTTCTTGAATGGGGAAGAAATCTTGAAATTTTTGATGTAGTTTTGATCTAAACAAAGCCTTTGAATGATGAATTATGGGCTTTAGAATGTTAATACTGTTGTAGAATGATAGTATGATGATATTGTAACCTTGTCTTAGAGTTTCATGCTTGAAAATGGTGTTTCGGGACGAATTGGTAACTGCAAAATGAAGCAGTCCGTAACCATACCTGGTGCGTTCGATCGATCGATGTTCTTCAGTCGATCGATCGACCACCATCGATCGATCGAAGGTAAAGGTCGATTGATCGACCTTCCCAGAATGAGTAAAGTTTTTCCCTAATTAAATTTTAATGGTGTTAATCCTTGAATGATATTATTGGATACCTTATGAATACCCTTAACCTTAAGGAAGACCAGTAGGCATGATTAAGAGATTGGACCTTTATTGTAATTCAATTTGAGGAATTATTCTAAATTAATGAAATTCGATAATTGAGATAATATTTGGGTTAATAGGGTAAATTTGAATAATTTAATGAAATAAGGTTTGGGGTAGAAGTAAAGACCTTAGGTGTAAAGATGTTATATGGGGGAATAAGAGGAACTTAATAGTCTATTCGAGATAGGTTTTAAGTTTAAGAAACTACGACGTGAGATGTGTCGACAATTTAATTTCTATATTATCGGGATACTTGAAATATATGAATTTGGAATAATGGTATAAAGATGTAGAGTATACCTTTATTAATATCGAGATATCTAAGATGTGTGAATGCTTACTATATAATGGTATGTGTATGACATATCTACCATACTTGCCATCACGGGAGGTTTACGTTCGCTTAGGGCCTTCTTATCCTTGTGTTGCCCGGATTTAGATTGGTTACCTCGATGAACATAGGTCATAGAAGGACTTATTGGGATATTAATAAGTTTGCTGATCGTGGGAGCGTAGGTATGTGTGTGACCCATGTGATGTGACTGTGTTCGCCTCCACTATTTGTGATGTTGTTATCTGAACGATTCTTGAGAGATTCGGAATGCGTGATCCTTATGTACGTGATGTACCGGGATGGATAGCAGAGTATGTGTGCACCGCAGCTTAGCCTTTGGGTGCTTGTATTGTATATTTATGATGTGAAAATATACGGTTAAACGAGAAGGAACTTACTATGTTAAATTATGAGTATAGTTATGGTAATGTTATGTAGATAAAAAGGGAACTTATATCTATAAATGGTTTTGTTAATAATTGGGAATCCAAGAATTAAAGTAGAACTCTCTATTTAATTGTTAAGGTTGGAAATTAAACGTGAACCGAGTAGTAGTGTTAGAAACTCTTCAGAATTAGATAGTTATGAGATAACACATGAATGGGTACAGGAACGTTAGGAGTGCACAGTTAGACGAGAGGTGAGTATCTCATGTGAGAGTACGTCCTAACATGTATTTTGCATATACTGTTTTAAATGTTTTTAAAGCACTTGCAGGTTTTTAAAATATCTCCACATTCGGGCTCTGACCTGTTTGCTTTCAAATCTATTTTTTTGTAAAACCATTTTTAGGTGCCCAGCCACAAGGACACCATGCATAGGATTCTCACTCAGATGACGAGTTGTAGTTGCTTGTGGAAGCTACAGGGATTTGCTTTTAGACGCTTATATCATTTGGATTCCATACTCAGTATTTCTCAGTTGTAGGGCATGTTGCCCAATTTCTATTAGAGACATTTCCATTTCAGTTTTTCAGACTTTGGCATGTATTGATTCAGTATTCAGTACTTCGTTACTTACTTCAGTTGCGGGATTTTGTTGTGAGGAGTGTTTCCTCCTGATTTATTTATATATCATGTGTTGGTTATTCTATTATTTCGTTATGGTGAATGGTGATATTATTCTTACTTTAAATCTTTTACTGCATGTTAATCAGGCTTTAATTAAAATTTGGCAACTTACTTTTTAAATACTAGATGGTTAGTAATAATAAAAATGTTTTCGACAGTGATGCTATTAACTAAGCCAACTTGGAATTTTGATTTAATTTAATAAAGGAGTAGCTACCCGGTATTTAATTAGTCGGGGTGTCACAATGCGTGATTTGATTCGTGCTTGCTTTTTAGGATTTTCTATATACATTTTTAAATATTTATTATTTTTTTAATGTGTGAGTTTTTGGTGATTTGATAATGAAAAAAAATAAATCATTATTTTTTGGAAGGACCTTGGAATCTTTTAGTGGCAATCTATGTTTTTATGTTCTTACCCTTATATTTAAAAGTTATATTTGATCTGATTCATATAGGTTACGGAGTTTTAAGAAAATTTAAGTGCTAAATATTCAATAATAATGTAAAAATAACAAATTGAAAAGTAGACACCCCACTAATTAAATGAATAAATGAGATTACGTGTTGAAAATTTAAGAAAAAGCAAAAAAAAAATCTATTTAAATAGTAAGTAGACATTAAGACTAAACATTCAATAATGATATTACACATGTAGAAAAATCTTAGACCCGTTCAAGAGGTATAACTATGACTGTGGTGAGAACTATTGAATTGTCCCATTTGTGGACAGTTTGGAAATGCGAAAGTTTGTATTGCACATAATGTTTATGCATGTCCTATTTTGAAAAAATCGGTGGTATCTCTTTATGTTCTTTGGGTGCATACTAGATTGATGTAGTGTTTTATGTTTTCTTGGTTGAAAAACTTAAGTAACACATGAACACTCCCAATTTAAGTTGTGTACTTGAAGAACTGTAGGGAGATGCTGGGAAAATTTTTCAGATTAGGACATGGCATGATACATTATGAACAATACAAAATATGCATTTTCGAATGGGATATGACCCTTACCCTGTAGAGGAGATGGATGAAATATAGGAGCTCAAATATATACATATTTACACTTGAATAAACTTAAATATATTTAGAGTAAGCATTTATATTATAATGTGTGTTCTTTAAACTTATCAGGATGTCGTCGGGAATTAACAAAGAGTGGATAAATGAGAAAAATATCGAGACCGATACATATAGATATGGTGTGTTACAGTTTCTACATTATGTGTGTAGTAATAGTTTGAATGCTAAACATTCATGTCCCTATACACGTTGTTGAAATGGGAAAGGACATGTTGTTATAGATGATATATTCGTTAATTTAATGACATATGGTATGGACATTTACTATACCTTACAGCATTTTCATGGTGATATATTAGTTGTTGATAAAGTCCAATAACCACCGTAATCTGTGACACCGACATAACACGCTGATGTGCACAATATTCCAATTTTTAATGATCTTGTGAATGATGCTTGTGAGATGTTTATGGGTGAAGCGGAACCTAGTGAACCTAATTGTGTAGGCAGTGATGAAGCCCCCCAACTTTTGAGGTTACCAATGATTCACACACACATAAATACAAAGGCAAGAAGTAAGATTATTTACATCAACTTGCACATGAGCCATTGTACCCAGCTACTGGTTCTTCGCGCCATACCATAATGTATGCTCTTATAAAGTTGAATGATTTGAAAACACAATTCAATTTATCGGATGGTGCTACAGGTGAAATTCTTAGATAGTTAAATGAACTACTTCCTGAAGAGAACAACTTGACAACTAGTTATACATAAATAAAAAACACCGTTAGAGATCTCGATATCGATTATATTAAGTATGACGTATGCATTAACAACTGTATGCTATTTTGGAAAGAGAATGAAAAATCTACTAGATGTATAAAATGTGGTTCTTTACGCTACAAGTTTACTTATCTAGACGAGGACGGGGTAGAAATTCAGAATACTATTGGAAACAGAAAGTACTCTAGGGTTCCTAAGAAGGTAATGCGACATTTCCCTCTAATCCCTAGGCTAAAATGGTTGTATACCATAAAATGGACAGCAGAGAAAATAACTCGGCACGCTCATGCAAGATCTTGTATGGAATTCTTGCGTCATCCCCGAGATTCAGTAGAATGGGTAAATTTAAACATTATGCAGAGAGATTTTGCAAAAGATCCGTGGAATATTCGACATGCAATAGGAACTGATGGTTTCAGCATGTTTGGTCGTAAGTATAGTTATTGGCCAGTGATAATTCAACCTCTCAACAGTCCTCAATCAATGTGTATGAAAAGTGAGTTTTCAATGTTGTCTGTATTGATTCCCAGACCAAAGTTACCATCAAGTAATATTATTGTCTTCCTCCAACCATTGGTTGATGAGTTAAAGATCTTATGGTCTGGAGTTGAGACTTGGGATGCATACAAAAATGAGAAATTTTAGTTAAAATCCATGTTGATGTGGGGTATATATGATTTTCCATCTTATGGGATGTTCGCAGGTTGTTTAACTCAAGGTTACAATGGGTGTCCTGTTTGTTCTATAAATACACCTTCTCAAATCTTCCTAAGTCAACGAAATGTTGTTACCAACAATCTCGTATGTTCCTTTCTAAAGACCATCCTTACAAGTTTGACACATCAAAGCAAACATTTAATGGTGAAATAGAGGATGCTATGGCTCCAAGAAAGTTAACAAGTGTATAAGTTGAGCAGATAGTTTCACTTATCTCTCGAGAAGGTGTTCAAAGAGAGGGAGAGGGAGACAAAAGGGGAAAGGAAAAGGGAAAGGGGAAGGGGAAGGGGAAGGACAATGAGGATGTCGTAATAGAGGACGATAATTATCCAAATGAGGGCGACGATGAGAATCTAGCGGGTACCGAGGGTTTTTTAAGGAGGTAAATTTTCTTTGACTTAGAGTACTGGAAGGATCATGATATTAGACATAATTTAGATGTTATGCATGTTGAAAAGAATGTCAGAGAGACTCTTTTAGGTACAATACTCTCAGTGAAAGGTTCATCAAATAAAGATACGGTAAAAGCTCGTGAAGACATGAAAGTTTATTTAAATCTTAAAAGGAAATTATGGATGAAAGATGTTGAAGGTAGTAACAAAAGGCTGATGCCAAAGGCACCTTTCGCATTAGGCAAGGAAGATAAAGAAGACTTGTTTTGTACACTAAAAACATTAAAGGTACCGATTGGATTTTCATCAAATTTCAGTAACAATGTTAACCTCGATCCACCTGGATTTACCAATCTCAAGTCCCATGATTATCATGACATTATGAAACGATTGCTTCCTGCGTTGCTTATGCATTCATTTCCGGACCATAAGCCTTTATTTAAATCTATACAATGGATAAGCATATTCTTTAATGTGTTGTGTGCCAAAGTGATATTTAGGGAACATCTTTTGAAAGGTAAAAACGCATTGGTAGAGGCACTTTGTGTCTTCAAAATTTATTTTCCACCTGCATTTTTTGTGGTTATGATCCACGTCATGCACCATTTAGCTGATGAAGCTTTGACAGCTAGGCCACCAAGATATCGGGCGATGTGGTTGTTTGAGAGAGAAATGGGAAGATATAAAAAGTGGTCATAAAATAAGAGGTACATTTAAGGGAACATTTCTAATACATATTTGTTACATAAAGCTTCTTTGTATGCCATGGAGTACATATCAAAAATTGGAAGGATCATGTTAATCACCTAAGGAGTGACATAGAGGGGATAAAGTCCTCATTATTAGAATTCATTGCTGACTTCAAAATTAAGAAATTTTCATGTATTGGACACAACGATCATGAGTTACCTACTTTAGGCACTGCGGCTCCTTCGTGTTCTCTTTCCTCCCCTGCATTCGAGGTTCTAAATTTCACCTCTCTAATTGAATGGAAAATACTATCCCATACACGTGAACTTGTTGGTTATGGGAGGAAAATGCAACCAGGAGCCGTCTCGATTGTTCGCTTCCATACATTGAGAAAGAATGAAGTGCGAGTTTTACTCGATGACATCAAAGCGCCCGAGTATCCAGTTTGGGGTGGAAAACAAGATCATTGCGAGAACTTGGAAGATGTTGGTAAAAAAGGAATTATGTATTGGCTCGACAACCTTTGTCCTCCGATTGGTGACACCGACGAATGATGTAGTTGAGTCACTTTTGTAACTTTTTTGGTAATGTGTTTGATGAACATGGAGCTCTTACATTGTTAAAATAGTTTTCTTGGTGATAATTAGGTATTTCATTCACTTTTGTAGTCGCAAGTGTAAAAGTAACTATCACTTCTGACAATATAACTGCTATCTTTATTTTTTGTTTGTTTGCATATTATATTTGCTTTTGTGGTGTTGGGATAAAATATTATTATCACATCCTTTGTTTCTTTGCATCAAATATTTTTGTCATGGATGATGATTATAACTTCAGTAAAATGAGAATTCGAAACTCGATTATGAATCACTTAAAGAAAGGTTAGTTTAATTGATGTTGGAAGCTAACATCTATATTTTCCAATTTAACATTTAGTTATTAATTTTGAATTTTATTTCTTATGAGGTACAAATATATGGTTAGGAAGGGTGAAGACAAGGGGATTCTCCACAAGATCCTCTTCCACCTACGCCTCCTTTCTTTGAAGTACTTCCCTCTAAGGTACAAATATGCAAAATCTCTACTTATATTCCTAATTTATTCTTCTATAATCATGCTCCACCACCAACTATCTCGTTTGGCATATTTGAGGTGATTTGAATTTGTTAGATGAATAAAATTACTCAATATGCATACTACAAAATCTCAATATGGGGTATCTAAATTCAAAATCATAACATTTATATATAACAACTATTATATATAACAGTTATGAGTTATATATAACAACAGTTATACATAACACCTGTTATATATAACAATTGTTATATATAACATTTTTTATATATAATAGTTATTATATATAACTAATGTTATCTGTAACAGTTATGAGTTATATATAACAGCAGTTATATATAACACATGTTATATATGAGTTATATATAACAACAGTTATTTATAATAGGTGTTATATATAACTGTTACTATATATAACTCAAAACTGTTATATATAACACTAGTTATATATAACAACTGTTCTATATAACAATTATGAGTTATATATAACAACAGTTATATATAACACCTGTTATATATAACAGGAGTCAGTGCGTCTCCAAAGGATCTTAAGCAAATGGTACCTTGGCATCTCCGCACGATCTTTCTTTGAATGAGATTGCCTAGCATTTGTATCTGCAATTCAGAAATCAAGGTACCATTTGCTAAACTCAACAAAGCCATTTTCCTATAAATTTGGAGTTAGGCTACAAGGTACCATTTGCTTAATATCACAATTAACATTGTTACCAAATGTGTCTCACGTTGGAGATGCCAAAAATTACCTCTAGACATCAATAATGAAACAGTTGGTCAGAGTCGAAGGATTTCTGTAGTGTTTGACACATAGATCGGTTATAACATGTATATGTATATCTAAAGTTCTTGAGCGATATGGATACAGTTATCTTTGGTCCCTTTATGTGTGTGGGTGGGGTTCAGTGCTATATTTTGAAGGGTTTAAGTTATTTCTTTTTTGTGATTGGGTACCTTCGCATGTCTTCCAGATTCATTTGGGCCCAAACTATACTTATGTTGATCTCAGGCTGCCTTGAGTGATGCGTCAAATTGAGTATGTCTTGAACATTTTGAACGTCTGAAAGGTTAGCTAAAAGTTCCTTCTACTCACCCCCTCTTATATTTATTTCTCTGACATGGGGTTGCATAATGAATTACGTTTCATACCTCACTATATTCGAGTAAAATGACATAGTATTTGCATTACTGATACATACTTTTGTTTGTATAAGATGGTTCTTGTATAATTGAATTTTTTTAATAAGACTTGAGCTCTGAGATCCTGAATCTGGTTAGTACACATTGTGATAATGATAAGCCTTGGATTACCCATGTTGGTATATGTAGATTTGGCTTGAAAACAAGCTGTTGAAGGGAGAAGACCCAGACTAGCCCCCAAACGGCCCCGTAAGAGGCATGCACACCTCCATGAGACCAATGTAACTTGTACGAACTGACCGCGTAGTCGCGGGCCTCCCACTTTGAGTTAATCATGATAATTTCAAAATATGTATATTAGGCTTGAAAATAAGCCGTTTGAGGTTGAAAACCCAAACCATCCACCAAACGGCCCCGTAAGAGGCAAGAACACCTCGTACGAGATAATGTAACTTGTACGAACTGACTGCGTAGTCGCAGGCCTCCCGGTTTGAGATAATGACGATAATTTCAAAATATGAGGATTAGGATTGAAAATAAGTCATTTGAGAGTGAAAACCCAAACCATCCCCCAAACGGCCCCGTAAGAGGCATAAATACCTCACACGGGACCAATATAACTTGTACGAACTGACCGCGTAGTCACGGGCCTCCCAGTTTGAGATAATGACTATAATTTCAAAATATGTCGATTAGGCTTGAAACAAGCCGTTTGAGGGTGAAAATCTAAACCAGCCACTAAACGGCCCCGTAAGAGGCATGAACACCTCGCACGGGACCAATGTAACTTGTACGAACTGATCGCGTAGTCACGGGTATCCCAATTTTAGATAATGATGATAATTTCAAAATATGTAGATTAGGCTTGAAAAGAAGCCGTTGAAGGGTGAAAACTCAAACCAGCCCCCAAACGGTCCCATAAGAGGCACGAACACCTCACACGGGACCAGTGTAACTTGTACGAATTGACCGCGTAGTCAGGGGCCTCCCAGTTTGAGATAATGAAGAAAATTTAAAAATAGGTAGATTAGACTTGAAAACAAGCCGTTGACGGGTGAAACCTCAAACCAGCCCCCAAACGGTCCCGTAAGAGGCACGAACACCTCGCATGGGACCAATATAACTTGTATAAACTAACCACATAGTTGTGGGTCTCTCGATTTGAGATAATGATGATAATTTTAAAATATGTCGATTAGGCTTGAAAACAAGTCGTTTAAGGGTAAAAAATCAAACCTGCCCCCAAACGGTCTCGTAAGAGGTACGAACACCTCGCACGGGACCAATGTAACTTGTACGAACTGACTGCGTAGTCGCGGGTCTCCCTATTTCAAATAATGATGATAATTTCAAAATATGTCGATTAGGCTTGAAAACAGGCCGTTTGAGGGTGATAACCCAAACCAGCCCCCAAACCGCCCTGTAAGAGGCACGAACACATCTCATGGGACCAAAGTGACTTCTACGAATTGATAGTGTAGTCATGGCCCTCTCGGTTTGAGAATGAGATTATAATTTCAAAATATGTAGATTAGGATTAAAAACAAGCCGTTGACGGGTGAAAACCCAAACCCTCCCCCAAACGCTCCCGTAAAAGGCACGAACACCTCGCACGGGACCAATGTAAGTTGTACAAACTGACCGTGTACTCGCGGGTCTCCCAATTTGAGATTATGAAGATAATTTCAAAATATGTCGATTAGGCTTAAAAATAAGCCGTTTGAGGGTGAAAACCCAAACCACCCCACAAACGGCCCTGTAAGAGGCACAAACACCTCGCACGGGATCGATGTAACTTGAACGAACTGACCCCGTAGTCGTGGGCCTCCCGATTTGAGAATATGATGATAATTTCAAAACATGTAGGTTAGGCTTGAAAACAAGTTGTTGACGGGTGAAAACCCAAACCACCCCTTAAATGGCCCCGTAAGAGGCACGAACACCTCGCACATGACCAATATAACTTGTACGAACTGACCGCGTAGTCACGGGTGTCCCGGTTTGAGATTATGACGATAATTTCAAAATATGTAGATTAGGCTTGAAAACAAGCTGTTTGAGGGTGAAAACCCAAACTAGCCCCCAAACGGCTTTGTAAGAGGCACGAACACCTCGCACGGGACCAATGTAACTTGTACGAACTGACTGCGCAGTCGCGGGCCTCTCGATTTGAGATAATGACGATAATTTGAAAATATGTAGATTAGGCTTGACAACAAGCCATTTGAGGGTGAAAACCCAAACCAACCCCCAAACGGCCCCGTAAGAGGCACGAACACCTCGAACGAGTTTCAATTCTTAGAGTTGTGCGAGGGAGGACCCACCCCATCCCGAATGGAGGCAACCTCACCTAAAAGTATCTCTAAATATTTTGTTGTTGGTTTTATAAAAAAAAAGACATATGTGTTTGTTTCTAAAACTTTGTGGGTGATTATGTAAATAAATTAAATTTTAAAAACCTAAGACAAATACAATAACCTAAAAAAAATGGCAGCAACATCAACTCATATTTCTCTCCTCTTCCTCTCCCTCTCCCTCTCCTCCTCTCCCTCCCCTCTCCTCTTTAAGGTTGCCGCCCCACCCAACCAATCTCCTTCGGCAATAGCAACAACTAACAAGATTTTGGGTCTGGCTCCATTTCGAAAGTGGTATTTTTTGGGTCTGGCTCCGGATATCTTTTGGGTCCGCCCACTTTTGGCTCCGGTTATTTTTGTCTGCCCCTGTCTACACACTTTCGAGTATTTTTTAGCATATTTTATTTTGCTTTTTAGTATTTTTAAATTTTTTTCAGTATGCTTTAATATTTTGAGTATCCTATAATTTTTTTTCCAGTATATTGCTCAAATATATGTTAGTTAAGTTTTTGGTGAAATTTTAATTGGTTGGCGTGGCTAAAATTTAACTTGTTACTAATATTTTAGTTTGTTGTTGTTGCTATAGAAATAATTGTTGCTGAGATGTTAATTTTTTGTTGTTGCTAAAATTTTAATTTTTTCACAAAATTTGTTGTTCATGAAATTTGTATGAAATTGGTTGTTGTTACTGAAATATTTATTTTTTACCAAAATTTGTTGTTGTTGCTAAAATTTGTAAGAAACTTTAATTGTAATTAGTAGTTGAAAATCTAATTTGAAATAATGTTTTAGAATTAGGCAATTATGCTGATAGTTAATTTGTACGAAATTTTATGGATATTGGTAGTTAATTTGTTGTTGTTGTTGTTAAAAAAATATTGGTTTATTACGTAGGGGCAAAAAATTAGTGAATATTAATCACAAATTTTTTAGGGTTGAAAATTCCAAAACAAATAAAACTAACCCAACAAAAATTTGCCATGAGGGATCCCGCCCCCGAACCCTAGCATTTGTAAAAAATCCCGCACCCACAACCCAAAAATCCTGGGGTTGTGGACATCTTGTTCAACAATTATAGTTCATGGAGGTTATGGACACACGCAAGTATTAATTAGGGACCTTAGTATAAGATCGCATATTATTCACTCATCGAGTGACCAAAGCTCAACGCTGAAGATAGGGGATGTCGAACAATTTATATCATTACAAGCATTAATGAATAACTGAGGAAAACTAAAGCCATCCACGAAAGGATATAATATATGCTAATCAGACAAGATCTAGATACAAGTCTCCACTAACTAAATTAACAAAAACAAATACCGCTAAAAATGTTAAATAAATTAAATCTATAATACAAATTTTGAATAAGAGTTCCAATACAAATGTCTGTAAACCATAAACCAAAGTGTACAAGTCCCAAATGTATAATAAATAAAGTGAGAAGGAACTCCACTTCTCTTTCTATAAAAATAGGATAAGGCTAGCTGTTGATGCCTATAAGATAACATAGATAAAGGGAAGGTAAGAAGAAGGTGAGATTGAAGATGAAGTGGATATCACATCAAATATATAAAAGACAAAGGTTTTTAAAGTGCCTCGGCTGTCGAAGAAAGCATACATCCATTGTTATTTTATTATCAGGGGTTTACAATAGCACAATACAATGTGATGAGAATGATTGAATTATTCTCATGTCTTGAGAAAGGGAGAGAGAGAGAGAGAATGAATTGCCTACCTTTTAACTAAGGGAGGGGCTGTATTTATAGTGATGGGAGTCCAAGAGATAGAATTTCTTTATATATTTAGACATTTATCGCTATATAAAATGAATATAAATGTTTGTCTTCTCGGGTACAATGATTGTTGGCTACTCCACACTAGTGGCTCTTGATCTTATAGATGGTTGGTCTTCTTTATATTGTTGGGCGGTACGCCAACTAAATGTCCTCAGGCGCCAATTAAATCTCCTTGGGGTCCAACCAAGTGCCTTCTATGTCGATCAAGTGTGAATATTTCCACATAGGATGACAAGTATCCCTTTCTTAGTGGTCCATGTGGACGGGTAAATTTTTTTCATCAACAAAAGCCCGCAATGCTCCATGCTTGATAATTTACTGAGAGGATGGAGTACGTATTCTAAAAAGTTTCTTGGTGCTCGTACATAATGAATAATATTATATGCCTTCTTGATTTATTCAAAATATGAGTGGGCTATCTCATGGATAAGTGATGACTTAGGCTGATCGATGGATACATTGGAGATAATCTTTCTTTTGAGGAACTTTGCTCGAAGAGAAAACTTGTGATATGTATCACCCCTGGGTATTTGGATGAAGCAATGAGATCTGTCATAGTAAGCAACTTGTGGCTTATCATAATCTTCAGGTGTGTTGGTTGGCTGGTTAGCCGACCAGCTGTCTTCTAAATCGACCAACTGAGTGTTGAGTGTACATTTTTGACTTTTTTTAGTTCTGCTCCTCCGAATGCTTTGATGGTGTAACATGCTAGATTTTGTACCCCATTATTTAATTTGATTAGTGTCGAGCTAGTAGTGGACTCTGAAACATTTACATATAAGTATAACTTCTTATCTAGTGTTGGTGGGAACAGCAGTAGTGAAGAACCCAGTGATGTACATATTGAATATGACTCTTGATTCTTTAGTATCAAAAATAAATCCTGAATGTGAATTTTGATCTTCGAAGGGAAAAATTATTCATAAGTGATGATTGGCCAGTGTGCTGACTATGTTATGATTTGGAGCCTAGTCTGCTTGGCTGGTTATGTCATTAAATCTTCTTACACTCCTTGGAGTTTCTTAGTAGCATGAACAATAATCCCCCAATGATGGAATATGAGCTTTGAATACGTTATCGATCTTTTAATACTATTGGTGGTTAGAAGTCGACCTGTTGGACTTTGCAGAATATTTCACTAGCGTTCTTGTAATTGTCCTTTATTTCAATTGTAAAACAATATTTGTATGTAATCATTATTGAAATGAATGAAAAGCATTTTATTAACTTATCTTATTGATCTCTAAATGTGAATGTATTATTTATTTCATTAGTTCTATTGATACACTTAATCTTTGGCCTAAGTTTAGCATCAATTACCAATGAGTATATAGATTCTACTCGTACACTTAGATTAAAATACATGTTTGGCACTAGTTACCCATGTGTCTCCATAGGTTCTACTGATGCACCTAATTTTTTAGGTTTTTTGCATTAGTTACCAGTGGTGTGACCAGGCGTATGTGGAGTATGTGTCCACATTCCTTTTTTAGGAATCTTCACAACGTTCTTCCTTCACTTTGCCTAGTAGGATAAAGATCTTGTTTTATCCTTATCTTCATTGTAGATAAATCTTGTTTTATCTTTGTCTTCATTGACCAAGTTTCTTGAGGAATCAATATCCTTCTTTACTTAGGTTTTTCTGTGTTGCTAAGGATGATTTCATCCTTTTGGTTCTTTTTGAATGTGAGCTCTCTTCTGGAGAAGTCTTCTCGGTTGAAGGTCTTCATATGTAAATTGGTATCAGGAGCCCCTATTTTTTGAAGAGAAGATCGACCAATGATAAGAATATCCGATAATAATAATACCCTTATGTTTATCGTGTGATAAGATCATATAATAAGCATACTCGAGCTTTTGGAATGAATTATAAATATAATATTGGATGAAGAAGCGGTTGATAATGCCCAACAATTTGTCGGGGCTATATAATCTGCATTGAATATCCATACTAGTGAGAAATCCATATACATAATGGAAGGGACGACCAAGAATAGGTTTGGGCCTTTAAAGAATGCACAATGGGACTGAATGATTCTGCATGGTTTGAGAAAAATACCATTCATATAAATAATAACTGTAATATCGATGATTGATCGAACATGTCGACCATTTTTCGGTGCTGAGTATATAGATAGATGAATTTTACCGACAACTATCCATTAGAGATAAAATATAATGAGTGTTGTAGATCTCCTCGGAGCTGAATATATGATAATAAATATTTTACCGAGCTTCTGTCGAGAGGAATATAGAATAATCATAGCCATCTCAGATAATTGTTCATGCTCGATCATATATGTTGGAGCATTAAGAAGATAAATAGCATCTGGTTGATATGTCGAGGCAAAATTGTATAGTGTCGAGCATTAATAATATTTTTCCAAAGTTTAAGATTGTGGTCAAGCATTTGTCGGGATTGAATCTTGTATCTATGGAATATAATAAGTTTCCCGAGCATCTATAAAGTCTAAATCAAACAGACATTTTGAGAATAATTTATTCAGCCAAACAATATATATATATAATGTGTACTTTATATCATGCTGAATATGTGCCATATGAGCATATTTTTATCAAATATGTGTCACACCCATATGTAAGGCCTAATTGTTTAATATAGAGTTTTTGTAAAATAAGGCCCAATTGTTTAATCTAGAGTTTTTGTAAATTATTAAACCGTAAGCCAATGTAAAAAATATATGTTGATTTTAAAATTTATCCACTCATAAAGCTATAAAACCTTTTTCAGCAAAGTCAAGTCTCGGGCCAAAGCATTTGTCCGTGTTTGATTTTAAAATTTGGTTATATTTAAACTATGAAATGCAAAGTATAGATAGGGGAGGTATTTTCGACCAAGTTGTTGTTATTCTAACAAGTCAAGGAAATTTTATTCTTATTTAATCTTTTTCTGCCAACTAGTTGACGTTGACAACAATGTTCTCCTCTTGCAGTGGTGACCGACCAACATATTTTACTATTCCGACCAACATATAGGTGGTTGGGAACCCCGACTTATGAAAATGTTAATAGATCTGGTACGGTAAATACGTAGCCGACCAACACTAGCGGGTCGAGAAACTGTGACACTCCGCCTAATTAAATACCGGGTGATCAGTCCTTTATTAAATTAAAATCAAGGTGAACGGTTGGTTCATTCTTAGCATCACTGTCGCAAAATAATTATTTCCAATTTAAACACCCTAAATAATTAAGCTAAGTGTCAAAACAATTTAAAATCTTCATTTATTTAATTCCGTTGTAAAAATCTTTTTAAACATAAACAAATTTGAATTATACAAATGATAAAGATATCAATCATCCAACTAACCACGCCAACTAGATTATCAAATCCAAATAATTAACCATAACCCACAGATAATATGAGAGATAAAATAGTCTCAAATGAAAATAGAGTACTGGAATGATAGAATTATGAAATCCCTATCAAGCTTAAGCAAGTATGGAAATGGGAGACACATGCCCTAACTAAAAGAGCTAAACAGAAGTCTGAGGAACCAAAGGAAGAAGCGTCTACTACAATGACCTGCAAATCCCACACAAGATACAGCATGTCCAGTCAAATGATTCTACACCTGACGCCTCTGTGGGTGAGTGTTTAGGCATAAATTCTTCCAAATTTATCCCTTTAAGTTAGTTAATTTTAGCACCTCGAACAACGTAATCGATTTGATTTTATCTCATAATCTTGCTACTGACTTATTCTAACGAGTACACCGAGTTTCTAATATTTCCTACTAAGTTCACAGGTATTTGATGTCAATGAAGAAAGAAAGAAACTGAAAGAATTGAGAAAGAAAAGAAGGAAAGTCAAAAGGGAAAATCATAATTTTTACTCAGAATTCGGATGAAGCATTTAAATAAAAGTTGAAGATATCAAGTTCACGAGCACATTTGAAGAAACGTCACCTTAATCAGAATCCCAGTGTGAAAGTTATAAGCAGTCAAAGCTTGAAGAAAAAGTCAAAAGAAATTCGAAGCGATCCGGATCGGACCGATCCGAAATGCCAATTTCTAGAGAACCCCGGACCGAAGACGGAGCGAACCTGAAGGAAAATAAATGAATCGATCCGACGAAGAAATAAATGAACTGATCCGGATTCCAGCCAGACTGAACCGAAGGAGGACCGGACCAGTCCGACTGTCGAATTTTTATTTTTTACTCTTCCTCTAATGGAGAGTCCTAGTTTTGATAAAACTCTTGGAGTTTTGTTGGGTATTTAAACCCGAGTTATTATCATTTTAAAAAAGGAGAATTTATTTAATTTTCCATTCTGTTCAGTAAAACCCTAGTTTGAAGATTGATTATAATTTTAATTCCATGATTGAAGATTGTGCAGATTTCTATGATTACAAGTAATTTTAATTAATGCTCTGAGTGCTTTGGTAAGAGTAGTGAATACTTTCCTCTATCTAATTTCCCGTTTACATCATTCTTCAATTTTTCCTTAGTTTAATCATGACTTCCTGCAATTCAAAAATCATTTTCATTACTGTCATCATGGTAGGCTAGACTTTTAAGGGTCGGAATACATGAACCCAACCCGATGTGGTAGTTACATGTGTATAAAAGTAATACTCTAAATTTAATGACTTGATTATGATCGTATTGCGTAGGAACGCGATAATTGTAGATCCTTGGATCTCGTTTGCTTCAGGATAATCGGGAGGCTTTAGAATACAATTCGAGTGCAACTATTGGAATACCAATTTACTCGTCATCTGATTAAGTATGGTGAGGGATTGAACCTCATATACGTAATTCTTGAGAGTACTAAATTATGGGTCTAATTAATCATTTAAATTTACGATTAGCTTTATACCACCATTACACTAGGGTTGGGGGATTGTATTCCTGTCCTGTTTTTCTCATTATATAGTTCAAATCTCATTTCAATGATTCTCAGTAATTTAGAATAAATCCATTCCATTCATACTTTAGTGCATTAAATAAATATTTTCAAAAATTTCATTTAGTTGTAGTCAGTTCCTAAAACCAACCATCTTTTTCTTTTTCTTTAGACTCAGAGTTAGGATTCATTCATCTGTCCAACATTGTTACAATTCCATTATCCTATTTCCCCGTGGATACGATCCCGACCTCCTGGGTTTATTACTAACGTGACAGGCTTGCACTTGAGCCTAGAGAGTACGCACTTCTGAGACACATTCATAGTCGCGTCAAGTTTTTGGCACTGTTGCCGGGGAATTAGGTAGACTTCGGATTAGATCGAGTCAATCTCAAACTTTGACAAAAAAAAATTCAAAAATCCAAAAACATATAAAATTTTGAAAAAGCAAAAAAATATTCATCATCATCTCTGATAAGCTATTAATACAAAATTTTGAACTCACTCCAACTCCCCAGAATACTCCAACCCACATTCACGAAAATCCAATAGTTGAGTACGACCCTGATAGCCCTCACACTCGTAACGCTCCACAATTCTGGGTTCCACTTCCCACACCGTCACACTCAATCTCGAATAACTTGGCATTTTCTCTCTTAGGACACACTTTAGAGCGCACTCCGAGTATACCAAGTGAGGATACCGAATCTTTGAGAGAGAGACATGTCACAACACGGTAGTGCAACCGTCGATGAGGGAGAGGCCCTATAATGCCCTTTGAGAGACGTCTTATATCCCAAGCGAACTGTCACTCCGGGATGCATTTTACTCCCGTTCAATGCTGGACAATTTTACTTTAGGAATGGGATAATCCAGATACCTCCCACTTACCATGGACTGGATTCGAAAAATCCATATGCCCACATCCTGAAATTTGAGGAGGCGTACGAGACTCTCAATGATCGAACTTGAACAAAATATGTGCTCCGCCTTAAACTCTTCCCATTCTCACTAAAGGATAAGGCTAAGACATGGCTATGGTCTTCACCTCAAAATTCGATTTCATCATGGAACGAGCTACAATCCAATTTTCTCAAGATTTTCTTTCCTCCACATCGAACGAATTCCATTAAGGCTCAAATTCAAACTTTTCGACAATTAGAAAATGAGCCATTCGATCGATGCTACAAGAATTTCAATGAGTTAATTACTTCGTGTCCCCATCATGGTTTTGATAAAACGAAAATCATTTATTTTATCCATAATGGACTGAACATTAATTCTAAACAACTCGTTGAAACCATGGGTAGTGGTCTATTTATCGACTTAGATGCCCCCGATGCTGAGCTTCACCTGAGGTATGTCGCCGAGACTACCCAATCCTGGGATACATCTAACCCTAATGCTCAAAATCGAAATCGTCAAGTGACCACCACTCCATCGGCGTCCGACCTATTTCATGTAGAAAATAATTCTATGACGGACAATCGACTCTATATGCTTGAGAAAGGACTGCGAGACCTACGTGAGGTATATGGAAGAGGACCAACTGGATCCATCCCAAACCCCATCGAGAAGGTGTGTGCGATTTGTGAGGTGGGTCATTCAACTAAGGAATGCCCGACTATACCCGCCTACAAAGTAATGCTTCAAGAACAAGTAAGTGGTATAGGAGGATTCATGGGTAATTTCGATGCACCGCACGGGAATTCTTACAATCCTTCATGGAAAAACACCCTGGTTTTAACTATGGGCAACAACATGCTGCGATGAATCCTAATTCACATGTTGCTCCTCCTCCACCATAACACTTTCAATAAGCTCCACACATGCAAGGACAAGTGCAATCACCACCACCTCAAGGAGCATATAGCACTCCACCGTGGAGAAATCTCGAGGATACGATCAACCACTTTATCAATACCCAGACTGCAACTAATGCTAGGCATGAGCGCATGATCAACGACATGAATGCGAACATTTCACAGTTGCAATCATCATTGACTATCCAAGAGAAAGGCAAGTTTCCTTCCCAGGGCCAAAGATCTCCCCAAGGTCAAACTAGTGTTAGCTCCACCTCGACAGAACATCAGGAGAAATGTCAAGCTGTGACCACTCTTCGTAGTGGGAGAGTCGTTGATTTGTCACCACCCCACACGACGCAACTAAAGATAAGGAGATTTCGCCCGACACGAAAGAGGCTGAAGATGTCCCCTTGAAGGAGAGTGATAAAGAGGACACTAGTGAGCCCGAAGCAGTAGTGAAACCACCCACCGTAGCACCATTTCCTCAAAGGTTGATTCCTTCCCACAAAGGAAACCACCGTGATGAAGTGCTAGACGTACTAAAGCAAGTGAAGCTAAATTTATGTTTCCTCGATGCTATTTAGCAAATTCCATCTTATGCAAAAGTCATCAAAGACTTGTTGAAGGTAAAAAGGAGGATGAAGGCAAAGAAAAATGTCTTTCTGGCACAGAACATGAGCTCCATCCTACTCAATGATCTCCCGCCCAAGTTCAAAGATCCCAGTGCACCCACTAATTCCTGCATCATTGGAGAAAATAAAATTAAGAAAGCTTTACTTGATTTAGGAGCAAGTGTCAATATCCTCCATTACACCATCTTGGGCAACTTGATTTGGGCGACCTCAAGCCCACAAAGGTCACTCTCCAGTTAGCGGATGGAACCGTGAAGATCCCAAGAGACATAGTTGAGGGCGTGATCATCCAAGTTGACACTTTCTACTCCCAGTAGACTTTGTCATTTGGGACACGGAGCCCTCCTTCACATCGAGCAACCATGTTCCCATCATTCTTAGATGCCCATTCTTAGCTACAGCTAATGCCATCATCAATACTCGAAATGGGCAAATGCAACTCACTTTTGGGAACATGACTTTAGAGACTAACATCTTCCATATCGCCCAATGGACAGGGGAAGAAGATGATCTTCACGCGGTGAGCCTAATAGACGAGATCGTAGAGGAGTATTTTGAGGAAAACTATTGTGTAAACGCCTTAGGGTCCTATTTAGTGTCGAGCCACGAGAGTGAGGGGATGTACACCAAATTCGAGAGGTAGGTTGAGGAGTTACGAGAGTTACTTAATAAGAGAGCGTCGGACGAGGACACGAGAGATGTAAGTTAGGTTTCTAGATTTGAGGAGTTACTACCGAGGGATACACGCATGGTTCCTTCCAACGAAAAATTTCCAACCTCGAATTGAAGAAACTTCCCTCCCATATTAAATATGCATACCTAGGAAAGGATGAGACATTTCGTGTTGTTGTCTCCTCTAGCCTAGACGAAGAGCAAAAGGGCAAACTGTTAAAGATTCTAAGGAAGCACTAAGGTGCTTTTGGTTGGTGCATTGCTGATTTGAAAGGGATAAGTCCTTTGATTTGCACCCATAAGATCCATCTCGAAGAGGATGTCAAGCCCACGAGAGAAATGCAAAGAAGTCTAAACCCTAACATGAAAGAAGTGGTGAGGACCGAGATCATTAAGCTATTAGATGCCGGGATTATCTACCCAATCTCGGATAGCAAATGGGTGAGCCTTATTCAAGTTATCCCGAAGAAGTCGGTCATGACAGTGATTGAGAATGCTAAAGGAGAGCTAGTCCCCCAACGTACCATCACCGAGTGGCGCGTTTGCATTGATTACTGAAAACTCAATGCGGGAACTAGGAAAGACAATTTCCCTTTGTCATTTGTTGATCAGATTCTTGAAAGAGTGGCGGGCCACCCTTACTATTGCTTTCTTGATGGTTATTTTGGATATAACCAAATTGAGGTAGATGTACTTGACCAGGAGAAAACAACTTTCACTTGCCCTTTCGGTACGTTTGCCTACAAACGTATGCCATTTGGCTTGTGTAATGCACCCGCGACCTTTCAAAGGTGCATGTTGAGCCTATTTAGCGACATGGTCGAGAGAGGACTTGAAGTGTTTATGGATGATTTCAACATTTTTGGCACCTCTTTTGATCTTTGTCTTGAAAAACTGGAAAAGGTACTTGCTCGGTGTGTGGAAAAGAACTTAGTGGTGAATTAGGAGAAATGACACTTCATGGTCACTGAGGGAATACTTATTGGCCACATAGTTTCATTCAAGGGGATAAAAGTTGATAGAGCTAAGATATATGTCATAGACGATCTACTCCCACCAAAATTGTTCAAAGATGTGCGCTCCTTCTTCGGCCACGCAAGGTTTTATCGAAGGTTCATTAAGGACTTTAGTGCCATCGCTAGGCCCTTAAGCAACCTACTCATGAAGGAAACCCCTTTTGAGTGGACTGAAACATGCCATAGCGCTTTTGAAAAACTGAAAACCATGCTTGTGTCCGCACCCATCATGCATGTTTCGGATTGGTCCTTGCCATTCGAACTTATGTGTGATGCTAGCGATTATGCGATAGGGGCTATTTTGGGCCAAAGGAAAGACAATAAGACTCATGTCATCTACAACGCTAGCCGGACTCTTACCGGACCACAACTCAATTACTCCACTACAGAGAAGGAGTTGCTAGCCATAGCCTTCTCTCTTGATAAATTTTGGTCCTACCTCATCGGTTCTCCCATCACTTTCTTTAACGACCACGCGACTTTGAAATACCTACTTGCGAAGAAAGACGCAAAACCACGCCTCATAAGGTGGCTCCTATTCCTACAAGAGTTTAATCTCTCTATTAAAGATAAGAAATGAGTAGAAAACGTCACTATCGTCCACTTATCACGGCTTTCGTCCAACGTACCTAGTGATCCAATACCCATAGATGAATACTTTTCGGATGAGAAACTCTTTGCTACCTATTCTTTGTCCTGGTTTGCAGATATAGTGAACTACCTTATCACAGGAGCCGTCCCTCTCGATTGGACACTACAAGATAAAAAGAGGTTTATTACTTGGTCGCACATGTTTTTCTATGACGATCCTTTCCGGTTTAAATATTGCGGCGACCAAATCATCCGACGATGCGTACTGGGTGATGAGATTCCCAAAGTCATCCAGTTTTGTCATTCAGAAGCTTGTGGAGGCCACTTTTCAACCAAAAAGACGTCCGCTAAAATTCTGCAATGCGGCCTCTATTGGCCCACAATATTCTGGGATGTGAACAATGCTTTTAAATCTTGCAATAGGTGCCAAAGGATGGGATCTATTACCCGATGAGACATGATGCCATTAACCTCGATACTCATTATTGAGATCTTCGACTGTTCGGGTATTGACTTCATGGGCCCTTCCCCCCGTCCTTTGGTTTCCTATACATCCTTGTTGCGGTCGACTACATTTCCAAATTGGTGGAATCCATAGCGACGAAGACAAATGACAACAAAGTGGTGATTAAGTTCCTAAACAAACACATACTTTCTCGCTTCAGTGCTCCAAAAGAGATAATTAGTGATAATGGCACGCACTTTTGCAATAGGCCATTCGCGAAGCTCATGAGAAAGTATGGTGTCATTCACAAGGATGGAACGACTTATCACCCACAAACGAATGGGTAGGCCAAACTAGAAAATCGAGAAATCAAGAACATTCGTGAAAAGATCGTAAATCCTACTCGAAATGATTAGCTATGGGCCTATCGTACCGCATACAAAAATCCTCTCGAAATGTCCCCATTCCGCTTTATGTATGGCAAACCTTGCCATCATCCCATGGAATTAGAGCACAAGGCGTATTGGGAGATTAAGGAGTTGAACTTTTCCATGGATAAAGTCGGTGAAGCTTCCAAGCTTCAATTGAATTAGTTAAAAGAGATACGCAATGATGTGTACGAGAAAGCAAAAATTTCTAAAGAAATGATGAAACTCACTCACGATAACATCATTCGCCGCAAAGAGTTTCTTCCCGAACAAAAAGTGATCCTCTATAACTCTCGGCTTCATCTCTTTCCAGGAAAGTTGGGGTCACGATGTTCTGGCCCGTTCGTTGTGAAAAATGTTTTCCCTCACGGAGCTGTTGAGTTAGACGATTTGAAAGGGGGAAATACATTCAAAGTAAATGGATAACGCCTAAAGCCATATCTAGACGCGTGTGTGTAAGAAGTCGACGCCGTTGGGTTATCGAACCCCATTTATGGGGTAGAGTGAGCTGGTACAGTGAGGTCATCGCACCCCTGACGTGTATGGGGTGAATTCTTGTGTATAGTAGACGAGAGTCGTGTGATTAGTGAGAGTCCCTAGGATTAGGGTACAATAAGGTGAAAGCATTCACGTGTTTTGGGAAATTGAGTCAAGTTGCGTTGATTATAGGAATCGAGAGGGTGTTGAGCCAAAATTGATAGGAAGCAGTGCGGGGAGTCAAAAAATTTTGGTGAAGCACGATTGAAATTAAGTTAGGGGGAGAAATCCAGCTCAATGCAAGAACCGGATCGGTTATTTTATTTTTTGGCCGGACCGGATCGGTTCATTTATTTTGGAGCCGGATCGATCCGGTAATTAAAAAGCTCAAAAATTAAAAGGATCGGACCGGTTCGGTCATATACCAGTTGGATCGGTCCGGTTTCTGCAGTGTTTCCCCTTTCCTTAGGTGCCACCCCTTCTCCCGAATCCCTTCCCTTCCCTTCCCTCCCAATTCGTCCTACCATACCCAACCCTTCAATTTCCCTCCCAAATACATCCCCTCTTTCCCTGCAAACCCTTTCCCCCCAATTACAAAACCCTACCCACCCCTCACTAATAAATACACACGCAATTCCCCCATTTTCCTCCACACCTCCAACCACATCCATTCTCTTTCCTCTCTACCTATTTTTTCCAGTAACCTCTCCTTGTCCTCATTGCCCAAAGAGCTCCCCCCATCAAATACGACTCCACTGAAATCCTACCCTTCAGTCATGGTGAATTCCGTTCCCGCCAAGAGGAGCGGTGGTACAATCGTTTCTTTGGTTCGGATCGCAAACTCCACATAGATCGCGCAGTACAATGGACGGGGTTGTCGAATTCCGTCACTGCTCTTTTCATGCCTAGGGGTTGGTGTCGTTTCCTTAATGAACCATACGAAGCAGTTTGGGCAGCCGAGGTTCGTTCTTTCTATGACTGCCTTGTTCGAACGATCCACTTCGAGTCTCAAGACTATGTTGATGGTAACGTCATTCCCTTTTCTTTGTCCCTTCTCACTGCCAAGTTGGGCGAATCCGACGTTCCCGATGTTCAAAACTACACATACCCAAGGAATGTCGCCCCGGTCACCAAGGAATTGATTATGCAGCGAATTGCCCCCAACATTGCATGGAGGGGGATACTGTCGCTGTTGGCCGACTAAACGAGAAAGCACGGCTCACATTCCAAATTGTGTGTGCTAATAATTTGCAAACGTCCAACGATTCCGCGATGCGTCCCCATCAAGCCACATTGACATACCACATCTTCGATCTCCACACCCCAATTAACCTGGTTCGCACCTTATACACTGATATCCTCGTTGCAGCCTTGAATGAGAAAGGTGCAGCCCCACTTCCATATGCACGCCTGATTACCTCCATTCTCAAGGACGCTGGCATTGAGGTGCCGCTTGATCGTACTCGCCTACCCGGTCCTTTTGGCCAGGGAACCCGCACTCGGAGCGCCAAACAGCTAGCCATCCTTCGGGCGAGGCGTAGAAGTGATGACGAGGACGATGCTACCTCGAGTGAGGAAGAGGAAGAAGAAGAAGCAGGTGATGATGTGGAGATGGGAGACGTGGGTGTGGATGAAGAGTCGGCCGAAGAAGAAGACGACCCAGGTTTTGAATGGGCGGGTGGATACCTCACTAATCGTATGTCGGCCCTGGAGACGCGATTCAACAACTTTATGACTGACTACCGCTGCGATACAAGCATGATGTTTCGTTTCCAAGCGGACTTATACTGGCGCCAAGGGGATCCCAACGAGCCATTGACATCCTACTTTTATGACCCTTATAGCCCTGACGCGCCCAACTCTTCCCACCCACCGCCCCAGTGAAGCTTTGTTTGTTTGTGACAGTTTTTAGTTGTTTTCCTTGTTCACATGTTGTATCCCCTTTGTTGTTGTTGTACCACAGTCGTGTTTTATAAAAATCTGCATTTTCTCCATTTGTTTGTTTTATTTATAGCACTTCTTATTTTGCCTTGTTTAGATTTTAGTCCTTTTTGCTTGAGGACAATGCAAAAGTCTAAGTTAGGGGAGGTCATAAGTGCGTATTTCTAAAACTTCACAAATTTTTAAAAAAGCCCAAAAAGCTTTAAAAAATCATAAAATTTTGAAAAAACCAAAAACATTTTTGTTCAAAATAAATAAAAATTGGAATTCAAATTTTTCAAAAATATCATTAAAAGTCGGTTAAAGTCTCAAGTTGTAAAATTCAAATACACAAAGCCGAAATTGACCAAAGATGGAAATTCTGCGAAAATTGACGACTTAACGAATAAGTGTGGAGATTAACAAACCCGATGAGATTCGAGACTTTTATCTTTGTGAAAATTATAAATCAATCCGAGTTAATTGTTAACTCAAAGTTCTTTTCAGCATCGAAAAAGTCATCGAGGATCTTAATCCTTTCATTTTGATCGGTTCTGATAAATTTGTGTGATATTGTCGTACAAAGCGCGATACAAATCTCTAAATTAAATTAGTCTCGAGACGCATATGGTAATGCAATTAGTATTTTGGACAATGAAGTAGGCCCTCATTTGTTACCCAAAAATATGGGCCATAAAAAGTTGTGAAACATTATCCCTTTTGTAACCCAAATTGAGCCGAATAATTTTTCCTTTCGTTCGACAACTCAAAAAACCCAAAAAGCCCGGAATTGTGAAAATCTAATATTATCGAATAAAGTTCTAAAAGTGCATAAAAAGGGGCAAGAAAAAAATAGATATGCTAAAAAAATAGCAAGAAAAGAAAAGAAGTGAAAAATAGAAAAAAATAGAAAAAGAAGAAGAAAATGAGCAAAAGCCCGGAAAAACACAAATGGACATCATAAGCAAAATTTTCCAATTCCGAAATTCTTAACCTTTTCCAATTTTACCCAATACACCTTTTACCCATAAAAGTCCCAACCGAGTCCAAATTGCGAAAGTAGTTACCGCGTGGAGAGTTAAAACACAAAAGATAATAAAAGAGATTGAATGCGTGAATAAGAGGTAATGTTCCCATTTTAAAACCGTATTCCGTTGATGAGATCCTATCACTATAAAATTTCCGTCTTTCTTCTTGTGTGCGTGAACTTGGTTCCAAAATATTTACTCTTTATGTCACGCATACCGAGAGAATAGCCATAATCCGAGAGATTTGTTTGTGATAGCATTCCGTGAGAATTCGAAATCAAAATGAATTTTTGGATAAGTAACGTAAAGATCAATCAGTGGAAATTAACGGTTAAATTTCCGGCTTCGCACACACGCACTATGATTTGATACTATTGATCATGATTTGATGATGACTATTTTCTGGGAAAGTTTAAATTATACTATTTTTGCGTAGTTTGAAATTCTTTGAGTCGAATTTTGTGGGTATATTCTCGGCAAACCCTCACGAGACACCACTCGTCCTACTAGGGTAACCTAGGGGTTTAACGACTTGTTGCATACGCTAAATGCAATCGCTTTCCCGAAAAAAGGTATTCTATCCCAATAAAATAATTTCCAAGAGTTGGGCCTTTCTAGGATTCTTTTACATTGCTCGAGACGCGCAAAGTTCTAAGTTAGGGAGATTTGATTAGGAATAAATTCTTCCAAATTTATCCCTTTAAGTTAGTTACTTTTAGCACCTCGAACAACGAAATTAATTTGATTTTATCTCATAATCTTGCTACTGACTTATTCTAACGAGTACACCGAGTTTATGGTATTTCGTACTAAGTTTGCAAGTATTTGATGTCAATGAATAAAGAAAGAAACCAGAAGAATCGAGAAAGAAAAAAGGAAAGTCAAAAGGGAAAAATTGTAATTTTTACTCAAAATTTGAATGAGGCATCTAAAGAAAAGTTGAAGATATCAAGTTCACGAGCACATAGGAAGATACAGAACCTCAATCGGAATCTCGGTGTGAAAGTAATGAGCAGTCAAATCTTGAAGAAAAAGTGAAAAGAAATTCGGACCGATCCTGATCGGACCGATCCGAAATGCCAATTTACCGGAACCCCAAATCGAAGACGGATCAAAGTTGAAGGAAAATAAATGAACCGATCAGTACCGGATCAATCCGGCCAAGAAATAAATGAACTGATCCGGATTCCAGCCAGACCGAACCGAAGGAGGACCGAACTAGTCCGACTGTCGAATTTTTATTTTTTACTCTTCCTATAATGGAGAGTCCTAGTTCAGATAAAAATCTTGGAGTTTAGTAGGGTATTTAAACCCGAGTTATTATCATTTTAAAAATTGAGAATTTATCTAATTTTTCATTATGTTTAGTAAAACCCTAGTTTGAAGATAGAGTATAATTTTAATTCCAAGATTGAAGATTGTGCAGATTTCTGTGATTATAAGTAATTTTAGTTAATGCTTTGAGTGTTTGGTAAGAGTAGTGATTACTTTCCTCTGTCTAATTTCCCCGTTTACATCATTCTTCAATTTTTCCTTAGTTTAATCATGACTTCCTGCCATTCAAAAATCATTTTCATTACTTTCATTATTGTAGGCTAGACTTTTAAAGGTCGGGATACATGAACCCAACCTTATGTGATAGTTGCATGTGTATAAAAGTAAGCCTCTAAATTTAATGACTTGATTACGACCGTATTGCGTAGGAACGCGACAATCGTAGATCTTTGGATCTCGTTTGCTTCAGGGTAACCGGGATGCTTTAGAATACAATTCGAGTGCAACTATTGCAATACCAATTTACTCTTCCTCTGATTAAGTATGGTGCGAGCGTGAACCTCATATACGTAATGCTTGGGAGTACTAAATTATGGGTCTAATTAATTATTTAAATTTCCGATTAGCTTTATACCAGGAATACACTAGGGTTGTAGGATTGTATTCCTATCCTGTTTTTCTCATTATATAGTTCAAATCTCATTTCAATCATTCTCAGTAACTTAGAATAATTAAGAATAGTTTCATTCCATTCATACTTTGATGCATTAAATAAATATTTTCAAAAATTGCATTTAGTTGTAGTCAGTTCCTAAAACTAATCATCTTTTCTTTTTTCTTTAGAGTTAGAGTTATGATTCATTCATCTTCCCAACATCGTTACAATTCCATTGTTCTATTTCCCTGTGGATACGATCCCGACTTTCCGGGTCTATTACTAACGCGACAGGCTTGCACTTAAGCCTAGAGAGTATGCACTTCCGAGACAAATTCTCAGTCGCATCGGTGAGCACCTGTAATATATATATATATACACACAGAGACACACACACACACACACAAGAGAGAGAGACAGAGAGAGAGAAAATGATCGAAAACGGGTTAGAGCCTGAGTGTAAAATAGTTTTTAGAATAGTTTAGCAAGTATTTAAATTGCTTACCAGCTAATATAACCACCATGTTAGTATGTGACAGTCTCTTGAGAATTCTCACCTCTCATCTAGTGTGCACGCCTACCGTACTACTAAACGCCTCATAAGTCTATCTAACTTATCTCCCAATGATTTTGTTTTGAGAAGTCACAAGGCTATTATATTTAGTTTAGAGATAAATCTCTTCATGATTATTTATGTTACTTAATATATCTTAGTATCGTTACAAAGTTCCCGAATACTTACTATACAATTTGGTGCATTTTTTCAATACTTAACTACTTATAGGCACAGTATAAGATTTCCATATATACGTATATATATTTATCACTCATATAATATATATACTATCGGCACCCCACATAAAATCTATGGTACTGGCATACTCTGCTATCAAGTTCCCATATCTCTCGTACTAAGGGAAATACAAGTTTGGATTCACTCTCGAACTGTACTAACACAATACACACAAAATGGAGGCGAAGCATAGTTCCAAGTCACTAAGAGGTCAACACATACCCCTCATGCCTCTTAGGACCATCTGACTATCATTCTCAGATAGCCTGTACCAAGGAATCCTATGTTCTAGGGTACAAGTCAATATCCCACATAAAGGTCCCATCGAGATAAGACTGTCCCGAAGTGGCAACCTCTGTGATATCAAGTAGTAGCGTGGGTATGATTATACACAAATATAATATAGATATATACACATGCACTCGGTCATATATATAACTATTCTCGTTTTCCAATTTGGTTCGTCCACGATAATAATATTAATTAACCGTACTTAATGCAATTTTACCCAATCTTTACGCATAAAGAACTCATCTCATTTAATCTTAATTATAATCATTTTGTAATTACTTCTCGTCCCTCGAAGTATTCTCTCTTCCTAAAGATCAATTTAGTAGGTACACCCTCTCTAACATACTGATCTAAGTTATTCACGAATCTCTCAATTCCGTAATTAATGTACGCACGATTTCCAATATGTGTCAAACCCTCATTAACCCACTGTTACATCCCATATAGCATTTCCTTCAACATAATCTACTTAGACCCTACTGGTCCTCTTCATGACCTATTATGCTCTTTAAATAATATCCAAGGGTTCCTATGCATTTTATCTGAATTAAACGAAGAGGGGGAAAACATGCAATTTCCAAGAGGGATCGATCCATCGAGGAAAGGGGTCAATCAGTCGATCGATCGATATTCTTGGGTTGATCGATCGATCAAGCAGTTCTTGCCCAGAAAACTGTTAATCCAACGTAAGGGTTTCATCTCAGAAAAGTCTCTAAAACACCATTAATCATTACCAAACTCCCAAACAAGTTTACTACTGATTAAATACACCTATATACATGATTTCCTAGGTGAAGCATGTACGAATTCATCAAAGGTATCGAATTAAAGGGATAATTCATCATAATTATCAAGAACCCTAGTTTCATTAAAATTTCCAATATTCTAATTCTTTTTCCAGATTTCCCCCTTCTAAACTATTATAATTTCGTGGGTAATCCTCTACATATGTTGAGATTTCCAGAATATGCTTATTTCCTCTAAAGCATGTGATTTAAATTCCCTACATCATCAAATTCTTCCATAAAACATATATTTATCAATCCTATTCTAACATGGGAGAAATATCAACTAGAAAAGTACCAAGATAGATACATGCCTCAGATATGAAGGTCTGATTCTCAGGTGTTGACGGGTATGGTTGCGTCCTTCATTTCCCAATCTACGCGTTGGTGGTGAAAGATGGCAACGGTGGTGTAGGAAGGGTGGTTCTCCCCTTTAGAGTCTTATCCCTTCCTTAGCCTCTCTGCAACTCTACCAATTCTAATCCTTGAAGACTCTAAATCCAATCAGATATATCCCTTTAATTTTCGTCCATAATTAAGCCTTCAAAAGGGAAATTACTAAAATGCCCTCCCGAGTTACCGGTTAGGACTAAAAATGTCTTGAGATCCTAACTAAACTCCCGGGTACAATTTTTTGACTATCTCGACCCTCACGGACACGTTGGCGCACTCAAAATGACCATACTGATGACTTATAATTTATTCACTTTTATAATAATAATAATAATTTAGTACCGACACGACACAGGCACGTCCCGACTTAATTTCCATAATTGTCGTGTTATTCACTTATGACATTTTAATAAATTCAATTCTATATATTACTTTACTTATTAAGTAATATTCAACGAGTTCCCAATAATTACTAACTCTCGTCATGCTAGTAAATATTTAAAATAAAATTCTAGATTAATATTAAATTAATAACTCAATTAAATTTAATAAACCCCCAATTTTAAAAGCCATAAAAATACAGGGTATTACTTACTTCCCCCTAATAACGAGATTTTGCCCCAAAATTTGGAAAATAAGGTGTACCTGGTAAAAATAGATCTGGATATTTTTCGCGCATATTTGCCTCGCGCTCCCAAGTGGACTCCTCCACATTATGATGCTCCCACTAGACCCATACAAGTGAAATTACCTTCGACTTCACTCTCCTCTTGCTATGGTCTAGGATATCCATTGGTCCCTCCTCATAAGAACTGTCGGGCTGTAAGTCAATCTCCTCTATCGCGATGTGGGTGTGGGCCATATCATCCCGAAGATATCGTCTCAACGATGAGATGTGTAATAAATTATGAATACCGTGAAAGTTCCCTAGCAACCCTGATCTGTATGCCACAAGCCTTATCCTCTCGATAGTGGGAAATGGTCCTACGTACTTCGGAGTCAATTTCCCATTCTTCCCGAATCTCATTACTCCTTTCATAGGAGACACACGCAGTAATACTTGGGCCCCCATGCCAAACTCTTGGAAGAACTATTTTGCATTGGCGTAGCTCTTCTGTCGGTCTTGGGCTACCCGAATGCGACACCTAATAAGCTCAATCCTAGCTGAAGTCACCCGAATCACCTCTGGCCTGAGAAATGTTTTGTCCCCCACCTCTAGCCAACAATCGGGAGAACGACAAGGCCTGCCATACAACTCCTCAAATGGGGCTATGACAGTCGTGAAATGATAGGAGTTATTTTAAGCGAACTCCACCAGTGGAAGATACGACTCCCAACCTCCTCCAAAATCAAGAACACACATGCGCAGCATATCTTCCAACATCTGATTGGTACGCTTTGTCTGTCCATCTGTCTGTGGGTGATAATCTAAACTCAACCTCAACTCTATACCCACGGCCTCCTGAAATCTCTCCCAGAAGCGCAACACGAAAATCTTGTCTCTATCAGACACAATATCCAGGGGCACCCCATGTAGCCTAACTATCTCGGCAATAAATAGCTGTGCATACTGGCCCGTGATGTAGTTTGTCTGTACTGGTAGAAAATGAGCTACCTTGGTCAACCAATCCATTGTAGCCTATATGGAATGGTGACCCTGCTATGATGTGGGCAACCTAGTAATGATGTCCATGGAAATACTTTCCCATTTCCACGTAGGTATCTCCAACGGCTGAAGTAACCCGGGTGATCTATGGTGGTCCACCTTTACCATCTGACAGGTAGAACATTTGGACACGAACTCTGTAATGTCCTTCTTCTTACCACTACACCAGTATAGACACCTCATATTCTGGTACATTATATCCCCTCTGAGATGTACCATAAATCTAGACACATGCAACTGTATCATCACTGCATGACATAAGTCTTCTCCCTCTAGGACCACTAATCTCCCATTAAACCTCAAACAGCCATCAGAGCTCACTGAATAGGACTCAGCACCCTCAGCTAAGAATCGTACAATCTTCTCCTGTCAAAACGTATCCACTACTTATGCCTATATCACCCTCGTGATAATCTTGGGTGTGACTGACATAACCGATATAGAGGAACGGGCTACCGTGTCCTGGTGAATTAACTATTTCCACTTAATTCTCCATACTTTCACTATGTTACCTATCGGTCAACGGTTTAATGCATCAACAACCACGTTAGCCTTCCCCATATGGTACTGTATCTCAAACTGGTAGACTTTCACAAACTCTAGCAACCTGCGCTAACGCATGTTCAACTCTCGCTAAGTGAACAAGTATTGAAGTGACTTGTGGTATGTGAATAAGAGAAACCTCTCCCCTAGCATGTAATGTCTCCAAATCCACAATGCGAATATGACTGCTGCTAGCTCTAGGTCGTGGGTGCGGTAATTCCTTTCGTGAGGCAAAAGCTATATCCCACTCCTCCTGCAGAAGTACTCCCGTAGTACCCATAAAGAGGCATCAGTGTACACCAGGTACTCCACTCCTATCCTGGGAAAAGCAAGAACTGGCGCCGAAGTCAACTTATCTTTCAGCTCATCAAAAGCCAATTGACAAGCATCATCCCATACACACGGTACTCCGTTGCGAGTGAGATTCGTCAACAGAACAACTATTTTTTAAAAGCCTCAGATGAACTGCCTGTAGTACCCGGCTAACCCCAATAAGTACGCACCTATGTCGGTGTCATGGGTTGTTCCCACTCTCTCACTGCCGACACTTTGCTCAGGTTAACCGATATCCCCAATTTCGACACAAAATGTCCCAAAAAATGTACCTCCCGTAACCAAAATCCTCACTTCTCATACTTAACATACAACTAATGCTCTCGTAGAGTCTGAAGAACCTTCCTCAAGTGCTCGGCATGCTCCTCCGCAGTCTATAAGTAAATCAGGATGTCATCTATGAAGACGATGACAAACTCATCCAAGAACTCTCTGAACACTTGGTTCATCAAATCCATGAATACGGCTGGAG
Organism: Sambucus nigra; assembly: GCA_949130495.1. NCBI lineage: Eukaryota > Viridiplantae > Streptophyta > Magnoliopsida > Dipsacales > Adoxaceae > Sambucus > Sambucus nigra. The sequence goes on from OX422207.1 coordinate 408,203,517, forward strand.
AATTTATCAGACCAAACGTCATGACTCTGAACTCATAGGACCCATATCTCGTCAAGAAAGTAGTCTTCGACACATTCTTCTCCCTAATCCGTAGCTGATGGTATCCCGATCTCAAATCTATCTTCGAAAATAAGGTTGCTCCTATCAATTAGTTGAATAGCTCATCGATTTGAGGCAACGAATATTTCTTCCATATCGTGACCTTATTCCACTCTCAAAAATCCACGCACAACCTCAGTAAACCATCTCTCTTCTTTACAAAGAACACCGGAGCACCCCAAGGCGAGGTGCTCCTACGAATGAAGTCCTGGCCCAACAACTGCTCTATCTGATCCTGTAACTCTCTCATCTCCACTCGATCCATACGGTACGGTGCATGTGCTATCGGCTGAGTGCCCGGCACTAAGTCTATGACAAAATCTATCTCTCAACTGGGGGTAGGCCCGTTATCTCCTAGAATACATTCGAAAACTCACAAACAACTGGAATTGAGTCCAGAGGAATCACAATCTCCTTAGAGGTGTACTCCTCTATGTAATACAAATGGGTGGAAGATCCTCCCTCTGGGCGAGGCGTCGTCACCAAAAACATCTTGTGACCTGGAATGGCAAAGATAATATTCTTACCGAAATAATATATCATAGCTCTATACGCAGCGAGCCAATTCATGTCGATAATGGCATCGTGCTCATGCATATCTAAAACTAGCATGTTCGCAGGTAAAACCAAGCTACCAATCTCTATACCTACACCCCGACATATAAAGAAAATCAAGGACTCATTCCCCATTGGTGAGTCTATACATGTTACTGTACTCTCAGTCGTGTCTAATAACCCTAAGGGCCGTGAAAAGTGAGTAGCTATAAAATAGTACGATGCCCTAGTATCAAATAAAAATCGACCCATAGTGCCATGGATAGGAAACTTATCCTCAATCGCGGGTGGCACCTAAGGTGCTGCGACCTGGTGGACGTTATAGACATGTCCATACTGCAATTTCCCCTGCTAGACTGGAGCTGCTAGGATGGATGGTAGGGATGGCATCTGAGCTAGCACTGGGAAGACAGCTGGAAAGAGTGGCCTCTATGGCTCGTTATGGGCACCCTACTGCTGTGGGGTCATATCCCCCTCTCGACAATCCTGATGCCTATGGCCATTCTTTCCACATCCAAAACACTTGTCCCTGAAGTTTCCTACCCTCTGACCCTGCCAACCACGACCCTATTAGCCGTTACCAACTCGCCATTGGCCCTGCTGAAAACGTTGTTGGAACTGATGGCCCTGCTGTTAACCCTACTGCTGGCGATGTTGGCCTTACTACCCTTTTTATAGCCCCTAAATACCTGCCAGGAATCACCTGATCGAAATCGCTTTGTAGGGTCCCCCTGATGGGAACTCTGCTCACTGTGATGGGTCTTCCCTTGGGCTGTTGGTGCCCCACTAGTACTACTGCCCTGTTGGCTGGACTCCCCTACTCGTTTGCTCCCCTGCTGATGGAAGTGGTGATCCTGGTAGAGCAACAGAGCGACGTTGTGTACATCAGTGTAAGTACCCAATGATAGATTACCTATGAGGTGCTGATGAATCGTCCATGCCAATCCATCTAGAAATAACAATATCTTCTTCTCCTCAGTAGGTGCCTCATCTGGAACTATAGTGAGAAGTCTAGAGAACTCCTCCTCATACTCAGCAATGGTCATACTCTCCTGCTTAAGATTCAGTAACCTCCGCCTCCTCTAAGTCTGCACGGCGGATAAGAAATACTTATGGTCAAACCGCGCCCAAAATGACTGAATCGATATGATGTCCCTCTCCTCTAAGGTGGTTGTCGACTCTCACCACTGTAAAGAAGCCCCCACTAGCTTGAAGGAAGCCAATAATTGTCTCTGCACGTCAGTGCACTCATATATGCGTAGATGCCTCAAGATATCTTTCTTCGATTGGTTGGTGATCACGATGTTCTAACTACCCGAGAACTTCGGAGGATGCACCTTCTAAAAGGAATCCCTAACCCACTCTGATGCAGTGGGAAGATGTGATGGTACTAATGCCACGACCTGAACCTAGGGTGGAGCCTGCTGCACCACCGCTAATGCGTAATTCACCGCCTGAGCAACAATGGCGGCTACATCAGTTGCATTCATCATTCCCTGAGCTGGAGCTGCTGGCAGCTCGGGCTGGGAATTCCTATCTCAGGGTGCGCATCTCGGAGGCATCTGAAATGAGAAGGAAGCTTAGTAGTCTACAGTTATTATCAAATCTCAAATAGCTGAAGACGTAATAATAAACACAAGAATACAACAGTCCTAAACGCTAAGCTGGAAGCGAAATAAGCCATACAGGTCCTAAAGGACACAAGAACCTGATGCTCTAATACCACCTGTAACACCCCACCTAATTAAATATCAAATGATCAGCCCTTTATTAAATTAAAATCAAGGTGAATGGTTGGTTCATTCTTAGCATCGGTGTCGCAAAATAATTATTTCCAATTTAAACACCTTAAATAATTAAGCTAAGTGTTAAAACAATTTAAAATCTTCATTTATTTAATTCCGTTGTAAAAATATTTTTAAACATAAAAAAATTTGAATAATACAAATGATAAAGATACCAAATCATCCAACTAACCATGCCAACTAGATTATCAAATCCAAATAATTAACCACAACCCACAGATAATGTGAGAGATAAAATAGTCCCAAATGAAAACAGATGACTGGGATGATAGAATTATGAAATCCCTATCAAGTCTAAACAAGTATGGAAATGGGCGATACATGCCCTAACTAAAAGAGCTAAACAGAAGTCTGAGGAACCAAAGGAGGAAGTGTCTACAACAATGACCTGCAACTCCCACACAAACTGAAGCACGTCCAGTCAAATGATTCTACACCTGACGCTCCTATGGCTGAGCACCTGTAATATATACATATATATATATATATATATATATATATATATATATATATATAAGAGAGAGAGAGAGAGAGAGAGAGAGAGAGAGAGAATGACCAAAAATGGCTCAGAGCCCGAGTGTAAAATAGTTTTTAAAATAGTTTAGCAAGTATTTACATTGCTTACCGGCTAATACAACCACCATGTTAGTACGTGACACTATATTGACAATTCTCACCTCTCATCTAGTGTGCACACCTACCGTACTACTAAACGCCTCATAAGTCTATCTAACTTATCTCCCAATGATTTTGTTTCGAGAAGTCACAAGGATATGATATTTGTTTAGAGATTAATCTCTTCATGATTACTTACGTTACTTAATGTATCTCACTGCCATTACAAAGTTCCCGAATACTTACAATGAAATTTGGAGCATTTATTCATTACTTAACTACTTATACGCACAGTAGAATATTGCCATATATACGTATATATATATTTATCCACTACACCAAAATTGGCGATTGGCCACGGCCAAAATCCCTGACCAAGACTCTGGGTCACAGACTTAAGCCGTGACCATTTTGGGCGTGACCAATTTCGTGGGTCGCGGCCCAAGTCCGTGACTAATAAATGGTCACGACCCGTAGTGGGTGACGACAGATGGTTGCGGACTTGGACCGTGACCCATACCGCGACGGGAAAAAATGTTCGCAGCCTTCGTCCGTGACCCACAACCGTGAAAAAATTGGTCACGGCCAAAGTTCATGACCCACACCGCGACGAAAAAAAATGGTCGTGGCTCAAGTCCGTGACCCACAACTGTGACAAAAATTGGCCGCGGCCAAAGTCCGTGACGCACGCCGCGATGGAAAAAAAAGGAAAAAAATGGTCGAGGACTTTGACCGTGACCGACAACAGTGACAAAAATTAGTTGCAGCCAAAGTTCGTGACCCACTCCGCGACGAAAAAAAGGAAAAAAATGGTCGCGGACTTTGGCCGCGACCATTTTTCGTTACGCTTGGGGGTCATGGACTTTGGCCGCGACCATTTTTATGCGCGATGGAAAAAATAAAAATGGTCATGGACAAAGTCCATGACCATATTTAACTATAATTTAAAAAAGTCCTTTTTTTGTCCAATCCTAAAATCGAGGGTCCTGTGACTGCACGGTTGCAAATATTTATTATTGGCAAAAACAATAAAAAAATCACAAATTGAGAATCGGGAATGTTGTTAATAAACAAATATATATACAAATTTAAAAATATTACACGTCTTAATAATTCACAAACCAAAAGAAATTGGGCAGAGTTTCCTCTATTTCTGAACATTCCAAACCCTGTAAATATAAAAGATGCTTATTATAAAGCCCGCACGGCCATAAAATTTAACAATCAAATTATAAAAGCCTAGACGGCCATAAAAGTAAACAATCAAATCCCTCACAGCTGTAACACATAAAAAACATAATCCTGAACGCCCACACCATTATATAAACAATCTTCATGTCGTAAACCATTGCCTTCTTCATTTGTTCCACGTGAAAAAAATCCAACAAATGATAGGATACAAAAAAAAATTATATCAGTAACAAAGTAGTTTTACAAAAAAATTATTCAAGTTGAAAAATGCATATATGAGTTATAATTATCAACATATCAATGTTTTTAACCCTAAGTCTAGAAATATGCAAATTATCATCGAATTCTCAAATTGGGGGTCACGTGATCGCGTGATCAGTTTCTACGAGTTACATTTGTCCCGTTCGAGGTGTTGTTGTGACTTACGGGGTCGTTCGAGGGCTGTTTTTGGTTTTCACCCACTAACGCTATGTTTTCCCTAAGTCCTGATAATTTTAAATTATCGTCGTATTCTCAAATCGAGGTTCTCGTGATTGTGCGATAAGTTCCTACGAATTACAGTGGTCCCGTGCGAGGTGTTGGTGCCACTCAGGGGGGCGTTCGGGGGCTGTTTTGGGTTTTCACCCACTAACGCCATGTTTTTATGCCCAAGTCTAGAAAAATTCAATTGTCATTGTATTCTCAAATCGGGAGTCCCGTGATCGCGCGGTCAGTTCCTACGAGTTACATTGGTCCCGTGTAAGGTGTTGGTGCCACTCATGAGGCCGTTCGGGGGTTGTTTCGTGTTTTCCCCCAATAACGCCATGTTTTTATGATTAAGTCTAATAATATTCAAATTATCATCTTATTCTCAAACCGGGGGTCACATGATCATTTGGTCAGTTCCTACGAGTTACATTGGTCTCGTGCGAGGTGTTCGTACCACTCATGAGGCCTTTCGAGGGGTTGTTTTGGGTTTTCCCCCACTAACGCTAAGTTTTTATGCCTAAGCCTAGAAATATTCAAATTATCATTGTATTCTCAAACCGAGGTCCTCGTGATTGCGCGATCAGTTCCTACGAGTTATATTGGTCCCGTGCGAGGTGTTGGTGCCACTCACGGGGCCGTTCGGGGGCTGTTTTGGGTTTGCCCCCACTAACGCCAAGTTTTTATGCCTAAGCCTAGAAATATTCAAATTATCATTGTATTATCAAACCGAGGTCCTCGTGATTGCGCGATCAGTTCCTACGAGTTACATTGGTCCCGTGCGAGGTGTTGGTGCCACTCACGGGGCCGTTCGGGGGCTGTTTCGGGTTTTCACCCACTAACGCCATGTTTTTAAGCCCAATGATATATATATGAAAATTACCATCGTATTCTCAAATAGGGGGTCCTGTGATCGCGCGATCCGTTCCAACGAGTTACATTGCTCCCTTGCGAGGTGTTAGTGCCTCTCACGGGGTCGTTCGGGGGTTGTTTCGAGGTTTCGCCCACTAATGTCATTTTTAATCCTAAGTCTTGATATTTTTAAATTATACTCGTATTTTCAAACCGGGGGTCTAACGATCGCGCGATCAGTTCCTTCGAGTTATAATGGTCCTGTGCGAGGTGTTGGTGACTCTCACGGGACCGTTCGAGGGTTATTTCGGGGTTTTGCCCTCTAATGCCATTTTTTAAGCCTAAGACAAGATATTTTCAAATTATCCCCATATTCTCAAACTGGGGGTACCATGATCGTGCGGTCAGTTCCTACGAGTTACATTGGTCCAATACGAGGTGTTGGTGCCTCTCACGGCGTTGTTCGGATGCTGTTTCGGGTGTTCGCATTCTAAAGTCATCTTTTTAAGCCTAAGTCCTGATATATGCGAATTATCATCGTATTCTCAAACGGAGGGTCCCGTGATCACGCGGTGAGTTCCTACAAGTTACATTGGTCCCGTGTGAGGTGTTGGTGCCTCTCAGGGGACCGTTTAGGGGTTGTTTCGAGGTTACGCCCTCTAATGCCATTTTTTAAGACTAAGACTAAATATTTTCAAATTATCGTCGTATTCTCAAACTGGGGGTCTCGTGATCGCGTGGTCAGTTCCTACGAGTTATATTGGTCCAGTACGAGGTGTTGGTGCCTCTCAAGGGACCGTTTGGGGTTTTGCCTTCTAATGCCTTTTTTAAGCCTGTTTACATATTTTCAAATTATCATCATATTCTCAAAATGGGTGTCCCGTGATCGCGCGATCAATTCCTACGAGTCACATTGGTCCCGTGCGAGGTGTTGGTGCCTCTCACGAGATCGTTCATATGCTATTTTGGGTGTTCACACTCTAAAGCCATGTTTTTAAGCCTAAGTTCTGATATATGCAAATTATCATCATATTCTCAAATCGGGGGTCCCATAATCGCGCGGTCAGTTCCTATGAGTTACATTGGTCCCGCGCGAGGTGTTGGTGCCTCTCACATGACCATTCAGGGGTTATTTCGGGGTTTCTCCCTCTAATGCCATTTTTTAAACCTAAGTCTAGATATTTTCAAATTATCATCGTATTCTCAAATTGGGGGTCCCGTGATCGAGCAGTCAGTTCCATTCGAGTCACATTGGTCCCATGAGAGGTGTTGGTGCCACTCACCGGGTCGTTCGCAGGTTGTTTTGGGGTTTTGCCCTCTAATGCCATTTTTTAAGCCTATGTCTAGATATTTTTAAATTGTCATCTTATTCTAAAACCGGGGGTCCCGTGATCGTGCGGTCAGTTCTTATGAGTTACATTGGTCCTGTGCGAGGTGTTCGTGCCTCTCACGGGACCATTTGGTGGGGTTTTCGAGTTTTGGCCAACTAAGGCCATATTTTTATGCCTAGGTCATGATATTTTCAAATTATCCTCGTATTCTCAAATCGGGGTTCCCGTGATCACGTGGTCAGTTCCTACGAGTTACATTGGTCCCGTGCAAGGTGTTGGTACCTCTCACGGTACCGTTCGGGGGATGTTTCAGGGTTTTGCCCTCTAATGCCATTTTTTAAGCCTAACTCTACATATTTTCAAATTATCATCGTATTCTCAAATCGGAGGTCCCATGATCGCACGGTTAGTTCCTACGAGTTACATTGGTCTCGTGCGAGGTGTTGGCACCTCTCACGGGGTCGTTCGGGGTCGGGGTTTTTCCCACTAATGCCATATTTAAGCCTAACACGAGATTTTTCAAATTATCGTTGTATTATTAAACCGGGGATCCGATGATCGCATGGTCAGTTTGTACGAGTTACATTGGTCTCGTGCGAGGTGTTGGTGCCACTCATGAGGCCTTTCGGGGGCTGTTTCGGGTTTTCCCCCACTAACGCCATGCTTTTTATTCCTAAGTCTAAAAATATGCAAATTATCATCATATTCTCAAACCAGGGGTTCCGAGATTGCGCGATCAGTTCCTACGAGTTACATTGGTCCCATGTAAGGTGTTGGTGCCACTCACGGGGCCGTTTGGGGATGTTTTGGGTTTTCCCCAACTAATGCCATGTTTTTATGCATAAGTATAGAAATAAGGAAATGATCATCGTATTCTCAAACTGTGGGCCCTGTGATCGCGCGGTCAGTTCCTACAAGTTACATTGGTCTCGTGCAAGGTGTTGGTGCCTCTCACGGGACCGTTCGGGGGTTATTTCAAGGTTACACCCTCTAATGCCATTTTTTAAGACTAAGACTAGATTTTTTCAAATTATCATTGTATTCTCAAACCGGGGGTTCCGTGATCGCGCGGTCAGTTCCTACGAGTTACATTGGTCCAGTACGAGGTGTTGGCGCCTCTCACGGGACCGTTCGGGGGTTGTTTCGGGGTTTTGCCCTCTAATGCCATTTTTAAGCCTAATTCTACATATTTTCAAATTATCATCATATTCTCAAAACGGGGATCCTGTGATCGCGCGATCAATTCCTACGAGTCACATTGGTCCTGTGTAAGGTATTAGTGCCTCTCACGGGGTCGTTCGAATGCTTTTTTGGGTGTTCGCACTCTAAAGCCATGTTTTTAAGCCTAAGTCCTGATATATGAAAATTATCATTGTATTCTCAAACCGAGGGTCCCATGATCGCGCAGTCAGTTCCTACGAGCTACATTGGTCCTGTGCGAGGTGTTGGTGCCTCTCACGAGACCGTTTGGGAGTTGTTTCAGGGTTTCGCCCTCTAATGCCATTTTTAAACCTAAGTCTAGATATTTTCAAATTATCATCGTATTCTCAAATCGGGGGTCCCGTGATCAGGCAGTCAGTTCCATTCAAGTTACATTGGTTCCATGCGAGGTGTTGGTGCCTCTCATCGGTCCGTTCGCAAATTGTTTTGGGGTTTTGCCCTCTAATGACATTTTTAAGCCTATGTCTAGATATTTTCAAATTATCTTTGTATTCTCAAACCTCTGTCCCGTGATCGCGTGATCAGTTCTTACAAGTTACATTGGTCCCGTGCGAGGTGTTGGTGCCTCTCACGGGACTGTTCGGGGTTGTTTCGGGATTTGGCCAACTAAGGCCGTGTTTTAAGTCTAAGTCATGATATTTTCAAATTACCCTCGTTTTCATAAATCGGTGACGTGATCACGCGGTCAGTTCCTACGAGTTACATTGGTCCCGTGTAAGGTGTTGGTGCCTCTCACGGGACCTTTCTGGGGTTGTTTTGGGGTTTCACCCTCTAATGCCATTTTTTAAGCCTAACTCTACATATTTTCAAATTATCATCATATTCTCAAACCGACGGTCCAGTGATCGTGCGGTTAGTTCCTACGAGTTACATTAGTCTCATGCGAGGTGTTGGCACCTCTCGTGGGGCCGTTCGGGGTCAGGGTTTTTCCCTCTAATGCCATATATTACGCCTAACACTAGATATTTCAAATTATTGTTGTATTCTCAAACTGGGCATCCCGTGATCGCGCGATCTGTTTGTACGAGTTACATTGGTCCCGTGCAAGGTGTTGGTGCCAGTCACGAAGCCTTTCGGGGGATGTTTCGAGTTTTCCCCCACTAATGCCAAGTTTTTATGCCTAAGTCTAAAAATATGCAAATTATCGTCGTATTCTCAAACTGGGGGTCCCGTGATTGCGCGATCAGTTCCTACGAGTTACATTGGTCCCGTGCAAGCTGTTGGTGCCACTCACTGGGCCGTTCGGAGGATGTTTCGATTTTCCCCCACTAACGCCATATTTTTATGCCTGAGTCTAGAAATATACGAATAATCATCGTATTCTTAAATCGGGGGTCCCGTGATCGCGCGGTCAGTTCCTACAAGTTACATTGGTCCCGTGCGAGGTTTTAGTGCCTCTCATGGGACCGTTCGGGGGTTGTTTCGAGGTTACATCCTCTAATACCATTTTTTAAGACTAAGACTAGATATTTTTAAATTATCGTCGTATTCTCAAACCGGGGGTCCCGTGATCGTGCGGTCAGTTCCTACGAGTTACATTGGTCCCGTGCGAGGTTTTGGTGCCTCTCACGGGACCGTTCGGGGGTTGTTTCGAGGTTTTTCACTCTAGTGCCATTTTTTAAGTCTATGTCTAGATATTTTCAAATTATCATCATATTTTCAAACCATGGGTCCTGTGATCGCGCGGTCAATTCCTACGAGTCATATTGGTCCCAAGCGAGGTGTTGGTGCTTCTCAGAGGGTCGTTCGAATGTATTTTCAGGCGCTCGCACTCTAAAGCCATGTTTTTAAGCCTAAGTCCTGATATATGCAAATTATCGTCGTATTCTCAAATCGGGGGTCCCATGATCGCGCGGTGAGTTTCTACGAGTTACATTGTTCCAGTGTGAGGTGTTGTTGCCTCTCACGAGATCGTTCGGGGGTTGTTTTGGGGTTTCGCCCTCTAATGCCATTTTTTTAAACCTAAGTCTAGATATTTTCAAATTATCATCATATTCTCAAATCGGGGGTCCCATGATCTGGCGTTCGTTCCATTCGAGTTACATTTGTCCCATGCGAGGTGTTGGTGCCTCTCACCGAGCCGTTCGCAGTTGTTTTGGGGTTTCGCCCTCTAATGCCATTTTTTAAGCCTATGTCTAGATATTTTCAAATTATCAAAGTATTCTGAAACTGAGGGCCTCGTGATCATACAGTCAGGTCTTACGAGTTACATTGGTCTCGTGCAAGGTGTTGGTGCCTCTCACAGGACCATTTGAGGGTTGTTTCGGGTTTTGGCCAACTAAGGCCATGTTTTTAAGCCTAAGTCCTGATATTTTCAAATTATCCTCATATTCTTAAATCGGGGGTCTCGTGATTGCGCGATCAGTTCCTACAAGTTACATTGGTCCCGTGCAAGGTATTAGTGCCTCTCACGGGACCGTTCGGGGGTTATTTTGGGGTTTCGCCCTCTAATTCCATTTTTTAAGCCTAAGTCTACATATTTTCAAATTATCATCCTATTCTCAAACCGGTGGACTCGTGAACGCACGGTCAGTTCCTACGAGTTACATTGGTCTCTTGTGAGGTGTTAGCACCTCTCACGGGGCCGTTCGGGGTCGGAGTTTCACCCTCTAATGCCATATTTTAAGCCTAACACTTGATATTTTCAAATTATCATTGTATTCTCAAACTAAGGGTCCCGTGATCGGGCGATCAGTTTGTACGAGTAACATTGGTCCCGTGCGAGGTGTTGGTGCCACTCACGAGGCCTTTCGGGGGCTATTTCGGGTTTTCCCCCACTAACGCCATGTTTTTATGCCTAAGTCTAAAAATCTACAAATTATCATCGTATTCTCGAACCGGGGGTCCCGAGATTGCGCGGTCAGTTCCTACGAGTTACATTGGTCCCGTCCAAGGTGTTGGTGCCACTTACGGGGGCCGTTCGGGGGATGTTTTTGGTTTTCCCCCACTAACGCCATGCTTTTATTCCTAAGTCTAGAAATATACAAATGATCATCGTAGTCTCAAACTGGGGGTCCCGTGATCGCGCGGTCAGTTCCTACAAGTTACATTGGTCCCGTGAGAGGTGTTGGTGCCTCTCACGGGACCGTTCGAGGGTTGTTTCGAGGTTACATCCTCTAATACCATTTTTTAAGACTAAGACTAGATATTTTTAAATTATCGTCGTATTCTCAAACCGGGGGTCCCGTGATCATGCGGTCAGTTCCTACGAGTTACATTGGTCTCGTGCGAGGTTTTGGTGCCTCTCACGGGACCGTTCGGGGGTTGTTTCGAGGTTTTTCACTCTAGTGCCATTTTTTAAATCTATGTCTAGATATTTTCAAATTATCATCATATTTTCAAAACATGGGTCCTGTGATCGCGCAGTCAGTTCCTACAAGTTACATTTGTCCTGTACGAGGTGTTGGTGCCTCTCACAGGACCGTTCGGGGGCTATTTCAGGGTTTCTCCCTTTAATGCCATTTTTATATGATCCACACAAGTAAAATATACACATTTGGAATGGCGATGGTTTATGTCCACACAACAATAATAATATTGATATTGAATATAATACCTAAGATAGCGAGAAACGAGGTTGATGAATCCAAATTTCTCATTTTTACTTCAAAATAAAGAATTAGCCAAACGTTCACATTCAGTAGCTAGATCCATGATTCGTTGCTAAATAAAATAAAATATCAAATAAAGGGGCAAATATATCACAAGTGAAATGAAATGAAATGAAAATGAGAATGGTGACCTAGTCTGATTGAGGCCAGCAACAGCATAGCGTAGTTTATTGAGTTTTTCGGTATCAACAAAGTTCAATGTTATAGAGCTAACCTTAACAAGCTCATTGAGAATTTCTGAAGCCAATTATTCTTCTTTTTCGAGAAACAATATACGAAAATGGAAAATCGCACCAAATCGCCAAAATTACAACACAAATCCGTCAACAAAGTGATATACCAAAATCATCTGCTAAAAACACCAATCAATCAGTCAAATGAACCAAAATCCGACAAAGTCAAAGCATTTACATTCCAACTAGAAATATATAGATACCAACTTTGGATTTCGAGTACTAATAAATCTAAATCATGTATTTTTAATAAATCTTCTGACCATGACACCATTTGTGTGGCTAAAACCCGTTGTGCTATTGTGTCAAAAAATTGAAACCCTATTGAACAATTTGCATATTCATATATAATATAAACATGAAACATACATAAATACACGTTACAAGGAATGAAAAAAGAACATATATGTAGACAAACCTTGTGTCCCCTTTCAATATATTTCATGGCAACCGGCTCTTTGGTAACCCTTGTGGAGCTGTACTCAACATTACTTTGCGCCGATGACAAAGCACCCGATGGAGAAAAGATGTGCATCGTAATCAAAACACCTAAAAACATATCGGGTGGCATGAATAAGAATATTAGGGAATTATGCATTAACATGGAGGAAAAAGGTTTTTTATAGGTGCCAAAGACATACAATATCCCATGCATCTTCTTCCAAAGGTTTTCCACAATCAATTGCTTTAAGTTTTTCGAGTTCAGATTTCCTCTCAATTATCTACATGAGATCAGAAATAGTAAGTACTCGAGAGAAGTAAAACAAAGAAAATTAAGCTTATAAATTCAAGAAACAACATAAATGGCTCAAGATGCAAATGGGCCAAAAACATTAAGTGAATCGCAATAATCATATTCCAAAACCTAAGTTGTGTGACTAATAGAACTCAGTATCCTCGCAAGATTTCAAAGTCAGATATTTCAGAGGATATATACAACTTTTCAATTTCCCATATATAATTTTATGACACGACACGTATATAACCCCCAATACAATATAAAAAAATCCATTTAATTATATTTTGTAAAAAAAATCACAACACGCATATAACCCAGAATAAGGTGGATGTAATTTTTTTACTTATCAAAAATCCATTTAATTATTTTTTTTTCAAAAATATAATGTCCATGGGTTTGAATAATATTTTGTAAAAAAAAAATAACCCCAATACAATGTTTAGAGACAAACTCGAAACGAAATCATTATTTTCTTATCTAACACGAACGTTACCCATTTAAAACGTGACACAACACTACCACCACCATTATTATTTATTACACCCAATTAATCAACATGAATAACGCGATAACATAAAACACATGAGTAATAATTTTGACACGAACACACCATATTTTGTTAATTTCAAATCATATCTTGTAACATATGAGGACACTTATTTGGAATTGAAATATTTCAAGGGAGTTTGTTGCCAAATAAAAAAATACCTTCATGTTTTTAGTTTTTTTTTAACTCCCCCTTTAATAGGATTGCCAAAATATGACTGATACGCCTCAAAATACATTTTAAAAATGAAAGAAGTTAAAACCCCTAATGGGTCTTATTTAAATATCAACTGCAATCGAATGAAAGTTGAATATAACTTTTTAATATGTTTTCAAAAACTAGAAATTATTGAACCCCTAAACATGAATAAGATTAATCAAAGGATACATTCTTATTGTCTTGAACAAAATATAAAAATACCTTGTTACAGATTGAAAACTCCCACAAACCCAGCTGAAATTTTGGAGGAAAAATGAATTGAAACGTTTAAACAGGCATAGTTGTATTATGTGAAATGTTAAAAGAGGCACAAATCGCAAGTTCCATACCATTCGGAGTCGAAATCGCCCAAATCTGGAGACCATCATTAACCCGAGTCCCATACAAAAAACACGAAATCACCTCCGGCTTGCTCTACCAACCCACCTCCGATGGCCCATTTCCCCTAGTCAACCCGTAATCGATTTCAACACCTCTTACCCAAGCTTCTGCGAACCCAATCGCAAACCCGGATGTAACCCCAAACCCGTTTGGGGAAGTTCGCACCTGTTATGCCCAAAATCGCCCATTTTCCACAGCTCGTCCTGACCTATTACCAGCATTTGGGGAAAAAAAGGAACATATGAATGGGGAAATGAAAAAATGAGGCGCCTGGTTTTGATTTAGGATTAACACTAGTCACGACCTATAGTCGTGATCAACCCACCGCAACCCATTAATGAAACTAAGTCGAGGCTATATCACCTAATGGTCACGGCCCATTGCCGCGACCCACGCCAATAAATTGTCACGGCCCCAGCTGTGACCCAATATATGTGTGTTCTATTTCGTTATGCCTCTGCTCACGGCCCAAGTCCATGACCCATTCGCGATCAAGGTTGGAGGGAATTTTGGTGCGAATTTGGTCACAACCTGGTCACGGCCCAAGTCCGTGACCCACAGTGGTCAGGGATTTGGGTCGTGACCACTTCCATAACATCCATGACTCAGTGTTGTAATGAATATGGTCACACCAAAAATTGAGATGGTCACGCTCCAAGTCCGCGACCAGCTGGTCGCGGACTTGGGCCTTGACCAATAGGGCATAGCCATTCGCAGGATTTGGTGTAGTGATCACTCATATAATATATATACTATCGGTACCCCACATAAAATCTATGGTGCTAGAATACTCTAATATCAAGTCCTCGTATCTCTCATACTAAGGGAAATACTAGGTCGGAATCACTCTCGAACTGTGTTAACACAATACACACAAAATGGAGGCGAAGCATAGTTCCAAATCACTAAGAGGTGAGCACATACCCCTCACATCTCTTAGGACCGTCTCAGATGGACTGTACCAAGGAATCCTATGTTCTAGGGTAAAAGTAAATATCCCCCATAAATGTTCCATTGAGATAAGACTGTTTCGGCGCGACAACCTCCGTGGTAGCAAGTAGTAGCGCGGGTATGATTATACACATGCACTCGGTCATATATATAAATATTCTCATTTTCTAATTTGGTTAGACCACGACCCATAATAATGTAAATTTATCGTACTTAATACAATTTTACCCAATAGTTACGCAAAAAGAACTCATATCGTTTACTCTTAATTATAATCATTTAGTAATTACTTCTCATTCCTCGAAGTATTCTCTCTTCTTAAAGATCAATTCAGTAGGTACACCCTCTCTAACAACTGGTCTAAGTCATTCACGAATCTCTCAATTTCGTAGTTAATGTATGTACGATTTCCAATATGTGCCAAAACCCCGTTAACCCACTATTACATCCCATATAGCATTTCCTTCAACGAAATACTTAGACCATACTGGTCCTCTTCATGACCCATTATTTTCTTTAAATAATATCCAAGGGTTCTTACGCATTTTATCTGAATTAAACAAAGAGGGGAAAAACATGTAATTTCTAGGAGGGGTCGATCAATCAAGGAAAGGGGTCGATCGATTGATCAGTCGACCCATCGATCAGTCGATCGATCGACATTCTTTGGTCGATCAATCGATCAAGCAGTTCTTGCCAAGAAAACTGTTAATCCAACTTACGGGCTTCATCCAAGAAAATTCTCCAAAACACCATTAACAATTCCAAAACTCCCAAACAAGTTTACTACTGATTAAATACACCTATATACATGATTTCCTGTGTGAAGCATGTACGAAATCATCAGAATTAAAGGGCTAATTCATCACAATTATCAAGAACCCTAGTTTCATTAAAATTTCCAATCTTCAAATTCTTTTTCCATATTTCTCACTTCTAAACCATTATAATTTCGTGGGTAATCCTCTACATATGTTGAGATTTCCATAATATACTTATTTCCTCTAAAGCATGTGATTTAAATTCCATAAATCATCAAATTCTTCCATAAAACATATGTTTATCAATCTTATTCTAAGATAGGAGAAATATTAACCTGAAAAGTAGCAAGATATATACTTGCCTCAGATTTGAAGTTCTAATTCTCAGGTGTTGATGGGTATGATTGCGTCCCTCGTTTCCCGATCTATGCGTTGGTAGTGAAATACGGCAACGGTGGTGTAGGTAGGGTGGTTCTCACCTTTAGAGTCTTCTCCCTACTCCCTTCCTTAGCCTCTTTGAAACTCTACCAATTCTAATCCTTGAAGACTCTAACTCCCATAAGACATATCCCTTTCATTTTCGTCCATGATTAAACCTTAAAAAGGGAAATTACTAAAATGCCCTCCTGGGTTACTAGTTAGGCCTAAAAATGTCCCGAGACCCTAACTAAACTCCCGGGTACACTTTTGTGACTATCTCGACCCTTCCGTACACCTTGGCGCACTCGAAATGACCATACGGGAGATTATAATTTGTTCACTTATATAATAATAATTTAGTCCTGACACGACGTGGGCGCATCCCGACTTAATTTCCATAGCTGTCATGTTATTCACTCGTGACATTTTAATAAATTCAATTCTATATATTATTTTACTTATTATGTAATATTCAACGAGTTCCCAATAATTATTAACTCTTGTCACGCTAGTAAATATTTAAAATAAAATTCCAGAGTAATATTAAATTAATAACTCAATTGAATTTAATAAATCCCCAATTTTAAAAGCCATAAAAATACGGGGTATTATAGGGTATTACAAACACCTCAAAATCTATTGCTCACTAATAAGGGAGTGATGTCGAGCTGCTAGGGTTTTTGCCGATTATAAATAGATGTTACTGACCAAAAATAGATACTACCGACCTGTGATTGATGCTGCAATTAATTACCGACCAAGAACAGATATCGCTGACCATCAATAATAAATGGCGAGAAGTAAACAGATAGTCGCTGACCAGCAAGAAGATGATCATCGACCAGTGAGAAGATGATAGGCAAATCTCCCCCGTGTGTAAAAACTGTTGCCGACCAGCTATAAAAAATTCTTATGGCTGAACAATTATTTCAAACCTTGTCGCCGACTAGTTAGACATGGTCGGACGGACAACCCCCGACTTGTGAACTCTGGTAGCGTAATCGTGTTGCCGTAATATAATGGTCGTTGACCAATAACTAGTGATCGGGACACCTTTCATTGATCAAATTTTAACCTTCGTCGATCAGTAATGGTACTACTGACCTACGATAAAGATTAACAGAGGATGTCATCGACCAAGCATGACAAAATCGCTTTGTGCCCGTAAATTCCACGTTGTCGATATTAAAATCAACACTCTTGGTCGAAATTAGCAGGTCGTAAAAGAAAACTCAACCTTCTTAATCAACCAGTCGTGATAATAATGCATCGATTACAGAGTATGGGGTGAATCAACAAGGGTTGGAAAATTACAGTTTCACAGCGATCCCATTTCAAATCTATACGAAGGAAATTCATAAATGTTAGTGTATTTTGACGCCGATCTTATGTCTTTTTTATGAGATCCTGTTTGTTGATTATTCGCGCCCTCTCGATGTTTATGAATACTGTCATTTTCTCTAAAACAATACAGTAAATCATTCATTGTATCCTAGATAATACATCAAATATCTTGAAGAGAGATAAAGAAAGGACTTGTATCTATAATAATACAGCAAAACATTTATTGCATTGAATCCAAATATTCTAAAAATCAAGAGTTGATCAGTCGAATCAATGACTTTTAGAGAAATATTCATCCCAAATTGTACCTGGAGTCTCAATTTGAGGCGAGTTCTTCAGATAATTAGGAGAGAGAAAGTGATCTCCCTATTTTCCCGTTTCAGAGAGAAGCAATATTATATAAGAGTAGTTCTACTATGATTTAATTTTTTGAAACAAACTGCCATGTTAGTTTGTTCCAAACAAATATGTCAAAGATTAAGTCACAATATCATTTTTGTATATATAATCAGGTATTCAAGGAGTCATTATTGGAAATCTATGACGAAATTTCATCTCAAAATAAATAATAAAAAATCATCTACAATTAACATAGTTTTTGTAGATTGATGGATGAACAAAATTCATACAGTTTATTAAAATGAAGCAAACGTTGTGGTCACCATCTCTAAAGATATTTTTGACGTTTATTCTTTTAAAAATTTCAGATATGGGAATTATAATATTTGATCTAATCTAGTAAATGGATGTATCTGCCTTATCTTTAAGGGTTAATACAACATATGAATATGAGATCGAGATATTTCAGATTCGAACAATTTGTGAATACGAATATATAATGATCACGGTTTAATCAAAAGATGTAAACACAATATGTAATTGTTTATACATAGAGAAAAGAAAAACTTAGCTTTTGAAGATGATCTTTGTCTCTTATAAAAAGAAGGAAAGAATTCTTGTGTCGAATTCCCACTGACGGAGCCAATCTGTTGAAAACTAGAAATATCATCTATGTTATCTTATAGGCATCAACAACAGATAAAGTGAAGGTATGAAGAAGATGAGATTGAAGATGAAGTGGAGATCACATCAAATATATAAGAGACAAAGGTTTTTAAAGTGGTTCGATTGTTGAAGAAAGCCTACGTCCACGGTTATTTTATTCCCAAGGGTTTACAATAGCACAATACAATGTGATGAGAATGATTAAATTATTCTCATATCTTAAGAGATAGAGAATGAATTGATTACCCCTTTAGCCAAGGGAGGAGTTGTATTTATAGTGATGGGAGTCCAAGGGATAGAATGTTTTTATATATTCAAACATTTATATCTGTATACAATAAATATAACTGTTTGTCTTCTCGGGTATTAGAATGTTTTTATATATTCACACATTTATATCTATATACAATGGATAGAACTCTTTGTCTTCTCGGGTATAATGATTATTGGCTACTCCACAGCAGTGGCCCTTGATCTTCTGGATGGTTGGTCTTCTTTATGTTGTTGGGCGGTATGCCGACTAACTGTCCTCAGTCACTAACTAACTCTCCTTGGGGGCCGACCAAGTGTCTTCTATGCCGAGCAAGTGTGAATATTGACACGTAGGATGACATATGTCCCTTTCTTAGTGGTCCATGTGGACGGGTAAATTCTTAGCATCAACACTGACCATGTAATCAGTTTGCTCATTGATTCTCCTATAATTATTGAATATCTAAAAATAGTTTTTAAAAAATAATGTGGATTAGATCCACAAATAAGCAAGAAATAACTTTTCTTACATAATAGTATTAAATGAGACTCGTTTACTTTTCATGCCTTCCTATTGGAACTCGCATCAAAACACCTCACCCCACCTGTGATAAAGTACTTCTAGGCATACTTTTCCATACTACTTAAGTCAAAAATAACAACGTAAGTATTTAAGTCCTAAAATTAACCATGTAAACTTCATACCACATAACTCAAAATACCGTAGTATCATCACTAATAATAGTACAGTAAGATTACTATCCACTCATAGTATTCTTATCCTTCGTAATGTCCAAATATATTAATCCCTGCAAGGAGGCTATCTACTATTCCACAGAATACCCACATAAGTTATATTTATCGTTAAGCTAAATATGGTACAACCTAATACCCTAATACATTATATCTCACACTAATCTAACTATATCTTATACGATACCCCCACGTAGTCACGTCTCAAAATCATAACCCCATCTATGACAATTGATCGTGTTATTTTAATGGTCACGGTCCCCATCCGTGACCATCCTAGGTGGAATTTTGATGTTGGTCACGGTCTATAACCGTGATGCTCAGATGTGACAAAAATGGTCGCGGCTCAGAATCACGACCAAAACCATGAACATTTAAATTGTATTAATATATGGTCACGATTTAAGAATGTGACCATATATTAATACAATTTCAATGGTCACGGTTTTGATCACAATTTTGAGTCGAGACCAAAAATAAATTTAATTAAAAATATTAATTTTTAATTTTTTGCCTCCCAAAAAAATTGCACACGTTTTCAAACCTGTATACATTTTCATGATATAGAACTAACTAATCCATGAATCAAAAAATAATAACACAACACAAATTAATTAGCTATTAGCCCATTAAATGTTTCAACACCAATAATAATACATTACAACATGTATACATTTTCACAATAAATAATACAACACAAGTTGTATACATTTTCACAAATAATAATACAATACAACCTGTCGACATTTTCACAAATAAATATTTGAATCTTCAATGTGTTCCTTCCACGAAAAATATGCAAAACGTTCAAAATGTTCCTTCTCCAACTAGGCCTACAAATATTTCAAAATGTTTAAAATGACAAGAGAATATTGGAATCCCAAAATGACATCATTATGTTTACGTAGCCAAAAATGGCATCAAAGTTCACGTAGTTCATACGATTAACAAGGTTGATCTAACCCATAATCCGAATATATGGTGTTAATTTTAATTTATGAAAATAGATGTCAAATATGTTGAAAATTTAAAAAAATGTGTGAACACTCTGAATTGGGAATTGTGGTATATGCCCCCTTTTTTTAATTTTCGATTTATGAAAATAGATTTAAATCTACATATGATAATAAAAAGAGTAGGATTAGTGATAGAATATTATTAACAAGCTACAAATGGAATAAGAACACTAAAATATGCATTGGTAGTTTTGTCTAAGTGTCCTTGAATAATTTCTTGGATGTCTAACCGGTTCAACGCATTTGGGGTTCCTAACATCATAACAAGACTATGACATAATCTTGTTAGGCTTGAAATCCCGGATGAATTCAACTGGTTAAAACCCCAAAAAACTATGCAAGGGTAATCACACGAAACAAAGAGGATTAGTGATAGAATGACATTAGAAAAATGGATTAGTATTACCAATAAGGGAATTTGATGTCTTATGTCTCAGTGAACATCACATAACACAAACCACTAAGGCAACCACACAAATAGTAAACATCCAGAGAAAGCCTGTTCATTCATGTGTTTACCTCAGATTAGCGGCTTGTTATCAGTGTCGCATTTAAACTTAATAAGATCTACACAAAAATTACTAATAACTTTAGCATTTTGGTATATGTCGTCATTGAAAGCTAAGTCAATCAAAACCTTGAAATACCTACAAAATATAATAAACTAAAGTGTAGAGGTAAGTAAGGGTGTCAATCCAAATCTATGGACGAAACATATGAGAGAGGAATGCAATTCATTTTTATTGTTTTCTTTATGGAGTTTTCACTTTTATTTTAATTTTTTTAGCTTTATTTTAATATTAAAATATTTTTTTGTGATGTGAATTAGGCTAAAATGAAAACTAGTAAATAAACTAAAAGGAAAATATAAAGAAGTACCAAAAAATATTTAAAAAAATCGTGTGATGAAAATGAGTGAGATGAAACTAAATGAGAGAAAAATATTCAAGGGATGTAAATCCACCCCCACTTCACACAAATCAATCTATCTTGTACTATTTTCATTTGATAAATTTCCAAAATATTCATTTAATTTAAAAGCTAATTCTTATTACACTAATGAATTAATTGAATATTTTTTTAGAAAAGTAAATTTTATCCCCACAAGCACTGCTCTAAATGAATTAAAATCAATCAAATGAATCACCCGCTAGGATCGATTCATCAAACTAATTTTAATTAGATAAAAAAATAAGAGTAGAAGAAAATTATATTAACATTTAAATTAAGTGATAAGCCTATCTCTAGTTTGAATCAAATGATCAAATGATAATACATTTTTCAATCCTTTCTCAAGGATGATTTTCCACTTCTCAATGTGAAAATAAAAGAAAGAATTAAATTTACTAATCAAAGAAAATTAATAAAATTAAAATTAATAACTGAATTAAATTGGATTTATAAGGGCTTCAATTGATCCCTTGATTGGGGAGATTAGCCCTTAATAATAATCATTCAACAATAATAATAATAATAATAATAATAATAATAATAATAAATTAAAAGCATTAAAGGAATAATTAGAGAAGACTAGATCAAACCCAATTTGCCTTCAATTCCATGAATTCTTCAATTAAATCATCAATCTCTCAATACAATTACAATCACTCAATTTATTATATTTTTTTCCATTTTTTTTCTAAACTAAAAATAAACAAAAAATAAAAGTCTTCTTCCTCTCTCTAACTCTAGAATTCTCTCTCCTTTTTTATGGGTCTTCTTCTTCCTTTTAAAGGTGCAATGAGGTTAGGGGTAAATTAGACATGTTTAAGTATTGTGGGTGCAGGATAGGTAATGCACACATGTGTGCATGGTTTGTGAGTGAGGGTTAAGGATATAATAGGAAGATATTCTTTGGGGGTAATTTGGGAACTAAGAGGAAAAAGGCATTTAACATTTATGGGTTTTGTGGTTTATTTTGTCTCTGGTTTTGGGAGTTGGGTCTTCGTCGGTCGGAGCTGGAGTTTCGAATCAGGTTGAACAGCAGGGTCAGAATCGGGTTGGTCGTCGAAAATGGTTTTTCAGGTCGAAAAATAGTGGTGGATGGGTTTCAGGTTATGTGGGTCAGGTAAGATCTCGGGTAAGGAGGTTGTAGGCAGGCTTGATCGTGTTGAATGATTGGGTCAATGATAATGGAGGGATTCGGGTTGATGGGGTTGCGGGTCACGTATTGTAGTGGGAAATCTTAGGTTTGGTTATGGGGTATGGAGAGGTTGGAATCCGAGTGTCGTCGGTATTGTCTAGGGTTCCGACAGGTCAAATGGAGGAAGCGAAAATGGGTATTGATTTTTGGTTATGGGTTCTTGTTAATGGAGGTGAGAGGAGAGAGAGTGTGTATGAGAGTTTAAGGTTTGTTAATGGAGGTTGGGCAGGAGAGAGAGTGGGATGGTGAGAGGTTGAAGATGGGTGAGATGGGGGCTTTGGGTGTAGTGGGGGTGTAGGTTAGTATGGTATGTGTAAGTGTCGGTTTGTATTTTAAAAATAAATAAAAATAAAATGTAAACTATTTACACTCTCATAAAAATAATACTACCTAATAAAAAAATAAAATTAATAAAACTAAAAATTTTAAAAAATAAAAATAAAATCCTAATCTATATAAATAAAACTCAATTAATAAAATAAATAAAAATAAAAACAAAAAATCTAATAAAAATAAAAAATAAAGTTCTAAAAAAATGTAAAATCTAATAAAACTAAATAAATTCCTAAAAGATAATCTTAGTAAAATAAAATAAAAAAAACAAAACTAGAAACTAAAAAGATAAAAAAAATTATACTAAATAAAAATAAATAAATAACAAATAACAAATAAATCCTGAAAATTCTAAATAAATCTAATATAATCCTAAAAATTAAAACGACTCAAATAAAAAATTCTAAAAAATAATAGAAATATAAACTTAACACACACTGGATAGGTTTAGTTCAGGTTTAGACTAGGTTAGGATTCCGAGATTGGTTATTTAGCAACTTCTTGCTGCAAATTGCCTCAAAATAGAGCTTTTGGAACCGCAACAGCAATCTAGTCTGTACAATAGACAATTACGCGCATAAGACCCAATTTTATCAAGAATTAGCAACTAAAATACATCTATTCGTGGTATAAAATATACAATTTTGAGTGTTTATCACACCACCCA
The DNA here is from genome assembly GCA_949130495.1 of Sambucus nigra. Taxonomy (NCBI): domain Eukaryota; kingdom Viridiplantae; phylum Streptophyta; class Magnoliopsida; order Dipsacales; family Adoxaceae; genus Sambucus; species Sambucus nigra. The sequence continues at coordinate 408,227,026 of OX422207.1, forward strand.
CAAACAGAACATTGTTAGTCCTCAAGCATAATATAGAGAGAAAGAAAGATAAGAAACCAAAAGTGTACAACTTTCGTGGGCACTTGCGATTGCACTTAATATGTGCAACAAGCCTTTAAACCTATAGGTTGCCCTACAGGACGAGTTATGTCTCGTGAGGGTTTGTAGGGAATATACTCACAAAATTCTTTATTTACAAATGATAGTCTATCTCTTATTAGACATAGAATAATCGTACAATCCATCCTGAGATAAATATTTTGAGGAATATAGACTGGAATGTAGAAAAGGTTAGCTAAGTAAATATTCAAGGCACATCCTTCCTATAACTCAACGTGTGTAATGTGAATCAGTCAAAAAGGGTCGAGTATCATAAGAGTAATTCCTAAATTGCCTTTTCGAAATCAACGCTTCAACTTCAAAATCTCACTGGATATATCTTTCTCAAATGAACTCTCGAGATTTGGGTTAGTGTATTGCTCTTATGTGTGAGGAGGAGAGTAAATGTAAGCAACTGCAAACGTCTCACACACATATAAGAAAAACTGAACATCTAGAAAGACAAATGATCACATGAAAGAATGCTAATCCCTATAGTGAGAACGTAGAGTTATTCACCACATTGACTTTCGATTACCCAAACACCTAGGAAAAAATATAGATGATTGTGTGTGAGGCAGAAATCAAATGGGAAGGATATGATGATATGAGGTAAGATGGTAATGGATGTTTTGATGGATATGCGAGAAGAGTGTTTAACACTTTAGGCAAAAATGTCTTTATTTCACAAGACTTGACTTCAAACTCTCTCTTTTTTCTTTTTTTCCTATTTTTTTCTTTTTTTCTTTTTTCTCTTTTATACTATCAACACTGAAGACATTTTACTTTTGAGAAAGCACTCTTTTTCTCAAAATGATGGATGATATATGAATGGAGATAATAAATGGATGGTATGGGGTATGTGGAAATATGAAAAGGTAATGGGTGAAGTGAATGGTAGATGGTAGGTATATGTATAAAAATCTAGTGATCGGTACAAATTTCAAGACACGTGTTTCTTACAACTCGGAAATGATGTTGTTCTCAGTGATCAAGCTAAAATTTTAATGAAGAATAATGAGATCGTACAACGATTTAAAGTGCGGACCCAAACAAAGTTGAATCAACTTGTGACTTAGAGATTAAGTAAAACACTCTAAAAGGATTAAAGGCACGAATATCACAAGCTAAAGCCTCCACTAGTGATCCTTAAGGTTCTTTTGAGAATTATAATTCTCTTCAACTCTAAATCGTAGTAACGTGGCAAGTGCGCAAATTTTGTTGAGTCTAGAAATTCATGGTGCAACATGCCTTGTTATGTATTAAATAAGCTCTTTGGACAAAATAAATCCTCTAGCTGGATTCCTAGACTTAAAGGATGGATGATAGAAAATTCACATCAATGAGTGAAATGAAAGAAACTGCATGAAAATTTTAAAAATCAGGTTTTGAATTTTTTTGAAAAGATTTTGATAAAATTCCCTACCCCCAAACAAAAAGGAACATCGTCCTCGATGTTAAGTAAAATGATTTTTAAAATTGAGAGCAGAAGGTAGGAAATAAATTACCATAGTCAACCGCTAATGAAGTGGAAAAATGAAGATAAGAAGAAACATGAAGAAACGATAAGATACAAATTCTTACAAGTTATAAACATTGTAAAGCATTGGGTGATGTGAAGCACCACCCCGAAACAGGATAAGACGCATACTCAAAAATAGTGAGCTGCCTCCCAGAATCACTAGGTTTAATGTCTTTAGCCAGACCGAACCATTCTCACCTTAAAGATAATATCTATTAAAGTGTGGGGCGGCAGAAAAATTGGGTGATGAGAATCACCCCCAAATAAGACTGAAGCATCAACCTTGTTTGATGAAAGCTAAAGGGTCAATGCATTTGTATGGCAAAGTTCAGCACACGATGAAAAGCATCGGTGGGCCATGGGCGGGTGGGTATTAGGGTAAGGGAGAAAAGGCATTAGTCTCGAGCGTTATTGAGACGAAAGGTGAGGGAAATAAGGTCCCTATAAGCATGATGCTCTAGATGGTGAGGGAGGAAAAATGGGTTAGTAAGTGGGATGTGGAGGGGCTCGAAGAAATTGCATGACCGTTCTATAAATGAATTATGATAATGGTCGAGACGTGACAGGCCAGGGAGATGTCGATGGCAAAAATCAACACCACAAGAGAGTGTGGGAATATATTAGTATGCTTTGTGTCACATAAGTGGAGAGTAAAGCCACATATACTGGTCGGTGGGGGTTTCAGGTGATGATCTAAACAAATGGTTTCAGGTATAATATCAAGATCCAAACCAGGTGATGGGATGAAAAGGACAATGGCTTGGTCGAGCGGGATAAAGGGTGGGGGAAGATGATCCAACTCAACTGTAGGGGACACACACTCCTCATGAGGCTTGGAGTCATCCTCAAGAGGACTCGTAGGATGAGGAAAGGAATACTCACAAGGGAGTGTGGTTTCTAAAGATGGAGAGGTCAACTTCTGCACAAGAATGTCACTAAAGAATGTGGTGAGTAGTTCAAATCAGGCACCAAGATAGGAGATATAAGAATCAATAGAATTAATGGGCTTAAAGAGAGCCATGCATAGTGGGACAGGATCCATATCCGAAGAGGAAGAAACCAACTCAGATTCCATCTCATAACATTGGTGAGCACTCGTAGCCGGAGCTAACCTATGATGAAGTGGTTCCTCGGGAACACACGTGGTGAGCTCAAAAGATGTAGACTCAGGCATTTTTTTGAATTTTTCGTGAAGGTAAATAGGATTCTTAATAAGGGGTTCATATGGACATGGTGGCATTTAATCAGGCTCACGATCTTCGAATAAATCACCACAAGTGTCAACTTGAGTCCCTGACCATGGAATGGTTTGATCTTTGAGATTCTCAAGAGGATAGGGTTGGTCACACTCAAAATTAGTCGCACAATAAGACTCATCTTCTTAGGCTTATGACACTCGCTTGAGCGGTGTCCAGGTTTACCACAGTTGTAGCATTTGCCTTTGACCTTCTTCTTGTTCTATTTGGAAGTGCCTTCCCCATCATGCTTTAGCTTCTTCTTCTTAGGACCTTCAACAACATGGAATTTTTTTTGCATTGGATTCTTTCTACTTTTTTTTAGACTAACGATTATCTTCTTCAATTCTTAGTCTGACCACCAACTCCCGCAGATTCATCTCCTTTCGCTTGTGCTTGAGATAATTTTTGAATAAAGTCCAAGATGGTGGCAATTTTTCAACAATTGGATCAACTTGGAAGGTGTCACAAAGGGACATTCCTTCAGCATGAATGTCATGGAGGATCACTTGGAGTTACTGCACCTGCGAAATCACTAGTTTAGAGTCAACCATTTTGAAGTCCAAAAAATGCCCGATGATAAATTTCTTCATCCCAGCATCTTCAAGTTTGTACTTATTTTCCAAAGAATTTCACAATTCCTTGGATGTCTTGATCGTGCAATAGACATGATATAATGTTTTGTCCAAGTAGGCCAGAAAATAATTTCAGCACAGGTAGTCAGAGTGCTGCCAAGCATCAACAACAACAACGTTTTCTGAGTCATCTCCCTTTTGAATAGAGGGATAGTCTTCATATACAAACCTACCAAGTTGGTAGGTAGTGAGATAGAAAAACATTTTTCCTTGCCAACATTTGAATTCAACCCCAATGAACTTTTTTGGTTTCTCCCTGTGTGGCATAGATACGGGTGTAGTCACATTTGTGTTAGTGACAGTCACATTTGCAAGAATAGTGTTCGTACTATGCGATTCCATTAAGTAAATATTCAAGGCACATCCTTCCTAGAACTCAATGTGTGTAATGTGAATCAGTTAAAATGGGTCGAGTATCATAAGAGTAATTCCTATATTGCCTTTTTGGAATCAGCGCTTCAACTTCAAAATCTCACTAACTATAGCTCTCTCAAATGAACTCTCGAGACTTAGGTTAGTGTATTGCTCTTGTGTGTCAGAAGGAGATTAAATGTAAGCAACTTCAAACGTTTCACACACATATAAGAAAAAACGAACATTTAGAAAGACAAATGATCTCATGAAAGAATGCTAATCACTATAGTGAGAACGTCGAGTTATTCATCACATTGACTTTCATTTGCCCAAACATCTAGGAGAAAATATAGATGATTGTGTGTGAGGCAGAAATCAAATGGGAAGGATATGATGATATGAGGTAGGATGGTGATGGATGTTTTGATGGATACGCGAGAAGGGTGTTTAACACTTTAGGCACAAATGTCTTTATTTGACAAGGCTTGACTTCAAACTCTCTCTTTTTTTCTCTCTTTTTTCTTCTTTTTTTCTATTTTTTTTCAAATTTTCTTTTCTTTTCTTTTTCTTCTTTTCTTCTTCTATTTTTCTATTTTTTTCCTCTTTATTATCTTTTATACTCTCAACACTGAAGACATTTTACATTTGAGAAATCACTCTTTTTCTCAAAATGATGGATGATATATGAATGGAGATAATAAATGGATGGTGTGGGGAATATGTAGAAATGTGGAAAGGATATGGGTGAAGTGAATGGTAGATGGTAGGTATATGTATAAAAATCTAGTGATCGGGACAAATTTCAAGACACATGTTTCTTACAACTCGAAAGTGATGTTGTTCTCAGTGATCAAGCCAAAATTTTAATGAAGAATAATGAGATCATACAATGATTTAAAGTGAGGACCCAAACAAAGTTGAATAAACTTGTGACTCAGAGATTAAGTAAAACACTATAAAAGGATGAAAGGCACGAATATCAAAAACTAAAGCCTCCTCTAGTGATCCTTAAGGTTCTCTTGAGAATTATAATACTCTTCAACTCTAAATCGCAGTGACGTGACAAGTGCGTAAATTTTATTGAGTCTAAAAATTCATGGTGCAACATGCCTTGTTATGTATTACATAAGCTATTTAGACAAAATAAATCCTCTAGCTTGATTCATAGACTTAAAGGATGGATGACAGAAAATTCACATCAACGAGTGAAATGAAAGAAACTTCATGAAAATTTTAAAAATCAGGTTTTGAATTTTTTTCAAAAGATTTTGATAAAATTCCCTACCCCTAAACGAAAAGGAACATAATCCTCGATGTTATGTAAAATGATTTTTAAAATTAAGAGCAGAAGGTAGGAAAAAAATTACCATAATCAATAACTAATGAAGTGGACAAATTAAGCTAAAAAGAAACATAAAGAAACGATAAGATAAAAATGCGTACAAATTTATAAACGTTGTAAAGCATTGGGTGATGTGAAACACCACCCCAAAATAGGATAAGACGCATACTCAAATATAATGAGCTGCCTCCCGATAGTGCTAAGTTTAAAGTCTCCAGACAGACTGACTCATTCTCACCTTAAAGATAAGATCTATTAAAGCGTGGGGAGGCAAAAAAATTGGGTGATGAGAATCAGCCCCACACAAGACTGAAGCATCAACCTTATTTGATGAAAGTTAAAAGGGTCAATGCATTTGTATGGCAAAGTGCATCACACGATGAAAAGCATCGGTGGACCATGGGTGGGTGGTTATTAGGGTAAGGGAGAAAAGGCATCGGTCTTGAGCCTTATTGATCCGGAAGGTGAGGGAAACAAGGGCCCTATAAGCATGATGCTCTAGCTGGTGAGGGAGGCAAAATGGGTTAGTAAGTGGGATGTGGTGGGGCTCCTAGAAATCACATGACCATTCTATAAATGGACTATGATAATGGTCGAGATGTGACATGCCAGGGAGATGTCGATGGGAAAAATCAACACCACAAGAGAGTGGGGGCATATATTAGTAATCTTTGTGTCATATAAGTGGAGAGTAACACCACATATACTGGTGGATGGGGGTTTCGGGTAAGGATCCAAACAAAAGGTTGGAAACATGCAAGGTATAATATCAAGATTCAAACCTGGTGATAGGATGGAAAGGACAATGTGTGGGTCGAGTGGGATAAAGGGTGGGGGAAGATGATCCAACTCAACTGTAGGGGACACACACTCCTCATAAGGCTCAGAGTCATGCTCAAGAGAACTCGTAGGATGAGAAAAGGAATACTCACAAGGGAGTGAGGTTTCTAAAGATGGAGTGGTCAACTTCTGCACAAGAGTGTCACCAAAGACTGTGGTGAGTAGTTCAAACCAGGCACCAAGATCGGAGATAGAAGAATCACTAGAATTAATAGGCTTAAAGAGAGCCATGCATAGTGGGACAGGATCCATATCCGGAGAGGAAGAAACCAACTCAGATTCCATCTCAAAACATTGGTGAGCACTCGTTTTCGGAGCTATATGATGAAGTGGTTCCTCAGGAACTCACGCGGTGGGATCAAAAGATGTAGACTCGGGCATTTTTTTGAATTTTTTGGGAAGGTAAATAGGATTCTTAATGAGGGGTTCATGTGGACATGGTGGCATTTGCTCAAGCTCGCGATCTTCGAATAAATCATCACAACTGTCAACTTGAGTCTCGAACCATGGAATGGTTTGATCTTTGATATTCTCATGAGGATAGGGTTGGTCACACTCAAAATCAGTGGCACAAGAAGACTCATCATCACTCCACATGGGGGAAACAACGGGTTGACTAGGGGTGAAATCCAACTCGTTCGCACACTCAAATTCATTAAGGCATTATTCAAGTCGTTGGATTGATTCATTTTGATATCGAGTAGCTTGTTCTTGCTCGAGGATGAACTTTTACAAGAGGCTTTCGAGAGTAGTGGTGGATGATGGTGATGGAGTGATTGGTGGTGGCGGTGGTTGAGGTGGACACAACTCGCTATTGACATGTGAAAACGGAGAATACTCATATGAACTGTGGGTATCGAGGTCAAGTTTATCATATACGGGAGAAGCATATCCGTGAGAGAGTAAAGGATTATAATTGCTGGGTGAATAGTGAGGGAAATGATCGGGAACGGGTGCACTATATTTCCATGATGACTATTGGAATGTATGAGGATCCGCAACATAAGGTTGGAATTTATATTGCATGGAAGGGTTATCAGGCCTCCATGAATAGCTAAGGTACTCACACGACTCGAGATTAAATACATCATGATAATAAGTTAGAGTGGGTTCCGGAACAATGTCATATGGATACACATATTCCATGGTGGGTTTGGATGGATATGAAAAATATGGACACTCATGGAACAAGTGATCAGTGTGAAAATAATATGTGCATGACGAAGCATATGACGCATTGATACTCGTCATCGAAGGCGATGCAATGTGAGACGCGTGCGCGGGCGACGCATGAGTATCAACGGTGTGTGTTTGAGAGTTGAAGCCACGAAGTAAGGTATGGAGGTTCGACTCGGGCTCAACATCAAACATGCTTTGATAAAATGAGAAATGGCCAAAGTAATCCCGTAAAGAACATTCTTCGGCCGTGAGGAAAGAAATATTTTTTAGATTTAAAAAAAATATTTTTCAAAATTAATATAAATTATTTTTGATTTTTTCTTAAAATGAAAGAAAGAAAATATTTTTGAACTTTTAGAAAAATGAAGGAAGAAAATATTTTTGGATTTTTTGGAAGAAAATAGTGGGAAAAATATTTGGACTCTTTGAATTTGGACGAACTCACTAAAACCAGACTACCTAAGGATGGAATTGGACACACACAAGTCAAGGATAACTCCTAAATAGCACATAGACAATTTTTATCTTGAAAAATAGGTGAGAGGGTAGTTAAATTTTTATAAAGTCCATGGGCGATAAAAATCATGAAATTTATCTTTGTGCTCGCCTTTTGCAAAAATGTTCTCCTAGTGGGCTAGCTAGTTGATTGATTTTAAATTAAATGATAGCTAGGATAGCACACAAATGGTAAGCGGGTAAGTCGGGTGATAAAATCGCTTCTCGTGAATGACTGAGTGTAGGTCTTAATTGATTAATTCATCACACATATTCAAAAATAATAGTGAGAATTAAAATTAAATAAAAGCATGTAATTACACAGAAAAATTGACACGCTTAGAGGAGATTCGCGAGAGTTTAGAAATGTACCGCCCACGATTTTTACACCATGGGGTAATGAATGATTTGAGTCAACCGATGGGAGATCTCGCCTATCTCAGTCGGTCCCAGGAGTCCTGCCGACACAAAGTTGAGAGGATTCTGAATCCTCACCTTTGGATGCCCTCTCTCTACCTTGTCTGGTTTCCCTATCACATTTTTCTTCTTTTTTATTACAAATTTAAATGAAAAATAGATAATGGTGTCTCCAAGCACCGCAATACAAGCCAAGTAATAAAATAACCCTAATACAAGCCTTCTAAAAAAATAAAAAAGGGTACGAAAAATGAAAAGTGCAATACAAATAAACAAAAAATGGGAAATCCTCTGCAATGCTTCAAGCTCCAAAGATCAGCAACGGCGCCATTTGATAACTTTAGCTTTTTAGTATATCTCATCGTTGAAAGCCAAGTTAATCACAACCATAAAATACCTACAAAATTTAATAAACAAAAAGGTAGAGGTAAGTAAGGGTGTCAATCCTAATCTAAGGATGAAACATATGAGAGAGGAATGCAATTCATTTTTATTGTTTTCTTTTTGGACTTTTCACTTTTTCTAATTTTTTTAGCTCTTTTTTAATATTAAAATATTTTTTTATGATGTGAATTAAACTAAAATGAGAACTACTAAATAAACTAGAAGGAAAATATAAAAAAGTGCCAAAAAATATAAAAAAATGTGTGATGAAAATGAGTGAGATGTAAGTAAATGGGAGAAAAATATTCATGGGGTGTAAATCCACCCCCACTTCACACAAATCGATCTAGCTTGCACTATTTTAATTTGATCAATTTCCAAAATATTCATTTAATTCAAAAGCTAATTCTCATTACACTAACGAATTAATTGAATATTCTTTTAGAAAAATAAGTTTTATCCCCACAAGCACTACTCTAAATGAATTAGAATCAACCAAATGATTCACCAACTAGGATCGATTCATCAAACTAATTTTAATTAGACAAAATAAAAACAAGAGTAGATGAAAATTATACTAACATTTAAATCAAGTGATAAGCCTATCTCTAATTTGAATCAAATGATCAAATGATAATACAATTTTCAATCATTTCTCAAGGATGATTTTTCATTTCTCAATGTGAAAATAAAAGTAGGAATTAAATTTACTAATCAAAGGAAATTAACAAAATAAAAATTAACAGTTAAATTAAATTGGATTCACGAGGGCTTCAATTCATCCCTTGATCGGGAGATTAGCCCTCAATAATCATCATCCAACAACAACAATAATAATAATAATAATAATAATAATCAATTAAATGCATTAAATTAATAATTAGAGAACAGTAGATAAAACCCAATTTGTCTTCAATTGCATGAATTCTTCAATTAAATCAACAATCTTTCAATACAATTACAATCACTCAATTTACTCTATTTTTTTCTAAACTAAAAATTAAAAAAAAACACTAGTCTAAAAATAATAAAACTCTTCTTCCACTCTCTTTTTTTTTTTTCACTCTTCCACTCTTCTTCCACTCTCTCACTCAAGAATTATCTCCCCCTTTTTCATGGGTCTTCGTCTTCCTTTTATAGGTGCAATGAGGCTAGGGGTAAATTTTGCATGTTTAAGTGTTGAGGGTGTAGGATAGGTAATGCACACGTGTGTGCTTGGGGTGTGAGTGAGGGTTAAGGGTATAATGGGAAGACTTGAGGGAATAAAATGGGTAGAGAGTTTGGGGGTATTTTGGGCACTATGGGCAAAAGGTTTTTAACACACATGGGTTTTGTGGTTTATTTTGTCTTTGGTTTTGGGAGTTGGCTTTTGACAGATGGAAAAAAATGATTTTGGTGAAATGGGTCTTAGTGGGTCGGATCTGGAGTTTCGAACCAGGTGGAACAACAGGGTCGGAATCGGGTTGGTTATCGAAATTGGTTTTTCAGGTCCAAAATGGTGGTGGATGGGTTTCGCGTTATGTGGGTCAGGTAAGAGCTAAGGTAAGGAGGATGTAGGTAGGTCTGATCGTGTTGAATGATTGGGTCGATGAGAATGGAGGGATCCGGGTTGATGGGATCGTGGGTCACGTATTGTAGTGGGATACCTTGGGGTTGGTTTTGGAGTATGGAGAGGTTGGAATCCGGGTATCTCCGATTTTGGCTAGGGTTCCGACGGGTTAAATGGAGGAAGGGAAAATGGGTATTGATTTTTGGTTATGGGGGAGAGAGAGCGTGGGTTTGGTTATGGGTGCTTGTTAATGGATGTGAGAGGAGAAAGAATGTATGGGAGGTTAAGGTTTGTTAATGGAGGTTGGGCAAGAGAAAGAGTGGGATGGTGAGAGGTTGAAGATGGGTGAGATGGGGGGTTTGGGCGTAGTGTGGGTGTAGGTTAATTTGGTGTGTGTGTGTGTGTTAGTTTGTATTTTAAAAATAAATAAAAATAAAATATAAACTATTTACAACCTAATAAAAATAAAACTACCTAATTGAAAATAAAATTAATAAAACTAAAAATTTTAAAATATGAAAATAAAAATAAAATCCTAATCTATACAAATATAACTCAATTAATAAAACAAAAGAAATTAAAATAAAAACTAATAAATATAAAAACTAAAGTCCAAAAAAATGTAAAATCTAATAAAACTAGAAATGAATTCCTAAAAACTAATCTTAGTAAAATAAAATAAAAACTAAAAATTACAAAGATAAAAATCAAAATAAAATTATACTAAATAAAAATAAATAAATAAAAACAACAAATAAATCCTAAAAAATCTAAATAAATCTAGAAGAAATCCTAAAAATTAAAACGACTCGAATAAAAAATTCTAAAAAATAATAAAAATACAAAGTCAACACACATAAGGGACAGGATAGGTTTAGGTTAGGTCTAGGCTTGGTTAGGGTTACAAGATTAGTTATTTAGCCACATCTTGTTGTAAATTGCCTCAAAATAGAGCTCTTGAAACTGCAACTGCAATCGAGCCTAAACGATAGACAATGACGGGCATAAGAACCAATTTTGTCCAAAATCAACGACTAAAATAAGGCTATTCGGGGTATAAAATATACACTTTTTGGTTCTTATCAGTTACAAAATATGAGCACTGAGGAAGCAACTAAATATATCAATTGAAGATGCATAAGTGTGAATAAATGCAACTGTTTTTCCAATACATATAATACAAATAAGGTTTTCATACAATGGTTAACTAAATAATTATAAAATAATGTTTTCAAACTCAATTTTTGTCTAAATCAACAAAAAGATACTTCAAATCAGGGTTGTCATCAAGGGCAGATTTGAACTCTGTAGGGGCCTTCAATGCGTCTGGTTGAGTAGTTAAATACTTTGGTGCGTGCATAACAACAGACCAATTATCATCATTTATGTACTTTGAGTAGAAAATATTCTTCATGTTTTGAAAGGCCTAAATAAAAGACTCGTCAACCATGCAAACTTTACTCTTCATCTTAAATAAATCTACCATGACAAGTTATGAGTCAGGATCAACTTTACAACCATTCGTAGTATTATCCACCTCCACCCAGTCACAATAGAAGACAATTTCTTTGAAATATAAATAATCTAGTTCCATGATTTGTCAGAAAATCTCATAATAGGCCAGGATTGTGTCCTTTGGATTTTTATCGCTTTTTCTATCCACATAAGAAGTCAAGGTAGAAATAAAAATTAGGTTGTTTTGCATCAACAGTTTTTTTTCGCATGTGTATGAGACAAAATCAAAATCATTGGTGCGTTATTTTTTTAAAATCCTTCGCACGAAATTGGAATCTTAGCTTGGCATGCAAGATTTAAAGAGACATCACCTATTTTTATAAAATTCATTTGTAATTGATTTGTATTAGGTCATGTTTTACAACATATACATAAATAATCGTAATAGAAGAGGTGACAATTACCTCTTTTGATACCCATGCCATAAAATCATTCACCAGACAATTTATCTTTTAATTTATGGCAATTTCTCTATCATACTTCCTAAATGTGTTCATGAAATTGTAGAGTTTAGATGGTAATATAAAGAATACAGATTATCAAATAAAAATTGGTTATATATTACTAGTTATACTCTCTAATCTTCAACGTCATCTTACGATTCGAATACATAATGAGTTACTTGCTCGTATTGCAAATTGGTGATTCTCACATCTTTAGGATTATCTAAAGGCAATTGATCTTTAAACTCATTAGGTTCCATGATCACTTGTTCTCTATGAGGATTGAACCTCCTAAGCCCTTGTTTCGGTATATATTCCCGAGCGTATAACTATAATTCTTCTGTTATGTATTCTTTCGCAATTAACCCTCTAATATTTAGTGTATTCTTAATGTAATCTTTGAAGTTTTTCTTCAGTCTCTCAAAAGGATACATTCATCGAAACCTGAAGGGTTCACACAACAAAGCCTCATACTATAAATGCACAATTAGGTGGTCACTGATGTCAAAGAATGAAGGATAAAAGTATTGTGGCCATCCCCAATCCTCGCCGCGGGTGAGCGCATGAAGGAAGGATCCTCGGGTCCCGCACATCCCTCTCGAGAGCGCTTCGGTCGGCGTCGTTTGAGATGAGGTGTAAATATGTAGAGAGATTTAGAGTTTCCAGTCTATTTTACTTAAAATAGACAAAAGAAAAAGGGGAAGCCCTCCCGAAGGATGGCATCCAAAGATATATTGGTGCATACAAAACAAAAATGATTCGAGAAGGGTTCCGAGGCTAAGTTATGAAATGGGAAAGTGTTAGGCACCCATTCCGCCATTTCGATCTATCATGGATGTTTGCTATTTTCCTTTTTTAAATACCCATGAGATGTGTGCATGTGTATATATATGGTGGAGATAGGAATCCTCGACTTGTATCATAGAAGAGATAAAGAGAGTCATCCGTAGGAAGGTATAAAAATAATATTAGAAAATAAGATTTACGCGATTACCCTAATGTTGATTGTTATAATGGAACGATAACGCATGTGGAGTAATACGTCACTAAGAACAAGTATATAGAATATAAGAAAATTGGATTTAGAGAAGGTAGAAAATAAGGGAGAAAGTGAGAATAGGACTCGAATCTTGGGTTTTACCCCGAGACGCCTACGTAGCCTATAAAGGCATCAAAGTTCACGTAGTTCGCATACCAAACGAGGGGTGGGGTTTATCCCATAAATCCAAATATGGGGTCTCTTATTTGTGAGTGTGTGTGTGTGCATGGAAAAAAGTGTTTTAGTTGTGAGAAAAGTGTGAGAAGAGTAGGAGAATCCATATTTGAAATTTATGAGCAAACCCTCTTTTTCTTATTTTTTGGGTTTTTATTTATATGAAAATAAGAGATGTGCAATAATACTAAATAAAAAGTATATTAGGATGTGTGAGATGAGATAATAAAAATGCTAAGTAATAAAACAAGTTATTGAGAATTTAAGAGAAAGTGGAGAAAGTTGGACCTTCTTGAAGATCTTGAGCTTGATCTTGAACGTTGGAGAGCAGCCCTTGCATTGGATGGTGATGGGGAGTGGCTAATTCACCAATTTTGATGAAAAGGATGATGAAAAGTGGAAGTTAGAAAGGGATTTGGATGTTGAAATCGCGCTGCCTTCGAGAGAGGTTTTTTGGGATTCGCTGAGAGTGATTTCTATCAGATCTAGGCCCCCTTGCAAATGAGACGAAGAACTCCTTTTATAGGCCCAGGTCACTACCTATCAACATAGACCTGGTCCTACCTACTGGAAGGTGCCGATAGGCAGGGTCTGCAACCTGCCATTTGGTAGTGTGTTTCAAGCCTTTTTAGAAAATTGGTTGTCGAGGGAAAATCGTTGATCAAAATTGCACATGGGGTAGACCATTGGAAAGGTAATTCAAAGACTTTTGAAATTACTTTGGACCGCTCCCAAGTTCGGGAGTTAAATTTGGGTCAAATATGGCTCGGAAGCGTTTGTCGGTCCATTGGACGGGGAATCGTTCGGACGCAAAAAAATCGTTCATCCGTATGGTAAGTCTAAATCACGCACGGGGTGGACCGTTGGAAAGGTTAGGAGATGTACTTAGACATTCCAAAGAGTTTGACCCAGTTTGGGGAGTTGACTTTGGTCAATCGGGCCTTGGAAGCATTCGGCGACCTCTTGGAGTTAAACGATTGTCTGTCCCCATGGTAAGTCAGAATTGTTCATGGAGCGGACCATTAGAAAGGGATTTCAGTGCCCTTCGAATATTCATTCAGCCTCGATCGAGCGAAAGAGTTGACTTAGGTCAAATAGAGCCCGCCCGGTGGCCCATTGATTAAGTTTCGAACACAAATGGATCGTTCGTCCGCATGGTAAGTCAGAATTGTGCACGGAGTGGACCATTGGAAAGGGGTTTTAGTGCCCTTTAAAGATTCATTCAACCTCGGTCGAGCTGAAGAGTTTGACTTTTTGTTAAACGGAGCCTGGGAGTGCCTGATAGCTTCTAGGTCAGTACTCGGGACATGACCTGGGTTTATAGGGATGAAGGGAGGTACTAGGGACCTAAGGAGAGTTGGGGGGGTAACAAAATGGGGTATCTATAGAGCCCCTCGACGGGTGAGTTTGGAATAAATGATAACCGTCGAATAGACATCGCATGATGCTTTTGAGGGAGTATGACCGATTCAGGGGGTCGAGGCCAATTTTGAGGGCCTGAGGGGTGTGTTAGGGATGACAAATTTTGTGGGTCAAAGCCAAATCTGTGGGCTTAAGTGATGAAGGTGACCAATTTTGTGGGTCAAAGGAAATTCTGCGGGCTTAGGGTGAAGATCTAATAACCGAGGTCAATTCTAACCTAAGAGCGGTGACGACCGAGGATCGAGGTCAATTCTGACCTAAGAGTGGTGACGATCGAGGACCGGGGTCATTTCTAACCTAACTCGGGTGACGATCCAAGACCGAGGTCAATTTTAACCTAAGACTAGTGACGACCGAGGACCGAGGTCAATTATGACCTAAGAGTGGTGACGACTGAGGACTGAGGTCAATTTTAACCTAACTCAGGTGACGATCCAAGATCGAGGTCAATTCTGACCTAAGAGTGGTGACGACCGAGGATCAAGGTCAATTCTGACCTAACGTAGGTGACGATCCAAGATCGAGGTCAATTCTGACCTAAGAGTGCTAACGACCGAGGACTGAGGTCAATTCTAACCTAACTAAAGTGACGATCCAAGACCGAGGTCAATTCTGACCTAAGAGTGGTGACGATCGAGGAATGAGGTCAATTTTGACCTAACTCGGGTGATGATCTAAGACCGAGGTCAATTCTAACCTAAGAATGGTGACGATTGAGGACCGAGGTCAATTCTGACCCAACTCAGGTGATGATCCAAGACCAAGGTAAATTCTGACCTAAGAGTGGTGACGACCGAGGACCGACGTCAATTCTGACCTAACTCAGGTTATGATCCAAGACCGAGGTCAATTCTGACCTAAGAGTGGTGATGATCAAGGACCGAGGTCAATTCTGATCTAACTTAGGTGACGATCTAAGACCGAGATCAATTCTGACCTAAGAGTGGTGACGACCGAGGATCGAGGTCAATTCTGACCTAACTTAGGTGATGATCCAAGACCGATGTCAATTCTGACCTAAGAGTGGATAAATATTGGATATTGATTCTGCTGGAGAAAGTGCCTTGTGATTTTGATCAGAGCTGGGGAACTGGTAGCTGGGGAAGCTTTTGTTCTTTAGGAGGCCTCGCAGGGGGGAATAACCAATTTTGGTGCTGTAAAAACTCCGCTGGGGAAGAGATCAGGCGATCCTTAGAGATCCTCCGGGGCTTTGCCGGGAGGAGATTCACTTGGTTTTGAAGGATTTTTCTGGGAAAGAGGGGTTCCACTTGAGGGAATGCAAAATTTTCCTGGTGAAAATGTTCTAAATCCTTCCTGAGATTTTTAGGAATTTTCTGAGGATTTTTTTGGGGCTTTCTGGTATTTTTTGGGAATTTCTGTACGAAATTAAAGGGGGGTGCCGGTCGACATGGAATGAAGGGTGCCATTCGGTAGTGGCACAGACTTTTGGACTACCTAGGGAAGGTAAGGAGTCAGTGCCGATCGACATGGCATTTGGCATCCTATAAAAAGGGGGAGAATCCCTTTATTTTTTTCACAGCTTCTTTGCTTTCTCTCTTTCTACGAGTCCTCTGCAAATCGTTCTAGCGTTCCGATCTTCAAGAAATTTCCGCTTTTGTGAGCACCGCAGTCCACAGGGAGTTGTTGACCGTTGATGACTGGGTGAATGTGGAGTGGAGGGTCAGGGCGCCTCTTGAAGTGGGGAGTGAGAACTCCTTTGATGCATTTGAGCCTGTTGCGGATGAGCAGACTTTGCTGCGGGAGCCATCGCATCATCTCTCTTCTAAAGTGAATTTTGGTGGTTATGTAAGTGACCTGACCTTTGGCATTCCTTTCTTTTTTGGTGATTTTTCTTTCTTTCTTGACTTCTGATGAGATTTTTCCTTTTTGCCAGTCCGATATTTCTTTGAAGAACATGCGCACCCATGGGATGATGGGGCTCAGGGATGTTTGGGAGCATCTCCCACCTGTGGTGCGTTGGGTGGTATCATCAGCAGGTTTTGGGAGGTTGGCATCTGCACTGGATGAGACGCCTCGTTCGACAGCGGTTCTTTGCGCTTTGGGGGAGAGGTGGTGGGATACTACTCACACCTTCCATTTTGGCTTCGGGGAGATGACTATGACTCCATAGGCGTGCAGTAGCTATTGTGGATGGATTATGATGGAGAGCAGATAGAGGTGGATCGCTCTTTATGGGTGAGACCGGAGGCAGTGCGAGCGGAACTTGGTGATGTAGGGAGGATAGTTTCTGGGGATTCTATCCGGATGTCTCTGCTAAAGGACATTCTTTTGGGTAGGATGATTGATGTGGAGGATGGTATACAAGTGAGGGAGATGGCCCGGTTATTTATTTTGCTGGTGTTGGGAGGTTTCATGGTGGCGTCGAGCGGCGACGTCGTCCATTTGTGGTTCTTTCCGTACTTGAGGATGTTTTCGAACATCACTTTCTATGATTAGGGGAGTCTGACTTTGGCTACCCTTTACTCTTGTCTGAATGCATTCAGTCGGTGTTGCCGATAGACTTTTACTGGAGCCACGTACCTTTTTGAGGTATTCTTCAGTTTGTGCATTTCTTTTCATGCATTCACATTTTCCTTTCATGCATTCTCATTTTCCTTATCCGTCTCTTTTTGTTTGTGAATTCTTATCTTTGACAAACATGGTTTTATGAGGTGATTAGGTGAAATACCTCGCTGATCTCTCTGAAGGACGACACTGTTGGGGACTCCTTCCGATTGTATCGATGGTGTAAGGCCAATCGACAGTCGAATGGATCTCTCTCTGGAGGCGGTGCGTCAGGTCTTGAATGACCTGACCAGTGGTAGGGTAAGACTCTTTCCATTTTCATTCTTTTTTTTGCACTTTCTGATCTTGTATTGATTTATTCCAGCTTGGAGATTTTCAGGTGACCTTTTTTCCCTGGGGGACAGCCATTCAGGATGCGGGGACGACCGGGGTGAACGCGCGGATGAGGCATTTGTTGGCGCATGAGTTTGGCCATTCTTGGTATCTCGACGAGATGGTGGTTCGCCAGATTTCTGAGGAGGAGGTGGTGGTGCCACCTGCGCAGCCTCCTACGTCTATGAGGCAGGAGTGACTGCTATCGAAGGATGTGAGAATCGCGACGATGATCGGCGAGTCCTACTTGTTGTACACTGATATGGCTGCGCCGTATGACTATATGGACTTTGTGACGAGCTAGTTGATGGCGCCCAGCATATATGATTCCCTGGCTTTTCTTCCTGTGGGTTCGAGTCGGGCGGTGGGATCTTCTCATAGTGGCGGCGATCCGACAGCATCTGCGGTGGCGGCAACCTCGGAGGTTCCTTTTATGCGGTTGCACACTCCTTTATATAACATCTGGCAGGCCGATAGAGGGATGGTGCCTATACTGCATCGTCCTCATATGATGGATTCGGAGGAGTTGGGTTTGACAGAGGAGGTCCTTCGACCTGCGGTATAACTTTATGTTCTTCTCTTTCTTTCTTTTCTATTTTGGTAATCTCTGCTTTGATACTAATTTTGCCTTTTCCTTACAGCAAGTCCGATTGTCGACCACTTAGCTAAGAGTCATCAGAAACTGGATATCTTCGGTGACCACCCATATTCGGGATGCGGTTCATGTTCCTTCTTGCTTGGTGCCGTCTACTTCATTCGAAGAGGACTCTGGCTCGGGTAGTGGCGGTGCATCGTCTCGCTGTAGGGGAAAGAGAGCGCATCGCAGGGGTGGAAGCTCTTAGAGAGAAAGGTGGGTGAGAGAGAGAGAGAGAGAGAGAGAGAGAATGTGGGTTCGGGCTGAGTCTCGTTGTTTTTTCCTTTTCTTTTTATTTCCTGCAAAATTGATGTAATCACATAAATAAATAGATGCAATGCAATGGAGTTTTTTTATTATCTTTTATTAATGATGAACGAATGCATGCGCATGCATTTTTTACTTTGCTGCTCAGACCGTAAAAAGAGTATTTTTGGAATTTTTGAAGGATTGTTTTTAATTAAAAGGGGAAATTATATAAGGAGGAAAAGGGATTATGAAATTATGTTGAGAATATCAATATATTTTTATTGAGTTTTCTGATTTGACAGAAGAGGGAAAAGGGAAATTTCTAAAAATTGGGGGTTGCCGATCGGCAAGCACCCTGTCCTGCCTATCGACAGTTCAGTCCAGTCCCATCAATTTTAGCTTTGATTGGTACCCTCTTCAGCCTTTTTTATTTTGTGGGGTAGGATTCCCTCCGATTTCTGCAGGGATTAAGTCTCTTGTGAGGGTTCTCAAGTATAAGAAGGGGTAAGGGTGGAGTGTTTTCATCACACCTTCGCATTCTTACTTACTTGTCCACTATCTCTTAGCCTTGCAAGATAGCTCTCCCTAGTAGCATTGAGTTTGCTAACTACCTCGAAGCCTTGGAAGCAATGTAATCTTATAATGTCGACTATGATGCTTTCAACATGCGTCGAGTCTCCTTGTGGCGCAATCGGCCTATTGAGTGGAACATGCTGATGGCGGCGGTATAATTCTGGTACCCCAAAGACCATGTATTCCGCTTTGGGTTGGATGAAGTTTTTCCTACCAACGATTAATTTTGTGCCATGATGGGTATAATTCCCAGTATTGCTGCGGCTTTGCCAGAATTTTCCCGTTCGGGGATTTGTTGGCCAGGCTTCTTCATATTTCGCCTTTGGCGGCCAGATTATTGGTTGCTAGAGGAATGATCTCCATCCCGACGGTGCTTCAGTCCGTGCATTTACGAGAAGTAGGTGATGATGGTTATGCTGGAGCCGTTGCTCTGGGCCTGGTTTCAAAATTACTTCTTGTGACTAGGGAACTGCTGGTGGACCCGTAATTTGCAGCCATTCCTTCGTGGATGTCATACCGTTACAATCTTACGATGGTGATACTAGTGGAGACGCTGAATGGTCTGGATGCCTGGCGACAAGGTCGTTCTGACTTTCTAAGAGGTAGCCCCGTGATGCTGTTCATATGGTTGTCTGAAAGACTCCGCTTGGTGGCCCCTCCAGAGTATCCCTTATCGGCTGTACCCAACTTCTTTTCGCATTACTTTTCAGTGGTGGCTTGGCTATTGAGAGCTGGGAAAACTGGTTTGTGGAGAATGGGGCCCGGAATCTGTATTGGCCAGTGCCTTGGTGAGGGCAGTTCCTGCCTGTTCTGGAGATAAGAGAGTACTCATATGTGCGGATGATTGGTCTCAGACAGATCTCTTTTTATTTCCCTTGGCGGCTTCTGCGCCAATTTGGTTGGGCACAGGTAGTGCCACCTCGGACACTAAATTTCTTTTCGATAGACGTTTTAACCAAGCGCCTGCGTCTGTTGCTTGGATATCTGTGGGAGAATCAGTGTCCGTCGACCCGTCCCTCTCAGTCTATCGGGAGAGTTTGGCACGTTGCTAGGGATTATATGAAGTGGTTGTGGAGGAGAGTAGTCAACAAGATGTTGGCATTAGAGACTGGAAAAAGGTGGTTTATTTTATTTAACACCATGGAAGGGGGTGTTGTAGTTTTTTCGAAGCTGGTTCAGGCTTATCAGTTTATGGAGTGTTTACGGCACTCTATCCAGGCAGGGGAAATTTAGGGGCCCCAGGATGTAGATGATGAGGGTGCAGGCTCCTTTGCTAGCTGTGGGTAGGACCCTTGGAAAGTTTATTTGTTGTAATAGGGAATATATGTGGGGATTTTATTTGGGTTTTTATGGTAGTGAGGGGAAGGGAGTTATCCATTCCTTTTCTTATGTAATATGTGATGTAATTTCTTATTAATAAAATAAGCAAGTTTATGATCATCCAGCTGTGCCTTTCGATGAATTTTGTAATTTTGAATTATCTATACCGATCGCTAAGGCATACATAATCCTTTTGTTCAAGTATTTGTTAGAATGAACTGCCGTTCTCGGAGATAAGAAAAGAATAGTATTTTATGAAAAAAAAGGGCCGTGCTACTGTAAGATGTATGAGCTGCCTACATACCTCTGGGATTTTAATTTTTTTTTCTTGAAAAATGTTTTTTTGCAGAGGATCAGGCCCACGTAGTTCAAGTTAGAGGGAAATGAAGAGAATTTTTTTTGAAGAATAGAAGGGAAATGATAAGAGTCGTAGAGCGCCGAGATTTCGGACTAGGGGTAGAATTTCTTGAGACGGTTCAGGTTGACTGGGCGAGCCATCTCCTCCCCATCTAGGTCAGTGAGCATGGTGGCACCGTCGAATAAGATTTTCTTCACAATGTAGGGGCTTCTCCAATTGGGCTTGAATTTCCCTCTGGGGTCCTAAATGGATTCTATTATCTCCTTGAGGGATAAATCCCCTTCCCGAACATCGCAGTCCTTGACTCTCGTGTTGAATGATCGCGCTATTCGGCAATGGTACCCATGTATGTGGTAAAGATCTTTCAATATCCTTTCATCTAGGAGGGTCAGTTCGTCGAGACGGCTTTGGCACAGTCTTTTTCGCTAACTTTTTTTTCGAGCATGACGCGTAGCGAGGGTATTTCCAGCTCCACAGGTAGGACTGCTTCCATGTCATAGACCAGAGAGTAAGGGGTAGCCCCAGTAGAGGTTCAGATTGAGATTCGATAGCCTCAGAGGGCGTACGGGATCCGATCGGCCCAATCCCTAAAGCTTCCAATCATCTTGTTAATGATGGCTTTGAGGTTCTTATTGGCGGCTTCAATTGCACCATTGGTCTGAGGTCGGTAGGGAGAATATTTGTATCTTTGAATACCGTACTCGTTGACTACTTCTGTGATTTCTTCTTCGAAGTGCAACCCGTTATCTGACACTAGCTCGTACGGGACCCCATATCGGCAGATGATATTTTTGTTGAGGAATTTGGCCACTTTCTTGGCGTTCAATACTACGTATGACTCAGCTTTGACCCAGTTGGTGATGTAATCAATGGAAATTAGGATGAAATCATGTCCGTTTGAATCCTTTGGTGTAACCTTCCCTATGATGTCGACACCCCAGGTGGAGAACGACCAGGGAGTTGTCATGTTGTATAATTCTCGTGGAGGTAGGTGTTGAAGATTGGAGAACTGTTGGCATTTGAGGCATCTTCGGATATAGGCTGTGCAATCTTGGGCCATGGTGGTCCAGTAGTAGCCCTGTTGGATGATCTTCTTGGCAAGCATGTGCTCGTTCATGTGGGGCCCGGATTCCCTGCTATGGGTCTCCTGCATTATTTTCTCATTCTCAGCCTCTGCGATACAGTGTAGATGAGTTCCATCGAAGTTCCACTTGAGTAGAGCTTTATGACAAACGATGTACTGGGCGGCCAGTCTTCGGAGGGTCATTCGGTCTTTCTTATTGGAACCCTCAGTATACCTACCATGTTTAAGGAGGCAATAATCTCATAGTACCAACAATCGGCTAGTTCAGGATCTTCGGTGGAGACGAGCTCAACATGGTAGTAGTGGGTTTGTTTGTCTTGCTTTTGAACTAGGAAGGGGGTCATTGTCATTCCTTTGGGCATGTCGACCATGGAGGCCAAGGTAGAGAGAGCATTGGCTAGGTTATTCTTTGCTCGGGGTAGGTAATGGAAGGTGATATCTCATAATCAGGAGGCTAACTCTTCTAATTGGGCATGAAAGGGATGGAGTTTTTCGTCCTTGACTTTACACTTTCTCCGCACCCGACCGATGATGAGGGCAGATTCCCCGTAGACATCAAGGTATTGAATACCTTTCTTGAGAGAAACTTTGAGGCCTATTGTGCATGCCTCGTATTCCGTTAGAGGATATTTTTTATTGGCAGCTCCATCAAAGAACATTTGTCATCGAAGGTGGTCTTGACCGGGGTAGAGGATATTTTCATCTGGGAATTCGGAGATCCAGACATCTGCTTCTTCTACGGGGTAATCGACGAGGTAGTCAGAGATGGATCTTCCTTTAACATCTTTCTGTGTGACGTACATGATATCAAACTCGATTAGGAGCATCAACCATCGGTCCATTAGATTGGATAAGGCTAGTTTCTCAAGCAAGTATTTAATGGGGTTCATTCGGGATTCAAGTTTGACGGGGAAGGCGAGCATGTAGTGTCGCAACTTTTAGGTGACCCAGACAAGTACGACACATTCCTTTTCCAAATCAGTGTTATTGACCTCATACCCGACCAATTTGCGACTGGCGTAATAGATGGCTCTTTCTTTACAGGAGTCCTCAAGGTATTGGGCTAACAAAGCCCTGGTTGTAGTGTCGGTTATGGTTAGGTATAGGAGCAAAGGGAGACCAGGCTATGGTGGCATGAGCAGTGGAGGTTGGGTTAAATATTATTTAATTCGGTCAAAAGCTTCTTAGCATGCCTTATTCCAAACCTTAGTTGAATCCTTTCGGAGGAGCTTGAAGATCGGTTCACAGATGGAGGTTATTTGGCTGATAAACCGACTGATATATTGTAATTTCCCAAGAAAACCTTAGACTTCTTTCTCTGTTCGGGGCGGTGGCATCTCAAGTATGGCCTTCAGCTTTGTAGAATCTGCTTATATCCCCTTCTCATTGACTATGAATCCCAAGAGTTTTCCTTTTGTAATGCCGAAAGCACATTTCTGTGGATTGAGTCTCTTCTGATACCGTCGCAGTCGTTCGAAGAACTTCTGGAGAGCGGGAACATGACCTTCTCTAGTTTTGGACTTGATAATCATATCATCCACATAAACCTCGATTTCTACGTGAATCAAATCGTACAGGATGGTTGTGGCAGCCCTTTGGTAGGTAGCCCCATCATTCTTGAGACTAAATGGCATAACGGTGTAGCAAAATGTTCCCCATGGGGTGATGAATGCGGCTTTTTCTTGGTGGTCTGGGTGCATCTTGATTTGGTTATATCCAGCAAACTCGTCGACGAATGACTTGAGAGAATGACTGGCTGTATTGTCGACGATCATGTCGATATTGGGTAGCGAATAATCATCCTTTGGAGAGGCTTTGTTTAAATCTCGGTAGTCTACACACATTCGAACCTTCCCTCGTGATTTCGGCACATGTACTATATTGGCTAGCCATGTGGGATATTCGATCACACGAATGAAGTCTACGTTCAACTATTTGACCACCTCTTCTTTGACCTTAAGCGACCATTCGGTGTGGAGCTTTCTCAATTTTTGTTTAACCGGCTTGTAATCTGGGAGAGTAGGGATCTCATGCTGAGCTATTTCAGGATCAATTTCGGGCATATCATCATAGGACCATGCGAAGACATCCACGAATTCCCTTAGAAATTCTTCGAGTTGTGCGCGCTCATACTCGTCAAGGGTGTCCCCTATCCTAATCTCGCGCAGTTGGATACTAGAACCGAGATTAATAACAATAGTCTCCTCTTCATTAAATTGAACGCGGTTATGTTTGTGAAACGTGGGTGTGCCTGATATGTGTGTTTTAAATAAAACCAACTTTTCTTCGAAAAAGATCCAACTTTTAATTATGCACCAAACAAAGTTATGAAAAACCCAATTCTTACTTTAAACCAGTTTTATCTTAATTAATCCTAAACATGCATCTAGTGATTAAATCAAGTAAAGTAAAGTAAAGAATACTCACAACACCGGATGTAAGAGGAAAAAACCCAAAATGGGAAAACAACCTCGGACGGCCCAAGCCAGACAATCACTATGAACAATGGTTTTACAAAGACAGATTAGCCTTACACTAAGACTCGATCCCCATGGGTCTTGATGCTCCTTATGATCTTCAACTGTTCTTCAATAGTGCCCACGCAGAAATTTCACAATACCTGTCCACAACACACGCGTCCACGTATGTCTCGGTGTCCACCGATATGGCTTTGATTCGTCTATGATGTCGAACAAGAAGTCCTTCTCTTTTCTTCACCTCAAAACCCTTTATGTTTAATGTGTAGAACAAAGAACTTTGGTGCAGCAAGATCACTTAAACATTTAAGAATGATAACTCGGATCTTTGCAAACTCTAAGGATGTGTTTAAGACTTTTAAACCATAGAAAACATGTGCAAACAAGGTTCTAGTTCGTAAAACTAGTTTCCAGAAAGCACACTTACGAAACTATAATGAAAACACTGTTTATATAGGATTTAAATGCTGCCTCGAAAAACATGTCATTCGAATGACTTGAGGAACTCGTTCAAGCGATATCCCATCTCGTTTGAACGAGATTGGATGTCGTTTGAACGATAGCGCGAAAGTTTGACTTTTTGACTTTTTGTTGAAAACGGCTCTTACAATGAGAGATCCAAAAATGTCAAACTCTTTTATGAGCTTATCATCATAAAACGTAGTGTAAACCTTTAAAACACTTTAAAAACATTTAAAAACATTTTTCTTATAAAAATTACATCCTTATCTTTTATAAAATAATTCCGAGCACCATTAATTATACGCATTCATACCTAAGTGATCTCGGAATAAAATTAACTTTGAAAATGATTAAACTTGGACCAATTAAACTTCGGCACGATTAAATCTTTGAAGCTTTGCTGCAATATCTTCAATTTCTTTAATACGTCATAGACCAAGTGGGATCGTGACAAAATAAAATTCTCCCTATGACATATTACAAACACAGTTTTGTTCACGGAATTAAGTCAAAATAATACAGGGACTCAATTGGAAATTTATGTCCTTACAAATCTCCCCCTTTGACTATTCCAGGACAAAACTAAACCAGTGAAATGCCTAACTGGGATGTCAAGCCGTATGAGGCCTAAATCCCATCCCATAAACCCCAAATCATAAATACAGGACATGGACTAGAATATGTAGCACCGATAAGCATGAACTGTCTGAATGTGATGTAGACTTGAAATCTCGAATCGCTGAAGCATACCTAAACAAATGAAACAGACAAACAGATAACCAATGAAGTATGGAGGAACAAATTAAACCAATTTATATTTCTAATAAGAACAAATCATTTGAAGCATGTGAGCAATTATTTGATACCAATTTTAAACAAATATAATCAAACAATATGTAAATCCAGATATCAAAAGTATCCAGATATCAATAGTAGTGCTCACAAATCTCCCCTTACATCACATACATTTCTCCCCCTTTTTGTCTCGAATAGACAATCTAGTGAAAAGATAAACCAATCTGAAATATCTAGCATGAGAATATGAAACCAATTTGAATTAAGTTGATACCAATTCAAGAATAGAAAAATGCTAGATAACCATGAAACAACCAGCTAAATACGATCAATTAATGACACATCAGTAGCTAGTAAACCAAGGAATCACACAAAGAATATATCAAATTAATCAGGTGTGATAAATGGACTCATATGCAAAATAGCAATTTGGAACATAAAAGAACCTGCATATAAACAAGTCAGTCCAAAAACAATGCTTCCTGCGGTACCAAAAAATGTATAAAAATAACGAGAGGACTGCAAACCAATCAGAAGCTCCATAATAACCTATCGTTCGAACGAGCCAGGGACTTCGCTCAAACGAGATGAGGAAGTCGCTCGAATGAAGTACAGATGTCATTCGCGCGAGATGAATGTCGTTTGAATGACTTCGCACGACCTGCCAAAATTTCCCAGTTTCCTAGAAATATTATAAAGTATTGCCGAGTGAAAAAATTTCCACAAAAAAATTCCAGGAAGGGCCTGACAGATGCAAAACAGTGTTAAAAGAGTAGGCTTTTCGTACAAAATGTAAAAACTCATAAAAACTAAAAATGCAAGTTACATGCAAACATAGTACCGATGTGCTCAAACATGGATATGGAATGAATGGGCGTGAAACTACAACAAATGAGTCACAATTCCAACACATCAAAACGATCAAGATTCTCTAATTGATAGCGATAAATCAACAAACTTTTATCAAAGCCATATGACAATTAAAGAGTGATCGTAATGAACTAAACATACTACATGCACACAAATCCAGAATTTTGACGAGTCTACACACAATATCGTCCAATTGCAATGTTTCAACATTAGGATTAGCTGTGCAAACCCATTTAAATTTTCTCCAACCAAAACTCTCTCAGAGATATATACTTTTTCAAGTTCTTTTGAGGTTTTTAGCATTCTAAACTTAGAGAAAATCTTATTGGCCCTTTTCTTAGCATTTTACATTTTCTTTTGGGGATCTTTTAATCGGTGGCTTTCACGATGAGTCAATTTTGAACTCTCGCAGACCTTTCCCGTGAATCACTCATCTTTTTATCAATTTTAAATCCTCACGGTAAACGGTTATTACATGCACACTTCTCCTTAAGTCTACTTATGGATAGATGGCAAGATTGAGATAAGAACACCTCACCAAAGTCCAATATGCAAGAGAAGTCAAACATCCATATAAACTCGTGCATGTGTGCAATGTTGGCATATATACAAAGTCGAATCAAAATGCATATCAACTTCGAAACAACCCCATATAAACAATGGTTAAGATCATTCTAAGCATCGATACTAATGACCAAATGTACTAGCCACATGGATAATGAAACGATGGGGGGAATCCAAGCACACCAATATGCCACATCAAACATGTAAACTCAAAAAGAAAAACTAAAAATCTTTTTGGCTTTTTAAAGATATTTTGACTCAAAGAAAAGAAAAATCTTATTGGATTTTCAAAAGTTTTCTCAAAAACAAAATCTTTTTGTATTTTTCAAATAGGACTCAAATAAATGAAAAC
The DNA here is from genome assembly GCA_949130495.1 of Sambucus nigra. Lineage (NCBI taxonomy): Eukaryota > Viridiplantae > Streptophyta > Magnoliopsida > Dipsacales > Adoxaceae > Sambucus > Sambucus nigra. Next base: position 408,254,306 of record OX422207.1, read on the forward strand.
TATAATACAAAATGATTCACATGTCATAATAATAGCAATGAATATATCATGAAGCAAACTAGCATATGACAAACATGCAAGCTACTAACCATAAGAAATATCAAGAGATGAATCATGTGCATTCATATGAGAATCAACCAACGAAGCATTTACCATCTCCAAAACGGATTTCCTAACCCAAACAGGTGTATACCTAACACAACGGGTTTTGGGAACCAATGGGACACTACGTATAATCTTCCTAGGGTCTTTTCTAAGATCAAAACAAAAACACCTAAGGTGACCTTTCCTACCACAATGTGAACATGTGAAAACACGAAGAGGAACGAGACCTTTAGGTTGACCTTTTCTAATACCCTCGGATGTGGTTGACGCTCTAAAACAAACTATGGTTTTGGCTTTTACATTCGAACCACTAGAATAAGATAAGTTGCTACCATCACTACTCGAGTCATTTAAATCATTTTTTAACTTCAAAACTTTCGACTTAAGCAAACAATTAGACTCCTCAAACTTTTGGGACTGCTCCTTTAAATTTTTAATTACCCCTAGAAGGTTATCTCACTCCCCCTCAATATGATCAAACTTATCCCGAAGAGCCTTTTCTCGTGCCACAAAATTATGAATCGAATTATTTTGCTCAATGGCACAAACTTTAGAATTTTTTAAATCCTCTAACTCTTTTTCTAAAACGAGGACTCCATCATCACTCTCCTTTTTTCCCAATCTTAAAATATTAAAATTTTTAAATAACGAACTAAAATGCTCACGACAAATATCTCTTTGAATTTGAAACGTTTGCAAATATTCAATTTTATTTTTAAAATCAAAATTTTCTTTTTCCAAAACATCAATACGTTTTGCAAACTTTAAATTCAAACGATGTAAATCATCAAAGCTTAGAAAATCCATCGAGAGAAAACAAACACAGGAGAGATAAACAAACACACATGACCACAAAACAAATCAAATATGTTTTCTATCTCTGATACCAATTTGTGAAACGTGGGTGTGCCCGATATGTGTGTTTTAAATAAAACCAATTTTTCTTCGAAAAAGATCCAACTTTTAATAGTGCACCAAAGCAAGTTGTGAAAAACCCAATTCTTACTTTAAACCAGTTTTATCTTTATTAATCCTAAACATGCAAGTAAAGTAAAGTAAAGTAAAGTAAAGTAAAGTAAAGAATTCTTACAATACCGGATGTACGAGGAAAAAACCAAAAACGAGATAACAACCTCGGACGGCCCAAGCCAGACAATCACTATGAACAATGGTTTTACAAAGACAGATGAGCCTTACACTAAGACTCGCTCCCCACGGGTCTTGACTCACCTTCTGATCTTCAATAGTTCTTCAATAGTGCCCACGCAGAAATTCCATCCTTCACGATACCTGTCCACAACACACGCGTCCACGTATGTCTCGGTGTCCACCGATATGGCTTTGATTCGTATACGATGTCGAATAAGAAGTCCTTCTCTTTTCTTCACCACAAAACCCTTTGTGTTCAATGTGTAGAACAAACAACTTTGGTGCAGCAAGATCACTTAAACATATAAGAATGATAACTTGGATCTTTGAAAACTCTAAGGATGTGTTTATGACTTTTAAACCTTAGAAAACATGTGCAAACAAGGTTCTGGTTCGTAAAACTATTTTTCAGAAAGCACACTTACGAAACTATAATGAAAACACTGTTTAAATAGGATTTAAATGCCACCTCAAAAAATGTGTCGTTCGAATGACTTGAGGAACTCGTTTGAACGAGATTGGATGTCGTTTGAACGACAGCGCGAAAGTTTAACTTTTTGACTTTTTGTTTAAAACGTCTCTTACAATGAGAGATTCAAAAATTTCAAACTCTTTTATGAGCTTATCATCATTAAACATACTGTAAACCTTTAAAACACTTTTAAAACATTTAAAAACATTTTTCTTTATTAGAATTACATCCTTATCTTTTATAAAATAATTCCGAGCACCATTAATTATACGCATTCATACCTGAGTGATCTCGGAATGAAATTAACTTTGAAGATGATTAAACTTGCACCAATTAAACTTCGGCATAATTAATTCTTTGAATCTTTATCGCAACGTCTTCAATACGTCATAGACCGAGTGGGATCGTGACAAAATAAAATTCTCCCTATGACATATTACAAACACAGTGTTGTTCACAGAAGTAAGTCAAAATAATACAGGGACTCAATTGGAAATTTATGTCCTTACGAATCTCCCCCTTTGACTATTCCGGGACAAAACTAAACCAGTGAAATGCCTAACCGGGTCGTCAAGCCTTATGAGTACTAAATCCCATCCCATAAACCCAAAATTAAAAATATAGGACATGGACTAGAATATGTAGCACCGGCAAGCGTGAACTGTCTGAATGTGATGTAGACTTGAAATCTCGAATCGGTGAAGCTTACCTACACACATGAAATAGACAAACAGATACCCAGTGAAGTATAGAGGAACACTTGATACCAATTTATATTTCTAATAAGAACAAATCATTTGAAGCATGTGAGCAATTATTTGATACCAATTTGAAACAAATATAATCAAACAATATGTAAATCCAGATATCAATAGTAGAGCTCACAAATCTCCCCCTACATCACATACATTTCTCCCCCTTTTTTATCTCGAATAGACAATCTGGTGAAAAGATAAACCAATATGAAATATATAGCATCAGAATATGAAACCAATTTGAATCAAGTTGATACAAATTAGAGAATAGAAAAATGCTCGATAACCATGAAACAACCAACTGAATAATGACATATCAGTAGCTAGTAAAACAAGGAATCGTACAAAGAATATAGCAAATTAATCAGGTATGATAAACGGACTCATATGCAAAATAGCAATTTGGAACGTAAAAGAACCTGTATATAAACAAGTCAGTCCAAAAAAAATGCTTCATGCAGTACCAAAAAATGTATCAAAATAACCAGAGGACTGCAAACCAATCAGAAGCTCCAAAATAGCCTATCGTTCGAACGAGCCAGGGAATTCGCGCAAACGAGACGAGGAAGTCGCTCAAACGAAGTACATATATCGTTCCCGCGAGATCAAATGTCGTTTGAACGACTTCGCGCGATCAGCCAAAATTTCCCAGTTTCCCAGAAATATTATAAAGTATTGCCCAGTGAAAAAATTTCCATAAAAAAATTCCAGGAAGGGCCTGACAGATGTAAAACAATGTTAAAACAGTAGGCTTTTCGCACAAAACGCAAAAACTCATAAAAACTAAAAATGCAAGTTACATGCAAACATAGTACCGATGTGCTCAAACATGGACATGGAATGAATGGGCATGAAACTATAACAAATGAGTCACAATTCCAACACATCGAAACGATCAAGAAGCTCTAATTGATAGCGATAAATCAATAAACTTTTATCATAGACATATGACAATTAAAGAGTGATCTTAATGAACTAAACATACTACATGAACACAAATCCAGAATTTTGATGATTCTACACATAATAGCGTCCAATTGCAATGTTTCAACATTAGGATTAGTTGTGAAAACCCGTTTGAATTTTCTCCAACCAAAACTCCCTCACAGATATATACTTTTTCAATTTCTTTTGAGGTTTCTAGAATTCTCAACTTAGAGAAAATCTTATTGGCCCTTTTCTTAGCATTTTGCATTTTCTTTTGGGGCTCTTTTAACCGGTGACTTTCACGATGAGTCAATTTTGAACTCTCGCAGTCCTTTCTTGTGAATCACTCATCATTTTTACCAATTTTAAATCCTCGCGGTAAACGGTTATTACATGCACACTTCTCCTTAAGTCTACTTACGCATAGATGACAAGATTGAGATGAGAACGCCTCACCAAATTCAATTATGCAAGAGAAGTCAAACATCCATATAAACTCGTGCATGTGTGCAATGTTGGCATATATACAAAGTCGAATCAAAATGCATATCAACTTCGAAACAACCCCATATAAAAAATGGTTAAGATCATTCTAAGCATCGATAATAATGACCAAATGAACTAGCCACATGGATAATGAAACGATGGGGGGAATCCAAGCACACCAATATGCCACATCAAACATGTAAACTCAAAAACAAAAACTAAAAATCTTTTTGGCTTTTTAATCATATTTTGACTCAAATAAAAGCAAAATCTTATTGGATTTTCAAAAGTTTTCTCAAAAACAAAATCTTTTTGTATTTTTCAAATAGGACTCAAACAAATGAAAACTATAATATAAAATGATACACATGTCATAATACTAGCAATGAATATATCATGAAGCAAACTAGCATATGACAAACATGCAAGCTACTAACCATAAGAAATAGCCAGAGATGAATCATGTGCATGGATATGAGAATCAACCAACGAAGCATTTAGCATCTCCAAAACGGATTTCCTAACCCAAACAGGTATATACCTAACACAATGGGTTTTGGGAACCAATGGGATACAACCTTTAATCTTCCTAGGGTCTTTTCTAAGATCAAAACAAAAACTCCTAAGGTGACCTTTCCTACCACAATGTGAACATGTGAAAACATGAAGCGGAACGGGACCTTTAGGTTGACCTTTTCTAATACCCCCGGATGTGGTTGTCGCTCTAAAACAAACTATGGTTTTGGCCTTTACATTCGAACCACTAGAATAAGATAAGACGCTACCATCACTACTCGAGTCATTTAAATCATTTTTTAACTTCAAAACTTTTAACTTAAGCAAACGATTAGACTCCTCAAACTTTCGGGACTCCTTCTTCAAATTTTCAATTACCCCTAGAAGGTTATCTCGCTCCCCCTCAATATGAGCATTTAAGATTGGGTAAAAAGGAGAGTGATGATAGAGTCCTCATTTTAGAAAAAGAGTTAGAGGAACTAAATTTTTTAAATAAGGAACTAAAATGCTCACAACAAATATCTCTTTGAATTTGAAACGTTTGCAAATATTCAATCTTACTTTTAAAACCGGAATTTTCTTTTTCCAAAACTTCAATACGTTTTGCAAACTTTAAATTCAAACGATGTAAATCATCAAAGCTTAGAGAATCCATCGTGAGAAAACAAACACAGGAGAGATAAACAAACACACGGGATCACAAAACAAATAAAATATGTTTTCTTACTCTGATACCAATCTGTGAAATATGGGTGCGCCCGATATGTGTGTTTTAAACAAAACCATTTTTTCTTCGAAAAAGATCCAACTTTTAATTGTGCACCAAATCAAGTTGTGAAAACCCAATTCTTACTTTAAACCAGTTTTATCTTGATTAATCCTAAACATGCATCTAGTGATTAAAGCAAGTAAAGTAAAGTAAAAAATACTCACAACGCCGGATGTACGAGGAAAAAACCAAAAATGGGAAAACAACCTCGAACGACCCAAGCCAGATAATCACTATGAATAATGGTTTTACAAAGACAGATTAGCCTTACACTAAGACTCGATCCCCACGGGTCTTGACGCTCCTTCTGATCTTCAATCGTTCTTCAATAGTGCCCACGTAGAAATTTCGTCTTCCACGATACCTGTGCACAACACACGCGTCCACGTATGTCTCGGTGTCCACCGATATGGCTTTGATTCGTCTATGATGTAGAACAAGAAGTCCTTCCCTTTTCTTCACCGCAAAACCCTTTGTGTTCAAAGTGTAGAACAAATAACTTTGGTGCAGCAATATCACTTAAATATATAAGAATGATAACTCGGATCTTTGCAAACTCTAAGAATGTGTTTAAGACTTTTAAACCTTAGATTACATGTGCGAACAAGGTTCTAGTTCGTAAAACTATTTTCCAGAAAGCAGACTTATGAAACTATAATTAAAACACTGTTTAAATAGAATTTAAATGCTACCTCAAAAAATGTGTCATTCGAACGACTTGAGGAACTCGTTCGAGCGACATCCCATCTCATTTGAACGAGATTGGATGTTGTTTGAATGATAGTGTAAAATTTTGACTTTCCTCAGTCTCTTCGGTATCTTTAATGAGCAGTTGTACTCGGTGTTGGAAGCTTTCGGCCCATGGGTAGCTATCTTGGAAAAATATCTCCATTCCAGGCCTCATCTTCTTGTCTGTGTGATCATACCATGGTTCTAGAAAACCACAAAAGGGGAATTCTTCACCTTCTTTGATGAATCATCCATTCTAGGAATCTCCTGGGATAGTTGGGATGCAGCCTAATATTTTCTTTGATCGAGACTGGTGGATCATTCTGAGCTCTTGTTCTGATGGTTGATACCCCAAGCCACAAGGAGGTAAAGCTTTCTTCATTTTAATGGGCTTAAGTTTCCCTTGTTTCCTTTGCCCTAGCCCCAGTTCGGGCATGAAGTGCATGTTTCTGAACATATGATCACATTGACATTGCCATGAGGGTCACATTTTGGACAAACCCTTTCTTTGAAATCGTCCCCTGTCGGGAGTAGTAGTGGTTCAACTCAGAATCCTGATAGGAGCATATCATTTGACCCGTGTTATATCTCAAGGATTGGACTGCTGGTGCTTGCACCCTCTACATTTTTGTCATCACCAAAAATGATGATGCCTCGCCCGTCGGCGAAGAACTTCAATTTCTAATGGAATGAGGAAGACACACCCTTGATACTGTGGAGCCAGGGTCGTCCGAACAACAGGTTGAAAAAAGATGAAATGTCTATGACTTGGAATTCAACGACAGGGTTTATAGGGCCAATCCCTATTACAAGTTTTATGGATCCCATCACCTCCCGACGAGTATTATCGAAGGCACGTATAGCGGTGGAGGTTGGAGCGAGGTCTCTTTCTTTCAGGCCTAAACACTTGAAAGTTCTTAGTGGGTAGACATTCAAGGCAGATCCGTTATCGACAAGAGAGAGTGGCACGGCCTTCCCCATAACTTCGACGGAGATGTTGAGTGCATGATTGGGATTTGGCCCAATTTTGGGGATTTCTTCTTCAGAAAATGATATCATTCGGGTAGAGGTCAAGGATCTAACCAGATTTACCGCTTCTTCTGGTGTGGTAGAGGGAGGAAATGTAGGTCCAGTGAGCAACTTGATTAAAGCATTTCTGTGCAGCTGGGAAGACATAAAAAGCCCCCATAATGTGATGTTAGCTTGAGTTTTCTTCAGTTGATCGAGGATCTTTCTCTCCTTGATGGTCATCTCTGCCATAGGAAGGTTTTCAATGCCCTTCCCCTTGTCATTTGCTGGCAGTGAGCTTGGAACTTGGTAATATCTCCCTAATATGGTCATGTGATTTACTGAAGAAGGGAAGGACATGAATCCCATTTTCTCGTCAATATCGAATTATTCTGTCACCTTATTTATTTTTCCAAGGAGTTCTTCAAATGATATCATCCCACACATGTCGGCTATTGGTCGAGTTCTTCCTGAAGCTTGTTCTTTACTCGAATCTTTGAATTCTTCCCCCCATCCGGTGGCAATAATTCTATCTTTCCATGTAAAGTTAATGCATTTCCCAACTTCAATGGCTTCTTCATACAGGTCTTCCCATTCTGTGGGCATATGTATGGTTAAAGGGACCAAGCGCCCTTGTAGCTTCAAAGTATCAAGTAACCCGATGATACTACAAATGCTGTTCGTTTGCCCAAATAATTTGGCTATAATCTGGACAACATCATCTAGGATGACTTCATCAGTTGTTACCACCCACTTGTCTGAATATCGAGCCCATTTTCGTGCTTCCAAGAATAGTGTACTGAACCTTTGGCAATCGATGACCATCTGTGAGGGCAATTTTAGACCAAACTCTAGGAGTTGGTTTTACACCTCTGATAATTCCATATTTCCATTTCCAGAATGGGTACGGATAGCGGTGCATGCTCTGGTAAGGAGTGACAATACCTAATCAGTGAGGCTATTAGGGTGTAGAAGGAAATATGGGAAAATTTAAAGAGGTTTAGGAGAGTATATGGATGTGATTTGAGTTCAGGGATCGAAATATGGGTTTTCTTCTAAGAAGATGGCATTGGCATGATTTGGGAGTGGATTATGAGTAGTGTTTGGCATAGGATTGGCTGGTGGGGCGATGGTACCCCGATCAATGAGATCTTGGATTATGTTTCGGAGGTGAAAGCATTGGTCAGTGGTATGGCTGATAGTTTGGTGAAAGGCATAATGATCATCGTCCTTAAAGTTTCTTGGGAGTGGATTTGGCAATAGACGGGGATCCAAGGGTTTGATGAGGTTTCGGGTTTAACAGGGCTTGGTAAACTTTGGAGAGGGGAGTATGGAGCTCAGTGTATTCCCTACAGATAGGGGAAGGGCGGCTTTCTGGTGACCATGATGTGGTTGGTTGAGAGATGTTGTTGATGGTTGAGACTGTAGCACTAGCAGTCCTGTCATACTTTCTAGGGGTGAAATATTTAGACACCTTCTTCGGTTGAACTCTATTTTAACAAGGCTTTCCTCAATTTCTACTCCCACTTCTCTGAGAGCTCAGAAGTGGGGATAGGATTGCCCTCCCATCGTCGCTCGGACATGGGGCAAGAAGTTTTTCATCACTATGTTGACCTATTCTTCCTCAGATGGCTGATTGGTCATGGTAGATGCTTGATCCCTCTACCGGGTTATGAAGTTATTGACTAATTCCCTACGGTTCTATTTGAGCAGCTCTAAATCATGATAGGTGACCTCAAGCTCTTCATTGTATTTATACTGCGACATGAATTCTCGGTCTACGTCCTCCTAGCTACGGATTCTGGATTCCTCGAGAGACAAAAACCATTGGAGGGCACTATCCTTCAAAGTTTGCTGAAACAATTGGGCCATTACTTCTTTAGAAGCCCCTAGTAAAGTCATGGAGTGATGATAACTGCGAAGATGAACAATTGGGGGTCCACCCCCTCCAAACTACTCGATATTTGGCATCTTGAACTTCTCAGGTAACCTCCAAACTTCTCAATATTTGGCACACATTAGTTCAGTTCGGGTAGAGACTGGAAGTAAGTAGAGTGACAACCTCGTATAGTTAAAGGATACAATAAGGTGGATGTATCTCTTGAACGGAGCACTGCCTAGGGTAATTTGAGATTCTGATCATGATATGATAAAGTAGAAAATAGCCTAGGTGTAGTACGTTGGTGACGTCATCACCAGTAAATGGATAAGGTCTGTGTAGACAAGGGTGTGAGGAACCCACCAATCGAAATGGTTCATATGTGCCAAGGATGTGAAAGTTAGGGCCTTACTTCTAAGGAGGGAATTCGGGTGTTGATTTCCTAGGGGTCCACCAATTTGTATATTGATTTCGTGTTACAAGAATAAATGGTTGTGATTATATTCATCATGGTTGGTGACCCAAGTCACGTTGTGTGGCTAAGATTAGTACTTGGTGAGAACGTCGTGAATGGGTGACGTGACTTCTAGCCTATGGTGTAGATTCATTTTCGCAATTTATAGTCAAAGATTCATTTTTACAAGTTATAGTCGAACAATTATGGGCGGAATTTCTCAAGACGGTTGCCTGCCCTTTCGAACTCTCATATGTCCTTCGATAATTGAGAATCGATATTCTCACATATAAGATAACTCGAATTGATGCCATGTCATGGTATGGTATAGTTGGGCCTAGTAGAATGCGGTGGACCGGGTATGGTCAATGTAGCTCGATAACTGGGTGCGCAATATTTGAGGTATTCTTATTGTTGTATAAAGTTATATGTACGGGTGGATGCACTTTTGACTACACGGTTTGCTCGTAGTATCGGCTTCTCTTAGGATAATGCCTTTTGACTGGTCGACATGACAGTTGGTGACTCTGATTGTTAAGAGTGTAATGATGGCTTGACGGTGTTGTATGGTATTAGAAATTGAGGAAGACTTAGCATGATAACGCTTCGCCACAGTGAGTGGATAGGTTCAGGGCTCGAGTGAGTGCTCTAATGTGAGGCACCTAGGGTTGTACTAAGGTCATTAGATTGATACAACGGAAGGTGTAAGTCGAATGCATGGTGATGACTCAGTAAGAATATCACTTATTGGAGTGAGAAATTAGCATAGTAGAGTTATTCGCAAGCTCATGCGAGTTGTGTAGTCAGAAGAGACTAAAAATTTGTGGGATGCAAGATGTGTAGTCTTAATATGGAATTGATTGTGGTGATGAATACGATGATATATTGTATTGCGGTTTACAATGGGAGAATATCAATATCTAGAGAGGGTGACCCATGGAGGCCTAATCATGTCTTGGGTACTAGCCTAGGTAGTACTAGAAATTGTGTGGACATGATCATCAAGTGAATGGAGACTCGGAGTCTATTATGTGACATTCAGGGTTAGAGAGATAGTGAGAGTTAGAATATGTCACATGTTGATTATTTAATGACAGATCCCGTGTGGGGGCGGATAGGGTGACCTTAGTATTGAGAACTTCGATGATTTTATATTGGAGTATTTATATGGCTTAAAATAAAAGTTGGTGAAACTCGTAAGCTTAAAGATTGACGGATCGGGAATTTTAGTGCTGAAATTCCCCAAGGAGAGAAGTTTGTAATACCATGTCCTAATAATTCACTTAAATGTTGTATAACTTGTAATTGAGTGAGGATTGAGGAGCATTATTAGAAAATTATGGGTCAAAATTGAAGGAAATAAAATAATAGAAAAGGGGGGGTCTTTAGAAGCGAGATCCATGTCGTGAAAAGAAGGTGTCCAAACGTCCTTCGAGTGAGATCTCAGGTCGTGCGATGGTCACACTAAGCCATCCATCGAATGAGATGGACATGTCATTCGAACAAAAATATTTTAATCAGATTGCTCTTGTGCGTTGTCACAATTTTAGCCTTTAATTTGGTGTGTTGTCGAGCTGAGATGAGCCCGTAATGAGAAAATGGGATTTTTAATGTTTGGGATGATTTTATTAGGGTGGGTTTGGTTCATTTGGGAAGGGGGAAGTTGGAAGAAGTTAAGAGAGTGAGAGAGGGTAGTCTTTCACCATGGATGAACCTATTTTCACCTTAAATCACCATTACACCACCATAAACCACCACATTCTTGTAGTTTTCCACCATATTCAAGCCTATTACACCCATTCCCATCATTGTTGAAGTGGAGCTACGAATTTTGGAGAAGTCTTGGGTGATTTTTTTGAGAAGATGATGAAAGCTTTCATGGAGTTTGAAGGGTTTATTATCTTGGAAGCTCAAATGGAGCACATATGGAGCTTTTTTGGAGGATGCTTTTGGTAACACCTTGAGGCCACCTTTGGAGGTGGGGTTGCTGATCCTACACCAAATTTTCTACCACCAATTGAAGTCATTGAGGGGAAAAAAATATATCCTTAGTATCTAAGACTCTATTCTCATTTTTAGTAGTCTTGTGGTTAGATTACATAAGTAGGATGCACGTGAATAAATGATGATTTTAGTAGAATAATATTAAAAAACATTATGGAATAAAAATGTTGGTAAAATGTTATTTTATTGGAAATAAAGAATGAATAAAAATTTCAAAGTCTTGAAATATAAAAAGTTGGTATTTTATGAAATTGGTATATTTTTTATAAAGATTGATGTTAAACATTTTATGAAATAAAATGTTTGAAAATTATGAATTATTTTGCTAAACATTTGGTGAAATAATGTTCGAAAGTTTCTTGCAAAAATGTAAAATTTATGAAAATTAAAATTTGTTGAGTTTGAAGAAATAAAATGTCTTTTATGCCTTGAAAGTGTATTTTTGCAAGTACGATAAATTATTAAAAGAAAATATTTATTTGACCCATTAATAGAATTTTAGGATTTAAAATCTATCTTCTCATGTATATAAACTTGTAGTATTTTGACAGTAAATGTATAAATAGGTTTAAAGAAGATTTGTTGGCTTTAAATATGTAATAAGAATGGTAGAAATTCTTATCCTCAAAGTGTGTGAAATGGAGGTTAAGAGTGTGATAAGTAGAAAGTTGTCAGACTGCATGTATTGATAAAAAGAAAATGGTATTTTCTTATAAAAGTAGTCTTTAAGTGTAATTGGATTTCTTGAATAAAGAAATTAAAGAAATTTATAATTAAGTGTTAATGGTTAAACATTGGAAAGTTGGTGTGCATAACTTAATAATATTGTCAAGGATTAACACTTATGAAATTAGAAAGGAAATAATGAAATGAAGATGTTTCCAGGTAAGATGAATATTACTCCATGGTTAAAAAGATGTTAAGGTGTAAAAAAATACGTAAGAAGTTAGTATGGGTAACTTAATAGTATTTTTCAAAAAATTAACACTTGTAAAAATGGAGTAGAAGATGAGTTTTGAGACAAATGGGTAAAATAGTAGTTTTACTGAAAGCGGAGTATTTTTATAAAATAAAATTGTTAAAAAAATGTGTTACACAAATTATTTCTAAATGAATGTGATTTTGGAATAAAGTCAAAGTTAAAGGGTAAAAGGACATGAAATGATAATTTTAAAGTGTAACACGAATTGGGGTGAAACCCCAAGTTTTGGCTTCGGTCGGGTAAAAATAAAAGTGGAATAATGTGGACATTTGTAAAAATTAAAACATATTAAAAGGACCTTGGATGATACTGGAATAATTAAGGAGGGCCTGAAGATCAGAGGTGAAAGATCCTAAAAAACTATAAATGTGTTGTTGTCGTGTGAGATGCCGATTTAAACAAATCCCAAATTCCCAATGTAAACTTATTTAATTAGAATCAATTTTAAACCAATTTTAAATCAACCCCTAAACATGCAACTACGTGTGTGTGTGTGTGCGCACGCCAAACCATCACAAATAAAATATCTAACTCTCATATTTCAGGAGAAAACCCCTTTCGGGTAAAACCTTTCTATTTCACTATGTAAAATAAATCTCAACTTACATACACAATGAAATCTGTAATGAGTTAATCGCAAAAAAACCACATAGACCGCAACCTAGAATCAGCAAGAATCGTGGTTCCAATTCAGCCTAGGAATATCCACAAGCACTCCCTAGCGACACGTAGTCGTCGCCATCCCAGTACTCCACTCAAGAGCACCTAGATCAACAGTAAAGATCTTCTCTATAATAGAAACTTGACGCAAGATGTGTTATTGGGTTCCAAAACAACTCACATAAACTATTGTGATCTTGTGAATTGAAAGCAAAAGGAATTAGAACCCTAAAAGTGAGAAGGCAAAGTATTTTGCCAAAGCATTTTTGTCTCTTACAAATTCTCAGGTCTTCTAATCAAAAACGAAGTTGGAAAAATCAATTTATAGAAAATCTAAGGCGGCGCGTCGCATGAACGAGATAACAGTGTCACTCGAACGATGACACGTGTCATTCAAATGACTTCGCGCGACATAGGGATGTCGCTCGAACGAGAGCTTCTATCGCTCGAACAAAAAAAATTATTTCGTCATAAATAGTCCGCCTCAACACTTAAAAAATATTTTTGACAAAAAAATCCGCTCCAACACTTAGAAATTTTTTCATAAAAGTTATCCCAATATTATAAGTGAACCATTAAGGACTTAAAACATAACCTTGCCAAGGTTAAACTTGCGGAGGCTTGAATGTTGAAGAACATTGATATTCGGATTTGTCTTCACGATTGAATGATCTTTAATTATTCTTAGATGGTTGTAGCGGTAAACAACATACTCTAAAGGCAATGGATAATGTCCTTACAAATCTCCCCCTATGTCTATGCCGGTACAAAATAAAAACATCTGAATTATCAAAACCAAAATGCCTATAAGAATCTAATACCCTCTCACGAACCCAAAACTAAAAAGGTACTAACATGTTAGTCCAAAACTTTTCTTCAAAATCTTCAACTTCAAAAATCTTTAAACCTTTAAGCTTTTCTCATCAGGGTGTGCAACATATGATCTTCAATATTTTTACTTACCCACATGAGACAAAGCAAATACCTTCGCGAAATATCAATTTTGAAATGATATAATAATAAATCAATCAACAATAATCAAATCTCCCCTATAATGCAAAAACTCCCCCATAACTAATTCTCCCCCTTTTATTTGTCCAAAATAGATAAAGAAACGAATAAACAAAAATAATCATGGAGATGTCACGATAAATATGATCAAACTACGCTCATGCAAAGAGAATAACTCAAAATCATTCACACGCTATTTTTTGTTTTTCAATTTTTCATTCAAAAATGCGAAAATAATCTGACAAAAATCACACAGCATGAATTTACACTAAGACAACCAAATCATGAAAAACAGAATGAATGGGTGTCAACATATTCGATCGAAAAATCAAAGAAATCAAACATAACATAGGTGCACGGTGAATATGTGTACTCCTAACGAATGAATCTCAAAATCGTCCTTAGGTGTTAAAAAGTGTAGAATTCAAATGACATCGACTCAATCCATCAACACATCAAAGTCAAAAGTGATTCACACACTAATAACGTCTAAAACTATGTAAAATTCTTTTTCATGATGCTTTCAGGACGTGTAAACCCGTTTTTCATTTCTTTCCATCCAAACTCCCTCCTTAACAATTATCATTATATTTTTCTTTTGAGGTGGCTCCTTTTTGGCATATTTATCTTTTTATTGCCTTTAAATTTTTCAGGCTCTTTTAAATGATGTATTTCACAATGAGTTAATTTTGAACTCTCGCAGCCCTTTCCCGTGATTCACTCATCATATTTTGTTACAATTAAATTCCTCACGGTAACAGGTTTTTACATGCACTACTTCTATTGTCAAGTTTAATCGCACATGGTTCGTTTTACAAATAGAATTAAGATGAAATCACTCTGACCAATATGTGATAAACAAGTACAATAATCAAACAAATCCGTGTAAGTGTGCATTAAAGGAACTCATGAGTCAAACATGTAGGTAGTAACACTAAATTACATCCCAATGACTCCAAATATTGCAAAGCATAAAAATGAAATGATGATGCATATCAAAACACTATCAAATCGTCACGTGGATATGAAATGAAATTGTGACTCGGTCATCCTAATGTCCATCCATATACGATGTATAACAAAGTACAAAAATCCTTTTTGTCTTTTTCCAAAAAAAATTTCAAAATAAAATATTTTTGGCTTTTTTAAATTTTTCTAAAAAAATGAAAATCTTTTTGTATTTTTCAAAAAAATTTAAAAACAGAATATCAAATACAAAAATGATAAACACTTGCAATAGGCAAAAATATCCTCATGCAAAACAACATATTCTACCAAACAAGTCTAAACCTCAACCGATAGGTGTGATGTAGTTTTCCAAAGGTGGTAACATCCTATGAAAAATCTCCATTAAATCATGTGAAGTCGTGGCCATAAAATTTACCTGCTCCTTGATATGTGCAAACTCTCTCGTGTAATCATCTAGAGCATCATGTGTGGGTGCGTGTGTGTGAACATGTGTAAGAGAAAAACGTGATACATGATCCAACTTTAAATAAAACTCTCTAAGGTGTCCTATGTGCTTGAAAATATGTGCAGACATAAACAGGCCTAGGTACACCTCTCTCAAAATGTCTCCAACGCACTCTCCTATCAGGTATGGGACGTCTAGGTGGGTTGGGTTGAGAGCAATGTGAATCTAACACTATAGTGGGACCCATCTCTGGTGCAACTTGTGAAATGGACTCACCGTCATGACCTATTCCTACACTCTCACCTATGTCCAAAATAGGATTAAGATTTAACTTACGAAACCTACTTAGATGAATTATCTAAAGGGACTTTGACCTCTCGGGCATGTTTGAGATCACTCTCGAGTTGGGATACACATGTCGTCAGATTAGATACCGTGTTGGCCATATCACTCTTTTTCGGCCTAAAGTTATCAACTGCTCACCCAAAGAAACCTTAACCTTCTTGAGTTGACTCTCTTTTGCCTCAAACACCCTCAAACTCTCTAAATCTCTAACCTTAAGAGTTAGGTCTTTGTTTAACTTTTTGGTCTTTAGGGTCTCGGCATAAAAATCTTTAATGCAATCTGGAGCTCACTATCACCCTCACTAGAGCACTCACTCTGAGACTCGCTAGAAACACTCAAATCATCCTCAGGGGTATCACGTGCACAAGTGTCCTCATCGTCGTGGTACAAACTAGGTGTGCTCAATTGACTAGCAGAAAAAGCAAGAAACTTCCCATGTGATGACTTATCCCCAGAATCTTTCACCTCTTTCTCACTATTGCTAAGTGTAGCTGGCATGGCAATATTTTTTCCCTTTATCTTTAGCCTAGTTGGACACTCAAATTCTTTATGGACTCTTTCCTCACACTTAAAACACTTCTCCTCTTCCTCTTTCCCACCGCTCTCTTTGGCCTCATTTTTATTTTTCTCAAAAAATCTTTTATTGGAAGAATTTTGTTTTGAAAACTTGAGAAACTTAAAAAAAATCGCAAGCATTACCATATCAAAATTAAACTCATCCTCAGACTCGGACTCACAAAAACTCACTTTCTTTTTCTTCTTAGACTAGGCTTTAAGTGTTATCCCTCTATCCTTAGGCTTGATAGTGTCAGGAAATATGTCAATTTCATATGTCTAGAGCTCTCGTACCAACTCTTCTAATTTCAGATGACTCAAATTACGTAATGTATTCAAAACAGTCACTTTAGGGATAAAACGTTTTGGCAGGGATCTTAAATTCTTTTTAACCACTCGTGCATCAAGTATAGGCTCGCCAAGATTGAAACTAGTGTTGATAATATCAGACAAACGTGCATAAAAGTCATCAAATCACTCAGTCGCAAGCATGGTTATCGTTTCAAATTGAGTAGTTAAATTTTGAATTTTAGACTCTTTGACCGCGATAGTGCCATCGTAGGTGAGTTGCAAAAACATCCCACACTTATTTAAACATGGTGCACATCATAATACGTCGGAACTCATCGGGGGTGATTAGTACAAATATTTCACTAAGTCCACGTAAATTAAAAGTGCTCCACCTAAACTCATCCTCACTCCAATCTGACACAAATTTTAAATTCATGACATTATTTGCGGTAACAGTGGGAGGACTCCAGTCTCTTTCACAAATAACCTAAACTTTCTCATCAATTTCTGTTAAATGTGATTTCATGCGGCTTTCCAGTAAGCATAATTAGACCCGTCAAAAATTGGCAACCGATTATATAAGCTTTCATTAGAAAACATTGCAACAATTTTTACAAATTAGATTTTTAAAAAAAATCAAAATCACATAAATTTTGCAAAAAATAGGAATTCACAATAAATTAGTAAAACCTTCTCTAATAATAATTTGTAAATGAGTTATTGCTGTGTGAGATACCAACTTGAAAAAATTCACAAATTCCCAATATAAACTTATTTAATTAGAGTCAATTTTTAACCAAATTAAATCATCCCCTAAATACGAAACTTTGTGAGTGTGTGTGTGTCAACCATCACAAATAAAATAGTTAACTCGTAGATTTCAAGAAAAAATCCCTTTAGGGTAAAACCTTTTTATTTCACTATATAAAATAAATCTCAACTTACATACACAATGAAATCCGCAATGAGTTAACCGCAAAAAATCAACATAGAGCCAGCAAGAACCGCAGCTCTAATTTAGCCCAGAAATACCCACGAGCACCCCCTATCTACACGCAGTCATCGTCAGCACAGTAATCCCCTCAAGAGCATCTAGATTAGCAGTTGAGATCTTATCTATAAGAGAAACTTGACACAATATATGTTCTTGGGTCCCAAAATAACTCACATAAACTATTAGGAACTTGTAATTGGAAACAAAAGGGATTACAACCCTAAAAGTGTGAAGACAAAGTATTTTGCCAAAGCAGTTTCGACTATTGAAAATTCTCAGGTCTTTTGATAAAAAACGAAGTTAGAAAAACCAATTTATAGAAAATCTAAGGCGGTGCGTCGCTCGAACGAGATAACATTATCTCTCGAACGATGACATGTGTCATTCAAATGACTTCGCACGACATAAGGATGTCACTCGAACAAGAGCTTATGTCGCTCGAATGAAAAATTAAAAAAAATATATTTTTTGTTTTGTCAGAAAATAGTCCGCCTCAACACTAAGAAAAATATTTTTGACAAAAAACTCTGCTCCAACACTTAGAAATTTTTTCATAAAAGTTATCCCAATATTCTAAGTAAACCATTAAGGACTTAAAACACAACCTTACGAAAGTTAAACTTGCGTAGGCTTGAATGTTGAAGAACTTTGATATTCGGATTTGTCTTGATGCTTGAATGATATTGGATTATTCTTCGACGGTTATAGCGATATACGATATATGCTAAAGGTAACGGACAATGTCCTTATAATAACTGGCTAGAGCATATGGTGCGCATAGCCGGTGGTGTGGAGCCCGTTGAAGTATGCGATTATTGGAGGATTCTAAGAAAAGATAAAGGAATAATGAACACGTCAAGAAATGGGTTGTGTGATGAAACGTGTTAAGACAATCGAACTTGAAATAATTAATGAATGTTTTGATAAATGTTAAAATGGACAAGTAAATGTGTAAATTGATTAATGTCCATAAGGTAAAGGAAAGATAAAGTAAGTGGCGAATGGGTGATTAAGAAATGTGAGTGGTTAAACCCATAATTAGCACAAGAGCGTGTTGTACAAAGGTTTCAAAGTGTAAATAAGTATTTTCTAATATGTTGATCGCATGGGTTGAAAAGGTGATTTTTAATGAAAATACTGATGTAGATTGGTTAAAATTAAAAGGGTAGTTTTGGTAAAGAAATGGTTTTGGGTCAATTCAAGTGGAGTTGTTTGAAATATTTAACTGTGTGTGTTAAATAAAGGGATGAATGTCAAAAATGAGGAAAAAGTATACGTATACGTATGTGGATGAATAAGGTTTTCAGAAGTAAAATAGTTTCATGCATAAGTATAAGTATGTGTATGTATATACATATACGGTAGTTTGATGTGCATATAGGAATAACGTGTTAGAGTCTTCTTTCAGTCATTCGATTCTATATTATATTGTATATTTCTCAATGGGCATTCGGTACACTCCCTCCTTTTGTTACGACGGGTTGGGTGCGGTTTCATATTTTGAGATCGTTATACAGGTATGTGATAATGCATAAATATTATGTATTTTATCCCTCGAACTGACACATTTTAGCCCCCTCGGGTATCTTATTCCCTGTAATTATGCCCGTTAACCATACAACCTCGGATTTCTACGTTAACATGTTTTACAAGGGTTAATTGAGCTTTTGTAGGTATTTGTATGCTAAGTGTGAAGTTCAGACGCTTTTCGCTCGATTTCTATACACGATCGCATGTTCAAGGGCATTTTAGTCTTTTCACAGCCTGGGAACCTAGACCAACATCTGCACGGAAGTTGTAGCCCTCCTCGTAAGCTTTGTGTGGCTGTGAACGGTGCACGATTTCGATTCAGAATGAAGAAGTTACGGTGATTTTTGCGAAGGAGAAATGCAATGAAACAAAAAGAGAAGAAAAGATGAGGAAAAGGAATGCAGTGGGCTAGCACCTGCTTGATAGATCGATCGATCAAAACCATCGATCGATCGATCGATCCTTCATATTTTGCCATCGAGCTGAGACAGTGGGCTTGGATATTTACCATCGATCGATCGATCACAGGGTATCGATCAATCAATCCCTTGTTTCCAGCTAATATTTTAGCTTTTCTTTTCTTTTCTCTTTTCTTTTCTAATTTAATTCCACTTAGTATATTAGCCTTTTTTGTTGTAAATATCAAATATATTGTATTTTAGATAGTTTTAGAAGATAGTTTAGCTTAGGGTTCGGGTTTTTGAAGAGTTCTGCTTCATTTCTTCTTGGATTGACACCCTTTTTGGTTTGTAAGTTGACTATTCATTCACCCTCTCCATTTAATATAAGTTGTATTTACAATATTCTTGCTTTGTAGTGTAATTTACTTGATTTCAAAATTAGGTTTACGTGCTCTCTTCTCGTGCTTTCTAGTGTAAATTTATCGCGTTTATTTACCGCTTTCATTTACCACGTTTTTACCATGCTTTCTAGCTAATTTAAATTAGGTTGTGTTTGAATGGAACTCACTCGGGTTGACGCGTTGCTTTGCTTTGGTGATGATGTTTACGGGTCTATTTTGGTTGCGTTGTCCTAGTTATTGTGCCTAGGAGATTTGACGGGGCATATCATGTATGTCCCGTACTTACGACCTTTCGTGCATAATTTCTGAGGTATTTGTTGATGCCAAAACCTTATTAGGCTTTTTTGTGGATTTAGGGGTGTGACAACCCTTGATTTAATTAATTGTCGAAATGAGACACATTCATAATAACTCATTGACCCATGTATCCATTTTATACTAATTAACTAGGGTGAGGAATATTCGACGCAACCTATAGTTTTACTCGCTTTCTTAATCTAGATTTATTTTGCCTCGCCTAGATTAACATTTCCCTTTTATGCATCTTTTCCATTTTAGTTTGTAAATCATATTTTACACTTTTATTTTGGAGTATTAAATCCTATAAATTCTAGCAACTCGTCTCTGTGGATTTTCAATACCTGACTTACCGCTTTGCTTGCCTCACAAGTATAGACGTAATTTAGGCTTTTTTGTATTATCGCGGTGAAACGAAAACAACGACTGTGCCCCTACACAAGCACACCTTTCACGTGCTGATCAAAATAGCTTCGTTACCGGGGATGAGTTTGTTTTAGACTTTATTTGATTTAGTATTTCGTAATATTTTCTTTCTATTTGTATTATTTGCTAAACTTTTTGCAGGACTTCCACATTTGAGCACTTAGATACGCTTGAATTTCCTGCGCGCACCTATTTTGTGGAATCCTCCACTTCGAGCAACTTTTGGGGTAAGCATGTATTATTCCAATTCTTTCGGTAATCATTGTTATAATTCTCAAAATGCCCATAATTGTATGACTTTCGGTCAATACTTAGAGTCCCAAAGAATTTCAAATTCAAATATGACTTTGGGCAAGTATAACGAAAGTCAAAACTTGGGTTATTGGAATTTTGATGATGTTGATAATAATTTTGGGCTTTTACCTCATTATAATAGGAATTTCGAAATGAATTGCAATAGTTTTCAAAATTCCTATAATAATGAGTTTTCGTTTATGTCCGATGGTAATTTTGAAAGTTCCCATTTTCATGTATCCGCACCTCGACCTATGACATTCGGTGAGGGCTTGCGTATGTATGAGAATGAGAAAATTGAAAATCATTATCGGGAAGAAAATCGTTTGTGGGAACATGACTTGGATTTATTATTTGAGTTCGATGACGATTTTTCTTTTGAGACTTTCGAAGTCGAAGAATGTTTTGAACCAAATTAGGTACTTTTCCCTACTTTGGAACAAACCATTCTAGAATTTTCCCATTCCATAATAGATATTGAAAGTGAGGATGAAAATGACGTAATATCTATTTGCAATGAAACGATTTCTTCTTTGGTCCCCAAAGAAGAACATTTCATTGAAAAATATATTATTTCATTCAAAACTATATCTTCATGCGATGATGATTCATCTCAAGAGTTTGAATTTCTTTCATCCCCATTTTCATTCTCTATTATCACACTATCACAAGTACCCAATGATTCGATCTCAAACTTTAATGCTTTAAACCTTTTCGCTGATGAGGAGTACTTGTCGAGTTGCCTTCCACGATCGCATCTTTTCCCTTGTGTACGCCCCCTCCCATTCCAATTTAAAAATCCTTGGGAGGATATTCAGCTTTTCTCAGTCCCCACATATTTTTGTCACCCGTTCAATCCAAATCTCCCATCGTCCCTCCAAAATTTTTAATTGGCGATGGTTCCTTTCTTACGCCTTACACATGCCTTCCATTGTTCAAACGAAATTCATATTTTTTGAAAGGGATGCTCGAGAGTGAGGGTACGCCGATTATCCTCCAAAGTCAAATCGTTTTTGTGGTGGACCCTCAGTTATATAGACTTCAAGTATATAGTTAGCGTGAAGCCTAAATAGTAGGTTGTATATACTTAGTTTTTATTCATTTATTCTTTTTATCTTTCCTTCCCCTTTTTAATTTAGTATCTTGTAATTAGTTAACTTTTTGTTATTTGTTTTAGTTATGCTTGGTACTAACTTTTTTTGTAGATTCTTTGGACTTGTTCTTACGGAGATCGCTCCATTTTGGGTAAATATCACTCTTTTCCTTCTTAAACTTGGTTCTTAATTAACATTGAGGACAATGTCAAGTTTTAAGTTAGGGGGTGTGGGATATTCTATCCATTCATTGGTTGTGTCCATGTTTTTGCTCACGTGTTAGTTACTTATTATGCTTTTCTTAGAAAAATTAAAAATTTCAAAAAGATTTTCTTTCTTTTTTCTCCTTTATTGGGCGTTTTGACCTTGTTTCCGATGATAAATTTCAATAATTGCTCGATTCAATAGACAACCCAATGATACATGTTCTCGATTTTAGAAGTTACTAGACTTTAGTCTCAATTATTGACATTATGAATAACTTCATGAATTAAACTTTAATCCCATGAGCACATGCACTTTTATTATTCTATTGATTTGGTTTAAGATTTTATAACTCGGTAATCTTTTTTTTCATTGTATATATTTACACCGAGTAAGCTTTGTACCTTTCTTCGTTTGTGAGTGTATACACTATTCTTTTCTCATTGATAACGTTGAATTCGTTGGTAATCTCTCTATTCTTTCATTTGATCGTTCATTAATTGAGTTCATACTTGAAATGTATTACTTGATCATGATTTTCATGTATTGTTTTGACTCGAGAATTGCGTAAACTTTTTGAAATGATCATAGGCCCTCCTTGTTATATCACCTATATTGACCTTGACCTCACCCTTATATGTTTAACCTCGTCAACCCCTTTGAGCCTAAATATTAGTCTTTCATTTCATACCCCAAAATCCCATAACCAACTCCAAATTGGATTTTTAGCCCATACATATTACTTTCCATACCCTTGTTAGGAATGTTGCTTGGGATTGAATGATGTGATTTTGTTCCGGTTGCAATTTAGGCATGTGGGAGTTTAAAAAGTAAAGAAAAGAGATGTGAAAAAAGAGAAGAAAAAGAGAAAGAAAAAAGCAAAAATAAAACATGAGAAAAAGAAGAAAAGAAAAGAAAGAGAAAGTTGTAAATGCTGTGTATATAGTTAAATAAGCTTTGATTACTCTCCAATTGTTATAACCAATGCCTTTTTGGAACTTGTTTTCCAATTTTTATTTTGCCCACATTTTCCCATTATCCTGAGTTTTCATCCCGAACACTTTGAATCCGTACATACATATCCTTCATTTCGCACCCTAGCCTAGCCTACATTACAACCCTATACAAGTCCTATGTTATCTTAGGGTGAATTTAATTTAAAAGTTGAAATAGTTTGATAACCTGTGAAAATGAATTTCGCCTCCTTTAATGTGCGGTATCTTTCATTGAGATTACAGTTTTTCATTTTATATATAGCATTCTTCATTTGTGATATGTGTACGACCTAGTTTCCAATTAATTTACTCTTTATACCCGCATGTTTCGTGTGTTACCTCACTGTTTTGAGTGAATTCACTTGATGAGTGTAATGCCCGTGAGGATTGAATTTATGCTTACTTTAATGTTTATCCGGTTTATATAAGTTTTTCGCCAAATCACACTTTGCATGTGCTCGCTCCCCTCCTATATCTTAAAGTTTTCAATTCTATGAGGTGCATTCTATAATGTCAATGATTTGGACTTTTGTTTGAATTCATTCACTTTGCTAATAATGCGTATGAAATCTTGTTCGCTATTGTTGGACATCCCATGTTGGTTTGGGCATATTTTGAGGAAACCATGTGATGTTTGTGGGTATCATCCCCGAAAACCCTCATAAGATGACACTCGTCCACCAGGGTAACCTAGGGGTTTAACGGCTTATTGCATACGCTAAATGCAATCGAATCGCCCGCAAAAGTGGTTTGCTTGTAGTTCTTATTGCATCCTATTTCATTTCTAGGGACTAGCAATGTGTAAGTTTGGAGGTGTGATAATACGCAAATATTACGTATTTCATCACTCGAACCAACGCATTTTAGCCCCCTCGGGTATCTTATTCCCTATATTTATGATCGTTAACTAGACAACCTCGGATTTCTATGTTAACATGTTCTGCAGGGGTTAATTGAGATTTTATAGGTATTTGGATGCTAAGTGTGAAGTTCAGACGCTTTTCGCTCGATTTTCGTACACGATCGCACGTTCAAGGGCATTTTAGTCTTTTCAAAGCTTGGGTACCTGGCCCAACATCTACACGTAAGTTTTATCCCTCCTCTCAAGATTTGCGTGGCCACGAACGGTGCACGATTCCAATTCAGAACGAAGAAGTTACAGCGATTTTAGCGGAGGAGAATTGCAATGAAACCAAAAGAGGATAAATGAGGAGGAAAAGGAATGAAGTGGGCTGGCACCTGCTTGATCGATCGATTGATCAAATCCATCGATCGATCGATCCTTCACATTTTGCCATCGAGATGAGACAGTGTCCTTGGATATTTACCATCTATCGATCACAGGGGATCGATCGATCGATCCCCTGTTTCCAACTGATATTTTTGCTTTTATTTTCTTTTCTCGTTTCTTTTCTAATTTAATTTTGCTTAGTATATAAGCCTTTTTGTTGTAAATGTCATATATATTGTAGTTTAGATAGTTTTAGAAGATAGTTCAGCCAAGGGTTTGGGTTTTTGAAGAGTTCTTCTTCATTTCTTCTTGGATTGACACCCTTTTTGGTTTGTAAGTTGACTATTCATTCACCCTCTCCATTTAATATAAGTTGTATTTACAATATTCTTGCTTTGTAGTGTAATTTACTTGATTTCAAAATTAGGTTTACGTGCTTTCTTCCCGTGCTTTCTAGTGTAAATTTATCGCGTTTATTTACCGCTTTCATTTACCACGTTTTTACCATGCTTTCTAGCTAATTTAAATTAGGTTGTGTTTGAATGGAAGTCACTCGGGTTGACGCGTTGCTTTGCTTTGGTGATGATGTTTATGGGTCTATTTTGGGTGCGTTGTCCTAGTTATTGTGCCTAGGAGATTTCACGGGTCATATCATGTATGTCACGTGGTTACGACCTTTCGTGCGTAATTTCTGGGGTATTTATTGACTCCAAAATCTTATTAGGCTTTTATGCGGATTTCAAGGCGGGACAACCCTTGATTTAATTAGCTGTCAAAATGAGACGCATTTATAATAACTCGTAGACCCATGTATCCATTTTATACTAATTAACTCGGGTGAGGGATATTCGATGCAAACTATAGTTTTACTCGCTTTCTTAATCGAGATTTATTTTTCCTTTCTTGGATTAACATTTCCCTTTTATGCATCTTTTCCTTTTCAGTTTGTAAATCATCTTTTACACTTTCATTCTGGAGTATTAAATCCTATAAATTCTAGCAACTCGTCTCTGTGGATTTTTGATACCCGACTTACCGCTATGCTTGCCTCGCAGGCGTAGTAATAATTTAGGTTTTTTTGTATTATCGCGGTGAAACAAAAACAACGACTGTGCCCCTACACGAGCACACCTTTCACGCGCTGATCAGTATGTACTCTCTTTTATATTACGTTAGTAGCTCTGTATGTTCATACTCCGAGGTGCTCCCTACGGGATCCTCGCGTAGTTTATTTTGAAATTGAAAACGAATGCTAAACAAGTGAAACATTAATTAAAATAAAATTGGACTAGCAACATTATGTAGGTTGTTTCATTGCACTTCAAACCTAATGCTCGGATCATACTGGGTTGACTACCGGTTACCCATAAATATGGGATGGGGCTATACGACGAAATCTTGATATAATATTCATATAACAGCTAAACGATGTAACTATGAATAAAACATGATTACAACATGAAAAACTCAATATTAATTCGAGATTTACTCATAAAATCAAATTCTCTATCAAGAACCCTAGAAATTAATCTCAATCGATTTAATTCCAATATTTACAGATTTACGAATATATTCAAGGGTTTTATGAAGGATTAATACTACAAGTCAATTCCTATACATAATCTAATAACTTCAACTCAGATTCAAATAGAAATCAACCAAACCAAAGTAAATTGCCACTAATTATCACTTAATTAGTTAAATTACTAATTTTATAGAATTAATCTATATAATTCAAATCTTTATCACATTAGGGTTTAAATATATATATAGCCATAATTTAAATCAAGGTTAATCATACAAGTATTCTAATTAAACTTTCCTCAAATTTTGATGAAGAACAAGGGCCAAATTTTTTCTAGAATTCCCTCTTTTTCTTTGAGTCTTCCTCTCTCTAAGTTGTAAAATCCTCAAATTATTTTAATGTGGTAAATGAATTTCCTAAGGACTCATTAAGACCTTTTAAAAATTAGATTGGTCTTCGGCCTCAATAAATTTAAAAATTCCCTAATTCTTTATACTAACCTAATAGGCCCAAAATACCTTATTTTAAGTTAAAACCCATTATTTTAAATGTTACCAAAACTCATAAATCAGTAACCTTAGAAATCAATATTAATAAATGTTCCACATACAAAATATTATCCAATTTAAATTATAAATCATTAAAATCTTAATTAATTGATTTGGGTGCAACACGACATTATAGTTGACTACTTTATAGTCATTGGGACACAATGTCGAGGGGATAATGGAAATAAAGAAATCCTCAATATTAAACCCAGGGCCAATTCATAGTCTCCCATTATACTCAGTTACATTTAAAATATTTATTAATATTTTATCATGCCTTAATTTCCAATTTAGTTCTACAATAGCTATATGATATAGTGACGTCACACGTCACGAGCACACAATGATATTTATTTAAATGTATACAAAAATACAGGGTATTACAACTATGATGTAGCGAAGTGGATTCAATTTCCTCCTCATAAATGGGACATCTATAATAACCATGAGCATTGCAACCATATAAGGTCCCATATGAGTGGATCAATGGGATTACACGTGATATTTCCACCCATGTTCTATGTCATGTCCTATCATATCCATGGTGTAGTGAAAAATCTTTTTAACCATTGCCCGAGGATAAAATACTTCAATACCTTCTATGAAACTTGTGAGCACTTGCGAAATTATGCAGGTTTGTCTTTTCGACTCTCACAAACCATATGCTTGGCTAATTGCATACATGACACTTATCCTTCAGTTCATGTTCATTTTGATATAATATGCAATCATACATTCATCCATGAATACATTTTTACCTCAAACACAAAACCTTAAGTGTTTCTTCATGCTCAGATAACTATTTGTTAATGTGTTCTCTTTGGGGAGAATGTTTTTAACCCACTTAAGAAATTTGGTTACGTTGTTGCGTGAAGAAACAAATTAACTCTTCAAATTAGACAAACGGATCATTACATACAATACCGAGTGATCTTCTTCACGATTTTTATACAAAGGCCCAACCACATTGGCTTTCAACTGTCGATCTTCAAGTAATTAAGCATCAACTCGTTCATGGACTTGATGATAATGCACATTATTCATATCCATTATCGGTAATTTTGATGGTGGTGGAATCCGTAAGAACCATCAATTAGGTCAGTGAAAGGATGATGTGGTGGTGAATCATTCACCACTTCCACCTGGTGGGGTTTCGTTACTCGATCGGGTGCCGGTAATTCTTTCGAAACATAAAGTACATTATTTTCCCCATGGAATGCCCATTTCTTATAGTCTTGCGATATACCCCACCTTAATAAATGCAACTCAATGTCTTTCAAAGACTTAAATTTTCCGTTCATATAACAATTGCATGGATACATAATCTTGTCAGTATTAAGATTTATATATGGATATTTAACAAATTCACGAACGCCATTTACACTATTATCAAATACTATATTACTCTCTCCCATCCACTCTGTGTATCATGGTAAAACCATTAAATATTATTAAAAATTCAATTCACATGTATAAATAAGTTGAAAAGAAGCTCATGTTTGATACAAGAACTCTCAGTTTATAATTCAAGCAAATTCATTTAACCCAAGAAAGTTCAAGCAAACTCATTCAAATTTATTTTACCCGAACATTTAATAAATATGAAATAAAACCAAATAAATTAAGATGTCATTAAGTCCAAAATTTAAAATGAAAATAACTTATGATGCCAATAGATGTCCCACTTGATTATAACATTATAAACTTGTTCCTAAATAAAAATTGTTTATCGCCTAATCCTGACCAACAAATAAAGTAGCCAAACAATATAATGATTTTAATATAGGCCCTTGGTTGGAGTCAACATGTACAAGATCCTCTCCACAACCCTCATATATTTTATCAACTAATATCTGAGCCTCACCAACCTCCAAAGGGAGATCATGGATAGGTGTTTCGGCATTCATGGAAACAAGCTTGCACGTGCCAATGATAGAGATATCAGACAAGACCCTTAAATAATACTCCTTATCATATGCACAATGAATGGACGACGATGATCCATGAAATATTGAAGGAATAGGTAGTTGGGGGAGGAATGTTGTAAGAGGAGGCACTTCGGAGGAAAAACCTTGAGGCCTAAGAAAGGGTAGTTTTTTATAAGGAAATTTGGAGGGGAAACCATGTTGTTCACTAAATAATTGGTCCAACTCCTTGATATAATTTCTTAATAGTCCCAAGGTATTGGAAACATTAAAGATGTTTTTCTTAAGCTCTGACACTTCCCCTTTTTGTCCTGGCTTGTTCTTTTGCGTGGGTCGACATGTTACTTTTCACCGAAGAAATCTCGCCCAATAGAGGTAAAGTGTACTTGGCATATGTGATCTCACACCTATTGTCCTACCCCTTTTTTCCTTCCTAAGTACCTTGGGTTGGGCATCTGATTCAATGGCATAGGGGTTGCACTTGGACTAATTAATCGTCATGCCTTCTATCGTTTCCTGTAACATTATATTATAAGGACTATGATTTCAACATGATTTTATTATAATGTGTATATATAAGATAAATAAATTTAAACTCACCGGAGTCGGAGCCAAATTTTTTGAGAATTTATTTGTCTCTTTATCAAGTCGATCATGCAAGTAGACGTTGACCCGATTAGAGGCCTAGTCATGTCCACCCATTCAAACTTTAAATCATCGTATAATTTTTATGCAAGTTTTTGGGTATCAAATTTCTTTGACTCGTTATGTTTATTTTTCTCCCTCTAGAACAATTTTTCCTCTCTGGCCTCATTCTCCAAGAAGTTATTCCATTGTACGATGAACATTTAAACATTTTTCATAACTCTATCTTTTAACCCCAAAATATCATAACTTGTTGCCCCCTTCAGGAAAAAAATTCTTCTGAAGGTTCTTATGATAGGTTTTCATATATTCACTTACTCGGTAAATAATCTTTGCCTTCAAATCGGGTGTGAATGTAAAACTGTTACAAAGTTAATCCTACACAACATTCTTTATGGTAGGATCAACCTTCTTACATTTGTATGAGACCCTGACGCTCAAAATTATCTTTTTGAGAGACAAACAACGGGCTTTAAAACCTGGACGTAATTTTTTCCCCTTGTAGGATTCCCAAAATTGAAGAACCCAATGGAATTCTTATCATTTTCTTGGGATTGGGGAGGTGTGGGTGTTAGATTAATAGTTTTTTTTTTATTGAAATGACTCAAAGATAGAATGGTAGACTGAGCCTGCGGTGGAGTAAAGTATTACCAATCCACGAGTGATGAAATTGTGTTGGGGTGTAGTAGAGGATTAAGATGGAGATGTTATGTTATTTGATATATTATTTATGTTCTTGTTCGACATTTCCTACAAATAAATAAATAAAAAGTTCGAAAAGAATGTACGATAGTCATGTTTACGACTATATATATATATATATATAACTTTTCAATAGCTTTAAAAACATACTCGATGTGTCTGATTTCTATCCAATCGATATTAGGTTTTAATGTGGCCAACTGGGTGTAAGCGTATCTATGATTGGCAGGTTCGGGACATGAACTTGAAATCCTTTCTTCTTTAACTTATTTACAAGCTCAAATTTAATGTGCATATATCGCGAAACGTCACAATATAAGTGAATGCTCTTTTTACGAAGTTATATCCACAATGGATGAATATTTTTTTCTATATTTTCCAGCATTGTCACTAATATCACTTCCCTATGAAGGAGAAATACCTTCTCTACTGCCTCATTCCATCATTCTGGCAAGGAAAATAGAATACGATCGAATGGGCTCGCTTGCGAGAAATCAACTCCGTGATTTGAGAGGTAATTAAAATGTTCAATTTTCTTATCTCCATACTAGTAAATAAGAGTTCCCTCTATATGGAGCGCACTAATAAAAGATGTTTTAGTACAATCCAATTCCAACCTCTAGTACTTTTGTTGAAAGTAGTTATTACTGTGACACATTTTTTAGAGGAAATATATGGAAGGAGGGTGTGAATATGAGTCATATACGTAATGGATCTAATTAATCATAAACTAATTATTATTTTCCAATCGATAAATTATACATAACAAGTCCAATTTAAGTTTATTTTAATTAAAGTAATCCCAAAATTACGACGTGTCCACCAAATGTGCAAGTTCTTCCACCAATTTGTGTTCACCCAAACAACAACCACTAAAGGAATGGGTGAACACAACCACGATAGTTAACCAAATAAATATATCCATTAATATTCATCCTCATAATATCAAAAGGTCCAATTTAATTTTATTTTAATTAAATTAATCATAAAATTATTATGTATCCAGCAAATATGCAAGCCTTTCCATCAAATTTGTGTTCATCCAAACATCAACCACTTAAAGAAGGGGTGAACACAGACACAACAGTTAATCAGACAGATATATGGATTGATATTCAGATGCACGGTATCAACAAGTCCAATTTAAGTTCATTTTAATTAAATTAATCCTAAAATTACTATGTGTCCAGCAAATGTCCAAGCCCTCCTGTCAATTTGTGTTTACTCAAACAACAATCACTTATAGAAGGGGGGAACATGGCCACAACACTTAACCAAACAAATATATGCATCAAAATTCATCCACATAATATCAACAAGTCCAATTAAATTTTATTTTAGTTAAATTAATCTAATAATTACTATGTGTCCACCAAATGGGCAAATTCTTCCACTAATTTGTGTTCATCCAAATAATAACAACTTAAGAAAGGGGTAACACGATCACAACAATTAAACAAACAAATAAATGCATTAATATTCATCATCACGGTATACAAAAGTACAATTTAAGTTCATTTTAATTAAATTAATCATAAAATTACTATGTATCCACCAAATGTGCCAGCGCTTCATCAATTTGTGTTCATCCAAATAGCAAACACTCAAGGAAGGGGTGAACAAGGCCACAACAAGTAATATAGAATTTATAACTATATATAAGACTATGTTACATAAAAGAAAAGATAAATAAAATTTCCTGAATAAAAAAAGCAGCTAGAATTAGTTGAGCTTCATTAATTATTCTCCAATTGTATGCGTACATACATGGAACGAGAAAAAAACTTATTATTTAATCTAAAATATTATCAAATTACAATATTTTAAACATGTAATTTATGTATCTTGTATTACTTAAAAATTTTATTTAGGTAGAAAGTGCAGTCTATATATATATGTGTGCGTGTGTGAGTATATGTTTATATATGTGTGTGTGTGTGTGTGTGTGTGTGTGTGTAAGTGCGATTGTGTAAAATTATATATATGTGTGTAAGTGCGGGGAGTTGATGTATGTAAAGAAGCTCATGTATTTATATATTTATTTTATAACACGCACACATATTATAAATATATACATATATACATATAGCACGCACACATATTATAAATATATATTATAAAAATATATACATTATAACTGGAATAGTCTATATATTATAAAAATTAATACCCAAGTATAAATTATAAATCATAAAAATTATATACATATAACACGCACACACATTATAAATCTAAAATTAAATCCATTAACACAAAAAATGGATTTAATTATAAATGCCTTAATTTTTATAAAATATATACATATAACACGCACACATATTATAAATCATAATTTTACATTATAACATGCACACATCTTATAAATATATACATATATGTACATATACATATATATATATATATATATATATATATATATATATATATATATATATATATATATATATATATATATATATATAGAGAGAGAGAGAGAGAGAGAGAGAGAGAGAGCAAAGAGAAAAAGAGAGAGAAAGGGGTCGGTAATATGAAATAAAAACCATAAGGGGTTTAATTTATAGTCGATACTTGGTCATTGTTCCTGACCGTGACCCCTCCTATAACCAATTATATTTGTCATGGGTCCTAATGTATTGTCGCGGTTCCCAACCGTGACCCCTTGTGTCACCCTCTTCGGGTCACGGT
Organism: Sambucus nigra; assembly: GCA_949130495.1. NCBI lineage: Eukaryota > Viridiplantae > Streptophyta > Magnoliopsida > Dipsacales > Adoxaceae > Sambucus > Sambucus nigra. The sequence continues at coordinate 408,286,714 of OX422207.1, forward strand.
CCAATATCGTGACCATTGGGCTGTAACCAATTTGAATTAAAATGTTGTCACTGTTTTGTGTTACTGTTCAAAACCGTGACCATGCTTCACTATGGTTTGTTACGATTTTATCACGGTCCAAAATCGTGACCCTCAACTTGACAAAATTGGTGCCAAATTTCCCCCTATATGAGTTACGATTTGGTCACGGTCTGAAGCCGTGACCATGGTCATGTCTCACGGAAGATGGGTCACAATTTAAATGTATGACCACCGTGGTCATGTCTATGTCACCATTGGAAGGGGTTACAGTCTTGGTCACGGTATTTTTACTTTAATCACGGGTTTGTATCATGACATCGGTGGTCATACATTTAAATTGTGACCCATCTTCCGTGACCATTCCAGGTATATGGCATAGTGATAGCCCCCACATGTCACCAGAATAATAAGATATACACAATATCATAATGAGAACAATAACGTGACACTATCCCATAACACAACACGAATAAAAAATAACACAGCATGACACGACACGAATATCAGAATTTTTTAAATTTCATGCCTAAAAAATACAATAACACGACACGACACGACTCATAATTCCGACACAAACACGACACGACGCGACTTCGTGTAAAAAAACACGACACGGACACGACATATCGTGTCAATTTCGAGTTAATTTTATGTCGTTCCGTGTCCTTTTTTCGTATCGTTTTTAAAATTGTCACCCTAATCAATAGGCTTTTATGCCCATATGAAATATAGCATTTGCAATGCACCATATGGAAACTAAAAAGAAAAAAAGAAAAGAAAAATAATAAAATATCCTCCATTCTTGATATTGATTTATTTTTCTTAATTAGGGTGTTTAGAGAGAGAGAGAGATGAGGGGAGATTTAAAGGAGGAGAGTTTAAAGAGTTAGGGTATTTAGAGAAAGAGAAAGAGTGATATTTTGTGGGGTGGGCGGGGTTAATGGTGTGTATGCGTGTGATATTGTATGGGTTTTATTTTTAGCCATTTTTTAAGCTAGGCACAGACTTACAGTATGTATGTTAACATATATAATTTTTTTTTTATTTTATAAATGTGGTTTGGTCCGATCTAAACTCGCATTTTTAAACCCAAGACCGAAATTGAACCGATTTAGTCGGTCCTTTGTAATTTTGGACCGCATTGAGATCGTATTTATAAAAATCCATAAATGCAGATTCGGTTCGGTTCAGTTCGGTTATTTTGGTCCATTCGAGTTCATCGAGACCCTCATTTTTTTAAAACTTTTCAATACCCTCATTTTGTTAACTTTCCACTCAAACCAATAGCCTACACTCATGTTAGTGTTGATCATTTGAGTTTTTTCACCACTTTATGACCAGTTTTGCATTAAACCCCACTTTCTAAAATATTTGAGATACACCTCCAATTTGTTAACTATATAAAAAAAATAGGTCAAAAAAATTTATCACTATTTATTGAAAAAAGTCGAAAGTTTTCAAAACAATATAAGATGTCCTAAATATAAAATAATATGGAACAAAATTTTAAAAAAAAATTGAGAAAGTCCTGATTGGAATCTATTAAAAAAAATAGGAATATTATAGTTTCAAATAAGAAGAATGTATATCATAATAAAATTTGGAATTGGTTACCGGTGAAGACGAGATTTTTTCCTTGATATAGTGAGGATGAGACAACTGCAGTCGCTTGTTGAAAGCAGAGGTAATAGGACTTTCTCTTGTCAAATCGAGGGAGTAGTCATTTTAATTTGATCATCATTGACAATAATAAGATGTCGATCTTCAGAGAAATCACAATCTGACATATATTAAAACCTCATAATAGTATAATTTTGAAAAAATTCAAAACTATTTTCTGAATTTTGATATTTCAGAATAAAAATTAATTTTGTTTGGATTTTGTAATATATGTCGATTTTTAATTTTGACTAATGATTTGGATGAAGAGTTAATAGATTACGTTGTACTTCAAATATTTTTAAAAAATATATAAAAAAAATAGGGTTCCGTTGCAAAATTAATCATAAAAGTATGAGGAAATATCAAATGGGTAAGAGTGACATCAGTGTATATTAATGGTTTGGATGGAGAGTCCACGTAATAAGAGTGTATCATAAATTTTGAGGGGAAAAAAAATTAATTAGGGTTCGTTTGATAGCATTATTTGCCATGACAAATGACAAATAAGTTGACAAATATGACATTTGCCTACAATTTGGTGTGTTTGATAGCAAAATTTGCCTACAAGCTATTTGTCAATGTACAACACCTCTTATGCATAACATGTTGACAAATTTTGCTTTGTTATATGAGTGAGAAATATTTGCCAACAAATTTGCTAACTTCTTAAACGCAGTTAATATTTTAAAAAACAATTTAAAAACTATTTTAAATAATTAAAAAAAACTGTTATGAATATTTTAAAAATTGTTATGAATATTTTAAAAATTGTTTTAAATAGTTAAAAAAACTGTTTTAAATTAAAATCTGTTTAAAAACTGTTTTTTAGTAAAAACTGTTTTAATGTAAAAAATTGTTTTAATGTAAAAAATGTTTTAATGTAAAAAATTAAAAATTGTTTTGATGTGAAAACTGTTTTAATATAAAAAATTGTTTTAATGTAAAAAATTATTTTAATGTAAAAACTGTTTTTTCGTAAAAAATGTTTTAATGTAAAAAATTGTTTTAATGTAAAAATTGTTTTAATGTAAAAAATTTAAAAATGTTTTAATGTAAAAACTGTTTTAATGCAAAAAATTATTTTAATATAAAAACTGTTTTAATGTAAAAAAAATTAAAAACTGTTTTAACGTAAAAACTGTTTTAATGTAAAAATTAAAAACTGTTTTAATGTAAAAATTGTTTTTAGTAAGTAATTTTGGCGTAAAAAACTTTTTTTATATATATAGTTTGTTACTATTTTAATAAATAAAAACGGGAAGTAAAAAAGAAAAGAAAAAACTGATTTTATATTAAATAAGACTTGAGACGAAAATTAGAAAAAAAACATAATTTTTATTATTATATATGTTAATATGGAAGAAAAATGTGTTATTAAAATGTTTTGCCTAAAAAACTTGTTTTACCTTGTTTGGTGTTTGATAGTCTAATGTGAAAAAAAAATATTTGTTTAGTGCCAACACTTTTGCCCAATATGTATCAAACGCACCCTTACATATGCTGTAACTCATTCATTGTTTTAATATATTATCAACTTAAATAATAGCAAACCATGACTGTTTGGCCGAGTGGTCTAAGGCTCCAAATTGCTCTTGTCCGAAATGGCGTGGGTTCAAATCCCCCAGCTGTCATTAAATGTTTTTGTAATAAGTTTGTCTTGACCATATTAATAGATAATTAGAGTTTTCCCCGTCATTTTCACAAAAATGTCCTTTATTTCAGCTTCCCTGCTTCATTTTATTTCCCCAAACTCCATACCCAATTTGAAATTAGGAAGAAAAAAAAATCTCTACACAAACAAAGAAATTAATTCAAAACTTAACATATCAAAACCACACAAATCAAGGTTGTAGAAATTGTTATCAAACGAATCCAAACACTTGCGACCACAGACACTATACACTAAAATAGCCTTCTGAGCTTCTTGTCTTGGAGGATCAATTCATTTATTCCTAATCTATAAATTAGTACACATACACATAAACAAGTTCTAATCCCTCTTGCTCGTGGAAATTATGAAATGTTTGATTTATATTGATTCAAAATCTAAGATTTAACATATGTCAAACCAAATTACCCTGTCTCATCAATAAATAGAATAAATAATTCATTTGGTCCCTAAGCTATCTACACATTTTCGTTATGCGCATCAAGCTAGGAGTTTACATCATCATCTGCAGACAAACCAAAATTGTGTTTCATCATTAGTTAAAGTGAAATAGCACAATTGGCTTTCCGGAAAATAAGATGAATCGATATGATAAACGTGCACGATAATTTCAAAATGACCCTGAACTATCAAAATGTCAATTAAGCTCCCAAACAATGAATATGGATTTAACAAGTTCCTTTCATTAGTTTCCAAGTTAAATCTGACAGAGAATAATTTTTTAAGGGAAAAAAAGAGTTCTTATGAATATTTGAAGATAAAATTGTAAAATAATTTTAAAATATAGAAAAAAATGAAGAAAAAAAAACATTTGATTTTATCTAATTCTAAACCATTTAGACTTAAGAGGTACCAAAAAGTGTTTATTTTTTTAAGTGATTAAGAGGGTAACGGCTATATTTAGCTCTTAATGATTAAGAGGTAGAGTTACGTCTGAAGTCTGAATCAGTCTAAATACATTCATTCAGAGGTATATTCAGACATAAATCAAACATATTTTTCAGATTCAAATTTCAGAGTTCAGATTCAGTCTTCAAATTTCAGTTTCAGATAAAAAAAACAAACGTAACCCTAATCTCTCCTCCACCCACCCACCTAGGCCTGTCAATGGGTCGGGTCTGGACCCAGATCCGACCCGAACCCGATCCGTATAATAGGGTCTGAGCATATTTTTTTGGACCCGAGACCCGAAGACCCGAAGACCCGAATACCGAAGACCCGTTTATTAAACGGGTAGGGTCTGGATCTTATACAAGACCCGGACCCTAAGACCCGACCCGAATTGTACATTATTATTTTTTAAATTTATATACATATACTATAAATTTATATATATCTTATCAATATAACATGTAAGTAATATATATAAAAATATATATTTATGTATATAATAAATATAAATAATATATGTTTTATTTATACTAATAATATTCTATAATACATTACAAAATATTTTAATTTAAGATTAAAAAATAAAGAAGGGGGATCATATAAAATAAATATATATATTTGGCCAGACCCGAACCCGAGACCCGAAGACCCGAACGGATTCGGGTCTGGATCCAATATTGTAGACCCGATGAAGACCCGAACCCGATGAAGACCCGATTACACGGATCTGGATCTCCCTAAACCCGACCCGACTCCGACCCGTTGACAGGCCTACACCCACCCCCAAAACAAAAGAAAAAAAAACGCCCATCCTCCGGGAAACAACCCACCCACTCATATCCCATTCTCCAGCAAAACCTTCCCCCCACCATCCACACCCAACCGGAAAGCCCTTTTCTTTGGTGGGTGTTTGTTTGAGAGATTCCGACAAGATGGTGTAACTTGAAAACCCACATCGCATTCTTTATGAGAGGTCGTTTTGATACGATCCGACCATAAGAGAGGTGGTTTCGATGGTGAAGGAGAGGAAATGAACTGATTGTGATTTATGCGGAGAACTTGTTTCTTATTATTTTATTTTGCTTGTTTAGTTAAATTATAGTTTAAACAAAGGAGGTTGTTTGTTTTTTTTCTGATTTTAGTTCGAAAGATGGTATATTTCACTCGAACAAACAACCTCGATTTTTTTATGCTGAAATTTCACCATAACCAATGGGGTAAGAACTCCTTTACAAGTACAATTTTGAAAATTAAACTTGCCCATATCAGTGGAACAAGTGTGTTGAATACTTTTTCTCCTACAATCTTAACCTAGTTTATGATCTTCCAATCTCTCGTGCTGCCAAAATAAACACCGCTTACCTACAGTAGGCACTCAATTTTTTTATAGACCATAGTTTTGAGTGGTTCATAAGGCCTCATCTGTTTTACTTCCAAACATCAATCACATTAAATTATAACTTTACTAAAGCACTACACGCCACAACCCCCATGAACACAATCTCTACATGGAATAACAATTTTAAACAAACCCACCAAGAAGAAAGGCACAATAAAACCATCGTTACAACATTGAATACGACAGAAATAGACACTGTCACACTTCTAGTTTATTTTTCAAGCAAAAAAACATTTCCTTTTTCCCTGTGTGCAGGGGTGTTTGTTTGAAATGATACGTTTAAGTCTTGAGTGAAAGGCACGGATGATGAAGTCGTTTGAACAGTTAGCGAGGTCATGAAAGTTGGTAATCACAGATTTACAAACCACACTCGGTCTTACCAAGTTTTTTTTTCTGATCATCAGTCCAACCAGACTTATATGTGCAGTATTTGGTAGCGTGAAACAAAAACCATCAAAATTTAAATCACAGTGACACAAAATCAAGTATATCAGGTGTGGATCGGAACTGGAAAAATCAATAAGCCAAACCAAGCTAACACGTTTGATCGGATTGGCTTGGTTTTTTCACTATTTGTTCTGCTCCAGTTCCAAAAATTACTGAACTAATTTTTCCGGTTTGGTTCTCGGTCCCATCACAAACACATACCGAACCATAAACCGATCCGTCCCAGAACCAAACCAAACCGTGTGTAGACATTGTGGTGGCTATGGAGACTATACAAAGCTTACATAGTAACAACGATTAATCTTGGAACCAAGTGACAAGATGCTGCCAGCACCCATTTTTCATTTGCAGTGAAAGGTTGTCGGCAGTAAACAACTCACTACTTGTGACTTAAGTACTCTTCTTTCGGGCACAACAGATTGAAACAAATGATGTAATAAACTGTCCCGTGGCAACCATCCTCCTACCTTCAAAATATTTTGTTTCAAAATATGTTAACAAAAATTATGAGGTTGAATCACCACAGGCATACGCAAGTATATGTAGAACAAGGAAAAGTCTCTGTGCCAACTACAAGTTTGATTCCAAGTGCATTAAAACTTCAACATTACTAGTAGACCAAAACTTGGTACACAAAAACTCAAAGCCTATTAACCCATTTCCTATTAGTTGGTAAAAGGACTTTGTACGTATAGAATTAGTAGAACAAAGGTATCCATCCTATCCAAACAACCTCATTGCCTATTATTAACCCACTTCCTATGACAATTGACATACAGGTCCGCTCAGCTACAAAAAGAATTCAGAAAAGTATGATGCTTGCTTTTAGAGTGCCAAATTACTCATTTTAAATATAATTCGTCTCATTTTGGGCCAATATCTATATTTCTCATTAGAGAATGAAAACAATTAAGAAAGAGGTTATTATTTGATGTAGCCCTTCATTGCTCTATAAAGAAACGGCCATGGTATCTAGGGCCGGCAAAACTGACCCGATCATGACAGTCCCACCCATATTAACCCGCAATGGATTCAAATGGGTACAATAGAGTTTGCTTCCTGCGGGTCATATAATGGGCCCTTCCAAACCTCGGCGGATTTAAGCGGGTTGATGAATGACCCATTATCCTACCCATTTAAACCCCAAATTAGATTTACGGTCTTGGTTTGGTCATTGGCAATGACTCATTGCTTGCAGGAGCCATATTCTGTTAACTTTCCTCTACTCACTTCTCTCTCTATTCTTCTGCTCCCACTAAAAGACCCAGGTACAACAATTCTAATTCTAGTTATCTCTCTCTCTCTCTCTCTCTCTCTCTCTCTCTCTCTCTCTCTCTCTATATATATATATATATATATATATATATATATATATATATATATATATATATATATACTAGGGTATGCCCGTGCCTGAAGGCACGCTGATAGTTTTAAAATGCATAAAGACGTGCCTTAATACGATGGCAAGTGCCCTCACTAAAGCTACAGTTGATCTCGAGTTCGGAACACAGGAGCAGCTTCTTTAATTATGCTTGTTCCCGAAGGCATGATCAAAATTCCAAAGTTTTCTAAGTACTCAATTGCAAAATGGTGAAAATTTCGTTCCCCGACAAAATTTCGTAAGTTTGTAATGCTTTTTAATTCCGAAAACAATCCAAAGATCGTAATGTTTTTTAAACATTCACATAAAGCTTTTAGAAAATGGTTGAAATAGTTTTGGAAATGTTTATTGTTTTTCTATTAAAAATATCTAATTTTTTTAATAAATAACCTTAAAAATAAAAAATAAAAAAACATTTTGAGATTGTCACTATTTTTTCTGTTAAAAAATTAAAAGCAACAAAGAGAAAATAAAAATAGTTTTTATTATTATTTTTAAATAATAATAAATAACTGTAAACATAGTAGCCAAATTGAGAAATTTTTGAATTTTTTTACGTACATACATATATACACCGTGATATGTACGCATTAAGTCAAATAGTTTTTTACAATCCATAATTGTAGTTCATATAACAGAGTCTCTCCATGCAGATCTAAGCCCAATACAGTTCTTCCCCAACCAATATATTATTATGCATGAAAAATCTACATTACAGATTATTATACTAAGATACCCATTTTGCAAAAATAAAGTCCTTATATGTTTTCCAAAAAGAAACCAAACTACTATTAACTAAAAAGTGGAGTAAGTAGACCCAATTAGTCTTAAACACAAATCTGAAAACAAAAAGGTGTATATTAGGGTCCGTTTGGTTGGCATAATTTGCCTAAGCAAATGCCAAAAAGTTGACAAATATGAAAATTTGCCCACATTTTGACTGTTTGGTTGCATAATTTGCCTAGGGATTATTTGCCAATGTACAACACCTCATATGCACAATCTGTGAGCAAATTTTGCTTACCAATTTGAGTGGGAAATATTTACCCACAAATTTGTCAACTTCTTAAACGATTTTAATGTTTTAAAAAATAATTTAAAAACTGTTTTAAATAATTAAAAAACTGTTATGAATATTTAAAAACAACTATCGAGATATAATAACAGTCAACCACGTTAAGAAATTAAAATACTTACAATAGTGACATGTAAATTGCTTGAATAAATCTAGAGAGACCCAAAAAAAAATCCATTTCATAAACCCAGTGCATTAAAATCTACCTTATTGTTGTGGGTCCCGCCAGGGCATCAAAATGTGCATTAAAAACTTGTACCTATTTTTGTCTTATACACTGGGTTTACGAAGTGTTTTTTTTTTTCTGGGTCTCCCTAGTGCTACTCAAATTGCTTTCCAAAACAACGTCAACCTCATATTAAAAACAAAAAAAATACTAAACATATAAATTTAATATTAAAAAAATTGGCCATTAAAGACAGCCTCATACAGAGAATACAAACTCACATGATTTAAAAAGATACCAATCCAATCTCATACACTATTTTCTCCCTCTCTGGTCCGATATGAATTGAGAGTCTATGAGGCTATGAGGTAGGTGGAACACACCCCAAACACGTCAAAGGAGCAAGCCCATACTTCAAAAGTAGAGAAAATCCTCCTGTAATCCAAATCTGATACCCATTTGCATCATAAAGTGTAAATGTGATCTTTGTGTCCGTACCCAGTTTTAAAACCAACCCAATTCTAACATACACTGATTACACAGAATCCAAATCCTGTAAAAAAATATCTTGATGTTAGATACTATGGAAAAGAGATCCGAACAAACCCAATATTGTCAGTCTTAAAAAAATATATGAACAAACCCAATGCAAACCCTCTTGAGACAAAAGCCCCCATACCTGCGGCACAACCTTTATCATTGTAGTAAAAAGAACACGGCCCAAACCTCAGGCAAGATGTCAAACCTCTCCCATGTGTAAAAGCTCTGACGCACCAGCACTGGACTTCAAACCTTTATGATTGTTTGGGAAAATTTTTATATTACAATTACAATTTAACACTGCTTGAGAAGGAACACACAATGGACAGTGAACATAACTTATTTGCTACCTTCTATTGTAACTTTGAATCCTTGCTTGATAGTGACCATAACAGTCATATGAAAGATGACGGTGACCATAGTCACTGTCGACTGCTTAGAAACCAATAACCAAAGCTAAAATCCACAATAATAAAACAACTCAAAATAAAGAAAAAAAACTATCCATGACGACACAGCCACCTTCTTTACCTCATCACCGGAGATCAAGACTGAACCAAATAAAAATGAGAAAAAAATATAAAAGAAAAATGATATCACAACTGAACGAAGAGAAAAACCCCATATTCAAAACAAAAAGAAAAACCCATCTTGAATCCCAATGAGACCCACTTTAAACTCCACCATCTTATCTTCTTTCTCAACCCAGTTCGTTTTTTCAATCCAAACACTACAGAGAACGGCTTTTATTTCAAAATCATGGTTTTTTAGTACAAAGGTTGGACTGATATCAGTTGGACCTCGATTAGAAAGGCAATATAAGATTCCCTTGGTTCAGTTCAACCACGGTATGTGTAAATCTATAGAGAATCAGGTTGTAGACTGATACCGGTTCAATCAAACTCGGTAGGGGATAAACAAAATGCATATACCTGGTTCAATCAAGTTTGATTTTTGTTCAATCAAACTTGGTTCAATCAACCACGGTATGTGTAAATCTATAGAGAACCACGGTATGCATATACCTGATTTCATAGAATTTATGTAAAGGTTGAACTGATATCACTTAGATCTGTACACTAAAGCGAAAACAAAATGCATATACCTGCGTTTAAGAGTTGACTTGATACCAACCATCCATATGCAGAGTCCACCGCCCACCCAACACCAACCACAAAAGCAAAAATAAACTTGTAATTTTTTAGCCGAGGTGCTCTTCTCTGCACCCTCATCGTCCTGGCATGCACTCATCTTTGAACCCTACAACAACCAAAAAATATACACAGAAAAACCTTAAAAACCAAAAATCAAAAACATTTAGAAGTTTAGGGCAATCAAAGCTAACAAAACATAGGGAAAATGAAATAAAATTGAACAATACGTATTCTTACAATTCCAGCCGAGATTTGTTTCTTCTTGGTTCACTTCAACTTTTTTAACAATCAAAGGTAAAAAAATAAACAGATCACTATGCTTCTCACAGAAAAACCTACAAAATCAAAAACCATAAGTCGTGAAAGACCCTAAAATCATATACCCAAAATAAAATATAATGAACACAATAAAGTTTAATTTGTAAATATGAGAGAGAGAGAGAGAGAGAGATAGAGAGAGAGAGAGAGAGAGTACAAAAATGCTCACAATTTTCTTGGGAAAGAATGCATAACCAAAATTTACACGAAGTAGGTTAAAAAGAGTAAATAAATAACATGTTCAGCATTTAGAAACAAAACATAAATTAGTCTCAAACCCATATGTCAATTCGAAACTGAATAAAAAGATACAAACAAAGATGACAAAAAAATCACCTAAGAGAAGCCACATGAGAGAAGCCGAAGAGAGAGAGGGAGCAAGGGTAAGTGTGGGTCGGTCGGTTCTCTCTGAGAGGAGAGAGTGAAAGGTTGAAAAGTGAGACCAAAATAGTTAAAATACTATACTACCCGTATGTTTGAATTTTGAAGAAAAGGGGGAACAAATTAGAGTGTTAAAGAGAGGGGGAAATCAAAATTTTCAAGGGTAATATAGGAAGGGCAAACAAAATTCATCTTGTGATGTCATAGTTAAATCTTATGACATACATATATTTTCTACTTTATTATATAGATTATTGTCTTTCGGTTCCATTTGTTGGTTTGTTGCGGGTTGGAGATTAGCATTCACTCCACACATTGCGGGTTGGAGTTAAAACAAATAATCAAGTCGGGTTAGTGGATTAACCCTTAATCAAACCCAAAAAACCCAAGTTGCAGCCCGTCACTAACCCGCCCATATGCAACCCGTCCATATCCGTCCAGAACCGCCCATTTACCGGGCCCAGTATAACATCATCAATCTACTAAAAAACTGTTAAAACCAGATGGTTCATTACCTGACCAACACCTCACCCGCATGTTGAATAGTAAATGCGTGCAGTATCTTTGTTCAGTTGAAGGATAAAGACAGCAGTAATAAACAAGGAGAAAGCAATATGATGCTTGTACCCTGAACAAAAGCCATGTCAATCATCATTAGGGCATGGTAAGAAAACTCCGTTATATCAAAAGATCACCAAGATCAGATAAAAATGTAGTTATGAGAAGAAATAGCTTTTGTCTAAAGCATTAGAGTCTCAACTTCGAATGAGGACTTAAAAATTCAATTTAACATAAACCAAGAAAGCTGTCAACACAAAAAAGAAACAAATTGTTCAATCCACATGCAAATTGATGGGAAATATTATCGTATTCTTACAAAAAAGATAAAACAAGTGTCTAATCAACCTAAAGCTAACAGTCCACTAAAAGAGTCACAGCAGCATTCCTAGTAACTGACAACGACCCAAACGTTTAGCCTCTCCGCTCTCTACTTGATCTTCTTCTTTGACCTCAGCTGCAAATTATGTTCAAGAATCAAGGATATCAGTTAGAAATAGCATATCAAGCAAAATTAGGAACTCCCACATAATTAAGAAATAAAGGGATATCAGTTAGGAATAGGACACTAACAACTATGGTTTTAGCAAGGGTTTTAGCATCTGTAGTGATGCTTTGTGAGCTTTTGCAAAACTTTTTGGGTTGTAATTAGAATATTTTTCAAGGTTACTCAAATGTGATCGTAGAGTCAAAATAAACCTGGATTACACAAGGATAAATTTTTAGTTAAGACCTAAGCCCCCATTTGTTTTACCGGATCACCCATACGAATCCGTTTATATTCTTGAAACATATATTTATGCTATGATATATTTTATAGGATGTGTATACAATTATTGCAGTAACAAGTGTTTTATATATTTTAATTTAAGCTGTAATACATACACCCTCAGCAATAAATAAAATAAATAAATTAAAAAAAAATGATCCCATGCAAAATCTCTCCCATATTCGGTCTCTAATAATCTCAACTACACAACGGCTCCATCCCTCATAACCTTCTATTTCCCCTTGCCACTACAACTTCCGTCCTTAATTGCATCTTCTAATTAGAAAAGATGACACTGTGTTGAAAGGAGGGGGAGGAGGTGTTGGAAGAGGTTGTTTATATATTTAGGGGAGGGAGCAAAATATATGAAAAAAGAGTGGAGAACTATTTAGTGAAAGGAACTATTTTATTAGAACTCACTAAATTGTGCTTGATACAAAATGTGGAGACAACACCCCTATTTATACTATCCTCCAACTCAAATGAATGGTGGAGATTAAATTTACATCAAGGGTCAAGATTGAATCTCTAGAACCTTCCACATCTATCTACCATTTCTTACACTCTCCACAATACACAAGATGGATCTAGAATGTTCTTGGCAAAATATCACTCTTAATGGGTCTAACTTTATAGAGGCCCAATACTAACTAATAACCCAAACATTTAACCCAAAAATACAAACTAATAAAGCCAAATTATTTTAATTTCAAAAAACAAGTTTAATTTTCAACACCCCCTCTTAAACTTGGTTTTGCAACTCCAAGTAGTCTTCGTAGCTTGTGGAACACTTCATGCTTGAGTGGTTTGGTAAAGATGTCGGCAACTTGATCATGAGACTTTACGTACTTCAGTTGTACCTTCTTCTTTTCCACACATTCACGAAGGTAGTGATACCTTGTGTCGATGTGCTTGCTTCTGTCATGGAAAACTGGATTCTTTGCTAATGCAATCGCCGATTTGTTGTCGACGCATATCTCAACCGTATCTTCAGGTATGTTAAGCTCTTTCAATAAATTCTTCAACCAAATTGCATGACATACACAATTTGTTGTGGCGACGTATTCAGCGTCACAAGTGGAAAGGGTGACAATAGGTTGCTTCTTTGAACTCCATGTGAATGCAACGTCTCCCATGTAGAACACGAACCCACTTGTGCTTTTTCGGTCATCTAAGTCTCCTCCCCAATCACTATCACTGTAGCCAACAAGCTTGAAACTGTTAGAGACTGAATAAAATAATCCATAGTCAATCGTTCCTTTAACATAGCGAAGGATCCTTCTTGCAGCCTTCAAGTGTGTTATTGTTGGAATTTCCATATAACGACTGATAAGTCCAACTCCAAAGAGGATATCGGGCCTTGTGCATGTTAAGTATCGCAAGCTTCCAACGAGGCTCTTAAAATATGTTGGATCCACTATTTCTCCTTCTTCATGCTTTGACAGCTTGGTTCCACATTCCACGGGAGTGCTTACGGGATGACATTCATTCATCTTGAATTTCTTGAGAACTTCCTTTGCATAGCTTTCTTGAGAAATAAATATTCCTTCTTTCTCTTGCTTTACTTCTATGCCAAGATAGTAGGACATGAGCCCAATATCGGTCATCTCGAATTCTCTTGTCATCACCTTCTTAAACTCCTCGATCATCTTTGCATCATTTCCTGTGAAGATTAAATCATCCACATACAAGCAAACAATTAACATATTTTTATTTCCATTCACCTTTGTGTATAGGGCATGCTCATAAGGGCATTTTTTGAAACCATTTTTATGAAGATATTGATCAATTCTACTATTCCATGCCCTTGGTGCTTGTTTTAGGCCGTATAATGCCTTGTTCAATTTTAACACCTTATATTCGTTACCTTTCACAACATACCCCATGGGTTGCTCTACATATACTTCTTCTTCAAGATGGCCATTTAAGAAAGCAGACTTCACATCCATTTGATGGATTTTCCATCTATTTTGAGCTGCTAAAGAGATAATTAATCTTATAGTTTCAAGACGAGCAACTGGAGCAAATACCTCTTCATAGTCAATTCCATACCGTTGCTTAAATCCTTTGGCGACTAATCTTGCTTTGTACCTCTCCACTTCTCCTTTAGCATTCTTCTTGGCTTTATACACCCATTTGACTCCAATAGCTTTGTGCCCTTTGGGAAGACTTGTCAACTCCCATGTGTCATTCTTCTCAATTGCTTTTATCTCATCATCCATTGCATCCTTCCATCTCTTGCTTTGTATGGCCTCTTCAAAACCTATAGGTTCACAATCGGCAAAAAGACAAAAGAGAGTTATATCATTTTGATTTTCAGTTACCTCATATATTTCATCCAAGCTTCTGAAACGTGGGGCTCTTTCATGTGAACTTTGACTTGATGATGATGATGATGATGATGGATCTCCATGAGTGGATGATGGTGGTGGAGTAACAGGCTCTTCTAACTCTCCATTGCTGCTATCTTCATCTTCTTCTTCAAACAAAGGAAGAAAGTCATAGTTTTCCTCCTGGGCATCCCACTTCCATGAGCCTTCTTCATCAAACTTGACGTCTCTACTCGTGATGACTTTTCCACTGATTGGATTGTACAACTTGTAACCTTTGGAGCGTGAATCGTAGCCAACAAATACGTATTTTTCACTCTTGTCATCAAGCTTTGTTCGCTTTTGATCTGGCACATGAGCATATGCAATGCTCCCAAATACTCTCAAATGAGAAATTCCGGGTTTTCTCCCGCTCCATGCTTCTTGTGGAGTTTTATTCCACACACTTCTAGTGGGGCTTCTATTTGACAGATAAACGGCACAATCCACAGCTTCGGCCCAAAATTCTTTTGGCATTCTTTTACTTTTCAACATGCTTCGAGTCATATTTAAAATGGATCTATTTTTTCTTTCAGCAACTCCATTTTGTTGAGGTGAGTATGCAACCGTTAAAGGACGGCGTATCCCATTTTCTTCACAAAACTTTTCAAACTCTTTAGAAGTGAATTCGCCTCCTCTATCGGATCGCATAGATTTTATTTCATAACCACTTTCTTTTTCCACAAGTGCTTTAAATTTCTTAAAAGAACAAAATACTTCTGATTTTTCTTTTAAGAAATAGACCCATGTCTTTCTACTAAAATCATCAATGAAAAGTAGAAAGTATCTATTTTTGCCAAAAGAACAAGGAGTAATAGGGCCACACACATCGGTATGAATGAGTTCTAGGGGCTTCTTTGTTCTTGTAATTGACTCTTTTGGAAAACTCATTCTAGAATGTTTTCCAAGTAAGCATCCTTCACATAATTGATCCGGATGATTAATGGGAGGCAACCCATTAACCATTCCTTTGTTATGCAATAATTTTAAGCCACCAAAATTTAGATGCCCAAACCTTAAGTGCCAAAGCCAAGACATGTCTTTAAAGCAAGCATTTAAACACATTGCACCTTCACTTTGAATGTTTAGCAAAAACATTCTATTTCTTGCCATAGGTACTTTAGCAATTAAATTCATTCTTTGGTCTCTTAAAGAAAGACTATGATCTTTCATGTGGATATCATAACCTTTCTCTAAGGGTTGCCCCAGACTCAAGATATTTGTTTTCATGTTTGGCACATAGTAGACATTTGAAATAAATTGGTGCTTCCCATTTTTCATACGAATCAAAATTTTACCTTTTCCTTTCACCGGCACTTTTGATTCATCTCCAAAAGTAACATTGCCCTTTACCGATTCATCAAGTTCCACGAACATGTCCTTTTTTCCACACATATGGTTGCTTGCTCCCGTGTCAAGATACCACACCTTGATTTCTCCATTATGTTCTCCTTTGTATGCTAATAACAATGTCGAATCCTTGTGCTTTTCCTTTTCAACATAGTTAGCCTTCTCCTCCACAATATTCGAATTACTTCTGCATTCCGAAGCATAATGGCCAAATTTTTGACAATTATAACACTTAATTTGAGATTTTTCGTACCTTGGTCTCGTGTTGCCTTCTCTTCCACGTCCTTTTGCTGGATATGAGTTTTGCCTTTCATTGTTGAAATACTTCACACCGCCTTTTCCTCGAAATTGACATCTGCCTCTTCCTCTTTGGCTCCGTTCGTTGTTGTATTCTCTTCCTTCTTTTAGAGTAAGCTTTGTTTGAAGAGCTTGCTCTAAAGTCTCCTGACTTTTCTTGTTAAGTCTCTCTTCATGGGCTTTTAAGGAACCCATGAGTTCATCAATTCCCATAGAATCTGTATCTTTAGATTCTTCAATTGCTACAACAACATAGTCAAACTTGGAACTTAAAGAGCGGAGGATTTTTTCTACCACCCGTGTGTCACTCATATTTTCACCATTAGTTTTTAATTGATTGACAATAGCCAAAACTCTAGCAAAATAATCTTAAAGTAACTCGGAATCTTTCATATGCAAAGACTCGAACTCACCTCTAAGTGTTTGGAGACGAACCTTCTTTACCTTCTCAATCCCCTTATGAGAATTTTGTAGAGTCTCCCATGCTTCTTTGGCGGTTGTGGCAAACGCAATTTTTTCAAACGTACCTTCATCCAATGCTTGGTGAATGAGAGTGAGGGCCTTTTGATCTGTCCTCCTTGCTTCTTTTAATCTATCCTTTTGAGCTTGAGATAGAGTGGCTTCATCTTGAGGCTCATTGTAGCCTTTTTCAACGATCTCCCAAACATCTTTAGAAGCGAGTAACACCTTCATCTTGATACTCCAATGGTTGTAGTTGTCTTTAGTGAGTTGGGGAATTTGGAAAGGAACCATACCATTAGCCATTTTAGAACCTTGGCTCTGATACCAATTTGTTGGAAGAGGTTGTTTATATATTTAGGGGAGGGAGCAAAATATATGAAAAAAGAGTGGAGAACTATTTGGTGAAAGGAACTATTTTATTAGAACTCACTAAATTTTGCTTGATACAAAATGTGGAGACAACACCCCTATTTATACTATCCTCCAACTCAAATGAATGGTGGAGATTAAATTTACATCAAGGGTCAAGATTGAATCTC
This sequence comes from Sambucus nigra, assembly GCA_949130495.1. Classification (NCBI taxonomy): domain Eukaryota; kingdom Viridiplantae; phylum Streptophyta; class Magnoliopsida; order Dipsacales; family Adoxaceae; genus Sambucus; species Sambucus nigra. The sequence continues at coordinate 408,304,165 of OX422207.1, forward strand.
TAGAACCTTCCACATCTATCTACCATTTCTTACACTCTCCACAATACACAAGATGGATCTAGAATGTTCTTGACAAAATATCACTCTTAATGGGTCTAACTTTATAGAGGCCCAATACTAACTAATAACCCAAACATTTAACCCAAAAATACAAACTAATAAAGCCAAATTATTTTAATTTCAAAAAACAAGTTTAATTTTCAACAGGAGGGGGGGAGCCGACAAAGCCACTTGTGTTGGAGTCATGGTTCAAAGTAAAGCCGAAACCAAGACAATACGCCTGAGTTGACTGGGTATCTATACCCAACAATCCAAAAGTGTACCTCTTGATCAATTTTTTTTAACGGAATGGCCAAAATCTTGGCGGTCACTGAGCCGATTAGCAGAGTCAATACACAATTTGTGCTATTTTTTTAAATTTATCTATCATATAAATAATGTATTTTTTCGTTTTAAGCCATGAACCATGGGGACGAAGCTTGGCGGTTGTGCTACACTGTCTTCTATAGATTTGCAACCTTCTAAGCAAACGAGATGGAGGGTGTGATGTGACCACGCCTGAGCATTTTTGTGTAATCTAGATCAGTTTTTTAAATCGCAATCACGCAAGGCGTTTCGTTTTGATTTCGGGTGCGCATTGCATAAATCGCGTTGCGCAGTGCCCAAGCAAATCAAGCATTTCAATTTTATAATTAAATATACAAATAAATAACTTCAAATATGCATTCCAAATTAAATACTACATTAATTGAAATAGAGTCATAGATTCATAAAGTACTACATAATTCTAGACCTTGCCATCTCATTATCTCAAATAAAGTAAATAAATCTATATAACCAATACATAAAATCTTAAAAATAAACCGACAAACAAATGAGAAGTCAGTATGCTTCATTCAAAGTAATATCACTATCATTATCATCTTCATCAATAGTATCTATGTTGGGGAAGTGTCCACTATCTATGTTAACCGGAAAAAAATGCTACAAAGAAAACTACCTTTAAAAGAGTCGATTTAAAATAGATGTTTTACAATATATGGTTTGAAAAATGAAACATATATCTTTTCTTGGCATGGTTTAAAATAATTGGTTTAAAAAAAGAAACAAGGAAATTTGCTTTTTTTGTTTTAAAAAAAAAAAGAGCAGGACTGGTTCTAAAAAAGAAAATAAAAATATACATGTAATGGGTTTTTTGAGTTCGGATGTATTTTTTCAGTAGTGGTGAGTTTTTTTATTTGAGTCGAGGGTGGATTTTTCTAAAGAGCGGAGGTAAGGTTTGTTGTTTGGTGTTTTAAGTGAGGTGGGTTTGTATTTTGATGAGCTGACTTCTCAAGTTTTAAAAGTTTAAAAAAAGAAAAAAAAAGTGAAGAAAATATCAAAAATGTAGTTTTGATGATTTTTTGTTAAGTAAGGTTGGAGCACAAATAGCGCTCAAATACCGTAAATACCGCCCAAATAGCGTGCCACGTCATCAATTGTGCACGCTATTTGTGCATCGCGCAAATCTGGAAGAGCAACATCACGTTTTCGCCCATAAACTACGCCGCGCACTTTATAAAACACTGATCTATATATATAATATACTCATTGCAATTTCTTTATAAATTATTTTTCATTTAAAATGTTTGGTGTGTGCTTTTATTTTACTAGTGCATGGCGCATCAGTGTAATCAATTAGACAATGCTATGATGATTCTGTAATTATCTAATTGATTCATGGTACCCTACTTATATTTTCAAAGTTTTTACTTTTTTCAAGAAAAAAGTTCGGCTCTCCAATCAGCATATTGGGCGGGCAGACGAGTCCTAGACCAATACCAAGCCTTTAAACCATGGCTTGGGTGATATGGGAAATGTATTTACATTTTTGTGAACGCAACCCGCAAACATGTTGGTGTAGTAGAAACATATACGACGAAAAATTATTTGTCATAAGTACAGGCATCCACTACCATAAATCTCTTATAAGTAACTGTAAACCAGGACCATAGATGTTGAGGGTAAGATTTTATCCAACCAAGGTTAAAAGATTCAATTTATTACAACTGAAGGAGGCATTGAATATATGGGTAGTATTAGCATCAAGCATACATTAAGACAATTATTATTTACTACTACAACTAATCAATTCAATCTAAAATGGGTGCTAAATCCATATCATGCAAATTATTGGTTGCCAAAATCATTAGTCACAACAAATGGAGGCTAAACCTCAGTTAACCCTATTTTTCTAATACAAATACAAATACAAAAAATACAAACACCGGGAACTCCCTTTTAATCAAATATTAATATAGAGAAGGGATTAATCCATTGACAATTTTTATATTAAAATTTAGATATACCAATAACAACTTCATTTGATTATTTAAGTAATTCAATAGGTTGGACATAAGTAATTCACATACTCTCTAATTTCCGTCAATGACGATTTCGTTCTCAAACGTTCCTATTGAACCCTACTCCTTTCATCAGCTTTTGGTATGGGAGGATCTAAGCAAAGCTTTCAGAAAATGGGGAGAACGTGATCATTAACACAATAAAAGTACAAAGTTTTTCTCTTCTTTGATGATTCGAAACCTAAAACCATTTGTTAAGAGTGAAAAAAACACAAAGCGAACTTAGTGTTCTCTAATTTTCTTGTAACCCTATTTTTTTTGTCATGATCACATATCAACTTTTTTACTTTTTATCGGGAACTTGTGGTACTGAGTGCTCTTAACAACATATTTACTTTTTATTGTGAACACAACCCGCAGACATGATGATATGGGAAATTATATCTACATTTTTGTGAATGCAACCTGCAGACGTGATGGTGTAGTAGAAAAAAATACGCTGAAAAATTATGTGTCATAAGCACGGGCATCCGTTGCCATAAATCACTTATAAGTTACTATAAACCAGGGCCATAGATGCTGATGGTAAGATTTTATCCAACCAAGGTTAAATGATTCAATTTATTACAACTGGAGGAGGCATTGAATATAGGGGTATTATCAGCATCAAGCATACATTAAGACAGCTATTCACTACACCAAAAATAGGAATCTGGCACGGTTTAAAACTGTGCCAGATCAAATCTGGCACGGTTTTGAACTGTGCCAGAATCAGGTGTTCCAAAATGGCATTTTTTTCTGGCACGGCTCAAAAGTGTGCCAGATTTGGCTAAACAGGAACACTTCTGACACAATTTTAAACCGTGCCAGAATTTGATAATTCTAGCACACTTTTGGCACAGTTTTTAACTGTGTCAGATTTGGCAAAAAAGGAATACTTCTGGCACACTTTTAAACCGTGCAAGAATTTGATATTTCTGGCACACTTTTGGCACAGTTTTTAATTGTGCCAGATTCAGCCAAACAGGAACACTTCTGGCACACTTTTAAACCGTGTCAGAATTTGATATTTCTGGCACACTTTTGGCACGGTTTTGAACTATGCCAAATTTTTTATAAAAAAAATGAATTATTTGAAATAAAAAAATTCACAAATTAATAATATTGCACGTTGTTGATAAACTAATGTACATACAAAGTTCAAAATATTACAAGTCTTTAACAATTCACAGGCCCAAAAAAAATTGGGCAGAGTTTCCTCTATTTTCTGGACATTTCAAAACCTGTTAATACAAAATATGCCTAACATAAATCCCGCACGGCCACAAAATATAACAATTAACTTACAATAGCTCACACGGCCATAAAAGTCAACAATAAAACAACAAAAGACTGCACGGTCATGTAACAACCCGCCCTTTTGGAGACGATTAAATCCCATAATTAAAAATAAATTGGGAATTTGGAGAATTTCTCGAAATAGTAATTTTTGGGATTTTCGAGGATTTAATGATTTTCAATGAATGTTGTGATCATGTTTGGGACTAAATAGGTCGAAGTGATTTAATTATATGTCACCGTGGAGAAAAGTGACCAAAAAGGTCAGATTTTAGTTGAAAAACCTGCATAAAGTTATTTTGGGTTAGAATAGTGATTTGCGGTCAAGTACCTCGGATGGAAATTTCGATTGCACCATGAGTCTCGGAATGTTCGAGATAGTCGGAAAAGAGTGTCCGATTGTCGAAATTGAGTTTCGGAGAATTTTAGAGTTAAATGGGCTCGTAATTGAATAAATGAGTCATTTTTGGGTTTTAAGGGGTATAACCCTTTTTCTTTCTTTATAAAGAGAGGGAGAGGGAGAAAAGATGAAAGAAAGGAAGAAAAGAGAGAAAAGAGAGAGAGAGAGAGAGAGAGAGAGAGAGAGAGAGAGGAGAGGAGAAAAGAGGAGGTTTCAGCCAAATTCCGCGGGATTCGGCTCGAGGTCGTCGGATTATATCCACGAGGCAAGTCTTTATTTTCTTTATTTACTTTTGAGCATAAATCTCATATCTTAGTTTGGTATAAACAAACCCTAAAGATTTTGGGTTGGGTATTCGTGAATAAAACGGGTTTTCGGGAGTTAAAACGAATAGACCCCTAAAATTTGTTAATTGGAGAAACTTAGGTTTTAACCTAAATCAATTGGTGGTTTAGGGTTCTAGGATGTTTAGAACCCTTAATATATGTGTATTTGGAGTTGGTTGAGGTTGTAGGATGTTGGGTGAGGCGGCACAAGCTTGGGAGAAGCTTTAATGGCCGAAACCGTCTCGGAGAAGACGATGAATAGTAGGACCTGCGCCTTAACCGAATCGATTCGATTCGGCCAGGACGAATCGATTCGGCTCTTGGTCAAAAAATAAAATTTGTAGATCTCTTCGACGCGGTCACGTGGGCGCCGACCGCGTATTTTTCTGATTTTGTTTGCATTTATAGTGATTTTTCTACTGAAAGTTGTCCGAGATTGAAATCATTAGTTGTAACTTATTGGAGATAAATATTAGGGGTTTTCAAAAAGGATTTTTAGGACCTCTAAAGAATTTTAGGGGATACTAAAACTTTTTGTTTGTTGGAATAAATCCGAGTTATAATTTAAATGGTGAGTTGATTAAATTTTGGGTATTGGGTTATATATAAAACCCTAAGCAGATTTGGGAATTTCGTACCAGCCGAATCGATTTGGACAGGCCGAATCGATTCGGTAAGAGACAGTTTGAAAGTAGAACCATTTCGAATCGATTCGGGCAGGGCGAATCGATTCGGTGGCCAGCGAATCGATTCGGGCAGGCTGAATCGATTCGGTCCTAGGAAAATTTTGAGGTTTTCTAATTTTAAGTTGAGGGATACTTAAATTGTGGTTTTGGAGATTATTATAGGAGTTTCTACATGGAATATTAGGACTCATAGATGATGATTTGAGGAGGATAAGAAAACCTCGGATTGATTTAGAGTGTGATCCGGTGTATGGAGTTAATTAATGTTTTGGGATAAGAGACATTCGGGTTGATGTATAAGTCCTTAAATGAAATTAAGGTATTTTGTTAGCTATAAAAGTAAGAGAATACTTTGGGTTTAATATCATGCATATATGAATGCATGGTTATGATTTCTTGAGGGAATCTTTGGGATTAATGGTCATCGCTAGATGTACTTGGCATAGGGCCATTATATATATATTCTAGGAGGAATATATGGTATATGTATATACTATGTGATTAAAGTATATATATATGATATGATGTAAATGATTTTGAAAATATAAAAATGAATATTTTCAAAATGGAAAGATAAATGATTTTCATAATTGATAAATTATGGATTATACACCTCCCTAAATCTCTATCATAAGGGAAGTTGCGTGCGTTATGGTGATGCCCCCTGACTAATGAATGCAGGGTGGCTATAGTCCTATAGGCCATATTGGCGATTATTGTTTACTGCGCTGGTTAGGGGATTATGGGTGTGGTCTTGACTTTACCATAGGAAATATGGCCGCTTCCCGACGTTGGTAGGTTCCAAGGTTGTCGTGTATAGATAGGCCCTAGAAGATGATAGCCATTTAGGGGCGCGTCCAGTGAGGAAACCCAGAGGGGGGGGGGGGGTCTTAGTTTTATTAAAGCAATTTATGATAATAACTTGGCTTTAATTTACATTTCCTGAGTATAAAAAGGGAAATGGGATAAAGTTTTGGCTTCGGTAACACTCCCGGATGGAAGAAGGGATGTGGAAGCATGGTTGATCAAAGCATTTTCATGATAATGGGAATGACTTTGGGTACATTTCCTGAGTGTAAAACGGGAAATGGGATGATATTAAACGGAAAAGCATTTTTATGATAATAAAACTGGCTTTTAAAAGTATATTATTTGTTAAAGCAATTCATGATAATGAATTGACTTTTATATTTACATTTCCTGAGTATAAAAAGGGAAATGGGAAGTTTTGAGAAAATGAAAATTATTGATAAATACTTGATATATGAACTCTCAGTCTGGGAGATAGATTCGGATGGTTATGGTAAAATATGATTATGTACATATGGATGAATCGAGTACCGAGGGTCTAATGGATCCCGATAATCGACCTTGCCGAATAGTAGTGTATCGGGGGGGTTCCTTGTTTGGATTTCTCTTTGCGAGACACCCCACGCACGAATATGGCAATGTGTTGAGACTAGGGTGAAGTTTCATCCTTAGTGCTCTTATATTGATATTTATTATATGATGTATATATATATTCTGTACTGAGGGACTGGCGGATCTCGACGATCGACCGTGCCGCGTAGTAGTGTATCGGGCGGTTTCCTTGTTTGGATTTCGCTTTGCGAGACATCCCATGCACGAACATGGCATAGCATTGAGACTGAAGTGAAGTTTAGCCCTTAGTACATTGCTTGGACTATCTAGGGTTGATAATGGTTGGATGATAGACTAGTTTAGTTGGGTAGCTTGACTAGGATGTTTAGAGGGATGCGCTAGTTGTGCACTATTAGTGGAGAGGTGAGGGGTATCTCATGGGAGTGCGATACCAAATTTAAATATGAGATAAAACCTTTTTCTAAAAAAATAAGGCATTTATGCACTTACTAAATATTTTCAAAACCCGGGCTCTGACCCGTTTATCTACTTTTCCTTTCTTGCTATATATATATATTATAGGTGTCCAGACACAGGGACGCCTAGATGGCACTTCTTGTGAGTCAGACGTCAGCTGCAGTAGCCGTGGATGCGTGCAGGACTTTCAGTAGACGCTTCTATCCTTGTAATCTAGATAGGAGGTACTATATAAACACTCGGGCCAAAGGCCCAACTGCATTTATTTATTCTTTGAGTTCAGCATTCGATATGGTTGTATATTTTGACCGAGTGTTCGGTTACTTTATTTCATTTCAGTTTCATTTTCGCAAAACTGTGTGTATGTTTTTATTTATTGTTGTTAAAAAGAGTAGTAAAGTTAAAATTCTGACACCGGCCTAATAGGTTATTAGTAATTAAATGAATTTTCGACAGTGATGCTAAGAATGATCCATATGAGACTCCTGTTTTAATTTAATATTGGAGTGATCGCCCGATATCTTATTAGGCGGGGTGTTACAGATGGTATCAGAGCATCAGGTTTAGTGTCCTTAGGAATCTGTGCGGACGTACTACGCTTTCAGCGTTGCTCTCAGTTGTTATAGAGCCTAAGGGTTAGGATTATTGATTTCTCTTGTGAGATTTCGTTCTCTTGCCATATTATGAGATTATAGAAATCTGTTGCGCGCTCATTTGAGAATCGTGTGCGGAGCTTGGATGGCAGCAGGAGGCGGGGCTTAGCTGTAGAAGTTGGGGACTAGGACCGCCGTAGAGGTCACTCCCTTGTGGCCATTGATAAGGATTTTGGATGTGACTACTACATCATAATAGTTATGAGTTTTACCTCGGAAGGAGGAGGTATAATTGGTGTGGCTAGATAAAGTCACGGTATTAGTTAGCCCTATACTCGTGTGTGTAATTTGAGTTATGGCGGTCACGATAACATAATATCATGTATGTTTATGTGTTTTTCGCGATAGCGGAATTTTATTTTCCTTCATTCGCCATAAAAGGCGGGTGTTGATATATTGTATACATATATATCTGGTTTGGGATACTCGTTCTATATGTTTATACGAGTATGGTATTATGGTGAGTATATAATGTTATTGGTATTTTCGGAGCGATAGCAGTCTAAGATGGCAAGTGTATCGTGTCCATGGTTCCTGGAGGGAATATGTTATTGTTGCGGTGTCTCACCTAGATATAGGTTGAGTTCACCTTATTTGTTGTGGGATGCGAAACTTCAATGAGTAGAGGTTTTATTATCGTGATTTGGGTATATGGCGACCTTATATATATGATTTAAGGCTGCAGGATTATTGTTGAGCTGAAGATAAAGCTCATTATTGTTTGCACAAGGACTTAAAATATAGTGCGAACGCAGGGTGGTATGACCCTTAGTTAGAGATAGGAGTTCAGACCACCTTTTTGTTGGATTAGGGGATAGGGATATCCCGGTTACATGTTGAAATAACGAAACTCCATAACCAACGAAGTCAAGGGTTAATGTGTGGAGGGGTTCCTTGTTTGGATTTCTCTTTGCGAGACACTCCACACATGGCTCTTAACGGCGTCGGGAGTGGAGAGTTGTTATAGGATGCAAGGATGTTGGTTTTGTGGAAAGGTCTTATAGTGTGGATGAACCATTATAGGCTATGAGCCACACGATATTGATATACTTATGGAAATATTGTGCTATGGAAAAGCACTAAAGTGGTCCCCTCGCCACAAGTGGGTGGGTGAGGTTGGACTTAGAGAAATTGGTTTGAGGATAATATCCAGCCTTAATGAAAAGGAAAATTTTGAGAAGGTATGCTTTGGGAATTATGTACGTGACACTTTTTACAGAAAGTGGGAACTTTAATTGATTAGGTTTCCTTCCGTATGGGCGGAAGGATGAGATAGTAGAAACGCTTTCGTAGGTTAGCGTAGGTAGGATTTAGGACGTCCCGCTTGTGTGCCTTGGGTTGCTATATCTCGATGACCGACTACGCGAGGGAGTAGTGTAATAGGAGGGTTCCTTGTTTGGATTTCGCCTTGGCGAGATGTCCCACGCATGAAACCAAGCAATTGTCGAGAGTTGAGAGAGGCCTTGGGCACTAGGGATATACTTAGGATTATACTAGTTTCGCATAGATTGTAGCATTTGTTAGGATGTAGGTTCGATAGAGTTAGTGACACCGAGGTAAGGAGAATGAATTTCGAGGGTTGGGAGGACCCATAGGTGAGTATTACACTGAGGAAAGGAGACCCTTATTGGGAGAGAGTGTTACGTGTCAGACGTTCACTACGGATGTGCAGATGTGCACAAGTTAGAAAGGTGTATGGGCACCTTCGTAAGATGGTTTTGTATACCGCCTAAGATGGAATGGGCGTAGTATATAAAGTTGAAGTTTATGCCGTGAAGTGCTATATATGATGGGTACTATGTGACGTATTAGAGTCACCTTATGATTGCGGTAGCCGCATAGTGTATGGTTGGGAGCCGTTGGGTTAGTATCGTTTCCCTTGAGGTATTAGGATTTGGTGGTGTAGGTTATGCCTGAATTTCGAGGACAAAATTCCGTTGTAAGGGGGGGAGTATGTAACAACCCTCCCTTTTGTAGACGATTAAATCCCATAATTAAAAATAAATTGGGAATTTGGAGAATTTCTCGAAATAGTCATTTTTGGGATTTTCGAGGATTTAATGATTTTCAATGAATGTTGTGATCATGTTTGGGACTAAATAGGTCGAAGTGATTTAATTATATGTCGCCGTGGAGAAAAGTGACCAAAAAGGCCAGATTTTAGTTGGAAAACCCGCATAAAGTTATTTTGGGTTAGAATAGTGATTTGCGATCAAGTACCTCAGATGGAAATTTTGACTGCACCATGAGTGTCGGAATGTCTGAGATAGTCGGAAAAGAGTGTCCGATTGTCAAAATTGAGTTTCGGGGAATTTTAGAGTTAAATGGGCTCGTAATTGAGTAAACGAGTCGTTTTTGGGTTTTAATGGGTATAGCCCTTTTTCTTTCTTTATAAAGAGAGGGAGAGGAAGAGGGAGAAAAGAATAAAGAAATGAAGAAAAGAGAGAAAAGAGAGAGAGAGAGAGAGAGAGAGAGAGAGAGAGAGAAGAAAAGAGGAGGTTCCGGCCAAACTCCGCGGGATTCAGCTCGAGGTCGTCGAATTATATCCACGAGGCAAGTGTTTACTTGCTTTATTTACTTTTGAGCATAAATCTCATATCGTAGTTTGGTATAAACAAACCCTAAAGATTTTGGGTTGGGTATTCGTGAATAAAACGGGTTTTCGGGAGTTAAAACGAATAAACCCCTAAAATTTGTTAATTGGAGAAACTTAGGTTTTAACCTAAATCAATTGGTGGTTTAGGGTTCTAGGATGTTTAGAACCCTTAATATATGTGTATTTGTAGTTGGTTGAGGTTGTAGGATGTTGGGTGAGGTGGCAAAAGATTGGGAGAAGCTTTAATGGCCGAAACCGTCTCGGAGAAGACTATGAATAGTAGGACCTGCGCCTTAACAGAATCGATTCGGCCAGGGAGAATCGATTAGGCTCTTGGTCAAAAAATTAAATTTGTAGATCTCTTTAACGCGATCGCGTGGGCGCCGACCGCGTATTTTTTTTGATTTTTTTTGGATTTATAGTGATTTTTCTACGGAAAGCTGTCCGAGATTGAAATCATTATTTGTAACTTATTGGAGATAAATATTAGGGGTTCTCAAAAAGGATTTTTAGGAGCTCTAAAGAATTTGAGGGGATATTAAAACTTTGGGTCTGTTGGAATAAATCCGAGTTATAATTTAAATCGTGAGTTGATTAAATTTTGGGTATTGGGTTATATATAAAACCCTAAGCAGATTTGGGAATTTCGTACCAGCCGAATCGATTCGGACAGGACGAATCGATTCGGTAAGAGACAGTTTGAAAGTAGAACCATTTCGAATCGATTCAAACAGGGGAATCGATTCGGTGTCCAGCGAATCGATTCGGGCGGGCCGAATCGATTCGGTCCTGGCAAAATTTTGAGGTTTTCTCCTTTTAAGTTGAGGGATACTTAAACTGTGGTTTTGGATATTATTATAGGAGTTTCTACATGGAATATTAGGACTCCTAGATGATGATTTGAGGAGGATAAGAAAACCTCGGATTAATTTAGAGTGTGATCCGGGGTATGGAGTTAATTAATGTTTTGGGATAAGAGACATTCGGGTTGATGTATAAGTCCTTAAATGAAATTAAGGTATTTTGTTAGCTATAAAAGTAAGAGAATACTTTGGGTTTAATATCATGCATATATGAATGCATGATTATGATTCCTTGAGGGAATCTTTGGGATTAATGGTCATCGCTAGATGTACTTGGCATAGGGCCATTATATATATATTCTAGGAGGAATATATGGTATATGTATATACTATGTGATTAAAGTATATATATATATGATATGATGTAAATGATTTTGAAAATATAAAAATGAATATTTTCAAAATAGAAAGATAAATGATTTTCATAATTGATAAATTATGGATTACACACCTCCCTAAATCGCTATCATAAGGGAAGTTGCGTGCATTATGGTGATGCCCCCTGGCTAATGAATGCAGGGTGGCTATAGTCCTATAGGCCATATGGGCGATTATTGTTTACTGCGCTGGTTAGGGGATTATGGGTGTGGTCTTGACTTTCCCGCAGGCAATATGGCCGCTTCCCGACATTGATAGGTTCCCAGGTTGTCTTGTATAGATAGGCCCTGGAAGATTATATCCATTTAGGGGCGCGTCCATTGGGGAAACCCGGAGGGACGGTCTTAGTTTTATTAAAGCAATTTATGATAATAAATTGGCAATAATTTACATTTCCTGAGTACAAAAAGGGAAATGGGATAAAGGTTTGGCTTCGGTAACACTCCTGGATGGAAGAAGGGATGTGGAAGCATGGTTGATCAAAGCATTTTCTTGATAATGGGAATGGCTTTGGGTACATTTCCTGAGTGTAAAAAGGGAAATGGGATGATATTAAACGAAAAAGCATTTTTATGATAATAAAACTGGATTTTAAAAGTATATGATTTGTTAAAGCAATTCATGATAATGAATTGGCTTTTATATTTACATTTCCTGAGTATAAAAAGGGAAATGGGAAGTTTTGAGAAAATGAAAAGTATTGATAAATACTTGATATATGAACTCTCAGTCCGGGAGATATATCCGGATGGTTATGGTAAAACATGATTATGTACATATGGATGAATCGAGTACCGAGGTCTAATGGATCCTGATAATCGACCTTGCCGCATAGTAGTGTATCGGGCGGTTCCTTGTTTGGATTTCGCTTTGCGAGACACCCCACGAACGAATATGACAATGTGTTGAGACTAGGGAGAAGTTTCATCCTTAGTGCTCTTATATTGATATTTATTATATGATGTATATATATATATATATATATTCTGTACTGAGGGACTGGCGGATCTCGACGCTCGACCGTGTCGCGTAGTAGTGTATCGGGGGGGTTCCTTGTTTGGATTTCGCTTTGTGAGACACCCCACGCACGAAAATGGCATAGCATTGAGACTGAAGTGAAGTTTAGCCCTTAGTACATTGCTTGGACTATCTAGGGTTGATAGTGGTTGGATGATAGACTAGTTTAGCTAGGTAGCTTGACTAGGATGTTTAGAGGGATGCGCTAGGAGTGCACTATTAGTGGAGACGTGAGGGGTATCTCATGGGAGTGCGATACAAAATTTAAATATGAGATAAAACCTTTTTCTAAAAAAATAAGGCATTTATGCACTTGCTAAATATTTTCAAAACTCGGGCTCTGACCCGTTTATCTACTTTTCCTTTCTTGCTATATATATATATATATATATATATATATATATATATATTATGTAGGTGTCCAGACGCAGGGACGCCTGGATGGCACTTCTTTCGAGTCAGACGTCAGCTGCAGCAGCTGTGGATGCGTGCAGGACTTTCAGTAGACGCTTTTATCCTTGTAATCTAGATAGGAGGTACTGTATAAACACTCGGTCCAAAGGCCTAACTGCATTTATTTATTCTTTGAGTTCAGCATTCGATATGGTTGTATATTTTGACCGAGTGTTCGGTTATTTTATTTCATTTCAGTTTCATTTCCGCAAAACTGTGTGGATGTTTTTATTTATTGTTGTTAAAAAGAGTAGTAAAGTTAAAATTTTGAGACCAGCCTAATAGGTTATTAGTAATTAAATGGATTTTCGACAGTGATGCTAAGAATGATCCATATGAGACTCCTGTTTTAATTTAATATTGGAGTGATCACCCGGTATCTTATTAGGCGGGGTGTTACAGGTCATGACACAAAAAAATAGAATAATGAATAAATCCCTTGTTGTAAACCATTGAGTTCTCTGTGTGTTCCACGTGAATAAATGCCAACGATAAACTGTTATCCTGCAAAAACAATTGGATACAAAAAAGATACGATATTAGTAACCCAATAATTTACAAAAAAAAACTTACACAAACTAAAAAATTACATATATGAGTGGAAATTACAGTCATATTCTCAAACATGGAGACCCAGGACTACGCGGTCAATTCCTACAAGTTATATTGGTCTCGTGCGAGGTGTACGTGCATCCTACGGGGTCGTTTGGGGCAGGTTTGGTTTTTCACCCTTTAATGGCTTGTTTTTAGGTCTAAGTGTGATTTTTGCAAATTATCGTCACACTCTCAAACCGGGAGACCCGGGACTACGCGGTCAGTTCCTACAAGTTGCATTGGTCCCGTACGAGGTGTTCGTGCCTCCTACGGGGACGTTTGGGGGCTAGTTTGGGTTTTCACCCTTTAACGGCTTGTTTTTAAGTCTAAGTGTGATTTTTATTAATTATCATCATACTCTCAAACCGGGAGACCCGGGACTACGCGGTCAGTTCCTACAAGTTGCATTGGTCCCGTGCAAGGTGTTCATACTTCATACGGGGTCGTTTGGGGGATGGTTTGGGTTTTCACCCTTTAACGACTTGTTTTTAAGTCTAGGTGTGATTTTTGCAAATTATCGTCATACTCTCAAACCGGAAGACCCGGGATTACGCGGTCAGTTCCTACAAGTTGCATTGGTCCCGTGCGAGGTGTTCGTGACTCCTACGGGGCCGTTTGGGGGCTGGTTTGGGTTTTCACCCTTTAACGGCTTGTTTTTAAGTCTAAGTGTGGTTTTTGCAAATTATCATCATACTCTCAAATCGGGATATCCGGGACTACGCGGTCAGTTCCTATAAGTTGCATTGGTCCCGTGTGACGTGTTCGTGCCTCCTACGGGGTCGTTGGGGGGCTAGTTTGGGTTTTCACCCTTTAACGGCTTGTTTTTAAGTCTAAGTAGGATTTTTGTCAATTATCGTCATACTCTCAAACCGGGAGACCCAGAACTACGCGATCAGTTCCTACAAGTTGTATTGGTCCCATGCGAGGTGTTCATGCCTCCTACGGGGTCGTTTGGGGGCTAGTTTGGGTTTTCACCCGTTAACGGCTTGTTTTTAAGTTTAAGTCTGATTTTTGCAAATTATCATCATACTCTCAAATCGGGAGACCCGGGACTACTCGATCAGTTCCTACAAGTTGCATTGGTCCCGTGCGAGGTGTTCGTACCTCCTACGGGGCCGTTTGGGGGCTGATTTGGGTTTTCACCCTGTAACGGCCTGTTTTTAAGTCTAAGTGTGATTTTTGCAAATTATCGTCATACTCTCAAACCGGGAGCCCCGAGACTACGCGGTTAGTTTTTACAAGTTGCATTAGTCCCGTACGAGGTGTGCATGCCTCCTACGGGGTTGTTTGGGGGCTGGTTTGGGTTTTCAACCTTTAACGGTTTATTTTTAAGTCTAAGTGTAATTTTTGCAAATTATCGTCATACTCTCAAACCGGGAGCCCCGAAACTACGCGGTTAGTTCCTACAAGTTGCATTGGTCCCGTACGAGGTTTTCGTGCCTCTTACGAGGTCGTTTGGGGGCTGGTTTGTGTTTTCACCCTTTAATGGCTTGTTTTTAAGTCTAAGTGTGATTTTTGCAAATTATCATCATACTCTCAAACCGGGAGACCCGGAACTACGCGGTCAGTTTTTACAAGTTACATTGGGTTTTTATCCTATAACGATATGTTTTTAATCAATTTAGAACATTTATTAATTTTAGAAAATTTTGACATAGTTTCATTTGTTTATTCGTTAAATCCCACATGTTTTAACATTTAAAAAAAACTCAACAACAAAAGTAAATTCCAAAACCAAACCACCAGCAAATCCCTTCCACCAATTTAACTAAATAAGCTCATAAAGTAAGCCATTTTACGTTTGGCTACTTGTCACCGCTATTTCAGGCTATTTTTTTATTTAATGCTGCAACATTCAAAGAGAATTTGAGACTAACCAGATTTCATTTTTATTTTGATAGCCACCCAATGAACTCTTCGCGCCATAACTTCTCGAAAGTATCCCATCTGGTCCAACAATGTCTACAAATTCTGAAATCTTCCGCTAACAAAGAAAATACAATGAAGAAAAAGAAAATATGTAATTACGACAAGAAAATTGTACATGTTGCGTCTTCATTTATAAATTTATAAACGCCTTCTTGAATGAGATAAGGAGTTGGCAAATATTATGACTTGTAACAAAACAAGGATACAACTTGCATGTCATTGATACTCGATGAAAATCCATAATGTTCAGCAGTACTATGCGTTTAAATACAGGACAATATAACATCTTAACAGGGTAGACAAGCCTTATGCAAATAATTCAGTATAAGAGAGGCACCATAGATTGTTATACTGGGGGAGGGGGGGGGGGGGGGGAACTCAAAAGCGGATATCAATGACAAGATTTTTTTTCCATTTAGGGAGATTAGGTACTGGATTATCGCATGAACAAGTAATAATCAGCTGCAGTATTAAAAGTTGGGATGGTTAACTTGGTGAGTAAAACAACAAAGTGGTATGGGTGAG
Source organism: Sambucus nigra (assembly GCA_949130495.1). Lineage (NCBI taxonomy): Eukaryota > Viridiplantae > Streptophyta > Magnoliopsida > Dipsacales > Adoxaceae > Sambucus > Sambucus nigra. The sequence continues at coordinate 408,320,104 of OX422207.1, forward strand.
TGGTGGATAAGATAAGAGTTGGGACGGTTGATGGTCACTAGTTTTAACTATCCAACTTGAAATGTTAACAGTCATCTGCTTGAACATCTTAATATCAGGACGATTGTGTGTATTCTGGGGTCATTTATTATCTATCCTATCCTCCACCATTGTGCTGCTGCGACAGGGATATGACACATTTAAGCTATCTGGTTCCTTCTGTTTGGAAAACCATTATGAATGCTCTAACAAGACACAAATAACACACATATGATATATATACCTAATCTCCTAATTTCTTATAAATTTCAAGTGCTCTAACGGCACCATTGCGCTGCATCTCAAAAAACTGTTACAGAACACAAAGTGAATGCTATTTTTATAAGATGATACGAATGAGACCAATTTGATTGTGTCAAATAGATAAAATCAAATGTTACCTTGTCAACCAAATTGAGAGTTCCGTCGGTAATTGCTACATACATTTTAACACTTTCAGCTGCAATCTAAAGTAGATAAAAAGATGAGGGGTAAATGTATAATCAAACCTAAATAAATTAATGATATTCATATAATTAATTACTTACAATTGAAAGGGCATACTGAATCAGGTAATTAAATCTAGCCATTCCCTATGGCTACAAAAACAAATATGGTCAATGTTACTCAAGAATAATAATACATGTACTCTAGTAGTTAAACTGAAATGATTATATAAATAAATATGCAAGAATATGGTTTTTTTGTACAGAAGAAGAAAAGTCGACACCGCCGTTGTACTCCCCCGCGCTCCTCAACCCCCCGAAAGTGGTCCTACTCGAGATGGAGAAACCTGCCTGAGCCAGAGGACGATGTAATGGTGAGCTTTACCTGCTGGAGCTAAGGGCTGACCAACACCATTAAGGTGTACCTTGGCGTTACTGCGCTTGAGGTTAGAGGAAATAGAGAGGTTGCGTCAAAAGAGGATAGGGCTTGTGTGTATATTACCATTGCCTAACACATAGACACTAACACCTCGTACCCTCCAAAACAAGGAAAATTAAGCAAAGAAGCTTTATCATTCTACACACAATAATCCACAAAAATCAACCATGATCATCATTTAAATTCCATGCCATGGATGAAAAATATTCAGTCCAAGTTTAAAAATTTACCAATTCCAAAGCACGGTATTGGGTTTCCCAAACACACCCTAAGTACTCCCTTCGTCCCAAATTAAGAGTCCTTACCCTTTTTTCTCATAGATTAAGGATGCTCTAAATCAATTACTAAGGTCAACATTCGTTCACTACAATGAGATTTGGTACGTTAATTATGTCCAAAAAGGAAAAGTGGAGTACGAACCAAAAGAGAATAGTGGTCTAACTCTTAATTTGGGACTGAGAGAGTAATAAACATGTATGGTCTAAAAACCACAACAAAATTTCAAAACCAACTAAACCAAAACCCTAAATCAAAACTCACCATTAACTCAGCAGCCGAGTGCTCCGCGAATCACCACTCTGAACAACGAGTCGACTGACGGGGAGGGGGCGCGGCCATCGACGGTGAGACCGACGATGGCGACGTCGATGTGATCGTCGACCACGTGCGACTTCGAAGAATGAGAGGAGGAATGTCAAAATAAAGATGTGTCAAAATTTTTTGGAGAGTTGCGACAAATTTAAATGAGAGGAGGAATGTTTTTTTGGAGAGTTGCGACAAGTTTAAATGTTTAGTAGCCTACAAATAAGTTGATTGAATTTTCTTGTGCATTTTGAATTTCTGTATTTTCAGAATTTGTGCACATTATTTTTTTAACAAACACTAGTAAAATTTAAGTAACATCATGTACAGTCCCAGTGGAGGTGGGTAAAATATGAAGTAACTCTTTATCAAGTGAGTTGGACGATAGAGTTTTAAAACGAAAAAAATGAGGTGACATTCTGAAAAGCAGCACATATGGTAACTTAGCAACATCGCGATTGGGCTTCTTTACAGTGTTGGAGAGCAATTCGTTCTCTTTCAACAACCTCTCCTGGGCTCAAAAAACAAGAACCAATATTATGTCTGTTAGTGTGTGAGAGAGAGAGGGAGGGGATTGGGATGAACCTTTTTGCAGTCGGCTTGAGCGAGCTTATCAGTGGTGCCGCGGAGAGATGAGTCGAGGGAGTGAAGCTGGTATAGAAGGTCGGCGATTACAACATCCTTGTCGGTGAGCTGATCTCAGAGAGAAGGTAGGTCATTTGGTCGAGAGAGAAGGGGGAGCAGGGGAGAAGACGAGGGAGGAGAGAGAAGAGGGAAACTAAAGTGTGCCAAAATTTTAAGGCATTTTATACTCTAGTCAAGTGTTCTTAATTTTGGCACACTTTAAAGAAGTGCCAAATTTTGGCACTGTTTTAAAGTGTGCCAAATTGTCATTAAACCGTGCCAAAATCTGGCACAGTTTTAAACTGTGCCAGATTTTTAATATCAGGGTGTGCCAAAATGCTATTTTTGGTGTAGTGATTATTGACTACTGGAACTAATCAATTCAATCTAAAATGGGTGCTAAATCCATATAATGCTATTTATTGGTTGCCAAAATCATTAATCGTAACAAATGGAGGCAAAACCCCAATTAACCTTACTTTGTAATACAAATACAAATACAAAAAATACAAACACCGGGAACTCCCTTTTAATCAATATTAATATAGAGAAGGAATTGATCCATTGAAAATTTTCATACTAAAATTTAGATATACAAATAATAACTTCATTTGATTATTTAAGTAATACAATAGGTTGGACAGAAGTAATTCACATACTCTCTAATTTCCGTCAATGACGATTTCGTTCTCAAACGTTCCTATTGAACCCAACTCCTTTTATCAGCTTTTGGTATGGGAGGATCTAAGCAAAGCTTTCCGAAAATGGGGAGAACTTGATCATTAACACAATAAAAGTACAAAATTTTCTCTTCTTTGATGATTCGAAGCTTAAACCATTTGTTTAAAGTGAAAAAAACCGAAAGCCAACATAGTGTTCTCTATTTTGCATGTAACCCTATTTTTCTTGTCATGATCACATATCAACATTTTTACTTTTTATTGGGAAATTGTGGTACTAAGTGATCTTTAAAGCATATTTACATTTTATTGTGAACGCAACCCGCACACATGATGATAAGGGAAATTGTATCTAGATTTTCGTGAACGCTGCCCGTAGACATGAAGGTGTAGTAGAAACAAATACGTCGAAAAATTATGTGTCTTATAAGTTACTATAAACCAGGACCATAGATGCTGATGGTAAGATTTTATCCAACCAAGGTTAAAAGATTCAATTTATTACAACTCGAGGAGGCATTGAATGTAGGGGTATTATCAGCATCAAGCATACATTAAGACAAATATTATTGACTACTAAAACTATTGAATTCAATCTGAAATGGGTGCTAAATCCATATTATGCAAATTATTGATTGCCAAAGTCATTAGTTATAACCAATGGAGACTAAACCCCAGTCAACCCTATTTTTTAATACAAATATAAATACAAATAATACAAACACCGGGAACTCTCTTTTGATCAATACTAATATAGAGAAGGAATTAATCCATTGACAATTTTTATACTAAAATTCAGATATACCAATAACAACTCCATTTGATTATTTAAGTAATTCAATAGGTTGGACATAAGTAATTCACATACTCTCTAATATCTGTCACTAACGATTTTCTTCTCAAACGTTCCTATTGATACCAACTCCTTTCATCAGCTTTTGGTATGGGAGGATCTAAGCAAAGCTTTAAGAAAACAGGGAGAACGTGATCATTAACACAATAAAAGTACAATTTTTCTCTCTTCTTTGATGATTCAAAATCTAAACCATTTTGTTAAGAGTGAAAAAAACAGAAAGCGAACTCAGTTTTCTCTATTTTGCTTATAACCCTATTTTTCTTATCATGATCACATATCAACATTTTTACTTTTCATTGGGAACTATTGGTAGTGAGTGCTCTTAATAATATTTTTACCTTTTATTGTGAACGCGGCCCCGAGACATGATGATATGGGAAAATGTATCTACATTTTTGTGAACGCCTCCCCCAGACATAATGGTGTAGTAGAAACAAATACGCCAAAAAATTATGTTCCATAAGCACGGGCATTTGTTACCATAAATCTCTTATAATTTACTATAAACCAGGACCGTAGATGCTGATGGTAAGATTTTATCCAACCAAGGTTAAAATATTCAATTTATTACAACTGAAGGAGGCATTGAATATAGGGGTATTATCAGCATCAAGCATTCATTAAGGAAACTATTATTGACTACTGCAACTAATGAATTCAATCTAAAATGCGTCCTAAATCCATATTATGCAAATTATTGATTGCCAAAATCATTAGTCATAACAAATGGTGGCTAAACCCAAGTTAACCCTATTTTTTAATACAAATACAAATGTAAAAAAAATAGAAACACCGGGACCTCCCTTTTAATCAATACTAATATAGAGAAGGAAATGATCCATTGACAATTTTTATTCTAAAATTTAGATATACCAATAACAACTTCATTTGATTATTTAAGTAATTCAATAGGTTGGACATCAGTAATTCACATACTCTCTAATTTCCGTCAATGAAGATTTCATTCTCAAACGTTCCGATTGAACCGAACTTCTTTCATCAGCTTTTGGTATGGGAGGATCTAAGCAAACCATTCATAAAATGGGGAGAATGTGATCATTAACACAATAAAAGCACAAAGTTTTTCTCTTCTTTGATGATTAGAAATCTAAACAATTTGTTAAGAGTGAAAAAAACAGAAAGCAAACTCAGTGTTCTCTATTTTGCTTGTAACCCTATTTTGCTTGTCATGAAAAATTATCTACATTTTTACTTTTTATTGGTAACTTTTAGTAGTGAATGCTCTTAACAACATTTTTGCTTTTTATTGTGAACACAACACATAGACATGATAATATGGGAAATTATATCTTCATTTTTGTGAACGCACCCCGCAGACTTGATGGTGTAGGAGAAAAAAATACGCCGAAAAATTATCTGTCATAAGACCGGGCATCCACTACCATAAATCACTTATAAGTTACTATAAACCTTGATCATAGATGCTGATGGTAAGATTTTATCCAACCAAGGTTAAAGGATTCAGTTAATTACAACTGAAGGAGGCATTGAATATAGGGGTATTATCAACATCAAGCATACATTAAGACAGCTATTATTGACTACGACAACTAATGAATTCAATCTAACATGGGTGCTAAATTCATATTATACAATTTATTGGTTGCCAAAATCATTAGTCATACCAAATGGAGGTTTAACCCCAGTTAACTCTATTTTTTAATACAAATACAAATACAAAAAATACAAACACCGGGAACTCCCTTTTAATCAATACTAATATAGAGAAGGAATTGATCCATTGACAATTTTTATACAAAAATTTAGATATACCAATAACAACTTCATTTTATTATTTAAGTAATTCAATAGGTTGGACATAAGTAATTCACATACTCTCTAATTTTCGTCAATGATGATTTCCTTCTCAAACATTCCTATTGAACCGAACTCCTTTCATCATCTTTTGGTAAGGGGGAAGCTAAGTAAATCTTTCAGAAAACGGGGAGAACGTGATCATTGACACAATAAATGTACAAAGTTTTTCCCCTTCTTTCATTATTCAAAATCTAAACCATTTGTTAAGAGTGAAAAAAACAGAAAGCGAACTCATTGTTCTCTATTTTTCTTGTAACCCAATTTTGCTTGTCATGATCACATATATTCATTTTTACATTTTATTTGGAACTTTTGGTACTGAGTGCTCTTAACAACATTTTTGCTATTTATTGTGAACACAACCCGCAGACATAATGATATGGGAAATTGTATCTACACTTTTGTGAATGCAACCCGCAGACATGAGGGTGTAGTAGAAACAAATACGTCAAAAAATTATGTGTCATAAGCACGGGCATCGGCCACCATAAATTTCTTATAAGTTACTATAAACGTGGACCATAGATGCTGATGGTAAGATTTTATCCAACTAAGGTTAAAAGATTCAGTTAATTACAACTGAAGGAGGCATTAAATATAAGGGTATTATCAACATCAAGCATACATTAAGACAGCTATTATTGACTACTGCAACTAATGAATTCAATCTAAGATGGGTTCTAAATTCATATTATGCAAATTATTAGTTGCCATAATCATTAGTCATAACAAATGGAGGCTAAACCCCAGTTAACCCTATTTTTTAATACAAATACAAATGCAAAAAATACAAACATCGGGAACTCCCTTTTAATCAATACTAATATAAATAATGAATTGATCCATTAACAACTTTTATACTACAATTCAGATATACCAATAACAACTTCATTTGATTATTTAAGTAATTCAATAGGTTGGACATATGTAATTCACATACTCTCTAATTTACGTTAATGATGATTTCCTTCTCCAACGTTCCTATTGAACTCAACTCTTTTCATCAGCTTTTGGTATGGTAGAATCTAAGCAAAGCTTTCAAAAAATGGGGAGAACGTGATCATTGACACAATAAAAGTATAAAGTTTTTCTCTTTTTTGATGATTCGACATCTAAACCCTTTTTTAAGAGTGAAAAAAATAGAAAGCGTATTTAGTGTTCTCTATTTTGCTTGTAACCCTATTTTGCTTGTAATGATCACATATCAGCATTTTTGCTTTTTATAGGGAACTTCTCGTACTAAGTGCTCTTAGCAACATTTTTTCTTTTTATTGTGAACGCAGGCCGCACACATGATGATATGGGAAATTGTATCTATAGTTTTATGAACGCAACTAGTAGACATGATGGTGTAGTTGAAACAAACACGTCGAAAAATTATATGTCATAAGCACGGGCATCCGTGCCATAAATATCATATAAGTTACTATAAACTAGGACCATAGATATTGATGGTGAGATTTTATCCAACCAAGGTTAAAAGATTCAATTTATTACAACTTGAGGAGCCATTGAATATAGGGGTATTATCAGCATCAAGCATTCATTAAGACAACTATTTTTTACTACTGCAACAAATAAATTCGATCTAAAATGCGTGCTAAATCCATATTATGCAAATTATTGGTTGCTAAAATCATTAGTCATAACAAATGGTGGCTAAACCCAAGTTAACCTTATTTTTTAATACAAATACAAATGCAAAAAATAGAAACACCGGGAACCCCATTTTAATCAATACTAATATAGAGAAGGAATGGATCCATTGACAATTTTTATAATAAAATTTAGATTTACCAATAACAACTTCATTAGATTTTTTAAGTAATTCAATAGTTTGGACATCAGTAATTCACATACTCTCTAATTTTCGTCAATGACGATTTCGTTCTCAAACGTTCCTATTGAACCCAACTCCTTTCATCAGCTTTTGGTATTGGACGATCTAAACAAACCTTTCAGAAAACGGGGAGAACGTGATCATTAACACAATAAAAGTACAATTTTTTCTCTTCTTTGATGATACAAAATCTAAACCATTTGTTAAGAGCGAAAAAAACAGAAAACGAACTGAGTGTTCTCTATTTTGCTTGTAACCCTATTTTGCTTGTCATGATCACATATCTACATTTTTACTTTTTATTGGGAACTTCTGGTACTGAGTGCTCTTAAAAACATTTTTGTTTATTTATTATGAACTCAACCTGCAGACATGATGATATGGGAAATTGTATCCACATTTTTATGAACGCAGCCCGCAGACATGATGGTGTAGTAGAAACAAATACGGTGAAAAATTATGTGTCATAAGAACGGGCATCCACTGCCATAAATATCTTATAAGTTACTATAAACCAGGACCATAGATGCTGATGGTAATAATTTATCCAACCAAGGTTTAAAGATTCAACCTATTACAACTGAAGGAGGCCTTGAAAGTAGGGGTATTATTATCATGGAGAATAAATTAAGACAATTATTATTGACTATTGCAACTAATTAATTAAATCTAAAATCGGTGCTAAATCCATGTTATGCAAATTATTGAATGCCAAAATCATTTGTCATAACAAATGGAGGCTAAACCCCAGTTAACCCCATTTTTTAATACAAATACAAATGCAAAAAATACAAACATCAGAAAGTCCCTTTTAACCAATACTAATATAGAGAAGGAATTGATCCATTGACAATTTTTATACTAAAATTTAGATATACCAATAACAACTTCATTTGATTATTTTAGTTAATCAATACATTGGACATAAGTAATTCACATACTCTCTAATTTTCGTCAATGACGATTTCCTTCTCAAACGTTCCTATTGAACCCAACTCCTTTCATCATCTTTTGGTATGGGAGTATCTAAGCAAAGCTTTCAGAAAATGGGGAGAACGTGATCATTAAGACAATAAAAGTACAAAGTTTTTCTCTTCTTTGATGATTCGAAATCTAAACAATTTGTTAAGAGTGAAAAAAACAGAAAGAGAACTCTGTGTTCTTTATTTTTCTTGTAACCCTATTTTTCTTGTCATGATCATATATCTACATTTTTATTTTTTATTGGGAACTCATGGTAGTGAGTGCTCCTAAAAATATTTTTAGCTTTTATTCTGAACGCATCTCGCAGACTTGATGATATGGGAAATTGTATCTACATTTTTGTGAATGGAGCCCGCAGACATGATGGTGTAGTAGAAATAAATACGCCGAAAAATTATGTGTCACAAGCACGGGCATCCGCTACCATAAATCTCTTATAAATTACTATAAACCATGACCATTGATGCTGATGGTAAGATTTTATCCAACCAAGGTTCAAAAGATGCAATTTATTACAACTGAAGGAGACATTGAATGTAGGGGTATTATCAGCATCAAGCATACATTAAGACAACTATTATTGACTACTGCAACTAATGAATTCAATCTAAGATGGGTACTAAATCCAGATTATGCAAATTATTAGTTGCCAAAATCATTAGTCATAAGAAATGGAGGCTAACCCCAGTTAACCCTATTTTTTAGTACAAATACAAATGCAAAAAATACAAACACCGGGAACTTCCTTTTAATCAATACTAATTTAGAGAAGGAATTGATCCATTAACAATTTTTATACTAAAATTCAGATATACCAATAACAACTTCATTTGATTATTTAAGTAATTCAATTGGTTGGACATATGTAATACACATACTCTCTAGTTTTCGTTAATGAAGATTCCCTTCTCAAATGTTCCTCTTGAACCTAACTCCTTTCATCATCTTTTGGTATGGTAGGATCTAAACAAAGCTTTAAGAAAATAGGGAGAACGTGATCATTGACACAATAAAAGTACAAAGTTTTTCACTTTTTTGATGATTCGAAATCTAAACCCTTTGTTAAGAGTCAAAATAACAGAAAGCGAATTCGGTGTTTTATATTTTGCTTGTAACCCTATTTTGCTTGTCATGATCACATATCAACATTTTTTATTTTAATGGGGAACTTCTGGTACTGAGTGCTCTTAACAACATTTTTTCTTTTTAGTGTGAACGCAGCCCGCAGACATGATGATATGGGAAATTGTATCTATTTTTTGTGAACGCAACCCGTAGACATGATGGTGTAGTTGAAACAAATACGTCAAAAAATTATGTGTCATAAGCATGACCATCCGCTACCATAAATCTCTTATAAGTTACTATAAACCAGGACCATAGATACTGATGGTGAGATTTTATCCAACCATGGTTAAAAGATTCAATTTATTACAACTTAAGCAGGCATTGAATATAGGGGTATTATCAGCATCAAGCATACATTAAGACAACTATTATTGACTACTGCAATGAATTAATTCAATCTAAAATGCGTGCTAAATCAATATTATGCAAATTATTGGTTGCCAAAATCATTAGTCATAACAAATGGTGGCTAAACCCAGTTAACCTTATTTTTTAATCCAAATACAAATGCAAAAAATAGAAACATCGGGAACTCCCTTTTAATCAATACTAATATATAGAAGGAATGGATCCATTAACAATTTTAATACTAAAATTTAGATATACCAATAACAACTTCATTTGATTATTATAGTAATTCGATAGGTTAGACATCATTAATACACATACTCTCTAATTTTCCTCAATAACGATTTCGTTCTCAAACATTCCTATTGAACCCAACTGCTTTCATCAGCTTTTGGTATGGGAGGATCTAAACAAACCTTTCAGAAAATGGGGAGAACGTGATCATTAACACAATAAAAGTACAAAGTTTTTCTCTTCTTTGATGATTCGAAATCTAAACCATTTGTTAAGAGCGAAAAAAACAAAAAGCGAACTCAGTGTTCTCTATTTTGCTTGTAACCCTATTTTGCTTATCATGATCACTTATCTACATTTTTACTTTTTATTGGGAACTTTTAGTATTGAATGCTCTTAACAACATTTTTTCTTTTTATTGTGAACACAACACGCAGACATGATAATATGGGAAATTATATATATATTATTATGAACGCAGCCCGCAGACATGATGGTGTAGTAGAAACAAATACGCTGAAAAATTATGTGTCATAAGAACGGGAATCCGCTACCATAAATACCTTATAAGTTACTATAAACCAGGACCATTGATAATGATGCTGAGATTTTATCCAACCAAGGTTAAAAGATTCAATTTATTACAAATTCAGGAGGCATTGAATATAGGGGTATTATCAGCATCAAGCATATATTAAGACAGTTGTTATTGACTATTGCAACTGATGAATTCAATCTAAAATGCGTGCTAAATCAATATTATGCAGATTATTAGTTGCCAAAATCATTAGTCATAACAAATGGAGGTTAATCCCTAGTTAACTCTATTTTTTAATACAAATACAAATCCAAAAAATACAAACACCGGGAACTCCCTTTTAATCAACACTAATATAGAGATGGAATTGATCAATTGACAATTTTTATACTAAAATTTAGATATACCAATAAAAACTTCATTTGATTATTTAAGTAATTCAATAGGTTGGACATAAGTAATTCACATACTTTCTAATTTCCGTCAATGACGATTTCCTTCTCAAACGTTCTTATTGAACCGAACTCCTTTCATCAGCTTTTGGTATGGGATGATCTAAGCAAATCTTTCAGAAAACGGGGAGAACGTGATCATTAACACAATAAATGCACAAAGTTTTTCTCTTCTTCGACAATTCGAAATCTAAACCACTTGTTAAGAGTGAAAAAAACAGAAAGCGAACTCAGTGTTCTCTATTTTGCTTGTAACGCTATTTTGCTTGTCATGATCACTTATCTACATTTTTACTTTTTATTGGGAACTTTTAGTACTGAATGCTCTTAACAAAATTTTTGCTTTTTATTGTGAACACAACACGCAGACATGATAATATGGGAAATTATATCTTCATTTTTGTGAATGCAGCCCGGAGACTTGATGGTTTAGGAGAAAAAAATACGCCGAACAATTATGTGTCATAAGCATGGGCATCCACTACCATAAATCACTTATAAGTTACTATAAACTTGGATCATAGATGCTGATGGTAAGATTTTATCCAACCAAGGTTAAAAGATTCAGTTAATTACAACTGAAGGAGGCATTAAATATATGGATATTATCAACATCAAGCATACATTAAGACAACTATTATTGACTACGACAACTAATGAATTCAATCTAACATGGGTGCTAAATCCATATTATGCAATTTATTGGTTGCTAAAATCATTAGTCATAACAGATGGAGGTTTAACCCCAGTTAACTCTATTTTTTAATACAAATACAAATACAAAAAATACAAACACCGGGAACACCCTTTTAATCAATACTAATATAGAGGAGGAATTGATCGATTGACAATTTTTATATAAAAATTTAGATATACCAGTAACAATTTCATTTTATTATTTTAGTAATTCAATAGGTTGGACATAAGTAATTCACATACTCTCTAATTTCTGTCAATGACGATTTCCTTCTCAAACGTTCCTATTGAACCGAACTCCTTTCATCATCTATTGGTAAGGGAGGATCTATGTAAATCTTTCAGAAAACGGGGAGAACGTTATCATTAACACAATAAATGTACAAAGTTTTTCTCTTCTTTGATGATTCAAAATCTAAACCATTTGTTAAGAGTGAAAAAAACAGAAAGCGAACTCATTGTTATCTATTTTTCTTGTAACCCAATTTTTCTTGTCATGCTCACATATATACATTTTTACATTTTATTTGGAACTTTTGGTAGTGAGTGCTCTTAACAAAATTTTTGCTATTTATTGTGAACGCAACCCGCAGACATGATGATATGGGAAATTGTATCTACATTTTTGTGAATGCAGCCCGCAGACATGATGGTGTAGTAGAAACAAATATGTCAAAAAATTATGTGTCATAAGCACGGGCATATGCCACCATAAATTTCTTATAAGTTACTATAAACCTGGACCATAGATGCTGATGGTAAGATTTTATCCAACCAAGGTTAAAAGATTCAGTTAATTACAACTGAAGGAGGCATTAAATATTGGGGTATTATTAGTATCAAGCATACATTAAGACAACTATTATTGACTACTGAAACTAATGAATTCAATCTAAGATGGGTGCTAAATTCATATTATGCAAATTATTAGTTGCCATAATCATTAGTCATAACAAATGGAGGCTAAACCCCAGTTAACCCTATTTTTTAATACAAATACAAATGCAAAAAATACAAAGACCGGGAACTCCCTTTTAATCAATACTAATATAGAGAAGGAATTGATCCATTGACAATTTTTATACTACAATTCAGATATACCAATAACAACGTCATTTGATTATTTAAGTAATTCAATAGGTTGGACATATGTAATTCACATACTCTTTAATTTCCGTTAATGATGATTTCCTTCTCCAACGTTCCTATGAACTCAACTCATTTCATCAGCTTTTGGTATGGTAGGATCTAAGCAAAGCTTTCAGAAAACGGGGAGAACGTGATCATTGACACAATAAAAGTACAAAGTTTTTCTCTTTTTTGATGATTCGACATCTAAACCCTATGTTAAGAGTGAAGAAAATAGAAAGCGGATTCAGTGTTCTCTATTTTGCTTGTAACCCTATTTTGCTTGTAATGATCACATATCAGAATTTTTGCTTTTTATAGGGAACTTTTGGTACTAAGTGCTCTTAACAACATTTTTTCTTTTTATTGTGAATGCGGCCCGCACGCATGATGATATGGGAAATTGTGTCTATAGTTTTGTGAACGCAACCCGCATACATGATGGTGTAGTTGAAACAAATACGTCGAAAAGTTATGTCATAAGCACGGGCATGCGCTACGATAAATATCTTATAAGTTACTATAAACCAGGACCATAGATACTGATGGTGAGATTTTATCCAACCAAGGTTAAAAGATTTAATTTATTACAACTTGAGGAGCCATTGAATATAGGGGTATTATCAGCATCAAGCATTCATTAAGATAACTATTATTGACTACTGCAACTATTGAATTCAATCTAAAATGCGTGCTAAATCCGTATTAAGAAAATTATTGGTTGCCAAAATCATTAGTCATAACAAATGGTGGATAAACCCCAGTTAACCTTATTTTTTAATACAAATACAAATGTAAAAAATAGAAACACCGGGAACCCCCTTTTAATCAATACAAATATGGAGAAGGAATAGATCCATTAACAATTTTTATAATAAAATTTAGATATACCAATAACAACTTCATTTGATTATTTAAGTAATTCATTAGGTTGGACATCAGTAATTCACATTCTCTCTAATTTTCGTCAATGACGATTTCGTTCTCAAACGTTCCTATTGAACCCAACTCCTTTCATCAGTTTTGGGTATGGGACGATCTAAACAAACCATTCAGAAAACGGGGAGAACATGATCATTAACACAATAAAAGTACAATTTTTTCTCTTCTTTGACGATTCGAAATCTAAACCATTTGTTAAGAGCGGAAAAAACAGAAAACGAAATGAGTGTTCTCTATTTTCCTTGTAACCCTATTTTGCTTGTCATGATCACATATCTACATTTTTACTTTTTATTGGGAACTCGTGGTAGTGAGTGATCCTAACAACATTTTCAGTTTTTATTGTGAACGCAGCCCGCAGACATGATGATATGGGAAATTTTATCCACATTCCGTAACTGTTCTCCCTTCCTGGGTGAGGTCCAAAAGTTTTCGCCTCATCTCAGTCTTGACAGCGGAAGGAAATTACTTACGGTCGAACCACACCCAGAATTCACTCAGTAGTAGTTGTGGACTCCCACCACTGTAAGGCTGCCCCTCTCAGCTTGAAGGTAGCCAACACTTTCCTCTGAACCTCAGTGAACTCATACATACGAAGGTGTTGTTGTATGTGTTTCTTCCACTGACTAGCAATAACCACATCCTAACTGCCCATGAACGATGGGGGACATCGCTTCTGAAAGGACTCTCTCACTCTTTCCCATCCAGTGGGAAACAGATGCACTGGAACTAGTGCTACTGCCTGAACCTGGGGTAGGGCATGCTGCACCACCACTAAGGCTGCATTCACCGCTTGTGCAACTATCACGATAACCTCTGAGCCTGTACTGTCGATTGCTCTGGTTGGGTCTGTCTGTCTTGTGGTACATGTCGAGGAGGCATCTGTGACGAGAAGGAATTTTATTATTCCACGGTTATTCTAAATCTCAAATAGCTGAAGACGTAATTGCAAAATTAAGATCACAACAATCCTAAAAATAATGCTCTATATCAAAAGACGCAAAGTTAAAAACATAGTAAGCCGTTCAGATCCTAAAGGACTCTAGAACCCGATGCTCTGATACCACCTGTGACACCCTGCCCAATTAAATATAGGGTGACCAGTCCTTTACCAAATTTTAAAACAGGATATACGGTCGGTTCATTCTTAGCATCACTATCGAAAATAATATAATCCATATTAATCACCTATAATATAATTATGCTAAGTGTCAAAACATTTTCCCTTTTTAATAAAACCATTTAACCACAACATTACAAAAGTAAATTATAAACCATTCACCATACATAGGAATAATAAGTATTGAACAAGAATTTAATACTGAAATTAAATAAGATTGGGTAAAATCTCGCAGTTTAAACTCCAAACCATAAAAGAAACTAAATACAATATCTCTGATAAAATACTAGAAGCATGCGACACATGCCCTAACTAGGAAGTCTATGAGAAAATGAATGAAAAGAATAAATTGCGTCTACTGCAAGGACCTACAGCTTCCACAATAGCTGCAACACGTCTAACAATCCAATCTCTAGTTCTGGTACCCCTGCGGCTGAGAACCTGGAATAATATATATATATATATATATATATATATATATATTGGTTCTTAAAACAAGTCTTATACACATGTTAGTTATCGAATTCTCACATGAGCTTCTCACCTCTCATCTATAGTGCACTCCTAATGTACATCTAATCTTCCTCCTAGTTATACCACTCGTCTAACAAGTCTGAAGTCATTCTAATAGTACCTATACTCACCAGTAGTATACCCATATCGCCCATATAATACTCTTTCAAATTAGCCTATGTCAAACAGCTAATTAATATGTTTTCCCGTTTTCATAATAAATCAATTATACTCTTAGGATTTATTTTATATATCGACATTTTCATTTCTACTAACTATACATGGTAGAATGATTCTCTAGTTTACGTATATATACATATAGTCACATCTTCCCTATATATATATATATATATATATATATATATATATATATATATATATATATATATATATATATATATATATATATATGTGTGTGTGTGTGTGTGTGTGTGTGTGTGTGTGTGTGTGTGTGTGTGTGTGTGTGTGTATTCTAATACTACACTCCTGGGCTAAAACCCATTAGCGCAACTAACCATAATAATACTGCAGCCCCTAATTTTCATCCATTAGTGCACCTATAACAATAATCATGTACCCCCGGATTATCACCCATTAGTACACTTATAATAATTTTCTTGTACCCTAGGGTTATCACCCATTAGTAAACTTAACAATGGAATCCCTACACCCCCGAGTTATCAGTCATTAGTGCACCTAACAATAATATTCTTGCATCCCTGGGTTATCACCCATTAGTGCTCCTAATAATTATATCACATAGTAGGCATACACACATCCTATTAAAATTTATAGGTATTTCTCCAACCTATATATATACTTCTCATACGTATTTTAAATCTCAACATTACGTATAGTATAAATATTTAGATTACTACATATCTCATAATCTCCAAGGTACATTCTCTCTATACCGAAATAATTAAAGTATTAACTCTCACATACTTTTTCCAAAATTCTGTTTGGTTTTAGTTTACTATCGGTCATTTTCTCTCACTCTAAGAAACTCGGTAAACCCAAATTTGGACTCGATGAAAAATCCCAAATTAATACTCATAAACACATATCATATTATAAGTCATTCCTAACATCTTAGGATCCTTAATTCGTCATTAATCATCATAATTATACAAACCCCCAAATTAATTCACATGAACCCTAGTTTTCAGAATTTCAATTAAAGAACCTAATCAATTCATATTCGTTCATCAATTCATGATTCAATTTCTTAGTTTAACCTCTACATACATGAAGGAATATCAGTAACTAATTAACCCAACCCCGATTCATCATTTAAACTCCAATTTTCACCCAATTAACATGTAAATCAATGGTTAACTACACCTACTCTAACATGAGTATGATTATTGCTAATGAAAGCAAGTAATAAATACTTGCCTTAAATCGAATGTCTGAATTCTTTGGTGATGTTGCTATAGACGTGTTCCTCTCTTCTCGATCTACGCGTTGATAGTCATGATTGTGCAAGGTGGTGCTAATTGAGTCTTCCCTCTTGGAAATTGGTTATCCCTCACACCCTCTGTGGTCTTTCTTGATTTTTGTATATCTTAACCCTAATGGAACTCCCGTAGCTGATATAATTATTCTCTAATTTTCGTCCATTATATTTTCCAAAAGTCCAAATTACAAAACTACCCCTACGGGGTGTCGGTTTGGCCTAAAATCTCCTAATATCCAAATAAAATACCCAGATAGAGTTTTCTGACTATTTCGACCCTCCCGAACTCAACGCCGCACTCGAAATCACCATACGAGTTACATAAAAATAATTTGTCTTTATATTCCATTCAATTAGTCCCGACACGACTCACATGCATATCAGACTCAAATTACCAAACTATCATATTATTCCCTCTCGACAATTTATTAAAGTATATAGTTCCATATTACATATCACACGATAATATTAACTCAATAAGTATCAACCCTTGGCACGCTAGTTAATATTTATTTTTAAATTCGAATTAATTAAAAATTAAATTCTCACATTTTAATTTAATTAATCCCATTATAATAATTCTCATAAAAAATATGGGGTATTACAAGAAGTCTTCGCTATCCTTGAGAAGGAGAACAATAATCTAAGGGTTGATCTTTAAGGACATATTATGTCTATACCAAACAAATAGGTTGGCGAGGTCGCTTCCTTTTTGGAAGAAGAGAATGCTCAACTGAGGGAGGAGATGGAGAAAACTCAAAAGGGCCTTAGATGATAAAGTTATAAATGCCAAGGGTCAGTCCTCCTCTCAAGGGCAGAAATACGATCGTCTGGAAGAAGAGCTAAAGATGGTCTAGGATGTTATGCTCAATAAAGTATCAACCATTAAAAATCTGACCGAGAGCCTTGATCGTATCATATTCCAATTCCATAAACAACCTCGCTAGGTTTTGATGGATGGTTATGATGAGGCTCTTCATAATATGGATATTGCCCTGAGTGATGCCCAGAATGTTAGTTATAAACACAGATGTCATAATGCCCTTATAGTAGCAAAAGTCCCACATGATTCTGAGTTGTGGTACATGTATGACCCAATTGATTAGATAATCAAGATCCTCCTTATAAGCTTAACATTTTTTTTGATCCCAATGGATGTCTTTTCAGTGATCCTTACATGGAAATACATTGGTGACTTCGGCCTTGAGAGAGACGATGAACTCTACTGACCTCAACACTTGGTTGACAAGGTGGGTCTTAGTGAGCCGTCAAGGACCAAAGATGTGATTGTGATCGTTATTCCTTATACTTTAGATGTTCCTCCAGCTGAAGTTTGGAGTTTAATGAATGTACCATACTAGTTACACAATTGATCCAGCTATATTTACCATTTTGTTGTAAATTGTTTACTTTTTTCAATTTCCTTGTAATAACTTAGAGTTTTAATGGAATTTTTTGCATTTTTTCTTCCCTATATGATGTGTGGTCTTCTGATCTTACCTTTTAGGTGATGTCATCACATCTAACCTTAGGCCTAAAACCAAAAAAGTAAAATACACCTATTTATGAGGTTATTCCCCAATGAGGATTTTTATGACCCACCTAATTGTAGGTGCCTAAGGTCTCGCAATAGTACTTTCAATAACTATAAGTTATTATTCATGTTTTGTTATTATCCAAAACTCTTTGTGTTGGTCGATCGACATTGATAGTTTGTTTATGGCCGCTCAACCAGTTAGTCTTAAAAGAAAACATTTTAGAGAAGACAATCATCACAGTGATAAGTAATATATTAAAAAGAATCCATTAAACTAATTGGTCTTTTATATTAAGTATTCATTTGCCTGCCACTTAAAACAAAGTATAAGAGAGAGAAGTTTGAAAGAACTTCTTAAAAAAATTTAAAACTAAAAAAATGAAATAAGCTTAGTCATAAACTGAAAATCCAAAAAGTAAAACTTCTTTAAATTGGTTGCGTTCCAAACTTGGGGAACCTCTTTGCCCTTAATTATTTTTAAGTGGTAAGCTCTCATTAAGTCGTCATGTATGACTTTTAATGGGCCTTACTAGTTGGGCCCCAGTTTCCTGTCCGAGGACTTTTAGCGTTGCCTATAATCTTTATAACAAGGTAGTTTCCGACCTTGAATCATATTACTTTAACCCCCTTGTTGTATTACTTGGCCAACTGCTGCTGGTAGGAGGAAAGTTCTATAAAAGCCAATTATATTTTTTCATCGACTAAGTTAAAATCTGATCTGATTGATTTGTTGTTGAGATCTTGATCGACTAAGGTGGAAAACCTGCTTCTAGTGGGATCATCACCTCCATTCCGTATGCCAAGGCAAAGGGTGTATCCCTCGTGAATCACCCGAGTGTTGTTCGAAATGCCTAGAGAATATGGGGGAGTTGGTTGACCCAAGCGTCCTCTACTTTGTCATATTTTTTAATTTTGTCTAGAAATATCTTGTTAGAAGCTTTTGTTTGCCCATTGCTTTAAGGTTAGGACACTGAGCTATAGTAGTGCCTAATGTTGTGATCATTATAGAAACCTTGAAAGAGGTTGCTTTTGAACTGAGTTTTGTTATCTATGATGATAATTCGAGGGATGCCAAACTGTGTTATGATGTTCTTCCATATGAATTTGGTCATATTGACATCTCAGATGTTTGCTTAGGGTTCCTCTTCAACCTATTTAGAAAAGTAGTCGATGTTGACAACCAAATACTTGCTACTACTAGACGCGAGGGGCAATGGGCCGACAATATCAAGTCCTCACTGGAAAAATGGCCAAGGACTTATTAGGGACTTAAGGTCACTGGACGGTTAATGTAACAATGGTGATAATAGTTGACGATTCTTTTATTTTCAAATGTAAGCAACTGTGTTCTTTTACATGTATGGCCACCAGTAGACCTCTTTCATTTCCCTAAATGCCAGCGACCTGCCCCCCTGTGTGGCTCCTATGTATCCCCTTATGAAGCTCATTAGGGGTCTGTTCGACGTCATCTGGGTGCACGCATTGGAGGTAAGACTCTAAGAAAGAGCACCGATAAAGTTTCTAATTTACCACAAAGTAGAAATGAGCATATGCCATCCGTACCTTGTGTGCTTCTTTCCTATCAACTAGAAGGGAATCTTTCATTAGGTTGCGCAAGATCGGATCCTATCAGCTCGGGGTCCTATTAATGATCATAACTTGATCGACATATTTCCATTTATTGATATTGGGTTGTTCAAGGTACTCCACTTTAATCATCCGTTTCATATTCCCCTTAACGGCTGAAGCAAGTGTGGCCAGTTCATTAGCATGATCATTGTTCCCTCTTGGAACTATTGCACTTATATATGCACGAATTGTGTGATCAAATATTGGCCTTCTTCAAGGTATGCGAGTATGAACTCATCCCAAGTGCTATCATCTCTTGATATCTGATTTGATACGAGTCTTGAGCCATAGTAGACATTAAAGTGATAGGTTCCAAGGGAGAGTGCTTTTCACAATTCGCCAAGCAAGGCTTTGTACCCAGCTTCATTGTTGGAGGCTTCAAATCCCAAATGAATTTCTTGTTCGATAACTTCCTTATCCGAGGATACCACTATTATCCCTACTCCTGACACCTTGGAATTTGAGGCTCCATCAATGTACAAGACCCGTTTATCACCTTCTTCGATTGCCTATGGGACATATTTTATACTTTCATTTCCAATCTCTACCGGTTATTCGATTGGTTGTGGAATTTGAAGTCTGCTATGATTTGCCCCTTTATCAAAGTTCAAAGCTAAAACTAGATATTAAACCTCTCGAGTTTCATTGACCACTTGGACATCCGTGTTGATAGGTCATCCTTTCCGAGTATTTCTTTCATAGGGAATGAGGTTAGAATAATGATAATGCACGCCTCGAAGTTGTTTCAACTTCCCGGAGGTTATCACAATCCTGTATGTTAGATTTTCCAATGGCATGTATCATTTTTCATCGTCAAGCATTGTTTTTTTCTCATAATAAATTGTATCCTAACACCCATTCTTCTTATAAACCAGGGTTGAGCTTACAAAGCCATTAACTTGATGTGTAAGAAGCTTGTGGGCCTGCGCCGAACATGTGCAGGTCACGTGCCATCATAATTATGGTCCCCATAAGAGTCTTCTCCACCCCTTACCCACTAATGTTTGGTTCACTTGAAACACATTAACATGTTGTTTCGAAATTCTAAATTACTGACAAAAGAAGAGCAATTGAGATAAAGTGTATATTATCTTTTAATTCACAGTTAATTTAAGGGTCCGTTTGGTTGGCTTGTGGGAAAAGGGTAGGCATGGAAAATTTTGCCTAGGCAAAGAAATTTTCGTGCTGTTTGATAGGCTTTATTTGCAGGGTGACAAAAACTGTATTTGCCAACTTTTTGTGTTTGATAGGCATAGTTTGTCTACTGAAAGACACTTATTTGCCTACACATGTTGTTTGATAGCCAAAATTTATGATGGCAAATAAAAACTTTGCCTATATATTGTTGGCAAAAATTCTTTCCATTTTACACATTTGCTTTATAATCAATACAGTGTACATAAGTTTTATTTTTCATTTTCAGGATTAACGACGAAATTTCGGATGCGAGTCAAGTCGGATGCTTGCTTTGAACGTGGATGAACCAAAAGAATTTGTTGGACATAGTTACTTTCATGCACAATTGTATTTAATTTTACTTGATAAAGTACTAAAAATGGAATTTATTTGGACAAAATATATTTTAGATGATAGCACATTTATTTGGCCAAAATATGTTGTAATTTGACCCCTTAATAAAATAATGTGGAATTGATTATTTTAAAAAGCCCCGATGTTAATGTTGTGGAACCGTGTTATAGAATCAGATTTCAATATGAATTGGAAATTTGAAATTTGAAATTTGAAATTTTACATAAGAAAGGAAAAAAAATTGAAATTTGACATAAGAAAGGAAAAAATTATAATATTGTTGATCCATTATAGTTTCAGATACGACAACACAAAATATGTTCCCAAAAATTGGCCACACTATAACATATGTAGACCCGGGAAAGATCCCAATGTTTGTTCCCATTACAAAATAATATTCAAAATATAGATCTAAAAAGTGGGATTAATTCCCATATAGCTTGTTCAGAGCCCAACTCTTCGTAAATGCCTCCTTCGTGATACCCATGAAGACGCGGGCCAGTCCTTGATCCGCCTCAAACATACCAAGCAATCTCAACATATCACTTTCAGTCATTTCCATTGCCTCTAGGCGATCAAGAATGTCCTGCCATTTGACATGCTCTATGGTGTTCAGCTTTGCATCTGAGTCCATAGCAGCTGCTATCATTCGCGAGGAATCTGCAATAATGGCCAATGCACGGGCACTCTCGTCCAACACGTTACCACGTTTGTGTTTTGGCCTTGGCATAGCAACAGGTTTTGGTACTTGTCCCGGACCTTTACATTTCCCTAGTTGGGGTGAGGTGTTATTTGATTCACTCTCCGGGAACTCATTTGCAGTTATGTCAACAAAATCTTCTTCTGGTTGAGATATTCCTGGAACAATATTAAATATTTTTGTCATTTCCATTTACGAAGTTACACGTGATTTTAATAATTACAACTTGCATTACACATTTACCTTCCATTGATGGGAAGTAATCACCACCTGATTGAGAGTTTGACCCCGTTGTGGTGTCGTTGCCATAAATGGTGGCAAGCTCGTCATAATATAGGCAACACTTGCCTTTCATCTTCGCAGCATCTGGCTTGTTCTGCCAGCATTAAAGTCACCATTAGTATTTTGTAATGTATACCATGAATATGCACTTTAATACGTACCTTGACGTAATCGTCCCACACACTTGGATCTGTAGTTACAGATGACGTAGTTGCGTCAAATCCAAATCCACTGACTTGTAATAGCTCGTGCACTTCCCTATACTCTTTTTTAAGAGTCTTCAAACGTGAGCGGATGTGAGAAACTCCCACTATGACATGACAGTCGTTCCTGACAGCATCGATAACGGTTTTCATATGCACAGATGTGAAACCATTATCGGACTTCTTTGTTCCAGCAAGTACCTCACCCATAAGAGCAGACATCATGCACCCATCCATTTTATCAGTCCAACGCACTTGTGGCGCCTTGCAAGGTATTTCAACTTGTGAGTCAGGGGTTTCTAGATTGATTGGTACATTTGCTTTTGGTGGTCGAAAAGGAACATTGATTCGATTTTGGGCCATCTCTGAAATGTATATGCATACACTAATTTTAGTATCATATAAGCTAAACATTACATACATCATTTTCAGTATCAAATTAGGTATCACTTTCAGTACCATAACTAATTCAGTACCATAAGTTATGATTTGAGGTATCTATTCAGTACCACATTGCCATTTGATCAGTATCTGATACCATCAAATTAGTATCAAATCAGTAATCAGTTATGCAGTATCATTAATCAGTTAAAAAGTATCATTAATCAGTATCATTAATCAGTTATCAAATGAGTATCATTAAGCAGTATCAGTATCAGTATCTGATACCATCAAATTAGTATCTGATAAGTAATCATTTATGCAGTATCATTAATCAGTTAAAAAGTATCATTAATCAGTATCATTAATCAGTTATCAAATGAGTATCATTAAGCAGTATCAGTATCTGATACCATCAAATCTCAGTATCTGATACCTTTCCAATCTCAGTATCAATTAATCAGTTATCAATTATCTAATGTCATTATCTGATATCAAATGAGTATCTGATACCTTCCAATCAGTATCAGTTAATCTGATGTCATTATCTGATACCTTCTAATTTCTGATACCAGTATCTGATGTCATTATCAGTTAATCTCAGTATCAGTTAATCTGATACCTTGCAGTATCAGTATCAGTATCTAATGTCATTATCTGATACCTTCCAATCTCAGTATTAGTTAATCAGTTAACTGAATTTAGTTATTAAATAGGTATCTGATATCAAATGAGTATCAGTTAACTGATACCTTCCAATCAGTATCTGATACCTTCCAATCTCAGTATCAGTTAATCTGATACCTTGCAGTATCAGTATCAGTATCTAATGTCATTATCTGATACCTTCCAATCTCAGTATTAGTTAATCAACACCATACAAAATGATCCAATTTTATGTAATCATCATCCAATTAAATCATCATCCAATCTGATTGTAATCATCATCCATACAAAATCACAGACCACATATGAGGGGAACAATCAGTTTGATACATCTTAAAACATGGTTTTGACAACTACATACAAACATAATAGCATAATGACATATAGCATCCGTTTGAGTGATCGAAGCATATCCATCATTGCTATGCAGTCCACATTGCTATGCATATCCATCATCGCTGGAGGAATGGTGGAAGTTGATGAACCACATTACCCTTTGATGTTATCTGAGTTTGGTTCATTAGGCATCGTTGTAGATTCTGACGATATATCATCCATAGACGGCATTGCCCAATCTAACCAAATATCACAATTGGCACAACAATGGTAGATCCTACCAAGGTTATTGTTCTTATCAGACTTGGTTATTCTAATGTCACCTACGGATCCACATTTGCATTTTCTCAATTTGACCCTCACATTCAAGTAGTTCGCATTAGTTGATGTAGACATGGAATCTGAAAAATATTAAAGCATTAACTCAATTTGACCCTCACATTCAAGTGTTAAGAAATTATTACAACAGTTAAATGTGAAACGTAATAGTTTAGTCATCAAAAGTAAATGGTTGATTATGACATGTTTCTCTTTCTTCCCACATTTGTGTTGCCATTGCATTACGTTTCTCTGTCCAACATGCCTGTGTGGCAAAGGTAATATGCTCATTACCATCAGGTACATTAAGCGGAGTTGGGTTCACATCATCATCACTATCACTATCATCACTGCACATATCATCCCTATCATCATCCCTTAAAAAGTTATGCAGTGCACAACAAGCTAACACAATCTTAGCTTGCGTGTCAATCCCATGAAAAGGTTGGTGGCGTAGATAAGCAAATATTTTTTTCAATAATCCGATTGTGCGCTCGGCTACATTGTGCAAAGATGAATGGCGAAAGTTGAATAATTCTTTACTAGTTTCCGGACGTTGACCCTCCACGTCTCTGCGATGGTATCGTGTCTTGCGAAATGGTGATAGAAAACCAGGAACCAGGGGAAATCCTGCATCCGCAAGATAATATTTTCCTACGATAATACATTATTTTATCTTAGTCAAATATACGTCGAACGTAGGATTTTTGTTAAACGTCTAATAAAAAAATACAGGAAATCAACCGGCATACCAGCTGGAATGGTAAGTTTATGTCCTGGTCGTTGTATGGCCGCCCTAAGTACACGACCATCATGTGCTGACCCCTCCCATCCGGATAACACATATGTAAATTTCATGTCGAACGTGCATGCTACAAAAACATTTTGAGAGATGACTTGTTTCTGATTACGATACCTAGGTTGATCAACAAGGGGAACATTCGCAGATATGTGTGTACCATCTATCGCTCCAACGGCATCCTGATGGGATACTACATTTGTTATTTCATACAATTCATTTTAAAAATTATTCACTTGTTAATCTATTGAGATTGAATTTTCTTACCGAAAAGTAATGATACCAACTTCTATTACCAGGATTGTCATTCGGGGAGTTATCATGCATTGCATTTACGACAATTTCCTTGTACATCATTAGGCAGACCACCAAGAGTTTATGAAAGTACAAACTAATTGTATGACTTGATCTACAAAAAGTGTTACTCTCGGTTCGACAACGCTCATCATGACCAACAATATTCAAGAAAATTGCAACCTGTTCCTCAACGGTAACTGATCGAGTATCGTTTAGCCCAAATGCACGTAGGCAGTCACATAACCTATGAAATGAACCGATGTTCATACGTAATGAATCATGGCATAAACGATCACTCATCCCATACATTCGGAACAATGCTTTTTGCCGATGCTCATCCCAATTATAATGAGGTGCCCTAGGAATGTCCAATAATGACCTTATATGTTGATAGATAACTATCGCCCATATCACCATCGACCAAGCAACACCAAAGCGTTTTCGTTGAATTTTTGAATTATATTTAACCATTTTTCCCTACAAAATAAGGGTTCTGAAAGCTCATTCTTTGATATTAATTTATAAAATTAAAATAGGTCAAAAGGTAAATTCGGTAACAAAAAATCAAAAAGTTTAAGGAGACCAATGAAAAACTAACCGGAACAAAGTGATTGCAATGAATAACTCGGAGAATAGGAGGGTTCCTGTAATGAGGGACGAGTGCGTGTTACACCAATAATCATGAAATTTATTTTCTATAAATAAATAATTATCTTTCGATGGAACCATAGATTTTTTGGCTTTTTCAACCCAAAATTGTAGAATAAAATATATTTAGTCCACATTAACATTTCATAAATTAGGAAAAAAAGTCAAACCCTAAATATGTCAAAACTTACTAAAACATATATAGGTGAAGCCATAACAAGATTAGAGATATGATATCAAACACCGGATTATAACCCTCAATTTAAGTAAGAAAAGTATGAACATAAAACCAGATTATAACCTAGGATTTTAGCAAGAACAATATGAACTACAAAAAATAAACCCTAATGAACTCAAACCCTCAATATGTAGGCAGCAAAAAAAAAAAAATCAAACAAAATGAACTCAAACCCTAGAATACAAATATGTAGCAACAAATCAATATATGGGTCTAAATAATAACAAAAAATCGTTTTCTTTATGTTGATATACAGATTTAATTAAAAAAAAATAGTTGATGATCACATACCTCTGAAATCGATTTCTCCTTCGCTTTCTTCTTCGGTTGTTTGAAGATAGCAACCTATGTGAGCCATTATTGATTTATCTACAAATCTCACCAAAACCGTACAGTAAATCAAATCAACCAAACGTCAGCTACGAGCCCTTGCATTTCTCTCGGCAAATTTTGCCAAACCAAATAGGTAAGCAAAAAATACACACGATTTTGGGCAAAAAATGGTCACGTGAGCCATTTTAGGCATTTTTTACCAACAGCAAAATATGGCTAACGAACAGCTCCTTTGTGGGCAAAAGTGTGGGTAAAACCCATTTGCCTAGGCAAGAGGGTGTAAACAAACGGACCCTAAGAGTAAAAAGGAGAGTTTTTAGGTTTTGATGAAAATTTTCTCTACAAAACCTATAAAGTCATAAACAAAGAATATAAATTCCTTTCGTTTATATATATATATATATATATATATATATATATATATATATATATATATATATATATATATATATCAATTTATTTATCTATTTATCTTGATTTATCGTTCGATCTATATATCTTCGCATTTGAATCCAAGGTTATTTGATTGCCTTATTATGTTGCAAAAACTCATTTTGAGTCTTAGTTCAATAGGTCTCCTCAATGTTTAAGATTTTAAGATCGGACTTTATAACAGCCTCATGACGATAGTATCCTGGACTAAGCCAAATTATAGGACTTTAAGGGTGAAGGTAAAAGACTTGGAGGACTTATATTTTACCCATGGTTAAATGTTTACTTAAATTTAAAAATGGTTTAACCTTGTGGTTTGAATTTTCAATCACAATGTGCAACTCATATAAAATTTATTTTTGAAATGCACAGCGCCTATTTAGAAACTTTTTCATGGGTTGAAAAATAAATCTTCGTTGGAATGTCAACTTTTGGATAAGGATATCATCACTGAAGTCACCTTTTTTAGATAAGGATATCATCCCGAGCCGTGTAGTCTTCAGTGGTCTGCCTTATAAAATTTTGATTGAAATCGTTACCTATGTCATTGATAGTTCATTAAAGTGAATCTTCTCTTCATTATAGAAAACTGTTTGTGCACTGATCCAGCGAAGCTACGCATATTAGGTAAAAAATGGGATCTTCTCTTCATTATAGAGGTTGGATCTTTTTGGTGATCCAGCGAAACTAATTTTAACCGGTGTATCTTCGTATATCATTCACACAAAGTATTATTTACCGTTTTCTCACAAACTCTCTAAGGTTCCCCTTACAATATCTTACTTCTCTTACAAAATCTTCACCTCCCACGCTCTACATCAATATATATTAAGTTTATTATGCTTCTATGATGTAGGTTTTCCTTGCTGGTTTGATGGTTTTATTTTGGGATCTCTCTCTCTTAGGCTCTCCCACTCTATCAGATTCTTTATGGTTTTTAAGTACTACGTATTTCCTTTGTTTTTACATATGTGAGGTGTTGATTGAGACATATTGATTGGTACCTACTATTCAACTTATTACTAGTTTTTTTTTTTTTATTAAAATTGTTTATTGCCTTCCAAATTTAAATATTCCACCATAGCCAAATCAACATAGGTTGTGTTTTGAACTCCGAAAAACTCATGTCAACAAGGTAATCTGGTCCTTCAATTTTTCTACGTAAATGTAATTTAAGGATTGGCGATGTTTGTAATTTGTGGATATTTAATTTGTTTATATTATCAACCTTTTAATCTACCTTACAGGGTTATAAACTGTGAGTGTTATTGGTAATATTTTCAATGAATGAATCATTGGTAAACTTTGACACTAACATGTAGGTTATCTTAATACTTCTTTGTAGATGAGGTTGTGCAACCTTTCAAAGGTGATACACTAATATCTGGCCATAACAATACTAAGTCTTAATGACATTACTGTATATAATACATTTCCCATAGAATGATGAAGAAAGTCTTCTCTTAATGATCCAAGTGTATTTAGTCTAGTTTTACCTTACAAATCAGCCTACAAATGATTTTAGGGCATGATTCGTAGTCTTGTTCACAATCCCGTTGATGTTGGGTAGCGAAAAATCATGCTGAGGCGAGTTTTTTTGAAGTTTCAATAGCCACTTAACATATTGACATCTGTGTTTCTCTTTTGAAGATGTCGCATTTTATATAGCCACGTAGGGTGTTGTATGGCTCTAATGAAGAAGATTTTAAGGAACCTGGTAACCTTTTTACTTAACTTTAAGGGACCATTTTGGGATAATCTTATAGAATTTTTGCTTTAATTGTCAAAACTCTAAAGTATTGTAATCTTCCTCGAGGTCAACCCCGTACAATGTTGACATGTATCTAAATGAGTAATTCAACGAAGTCTTAAAGTGGCTTATCCATTGGGTACCATTTTGTGGAGCTGAGGGTGGCTCTTATTCTCATTTAGTGGGCTCACCTAAAGTATTTATGTCATAATTAACCCATTCTCACAAGGATTTACACAATTATTTTGCTACTATATAAGTTCATTTAGATAAATTAGATAGTCATTGCATAATTATCCTTTGTTAAAGGCTCTTGGTTAGATAAAATTTTAAGTTCATTATCATTTGTATTGCCCACCTTGCGAAATAAAAATTAGACTTTATTTCGTCATATTTATTAGAGGAGCATAAGAAATTAGGTATGAAGAATCCATAATATTATGAATCTAATTTCTAAACGCGCTAGCATAAGGACTCTGTGGCAACCCATAATTTTCACATTTAGCGTGGTCGGTCCCAAGTACTAAAATTTCATGTGTCAAACAATATAATATCATTATAGGATTAAAGAATAACATAAGAAGTCAGCGATAACAAAAACCAAACCATTATATAGATTATTCCATGAACCTACATGAGTAACTAAAATGTAAATCCAGCGAGTACAACTTTTGAATCCGAAAAAGAACCCAAGAAACCCAAAAATAAAAATAAAAATTACTTCTCATGAAATAGATCTATAGTTGAATTCTAAAATAAAATAAATACCCCTACATAATAAGAAACTAAATGAGCCAGACGCCTCAAACTTGGAGTGACCTAAACCACTCTCTAAGTTCAGTCAGTGGGAGGAAGAATTCTATGACCTAAAAAATCAATGAAATATGGGTTAGACCCACTGCAATCAACATCTATGTGAACCCCAAAATATATGCAACATAAGAAAATATTATTGGTGTTATATTAATTATCATTAACTACTATGATACTCTTTAGAGTCACCAGAACCATAATGAGATAAAGTTAGGCTATCAAGTATTATAACTATCTCACATTATCACATTAGCAACACATACATCGTCATAGATCTTGTTTGCTCGTCCTATTACATTAAGTTATGGACTCTCGCATTCGATCATAATAATTAAGAAGGCTTAATAATATTTAGGGATCACTAAAGTATCTACTGTTATGTCTACTATTTATTAATAACAAATGTACAGAATTATGAATTATTAATAAAATTAAAAAAATAAAACGAAATTACCGAAATTAACACTTACTTGAATTTGCAGAAATAATAACAGAATTAAATATAAATCTGAGCCATGAAGAACAGTCTCCTTAAGGCAAATTTATTCCCTCCAACGTGCTCAAGGTTATTGAATAATTGCCTCCCAAGATAGAACGGGTTTTCCGAATTAATTATGTAACACAACAATAATTAATTCCAACGAACACAAATATGTGTTAGTACTCAACCAGAACAATGATATGATATGCAAAAATGAAGAAAACTATTTTCTGGATGAAAGAATATTTTCAGAATTTTTCTGGAGGGTTTATTTTTCAGCAACTAAAACAGGAGGGAAAGGTTTGTATTTATAGCTTTTGAGTTGACTGTTGGAACAGTTAAAACCGAAATTAACTATCAAAAACAGTTAATCTGTTAACTGTTGGCATTAACTGTCAAACAGTTAATTAATTATTAATTAATTTCATAATTAATTAATAAAAGCCCAGAAAGTTAAATAAATTCGGTCCAAAAATGTAGGAGATTTTTATAAGCCCAAGCCCAAACCCGAGCCCAAGGACGCGCGCATGCACGCGTGTGGACCTTTGACCGAAAGTCAACCCGTGCATAGCTTAGGTCATCTCCCCTTCAAAGAGTTGGGATACCCCAAGGCATCCAAGCCTTAGTCCATCATTTGGGTTATATTAACTCATCATTTTTCCACTACTCTTTCAATATGGGACAAGAGTTAAGTATACCCAATACATTAACTTTCATTGCTTTGTGAGTCACTTTAGGGACATATTTATCATTCATAACTTAATAAAATTGGACATGTGAATATACTACATTAATCTCCTTGCGGATGAGAACGCGTTCGTATATTGTCCCACGATTTTCGTAGTGTGGGTCCCACCTAAATTTGAGCTCAAAGTTGCTCAAAAATCTGTGCAGAAAATCTGGACAGCTTTATAATAGTCCAATTTTTCAACAATCCCTCACATGAATGATATATCGCTATAAATAAACAGAACAGATGCTAATGCAGATGCAGACACAAGTTGAGTAAAACTGAAGATTTATTGCATCGGGAGAAGTAGCCTAGTGGCCTTGAACTTTCCTTAGTGATATACTATCGGATTATTTGGTTAATCATAGACTTCACGTCCTTGAACCGTCAACCATTTTTGTAAACCTGGACAACAGTATTTACACAACAATTCTTCAACACAGTTGGTTCTCACGTTTGTGTTCATTTTGGCCATGAACACCACTTTGTTCCGTGAGTATTTTAGAGAATATGCCTTTCATTATTCTCATAGAAGTGGCCCCCTTCTTACTCACGTAGGTGACTTCCATAAAGAGTATCCTGCAATACCCCACTTAGACATACTAAGATATGGATGTCATTAAAAGCATAACTTATCCTAATTTCGCGGCAGATATGCACTGTCTCATCTTTGGAATGGATATGATTTAATCTCCTCTAGTGCTTACTGAATACAATGTAGTTCGGTTTGCCCATTGAACCTAGATCTTGGGATCTCCAGTCAGCTAGGTTGGGTTGCCACTATATTGATTCTTATTTATTTATAGGCTTTTGACCCATTCCTCTCGATGATCTTTCAACTTGCTCTCGGTTTAAACCTTTCGTTAGTGGATTCGATATATTATCTTTTGACTTTACATAATCAATTGAGATAATTCCATTTGAGAGAAGTTGTCTAACGGTATTGTGTCGACGATGAATATGTCGTGACTTTCCGTTATACATGTGATTTTGTGCCCTTCCAATCGCTGATTGGCTATCGCAATGTATACATATTGCGGGCACAGGTTTAGACCAATTTGGAATATCCTATAAGAAATTTCAAAGCCATTCAACTTCTCCTCCAGCTTTGTCTAGTGCAATGAATTCAGATTCCATTGTCGATCTAGCAATGCACGTTTGTTTTGAGGATTTTCAAGATACGACTACACCTCCGAGGGTAAACACATACCCACTCGTAGACTTAGAGTCTTTTGTATAGGATATCCAATTTGCATCGCAATGTCCTTCAAGAACAGCTGGATATTTTGAGTAGTGGAGTCCATAGTTTTGAGTATATTTTAAATAACCCCAAACTCTCAATATTGCTTTCCAGTGATCTCTTCCTGGATTACTCGTAAATCGACTTAGCTTACTTATTGAATATTCTATGTCCGGTCGCGTACAGTTCATGATATACATTAAAATGCCGATAATACGAGAATATTCTAGTTGAGATATGTTTTCACCATTATTTCTTTCTAGATGTAAATTTACATCTACAGGTGTCTTGGTAGGACTAATATCATACTTCTTGAATTTTTCAAGTGCTTTCTCTATGTAATGAGATTGAGATAATATAAGTCCATACGATGTTCTAGAAATTTTAATTCCTAATATAACATCGGCGATTCCCAAATCTTTCATGTCAAATCTACTACTCAATATTTGTTTTGTAGTTTTGACAATTTCCAAGTTACTACCCATGATAAGCATATCATCAACATAGAGGCATACAATGACATATCCATTTTCAATGTATTTAAAGTATACACATTTATCGCATTTATTAATTTTGAAATCATTTGATAGCATTGCATTATCAAATTTTTCATGCCATTGTTTAGGTGATTGTTTTAATCCATATAGTGATTTAACAAGCTTACATACTTTTCCTTCTTGTCCGGGAGCTTTGAACCCTTCAGGTTGCTCCATATAAATTTTCTCGTCTAGTTCACCGTTTAAGAATGTAGTTTTTACATCCATTTGATGTATTTCAAGTCCATTAATAGCAGTTATTGCTATTAACATCCGAATGGACGTTATTGATCTTACCGGTGAATATGTGTCGAAGTAATCCAACCATTCCTTTTGCATATATCCTTTAGCTACAAGTCTAGCTTTATATTTATCAATTGATCCATCGGCGTTCAATTTCTTTTTGAAGATCCATTTATAACCTAACGGTTTTGAACCGAGTGGAAGATCCACTAGTTCCCATGTATGATTTTGTAATATGGATTCAATTTCACTATTAATTGCTTCTTTCCAATTGGAAGCATCGAGTAAGGATATAGCTTCTTTATACGATTGAGGTTCATTTTCTAGCAAATATGTTAGAAAATTCGGACCAAAAGAAGTCGAGGTTTTTGCTCTTTTACTACGTCTTGGTTCATCCTCTACTGATTCAATAGGTTGATGAGTACCACTTGTAGTAGCTTGATTTGTCCTTTTAGAAGGACCAGATTCTCGGGTCATGTTATACGGGAATTCATTTTCAAAAAATGAAGCATCCCTCGATTCAATAATCGTATTTACATGAATATCCGAAATCTCAGATTTTCAAACTAGAAATCGATATGCACTGCTATTAGTAGCATAACCTATGAATACACAATCCACGATTTTTGGCCCTATTCTTACCTTTTTAGGTTTAGGAACCATCACTTTGGCTAAGCACCCCCACACTCGTAAATATTTATAGGAAGGTCTTTGACCTTTCCATAATTCATAAGGTGTCTTGTGAGTCTTTTTGTGAGGTACTTTATTGAGAATGTAATTAGCAGAAAGTAAGGCTCCCCCCACAAATTTTGTGAAGCTCCTGAACTTAATAACATTGAGTTCATCATTTCTTTCAAAGTACGGTTTTTGCATTCAGCAACACCATTCGATTGAGGAGGATAAGGAGCGGTTGTTTGATGAATAATCCCATTTTCAGAACAAAATTCCTCAAATGGATATTCATATTCACCTCCTCTATCACTCCTAATAGCCTTTATCATTTTGCTTAATTGACTCTCAACTTCATTTTTATATTGTTTAAATGCATTAATAGCCTCATCTTTACTATGTACCAAATATACATAGCAATATTTTGTGCAATCGTCAATAAAAGTAATAAAGTACTTTTTCCCACCTCTAGTTTGAACAAATTTTAAATTACAAATATTGGTGTGAATTAAATCTAAAGGTCCAGTTATCCTTTCAATAGAATGGAAAGGTAATCTAGCTAATTTAGATTCCACACAAATTTCACATTTATGATTTTTATCAATATTAAATTTTGGCAAAAATTCCAAGTTAATTAATCTACGTAATGTATCAAAATTAACATGTCCTAATGTAGCATGCCAAATATTAGATGACTCAATCAAGTAAGAAGAACTAGAAATTTCATTAATTGAAACATATGTTTTTGGGGTTATAGTAAGAACATTGAGTTTAAAGAACCCCTCATTTAGGTAGTCATTTCCTACACACATGTCATTCTTAGACAACACAAAGCGATCAGACACAAACACAAGATTGAAACCATTTTTAGTCAGGAGAGATCCAGAAATCAGATTCTTTCGGATATCAGGCACGTGAAGAACGTTGTTGAGAGTAATTTCCTTTCCAGAAGTCATTTTTAAAGCAATCTTTCCTTGTCCCACCACGTTAGAAGTGGAAGAATTTCCCATAAAGAGTTTCTCCTCATTTTCCAAAGGCTTATAGGTGGTGAACATCTATTTATTTGCACAAATGTGTCGTGTGGCTCCAGTGTCCACCCACCATTCCTTGGTATTTCCAACCAAGTTACATTCAGAGACCACGACAGAAAGATTCATATCCGCCAAATCATTCGCGATATTCTCACCCTCACTTACATTTACTTGAGAGTTATTTTTATTTTTCTTCTTAGGCTTACGACACTCGCTTGAGCGGTGTCCAGGTTTACCACAATTGTAACATTTGCCTTTGAACTTTTTCTTGTTATGTTTGGAAGTGCCTTCCCCATCATACTTTCGTTTGTTCTTCTTAGGAACTTCAATGATATGAACCTTCGTTTCCATCGAATTCTTCCTACTTTTCTTTTGAGACTCACGGTTATCTTCTTCGATTTTTAGCCCGACCACCAACTCCTCCACATTCATCTCCTTTCACTTATGCTTGAGATAGTTTTTGAATAAAGTCCAAGATGGTGGCAATTTTTCAATATTTGCAGCAACTTGGAAAGTTTCACTAAGTGACATTCCTTCAGCATGAATGTCGTGGAGGGTCACTTGGAGTTCTTGCATTTGTGAGATCACAGATTTAGAATCAACCATTTTGAAGTCCAGAAAACGCCCGACGATAAATTTCTTCATCCCAGCATCTTCAGTTTTATACTTCTTTTTCAAATAATTCCATAATTCCTTGGATGTTTTGATCGTACAATAGACATGGTACAATGTCTTGTCCAAGTAGGCAAAAATATAATTACGGCATAGGTAGTCTGAGTGCTTCCAAGCATCGACAACAGTAACCTTTTTAGCGTCATCTCTCCCTTGAATAGAGGGGAAATTTTCACATACAAATCTACCTAGTTGGCAGATAGTTGTGACAACCCGCGATCCGAGATAAAGGGTGGCCAGCCCGATACTCAAACGTAACAGGAATCTTGGATGGATATCATTCTTAGCATCAATAAAATAAACTGAGTATATGGGAAAACCACCCAATAAATCAGAAAACGGGTTGCCCAAAAGTTTAGAAATTTAAGAAGCAGTTAAGAAAATTAAATTTAAACAACCCAATCTGATAAGCAAGTGGAATTCCACTAGAATATATATAATACAACTAAAACGAATGTATACAAATGGACCGAATAAGTTGTCGGTCCACAGCTACATAGAACACCATACAACACTTTAATATCTTATATAATACATTCATTATACAAGTACAAAAGTTTGGGCCACACGCCCGATGAAAAGACCCGATCATATCTAGAATACCAAAAATAGAGGCGTCTAATTCAATGTCTTGTAATAATCCGCAAAATCTTACAGCTCGTGGAAAGCAAAGGAATGGGAACACCAAAAGGGGCGTCCTTGCGGTGGAGCACCTGAGCGGATACAATCATATATACAACAAGGAAAGTAAACCGGTCAGGGTCGGGTTCTATATGATCACCAGAAGAATAAAAAGCATGATAAAAATGAACAGTTATGCATGAATGATAAGGATGATAATCTTACATTACAATTCAACTAAATGAAGAAAAAAAATAACATATACATAAAAAAAAAGTAAATAACTTACATTTAAACCCTTTCCTCATATATCAAATTTTCATTTCCCTTCACATTCCTTAATAGGAATAAAACCATTTATTTGGTTTAATCAAGAAAATATAGTTTCCTTTCATTTTAACTTCCATAGTTAATTATCTTTCCATTTATCTTACCATTCCTTAATAGGAATACCATTTATACCAAGTGCTCTTTATGGCACATATCTCATTTATCTCATTCCCGTGCTCTTTATGGCACGTATCCATGCTCTTTATGGCATATAACCATCAAGTCCCACTTGATGCAGAAAAGTTATATTCATATACATATAACGATTCTAAGACCACCCCTCCGGGTTTTTCCACTGGGCGCGCCCCTAAATGACCATCATCTTCCAGGGCCTATCTATACAAGACAACCTGGGATCATAACGCAACATCGAAAAGCGACCATATGCCTGCGGGAGAGTCAGGACCACACCCGGAATCCCCTCACCAGCGCAGAAAACATATAGAAACCCCGCATATGGCCTAGGACTATATCCACCCTGCATTCACTAGCCAGGGGGCATCACCAAGCGCGCAAACTTCCCTTATGATGTCATTTAGAGAGGTGTGTATCAGTAAATTAACATTTACCATTTTTAAATCTCATTTTCATTTTCAATTTATCATTACCAAATTCCATTTCCAATATCTATGTGTTTGGTTCTTTTTATTCGAACCTATCATCATTAAACAACCGGGATCATTTTATTTGAACCAATCATCTTTAACACAGTTTGGGTTCATTTTAGTTGAACCTATCATCTTTAAACAATTTGGGTTCATTTTATGCGAACCTAATCCCATCGAATATTGTTATTAATATTCCTCAAATCACAAATTCCCCGCTAAATCTCCAAATGGACATTATGATCCTACAATTCCCAAAGTTCATAGGATTCTGATAAGCCCCTAAGTCTCCAAGCATGGGCATTTAACTTCCTAACTTCTCAAAAAGTTTAAATAAAAGAAGAAATGCCTTAATATTTATTTAAACACCCCGGGAAATAAACCCCAGATGACCCAATTCTAATCTAGGGTGGCGACCAAACTCAACTAATACTCTAGGACTCTAAGTTTACTTCTTTCAAGAAGGTTCCTATGTCCTAAACCTAAAGAAAAGGATCAAAAAATAAAAAGGAAAATGGCTCAAAACTGCAGGACCCGAATCGATTCGCCCTGCCGAATCGATTCGCCCTAAAAGCTAATCGGTTCGGAAGACAAATCCAACATTCTTCATACTACCGAATCGATTCAGACTTAACCCGAATCAATTCGGGTACACAGACCTGGGAACTGCATCTATGCAAATCGATTCGCCCTATGGGCCGAATCGATTCACCCCTGCGAAATTGCCAAGAATGGCTATGGAGTTCTAAACTCCAAATTTTCCTTAAACCCAAAACCAACCCATCCAAGATCATTATATGGAACTAATCCTCCATAAATGCACTCAACTACCATCATTTATAATATTTATCATCCAAATCCATTTTCAAGGGTTAATACCCAATTAATCTAACAAAACCCTAAAATGATAAACCATAACAATTCAATAACTATCAAAACTAATTATTCTCCTTAAATCACATAATAGCAAGTAGATTACTTGCCTTGGTCATGCAAATGCAGATTTTATTTGGTGTAGGCAATGATCCAAGCTTGAATCTCCAAATCTCTCTTTTTCTCCAAAGTTCTCTTCCTCTCTCTACTCTCTCTAGGGCTCAATTTAGTAAAAATGGAAGAAAATAAATAGGATAGGGGACTTAAACGTGACTTAAGTCTAAAAAGCCCAACTTAAATGACTAATACGTGATATAATAAATCGCAACTACACATTTAAGCTATAACCAGTCAAACGAGTCCGAAATGCCAAAATACAATATGGCACTTATTTTGATTGTCTCGCACCTACCGGGACTAACTACACCCTCCAAATTATCATTTGGAAATTTTATAACTCATTTTACTTCCGGTTTCATACTAAACCAAAATGTCATTTTATATCTTATGACACCATAAATCACCACATGGATGTTTTTACCTATTCATCAGGTAATCATACAACCTTTCAGTAAATATTAACCTTTTTCATATTAAATAAATATTTACTCAACATCCATCATTTTATAATTAATTACTACACATAGTAAATAAATATAAAATATGCTATCGAACGTGAGGGTTGTTACAGTAGTGAGATAAAAGTACATTTGTCCTTGTCAACGTTTGAAGTCAGCCCCAATGAACTTTTTCGGTTTCTCCCTGTGTGGCATAAATACGGGTGCAGTCACATTTGTGTTGGTGACAGTCACTTTAGTAGGAGTAGTGTTCGTACTTTGTGATTCCATTTCTGTTACAAAAATAGAATTTTTATTAATGATAAAATTCATATATAATGAATTAATAAAAACAGAATTCAAAATTATGTGCACCAATTTCCTCCAAATATAATAAATGAATTCCAAAAGAATTCAAATGAAATTCAGGATTAAACAATAATATAAACATAAGTTTATACATAATAAAATCTGTGTCACACTAATTTTTAATAATAAAAAGAAATTTCGTACAAAACAGAATTATAATTTTAAGATTAAATTTTTTACATAAACAGATTTTAACAAAATTCACAAATAAAATTTTATTTTCTAAAATAGAATATGAAAACGGTATAGAAATTAATTTCTGTACCAAAAATTGTTTTATTAATTTTTGCAATAAAGCAATAAATTAATTCAATTTTTCTGTCAAAACATATTTATTTCCAATAAATAAATTTCTGTAAATCAAAATTTCTGTACACTACAAAAGAGTAGAACAAAATAAATTTGCCTTAAGATTGTTATGTCTACTATTTATTAATAACAATTGTACAAAATTATGAATTATTAATAAAATTACAAAAATAAAACGAAATTACCGAAATTAACTCTTACTTGAATTTGCAGAAATCATAATAGAATTAAATATAAATCCGAGCCCTGAAGAACAGTCTTCTTAAGGAAAATTTATTCCCTCCACCGTGCTCAAGGTTATTGAATAATTGCCTCCCAAGATAGAACGGATTTTCCGAATTAATTATGTTAATACTCAACCAGAACAATGATATGATATGCAGAAATGAAGAAAACTATTTTCTGGATGAAAGAATATTTTCGGAATTTTCTGGAGGGCTTATTTTTCAGCAACTAAAACAGGAGGGGAATGTTTGTATTTCAGTTAATCTGTTAACTGTTGACCCTTGGCACTAACTGTCAAACAGTTAATTAATTATTAATTAATTCCGCAATTAATTAATAAAAGCCCAGAAAGTTAAATAAATTCGGCCCAAAAATGTTGGAGATTTTTATAAGCCCAAGCCCGAACCGAGCCGGACGGTCGGACGCGCGCGTGTGGACCTTTGACCAAAAGTCAACCCGTGCATAGCTTAGGTCATCTCCCCTACAAAGAGTTGGGATACTCCATGACATCCAAGCCTTAGTCCATCATTTGGGTTATATTAACTCATCATTTTTCCACTATTCTTCCAATGTGGGACAAGAGTTAAGTATATCCAATACATTAACTTTCATTACTTTGTGAGTCACTTTGGGGACATATTTATCATTCATAACTTAATAAAATTGGACACATGAATATACTATATTAATCTCCTTGCGGAGAAGAACGCGTTCGTATATTGTCTCGCGATTTTCATAGTGTAGATCACACCTAAATTTGAGCTCAAAGTTCCTCAAAAATCTGTCCAAAAAATCTGGACAGCTTTATAATAGTCCAATTTTCCAACATCTACTAGCATGCGATGTAGCGTGTGCTTTCTCCTACAACCTCAAATCATAGATATTGGGTGATTACTCTTTCACCAAACCTACAATAGTAAAGCATTTCCATACTAAACTAGTTAGGTAAGTAAGGCCATGAGCAACGACTCATTAATGTTGCTCATTGGTTGGTCGCACTACACATTATGTCACGAACTCCCTCATATTAATGCTAGTAGATTAAACACCAAGCCAAATTAATTTACATTAGTATTCTCAAACAATAATACATAATAACATGTAATCATGTGTAATACCCATGAAATAGTTATCTAACAATTTTTTGTCATTCGCATATAATCATTGTGATATGATCATTATAACAAAACCACTAGACTACCCCACTCGTTTGCAAGTAATTGAGCTCTACATTGACCGTTATCACATAAATTAAATATAAATGTTATGAATTATACAAAGGTACTAATTCTTATAAATTGCGGACACGTAAGTTAAGAAGTTAATAACATTTCTTATTGTATTCAATATTTTCATAATCAGACATCAAGGCGTGTACATTATTCTTACTAGATAAGTTTCCCTATATACGGAGCCATATGTGTGAGAATTTTCATCAAATTCTCTTGAAGACAAAAATCAGGGTTTCATGCTCAGTATGTAGTTGAGATATTTTATCAAAGTTTAACGTTAAATTCTTAAGAATCATATAACCATATCAATATCAAGTCAATTATATCATGTTTGTTTATCTCTCACATGGGTTTTCCAACCAGGGTTCACATATGTTCTAGAGAAACATCTAGCGTAGATTTATTTAGGGTCAAAAAGGTCATTAATGTAACCATATTTCATCCTTAACACTGTTAAGAATTTATTTTATATATTAAGGAGATTTCTAACTAAATCCATGTTTAGGCAATAACTAAGATGATTACACCAAATGGGAGGAGTAAAATATGTACTTGCGTCAAATAAAATATATGAAGATATGATCATCCTACATTGATATCCTCTTAATTATTAATTAAAATTATCCTCTATATCATCTCCAAAAGCTTCAAGGTTGTCAGGAGTTTAAATAGAGTATAATTGTCTTTCCTAGGGTTATTAGGTGTTTAAAAATGATAATTAGGGGTCTTAACTCGTTAAAATAGGTTTAAAACATCAAACTGTGTCAAAGCTATATTGAGGCCCGATTTATCGCCAAAGGCGCATCCTAATCATGGGTTTATATTACCTGCCACTTATTATAAAACATTTATCTTTTATCCCAAATAACTCCCTATTGGCCATACTCTATCAAGGTTAAACCTTTTACTAGACTATGTCGAGTCACACCTTATTTAATTTATCCACGTGCCCAAACACACCCCAAACTCAAACCCAAACATACATCAACATCACATAACTTGAAAACCAACATCAAGTGAACATCAAGGAACCATATGTCATTATGATAAACTTCTAACTGTAGTAATACCGAGTTTTCGAGCAAATTATCGAAACAAGGAAACCTAAATATATATACCGTTAGTCCCACATAGCTGTCCATTAATATTAATGACTTGTGAACGCTTACAAACC
This sequence comes from Sambucus nigra, assembly GCA_949130495.1. Lineage (NCBI taxonomy): Eukaryota > Viridiplantae > Streptophyta > Magnoliopsida > Dipsacales > Adoxaceae > Sambucus > Sambucus nigra. The sequence continues at coordinate 408,361,759 of OX422207.1, forward strand.
CTACACACAGTCTACAATACAAGAACAAAATATATTCAACAATTTAAATTACCCAAAAATCCTCTCAAATTAAGGGTATTATAGATTGGAAGGCTTTAAGTGGACTGGTTTCTAGACGAGGGGGTGTTATTTTATAAAGGTGATAATATTGTCCAGGTTCTTGATCTCTTCTTTGTCCCTTATCATGTAAATGGAGTTAAAACCGCCTTTTTATGTGGAAATATTTTTTTTTCGTCTGAGTGGTTTGTGGATCAGACCCTGCCAGGTGGATGTCACCATATCTAATGGGATAAAGGTCTTTTAAAAACACATCGCATTAGGGTACCTCTAGTCTAATAGGTCTCATCAAACAAGGGATCCGTAAAGCCATAATAAGGGGTTATACTTTATCCTTGGCAAAGAAACCACTAAGCGTTGGGAATGAGGGATCCAATTCCTCAAGGGTATAGGCCTTTTTCATTCTCCATTAATAATTTTTGAAACGTTTTCTTGTTTGCTAGGTTTGTAACCAAGGACATTTATGTCTTAAGTTGGCACGACCTCAATATATTTCATGCGTGCTTAGTGATATTTGCCCTACCCTAGCCCTTGCGTGTAATTCACATTCTTCATCATGTTTATCACATTCAAATTCGCATGTGATAAGAATTATGGTATAGGTAGATCATCCTATTCAGTGTCCATGTAATGAATTGATCAATTAATATAAAATTCACTGATGTTGATGTTAGACTCTTCATAGGGAATGTCAACAGGCATGTCGACGTCCCATTGAATTGTGTAACACTATATTCATATATGAACTCATCTTTTTAGTGGAGGGGTGAGGTCATAATATCCATGTTATGCATCCAATGGAATATAAATAGGATATTAAAGTAAGTGGGGGGGGTATTAATGACATTGAATTCTGGTAGCAAGTTCTACCGACTCAACTTGGCATGTATTTTTATCATGCTTATGACCTCGAGATATCTAATGTTGTATGCTTTTATGATTGAGATGCTTAGTAGTATGTATAAAGCCCCAAGTCCTAAAATTTTAATTGTTTGTAGACAATAGACATTATCTGTAAATCCGTTATTGATTAGGATTTGTGGAAGATGCTTTCCACAAGTATCAACAAAGATGTGTAAGGTTAGGTTGTGATCCTTTTTTTACAAGGTGGGATCACCATTCCTGCAAAAATTGGTTTTTTAATGTCTAGAGTATTGATGGGCATTGTATGTTGCTTGGGGGATATGTTTATGGGACTATGAATATAAATATGCATCCTAAGTAAGACCATGTAATGTGGATAAGAGGTCTGCTTAGTCCATTGAAAGATATATGCTCAAGTATTTTTCCAGATGCTCTTAAACCCTATCTTCCTTGTGCCATTCATTATTGATGTCACCATGGTTTCTTCTTTGTCTTGTGAAGGAGTCGTTGATAGTGCCTTTTGGAGAGTGTGGCTGAGGTCGCAAAGAGTACAACGAGTAGGTGACGGGCCTACTCTATCTATGCATTTAATAACTAGGCAGGAAGAAAGATCATATAAAGAAGAATAAATCTAGGGAGACTCAGAAAAAAAAAATCATTTCGTAAACCCATTACATTAAAAGCTTATATTTTATTGTTGTGGGTCCCGCTAGGGCATCAAAATGTGCATTAAAAATTTGTACCTATTTTTGTCTTATGCACTGAGTTTACGAAGTGATTTTTTTTCTGGGTCTCCCTAATGCTACTCTATAAAGAAACAAAAAAGAACTTTAATCAAGTATCATGAAAAAAAGTTGTGGGCAGAGACCAGGCTCCCGTAAAGGTTTCTTTCTATCCATATCTCCCCCTCTCTCTCCCTCCTCTCTCTCCTTCTTTCTATGTCATGCATGGATGCTCTTATTAGGGGTGTGTTGATGGATTAATTTCTATTTTGTGAAAACTATCACACAAACAGGAACATTCATATTAAATTATCAAGAAATATAAATATTGATTTTACGAAAGCGAATCTGAATCCATGACAGAAAGTTAAAATATCTGAGTCTGAGGTCTTATACTCTTCCAGATGAACACTTTTATTTCCTCTCTAAATTTCTCTTTGACAACGGGAATCAAAAGATTGGTGTTGTGTGATCTGGGGACCATGACCCCTATTTATAACACAATCGTGTATTTTCATATTTCGTATATTTCTATTTTAACCCATCATAAAAATCAAAATTACGCTTGTCTCTACACAATAAAATCGACACTGTAATAATACATTAGTAAGGTCCCAAAACTTAAATTAATCACTTTAATTGGCATACTTTTATTTGATAGCCTATAATTCATATTTATTTTATATATACGCCCATATATTAAATTTTACTCTAACAATTTTTCACTTGGGCTATATATATATGTAACTTTATAAATTTGAATTATACTTTATGAGCTCATGAGTTTTAGCTATCAAAATTTTATGTATCTTAACAATCTTGTCCATTAATTGCACCAATATAGAATCAAAGCGATCGTCATTATATATTTCGTAAGTAAACCCATCAATGATCACATATATCAATGCAACTAATGACAAAGATCAAGTGTGGATGTGTAGCATGGAAATTTCATACAATGTGATCTTAACATGCCTATTTCCAACTGATCCTCCTTAAACCTTAGTGAGATCAAACCATATAAAGTCAGAGTGAATATAAACTTAATACTTTACTTCAGTAAATAACCATACAATATCCATTAAATCAAATATGTCTATGAAAGCATATAAAATACAAACTCCCACTAAACTGACATATCCTGAAAAGAAATTACACCCATATGAGCAGTGTGCTCATGAAAGACCTTGGGTGGTAATCCCTTAGTCAGCGGATCCGCAATCATGGAGTTTGTTCCAATGTGCTCTATAGATATAAGTCCACTCTGAACTCTTTCTTTTACAACTACGAACTTAATGTTAATAAACTTTGACTTCGTAGAACTCTTGTTGTTGTTGGAATACAATACTGCTGATTTATTGTCACAAAATAACTTAAGTGGTCTTTCAATGTCATCCACAATACGCAGCCCCGTGATAAAATTTCGCAACCATATTCCTTGATTGGACGCCTCATAACAAGCTACAAACTCAGCTGCCATGGTGGAAGAAGCTATAATAGACTGCTTAACATTCTTCCACGATACATCACCTCCAGCAAGTAAGTAGATATAACCTGAAGTAGATTTCATGCTATCTTGGCATCCAGCAAAATCGGAGTCAGAATATCCGATGATCTCTAACTGTTCTGACTTCCGATAGGTGAGCATGTAGTCTTTTGTTCTCTGTGAGTACCTCATGACTCGCTTGGCTACTATCCAATGATCCTTTTCAGGATTACTTAAGTATCTTCCCAACATGCCAACAATGTACGCAATATCCGGACGCGTACATACTTGAGCATACATAAGACTTCTTACTGCTGACGCATAAGGAATCTTTTGCATCTCCCGAATCTCAAAATCATTCTTGGGACATTGACTGAGACTAAATTTATCTCCTTTAGCAACAGGGGTGTCACCTGGTTTACAATCATGCATGCCAAATCTTTTAAGAACTTTCTCGATATAGCTCTTTTGTGATAAACTAAGTGTGCTCTGAGAGCGATCTCGGTGTATTTGTATACCTAACACAAAAGAAGCGTTACCAAGATCCTTCATCTCAAATTTCTTTGAAAGAAATCTCTTGGTTTCGTGCAATATACCTATATCGTTGGTGGCAAGCAAAATGTCATCAACATATAAAACTAAGTAAATATGTTTACTCCCACTGAACTTATGGTATATACAATCACCAACCAGATTCATCTCAAAACAAAACGAGATGACAACTTGATGAAACGTATAATACCATTGACGAGAAGCTTGCTTAAGCCCATAAATGGATTTCTTTAATTTGTAAACTGTTTTCTTTGCATCTCCCGACACAAAGTTTTCTGGTTGCACCATATATATTATTTCATCAATGTCACCATTGAGAAACGCAGTCTTAACATCCATCTGATAAAGGTCAAGGTCAAAGTGCGCCACAAGTGCCATTATTATCCTAAAAGAGTCTTTCGATGAAATCGGAGAGAAAGTCTATTTATAATCGATGCCTTTTTTCTATGTAAAGCCTTTAGCGACAAGACGGACTTTGTATCTCTCCACATCACCTTTCGAATCCCTATTGGTTTTAAATATCCATTTGCAACCAAAGGTTTTTTTTTATTTTACCTTCAGGTAATGGGACAAGATCCCAAACGTCATTGTCCTTCATGGACTTTATCTCCTCATTCATGGCATCAATCTACTCTTGAGATTTAGAACTTTACATGGCTTGATGGAAGGTGATCGAATCATCTTCCACCGCACCAATGTCAAACTCATGTTCTTGGAGAAATACAATGTAATCATCTGGCACAACACTTTTTCTTTCTCTAGTGGATATCCTTAATGGCATAGATTCTGGAGGTGGTAGAGTTTGTTCTTCTAGAATAAGAGATTCTTGGATATTGTTTTGATTAGGATCTGCTTCTTGAACGATGTCAGGAATTGGATCCTGATCAATGTTAATAACAGCTGTGGGAATATCAACATATTCCGCTTCAAAACCAAAATCCTTAACCTTATCCCCCTCGGCAAACTCAACATCCTCAAAGAACCGGACATTTCCAGTCTCAAAAATTATTTTAGTAGTAGGATCATAAAATTTGTAACCCCTAGATCTTTCAGAGTATCCAACAAAATAGCAAATAACTATTCTGGAATCCAGTTTCTTTAGTTGGTACTCTGTTAAGGATATACACTGCAGTCTTTAATGCTTCACCCCAGAGTAAATCTGGTAAGTTAAAGTAACTGATCATACTCCTTACCATGTCTTTAAGCGTTCTGTTTCACCTTTTAGTAACACCATTCATGCTTAGAGAACCTGACATGGTGTACTACGGGACGATACCGCACTCCTCTAGGAATTTAGCAAATGGTCCTGGGCATTGTTCACCTGAACCGTCATACCTACCGTAGTATTCACCGCCACGATCAGATCTGACGCTTTTAATCCTTTTGCTGAGTTGATTTTCAACTTCAGCCTTGAATGACTTGAACACGTCCAGAGATTGTACTAGACTTCAATAATAACCAAAATATCCCAATTGCTTAAACTTCAACCTTCTTGCCATCGCCCACAAAAATTTATCTTTCACCATCATTTGGCTTTCGGTAACTCAGGCAACCCTTTATAGACACACTGATGTGAGTGGTTGGGCCATAATCTATCCACCAAGTGTGCTTAGGTACCGAAGTCAAATTAACCTCAAAACAAACTAGGTTAAGAAGTGTACCTTTCTTGACACGCCAAGCATGATAGTTGGTACATTGCTTCTTCCTATGTCCCGCAGCTCCACAGAAGAAACAACCATCAACAGTTTTTTCTTTATGTGGTTTCTTTAGATATGGAACCACTGCAGCTTCTTTATCCTTCTTTCTTTTCTTCCCCTTGTCCTTGGAAGTACTAGCCAAATGAGCACTTTCTGTCTTATCTTGCTTCAGTCTTTCCTCTTCTTGAACACAATGTGAGATGAGCTCATTAAGAGACCAAGTCTCCTTTTAGCAGTTGTAGCCCACCTTAAATTGACTGAATTGTGTGGGAAGAGATATCATAACCAAATGCATAAGCAAATCCTCAGAGAGATCAAGCTTAAGTGCTCTTAACTTTAAAGCGAGATGAGACATTTCCATAATGTACTCCCTAATGTTCCCATTACCTTTATATTTCATTGAGATGAGACTTGCCAAAAGTGTACTTGTTTCAGTCTTTTCATTTTTGGCAAATCTCTTCTTAATTTCTTCTGGGAACTCTTTGACTGTCTTTATCGTTTCCGATATTGTGCCCCTGAATGCTTTTGGAATGGCCTTCTTTATGATCATCAAACACATGCGATTTGACTTCTCCCACCTTTCAAACTCCTTTTTGTCATCAGAGGAATTTTTATCTGTAAGAGGTGCAGGAGAAGGAACCCTTAATGCAAGGTCCAAATCCATGGCACCGAGAACTATACGAAGGTTCTCTTGCCACGACTTAAAGTTTGTGCCATTAAGCATGGGAATAGAATTAATGCTGGTAGTAATGTTGGAAGCATAACTGATAGCTGAATCAGAGAACAATAAACAAATAAAATTAGTTCATACAAGTCTTAAATAAAAAAAAATTCAAATAAAGGACAAATCCCATTTTAAGATATCGGACACTCTATTAATATTTGATCTTTGGAAAAAATATTAACTTGTAAGTGATATCTTGCCGTAATAATCAAACACTGATAATAAGAACATATTGAATAATAATTCTTCCTTTGAGCCGATTTATTATTCATATGTAAAACTAAATAATTATCACGTGCTTATTATTAAAGTGGCACATGTAATTTTGTTAAAAAATAATCTTCCTTTGGGCCGATTAATATTCACATAAATTACATGCACATAATTCTTTTTATATTTCGAAATAAAATTAATTTTGAACAAAAGAGGTCACTTTGGTGACATATTGTTTAAATTAATTTATCTCAAAATATATATATATATATATATAAATACACCAAAATTTAAATTTAAAATTGTATATGGGTTCAAAACCCCTTTGGCTCCAGACTTGAATGGTCATGGGTTCAAAACCTCTTTGGCTCCAGACTTGAAAGGTCATGGGTTCAAAACCTCTTGAGATCCTTCATAATTTTCATCATTTAAGAGGCTTAAATATGAAACACCAAGAGTCTAACCTTTAACCTTCCACTACCATTAAATCAACCGTTAGTCCAAATTTCATGAATTTTATATCGTTGGAATCGTAATGAAAGGAGAATAGTTCTGAATCCAAAAAATTTCTGAAATATTAAAGCTTTTTGAAAAAATATTTGCAGCCAAAAATTAATATCAATACCTTCCTAATATATTCTCAACAATTCAACATGAAATAGCTCTGATACCACATGATGGATTAATTTCTATTTTGTGAAAACTATCACACAAACAGGAACATTCATATTGAATTATCAAGAAATATAAATATTGATTTTGCGAAAGCGTACCTGAATCCATGACAAAAAGTTAAAATATATGAGTCTGAGGTCTTATGCTCTTCTAGATCAACACTTTTATTTCCTCTCTAAATTTCTCTCTGACAATGGGAATCAGAAGATTGGTGTTGTGTGATCTGGGGACCATGACCCCTATTTATAACACAATCGTGTCTTTTCATATTTCGTATATTTCTATTTTAACCCATCATAAAAATAGAAATTACGCTTGTCTCTACACAATAAAATCCACACTTTAATAATACATTAGTAAGGCCCCAAAACTTAAATTAATCACTTTAATTTGCCTACTTTTATTTGATAGCCTATAATTCATATTTATTTTATATATAAATCCATATATTAAATTTTACTCTAACATGTGTATCTGCCTTAACCCTTGATAACCCACTGTCTACTAGTTCACGGGATAATATAATGTAATAACCAAAGGAGTTTAGATTGTTTTGTGTATGCGAGGAATGATTTGATTATTTGCTTTTTTGCCTATTTAGGAAAGCCTTCCCATCCATACCATATATGGAGACTATCCACAAATGACATCAAAAGTAAAGTAAAAGAACATCTTTAGGACAAATGAGGAATTTAAGAAAACTCAAAGGAAATTCTATCTCCTGATTTAAATTTACCCTAAATGTAATTTAACTCAATGATTAAATAATTAAAGAGAAATATTTGATGTTGGAGTTTGCTACATTTTTTAATTAAAAAAAGGACAAAAACGTAGCATTTTCTCGTTATCAAGGATACTTTAGGGAACTCCATCTGAAAATACTAATTATTACTCGTACCGACAGTGTAACACCACAAGAAAAACATTGTCAACAATTAAAATAAAATTAAAAATACAAATAATTTTAAACTTTCCAAATAATATTTTCTATTGCCCAACAACAAAATAAAACAATTCTGAAAGCTAGGTAACTGGATTTAATAAATAAAACACATTTCTTTTCATTAATACTGAATTCTATTTTTACAATTAAACACATTTTCTTTTGCAATAAAATTAAAAACATTGTTTTTACAAAAATAAAATCATACAATTACCTAAGTACTCGTACATGGACTGGAAAGTAAACAATGCAAGTGGTTTAGGGCACAAGAAGAATTACAAATGCATGATACTAATAAAAAATGAGGATATAATTAAACATCATTAATGATTAAATTAATTAGTCATAATTTCATTCCAAACGTTATATTCCCCAAGGCATTCACACGACGTGCATTTTATTCTTACAACACCCATGACTATCGTAACTTAGTTAGTCTTTCCACTATCATTACATACTATTATCATCTCGCTATAGTCAAACATCACAATAGAGTTGATACCTCACAACCCCCACATTTATCACGACCACACATAATCTCGTCACTATAATATGGCAAGACTAGGCCTTGCCCATCTTGTGACACTAGTCACTATAAATAGACAACACCAATTTTCGACATATTATGGTGCAAACTTGAGTCTGTCACTATATCCATACGATACAAAGCCACTCGCATATTGTGATGCACACATAATCTCATCAATATATCTAAACAACAAGTGGTGACCCGTGCGATGCACGGCGGGTGTAACGCGTTCTGAATTATTTTGTTTAAATATGTAAATTAATATATAATTAGTATCGTTATTTCAAAAGAAGATCGTAACCATAGCCATGATCATGTAAATATAAGTAATGTGGTGAGTAAAGAGTACGACTTGAAATGAGTAAGAGGAAATAAATGGTAAGAACTATAATATCGTAGATCAAACCGTAGTCGGAGAATCCAAGTTAGAAAAAAAATACATTACGAAGTGAATTTTAAAATGAAGTAATAGTTAAATCTGTCGGGAACTAATTTTTGTAGAAGTGAAAGCGATATTCATTTTCTTTGAGCCACTCCAAATATGGATGTTCGTCCTCCTGGCATGAGTAAAGAAGCTATGCCCGATGATGCAACGGTAAGAACTATTTTCTTGTCAGATCTGAATTTCGATATTAACGTTTTCCACAAATAAGTTTTCCCTGTTCCACCACTACCGTAAACGAAGTAAAGTCCACCACGTTGACATAAGGATGATTCCATAATTGTGGTAAAAACTGCAAGTTGATCATCGTTTAAGCCGGCATGCAATGACTGGAACAGTTGTAACTCATTAGAACTGTCGTAATCAAGCTCTTCTCTTAGAACCTTGTTGGTAACAAACTTTGCTGCACGTGAAGATGGTAGCGGCATGGGAGGGAATTCAGAAAGGGATCTTCCATTTTTGTTCAATATGTTTTCGATCTCTTGTAGGCCCAAGTTTTTCAAGTCGTCATTATTGAGATGCATATCAAGGTCAACAACTTCCCTTCTTGTTCGATTTTGTAAGTCATCGGTGAGGTTACACCAATGTTTCTCCCATAGTAATGTCGGATCTGAAATCTCAGAAAACATGAGGATGGAACAGAACATGTTCCGTAGTTGGGAACCCGTAGCCCATATTGAAGCTTCATCAAGTGCTTCGTCCCATTCGTTATCATTGTCAACTAATCCTCGCGCAATGCATGCCGCTTTAAAGGTTGGATACACAATACCATTGAATGTTTTGACATCATCAAAAGACTTAGATCCTCGGACTTTATGAAGAAGCATTCTTATATAATACCTTTCACCAGAGCTCGGGGGCGCATATGGTAGTCTCCCTATGCTGCCACGTTGACGTCTTCTCCTCCATTTTCTTACAGCACTTTCCCACAACCATTCTTTAGGGAACGCAACATACGTCAAGTTGTTTGCATCTGCATGATCCCTATTAGCTTCGAACCATTTGGTCAACATAGTGTCGTGGATTCCATCTCGATTGACTAAGGATCCGGCATCAGATAATTCTTGAAAGACGATGAATTGTTCACCCGGTAAATGATATTGTAATCGTTCAACCGCTGGATACTGGGATTGCAAATCAAATTTGAAGATTCGCCAACATACCTCAATTGAAGATACGTATCGACAGTCGAGGTATTGTTTGACTTCATCGACAGCTTGGACGCGACGTTCTCCACCGTTGTTATGGTGAGTCTCGTTATCCTCAATAACGATTGTTGCACGGTCGGGTCCCTTATTAATGTACTTGTATAGGTACTTAATAAGTTTATCTTGTGCACAACGTTCGATATTTATATGGGCATTATACTTTACAATTAGATCCCGGTTATACGGAACAACCCAACGATTATCCACATCGAAGCCATTAACTGTGTATGTCTTGTTAGTATTACGGCGCCTATAAAGAACAAATCCAGTTTCTTCAACAACAGTTTCATTAACAAATTTCTTTGGGTAGCCTTTTGAGCATTTTTCGTTGACCATACAGGGAGCTCTGGGGTTCATAGCGCCACATGGACCATGTATCATACACCGCGACACAGTTTCAAAAGCTAGAGGGTCTGTGGCCTCATCCGGAAGTTCGGCGGAGATAATGGTATCTATTTCATCGGGAGAACGTGGTTTATCATCTTCAGCTAAGGTGAGAATAATGTGGGAGTGTGGCAGGCCGCGCTTCTGGAACTCGATGACATGAATATCTATTCGCAGTAAGTAGTTATTGAATTGTTAATGCAGGAAATACATTTATGAGTAATGTAAAAGAGTGCATACAGAAGAGTACTGAGATAAAATTTGTTAATATCATTCGACGATCGTACCTGCAATGGTTTTGCCAAAGAAATTGCGTTTCTTGAAATCGTCCATCAGTTTCTTCAACTTCAATTGAAATAATCTAGCAACTATGTCGGGCCTATCTTCAGTGCGTTGATCTGGCAACATGGATACCCCGTGCTGGATCTCTGGCCAATTTGGATTACACGTGAATGTTATGAAGAAATCTGGAAATCCTACTGATCGACAAATTGCCATTGCGTCTTGATAGTGTTGGATCATATTACGTGGACCACCAGTAAAAGATGAGGGAAGAATATATCTTCTACCAATCGTTGCAGCGTTAGTATCACCGGAATTAACTGCATCCATAAGTCCTTTAAACAGATCTGAACGGAACTTGTTCTGTTTGGCACGTACATAACATAGTCTTTGTTGTTCAATAGCTGCATAGCAATCGACAACATACTGTTGGAACAGACGACCACCTTGTAGTATCGTTTTTCCTTCGTTGGCGCGGAATTGTATTCTGTATGCATAAAATTCTCTCATTGACACACCAGTATTCTTGTTGATGGAACCGAGAGTGAATTGTATATTTCTGCGCCACCCATCGGTCCCGTAAGGAAAAAGTAATGGATATTGGAGAGGCATGTAGGATGGGTGGGTCTCATCTATCCTTTTAAGTGTTCCATCAACTTTCTTGACAATAATGTCACGGTTATTTGTATCCTCAGATCCATCACCAATGATAAGTGCCGCCACTTCGTTTGTGGTAGGTCTGTTGTATTGTCGTCCATCTCTTGAATGTAAAATTCTAACGTGGAGGTTATTCGTATCGTTCTCATTTAACGTATCACGTGCTTTTCGAAACACTCCAACATAAGGATTCGTTGAATCTAAGATAAATTGCAATCGTGCTAATGTATCATGGTCAATTTGATTAGCCCCATTCGAATTGATACACCTCAATCTGTTGGATATTTCATGCTCGGTGTCGTAGATGTATAGTTGTGCAAACTTTGGCGCATTTCCAGGATCAGGGAGCAAAGAACCAATTCGATGGTAATTTGCTCCACTAATTCGAAAAACATAAGGACCCCTTCCATCAAGTACGGTGTGATCTATTTTTCCTCCCATTGACGTGAATGACAGCATTGAGTTATACGTTCTTACATGCTCTTTGAATCTAGCATTACAGAATTGAGCCTCTAGATACTCCGGTGTGTTGGGAAGGGCAGGTAGCATCACTTGACCGGCCTTGCAGCATAATGAAAATTTAGGTCGTGATTTGGGGCTGTCTCGTGTTTTTTCTTCAACCCACATAACTGCATTACAGTTGGAACAATTTGCTGTGGGTTGACCGAAAGTCGATCGTGCAATAATATTACGACGCCTTGAACGTAATTGATATTTGTTTGCTGTAAAGAAGATATAAGATTAGTTCAGATATCGAGTTTTATGTATAAATTTTGTATGCTTAAATTTATCTTATATTTATATAAATATCGTAACGCGATTACCGGTGGAAGTCGACCTATCCGTACGACGCATGCTATTTGTTGCGACGTTTACATCTGTGGATGCGCGAATGTTTGTTTGATTATCACAATTAACTGCAATTTCGCAAAGGATTAATAAATAGGAATGCCATGATGCGAAATTGTAAAATCCTTAGAGTTAAGGAAATGAAGTTGTGTGTATAGGTCTACCGTTTGGTGGAAGTAAACCGCTAGTCGAATGTGCATTAGTAGCGTTGATGTTTGGTGCATGTGGTAATTGAACAACTTGTAGTCGTCTAAGGCGCAATAGTGACAATGTAACATATCGCATCTCTCTCTCAATGGATCGAAGACGGCTTACGAAGACTTGATCAGTACGATTTGAATTGCGTGAAATGAGAAGGCGTCGCCGCGTAGATAAGCGGGCATGTCGTTGTTCGATTGAGCGTATGCTTGTAAAAGTCTCCATCCTGATTGAAATTTATTTTTGAGAATAGGTATAATTCTTAATTTGTTAATAGTGAAGGTTAAAAAAAAATAGAATGTGGTATATTATTTATGCGATTGAAGCACTTTATTATTTGTTTAAAAGTTAATGGCATGAGGTAGTGTAACTAATTAATCAATATTACCGTTTAATATTTATGTTCTTAATATATATGTCATCATTATTATTTTTATTGTGATATAATAAAATATGGTTTAAGCAATTGTGAAATCATTTCGATAATAATAAATTCTTTATAGCAAATAAAACATATTTCTAGGAACAAAGAGATGATTTAACAACAGTATTAAAATATTTCCAGGTTATAGAAATGATTTGTAGCAAAAAGAAAATTGAATTTTAGCAGTAAGAAATTAGTTTCAGATTATAAATATAATTTCAGTCAACTAAAAAATGATTTTTGACAATAGTAATTTTTTCAAGCAAATAGTAATTATTTTGAGGAGTTTAAAAAAGTTATGCAGCTATATAAGATTGTTTGCAGCGTATAAAAATGTATTGCATCAAATATGAAATGGATTCGTCAGTAACAAATAATTACTGACAAATGATTTCAGGTGAACATAAAATGATTTTCTAAAGTATTTAATTATTTCGAGGAATTTTTTTTTTAGGAATATAAAAAAATTACATTATGGCAATTTATTTATGTCATTGACGAAATTTATTATGTGATTAAAATTTAATAGCATGAGGCAATGTAAGTAATTGATCATGAAGGTTATTATGTGCACGGTCATGTGTTAAGCGTTACAATGTAGGCAGATGACCTATATGTGTTTATCTATTTTCGAGAAACTTTATAAATTATACTTTCTTTATATATATATATATATATATATATATATATATATATATATATATTCGAGGAGTAAGTAACATACCGTGTCGAGGGAGAATGTACGTAATATGGGATGTAGAATGCAATGGAGAAGAAGATGACACCTGCGGATTAAAAAAAGAAGAAATGAAAATAATATAGATAAAAAAATTAGTAAGACATTAATTATTTATAAGAGACCAATATAAGTTGTTTCATTCTTTATCTTGGATTTCAAACCAAGATCACAAAAACACACGCATGCATAACTAAATTGAAAAATCTCTACGAAAGTACATAAAAGCACACTAAAAAATAAGAATAAAAAAACACACCAACAAATATAGTATGAGGTTAACAGACCCGTAAGTGGAAAAAAACGATCTAATAATTTGTTTTTTTTTTGTCTATTTCAGTACTAATTTTTTTGTCGAAATTGACACGATATGTCGTGTGCGTATCGTATTTTTTTTACACGAAGTCATGTTGTGTCATTTTCGTGTATAAATTATGAGTCGTGTCGTGTTATCGGATTTTTTATGCGTGACATTTAAAAAATTTTGGTATTCGTGTTGGGTCGTGTCGTGTTGTTTTTTATTCGAGTTGTGTTCGTGTCAACTAAAAAAAAACGATTTGTGTGGTGTCATCTATTTTATATTTTAGAAACTACGTTTTCTCAACATCTGATCCGAAAAATAACTTACAAAAGTTGTCCTTCAATTATGGAACGTGTTGAAATATATATGAAAAGTGTTGGGTTTGTCAAGTGGGTATGTTTTGAAGCAGAAAAACGCATATACAAATACAAAACTTTGAATCAAACTAAAGTTAAAAAAAAAAGGAACAGGTGTATGTATAGTTTCTGTTTTTGTAGGTATGAAGTTAAAAAAAATAAGAGACCAATATAAGTTGTTTCATTCTTTATCTTGGATCTCAAACCAAGATCACAAAAACACACGCATGCATAACTAAATTGAAAAATCTCTACGAAAGTACATAAAAGCACACTAAAAAATAAGAATAAAAAAACACACCAACAAATATAGTATGAGGTTAACAGACCCGTAAGTGGAAAAAAACGATCTAATAATTTGTTTTTTTTTTGTCTATTTCAGTACTAATTTTTTTGTCGAAATTGACACGATATATCGTGTGCGTATCGTATTTTTTTTACACGAAGTCATGTTGTGTAATTTTCGTGTATAAATTATGAGTCGTGTCGTGTTATCGGATTTTTTATGCGTGACATTTTAAAAAAATTGGTATTCGTGTTGGGTCGTGTCGTGTTGTTTTTTATTCGAGTTGTGTTCGTGTCAACTAAAAAAAAACGATTTGTGTGGTGTCATCTATTTTATATTTTAGAAACTACGTTTTCTCAACATCTGATCCGGAAAATAACTTACAAAAGTTGTCCTTCAATTATGGAACGTGTTGAAATATATATGAAAAGTGTTGGGTTTGTCAAGTGGGTATGTTTTGAAGCAGAAAAACGCATATACAAATACAAAACTTTGAATCAAACTAAAGTTGAAAAAAAGGAACAGGTGTATGTTTAGTTTCTGTTTTTGTAGGTATGAAGTTAAAAAAAATAAGAGACCAATATAAGTTGTTTCATTCTTTATCTTGGATCTCAAACCAAGATCACAAAAACACACGCATGCATAACTAAATTGAAAAATCTCTACGAAAGTACATAAAAGCACACTAAAAAATAAGAATAAAAAAACACACCAACAAATATAGTATGAGGTTAACAGACCCGTAAGTGGAAAAAAACGATCTAATAATTTGTTTTTTTTTTGCCTATTTCAGTACTAATTTTTTTGTCGAAATTGACACGATATGTCGTGTGCGTATCGTATTTTTTTTACACGAAGTCATGTTGTGTCATTTTCGTGTATAAATTATGAGTCGTGTCGTGTTATCGGATTTTTTATGCGTGACATTTTAAAAAATTTGGTATTCGTGGTGGGTCATGTCGTGTTGTTTTTTATTCGAGTTGTGTTCGTGTCAACTAAAAAAAAACGATTTGTGTGGTGTCATCTATTTTATATTTTAGAAACTACGTTTTCTCAACATCTGATCCGGAAAATAACTTACAAAAGTTGTCCTTCAATTATGGAACGTGTTGAAATATATATGAAAAGTGTTGGGTTTGTCAAGTGGGTATGTTTTGAAGCGGAAAAATGCATATACAAATACAAAACTTTGAATCAAACTAAAGTTGAAAAAAAAGGAACAGGTGTATGTATAGTTTCTGTTTTTGTAGGTATGAAGTTAAAAAAAATAAGAGACCAATATAAGTTGTTTCATTTTTTATCTTGGATCTCAAACCAAGATCACAAAAACACACGCATGCATAACTAAATTGAAAAATCTCTACGAAAGTACATAAAAGCACACTAAAAAATAAGAATAAAAAAACACACCAACAAATATAGTATGAGATACTTGGTCAGGTCTTTGTTTCCTAGCAATTGATCCCACATGGGCATTTCCCTTTTTTGTTATCTATTTTTAACTAAGATAAGCTATAAGGTGCTTGTTGTTTATCTTGGGTCTCAACCCAAGATAAAAAACTAATGCATGCATAATGCGCTGAACAAAAAAAACATACGGACAAATGTACTATGAGAGAAAGCTGCTTCGTTCTTTATCGCAGGGCTCAACCCAAGATAAAGAAACCGCCTGCATAGTTACTGGGTCTAAGTGTAATGGTATCTTCGAAATGGGTATTTTTTGGACGAATCAATTGGTATTTTGAGTACTCTGTGTAAGACGATTAAGAAGTAATGTTGGTATCTAGAGTAAGTGCAATATGCATACAGTATAAAAAAACATAAAGTTGAACTAACTTTTGTCAGTTGACACTACAAAATGGTAATGTTATCTCACATTGTTGACAATATAAAATAACTTGGAAGTGGACTGAATGTAAACCCGGTTGAAGCTATGATAAATCGTTGTTGGACATACCTGGTTATATTCGTTGGTATCTTCGAAAGTGGTATTTGTTGGACGAATCAATTGGTATTTTGAGTACTCTGCATAATGCGAATAAGAAGTAATGTTGGATTCGAGAGTAAGTGCAATATGCATAAAAAACATAAAACTGAACGGACTTTAAAGTCAGTTGACACTACAAAAGGGTAGTGTTATCTCACGCTGTTAACAATATAAAATAACATGGAAGTGGTTTGAATGTAAACCCGGTTAAAGCTATAAGAAAATGATGTTGTGTATACCTGGTTATATTCGTTTTACGCTGTTGACAATATAAAATAATGTGGAAGTGGACTGAATGTAAACACGGTTAAAGCAATAATAAAACGCCCTTGGAGTTGATTGGCTGTTGTGTTTAGAAAGGACGAAGGGGGGGGGGGGGAGAGAGAGAGAGAGAGAGACAGAGAGAGAGATGATGGGTTGCAAATCGGTAGTTGGTTGAGAGATGAAAAGGATAGGATTTGATATCAAAAGTGGTGTGGTAACCGAACGTACATGGTGAGTGGGGGAAGTGGCTCATGATGTAACTGCTTCAAAATTTCAACGTATTATAACCGATATATCTATAGATGAAGCCACGTGTAATTTTTTTTTTTAAAAAGTCAAAAATCTGAGAATTTAGGATTGGTGTTTTTGAGGCTTTTGAAAGTCACACTACATACGTATATATAATAAGATACTAGTCCTCGCACATGCTATGACACCTGTTGTTATAGCCACAAAACACTGGGTCCCACACATACTAATGTGTACATAATTTCATCCCTGTAGCCAGACAACACTAAGCTTCAGACATACTCTGATGCACACGTACAAATATCTATGTATCTCATACCGATCATTATTCTCATACCATTTATTTAGATCTAAATTATCAATTCAATCTGTTAAAAGTCATTCAATGTCATATAGTATTTAATCCTCTGGACCTTAAACTATAATAATTATATATGTTTTTCTTAGTTCCATATATAGGGTTTATTATCATAGTTCTCAATTCAATATTCATCTTTATCATGTTAAATTGTACAATAATTTCAACTAGATAAACATATCATGTTTATTAACCCAAACGTATATAGCCCCAACTACATAGGAACTAACACTTCGATTTATTCAATGTTGTAACTGCTGTAACTACTATGTCCCACTTCCTAATTAACTGTTGTCTCCCACTTCCTTATTCATGTAACTGCTCTCTCCCAGTTTGTATATATTAGAGCAGCATGGCTGCATAAATGATAATGAGAACCACGATGTAGTTTATTATGGTATCGGAGCCAATGGCCAACGCTGCCTTTTTTTCTTTCTTTCCCATTCTTCCGCAATCACTGCAATTTTCACGACTGAATTTTCTCCCCCTCCCCCACTTATCAATCTCACAACCTCAACTCACTTCTATTCAATCTCAAAACCTCAACTCACTTCTACTCTGAATCAATACCAAGCAAAACCAATTTTTTTTTTTTTTTGCATATTCATATGATCCTCCCAACACCACATCATCTCTTTATCTATCTACTTTGCTTCATTTGTGTTTCTTGCAGTCTCTACTGGAGACCATTTTGGGTTCCTGTTTGTCAAAACATTTTTTTTTAATGATAAAATGGCAGTACACCTTTTAGGCCTTTATCGGATTTGTGGTGATTTTCTTTCTGTTGTTTGCCATTGTTTCACCTTATGCTCAGGGCCATTCTAGGCACCTACCAGTGATGGGTTTTTTTTTTTCCCGCCAACTATCCACATGCTGAGAAGATTTCTTAAGCAACACCACACCATCTCTCTACCTAAAGCAACACCACACGTTCTCTCACACCTAGCTTCACATTCCCATTCCACCATGGACGCCTCAAACCCAGCACCACAAACACAAGTCAAAACCAAAAACCACGCGGTTACATGATCCTTCTAGTGGTAAATTACATGTGCCTTTTTTTTCTGTCTCATCAATCCCAATCTCAATGTTTTCTCGTTACAAGAACAAAAATGTGAAACACCCATCTTTCATGAAAATGCATCTTTAACTTTCTTGAGTTTTTTTTTTCGTCTTCTCAATTATTTTCCCATAAAAAAAAACTCTCTAAAAATTTGCCCTATTCAACTTATTTTGTGGGTTGTGAACAATCAAGCAAGTCCCTTTAAACTCCGGTCTCCTTTCTTTCTTTAAAAAAAACAAAGTCTTAGTTTTTTAAACCAATACATATCCCATGCAATTGTCCTTATTTTGCTATCAGGTGGCAGTTACTATTCTCTGGGACCTGAGTTTTTAAACCACTACATGTCATATAGAATGTTTTCTTAAACATTGTAGTTTTGAGTTTAGTTGAGTACCTGTCTCTCAAGATACGCCCATTTCTTCCCCTACTCGATGCCGTAAAATTCTATCTTTATTTTATTTATATATTTTTTCTTCTCATCCCCCATCAAGTCCAGACGGGTCTCCTGCAAACACCAACTCCCATCACCTTTTTTTTCTTCTCCTAAACACTCCCAAAGCCCCTTTCATATCTCATCTTCCCCGGTGGATTTACCAGATGGGTTGTTCCTGACATCCAATTTTCTCAACCTTTATCACACAAACAAAACGCAGTTAGGGCTGGGACAGTAGTACCGTTTTCAGCTCTCTTTGTGCTAAGCATCCACCCATCATTTTCTCTCACCAGCATTTGCTATTTTTCAAACTGGTGTTCTCTAAGTTTTACTTCAAGCATAAAAGCTCTAGCAGATTGGAGTCAACCTTGTGACATTTCTTCTCCTCTCCCCACCAACAATCTCAGTCTTTCTTCTCACAATGTCTCCATCAAATTATGTGACACCAACTACCTTCATTGGATCACTAAAATAAAACCTATTTTTAAGTGGCCAACATCTATTCCGCTTTGTTGACAGCAGTTCGCCCTTTGCCCAACCGATGAACCTGCTGCCTTTTGGTATCAAGAAGATGAGTTAATTGTTAGTATGTCGCTGCCTCTTCTTCATGACCTGAGTAGTCATGGACTTTACACCCTCTCCTCCTGACGGTCACAATTCTACAAATGGTTACGCTATTTACTTGGGTTCAAATCTTGTCTCCTGGACATTCGGGAAATAGAAAAGTGACACTACAAGAAAAATGAGTATTAGGGACGGTAAAAAACCGTCCCTAAAAATACAAAAACCGTCCTTAAAGAGTATTAGGGACGGTTGTTGCAACGGCAAAAATCCGTCTCTTATACTAGGCGTCCTAAATATTTTAGGGACGGATTTTACCATCCTAAATTTTAATTCATGGACACTCTGCATTTGACATTAGGGACGGATTTTACCATCCCAAATGGTGTTCCCGCGAAAAAATCCCCGCTCCCGCTAATAGTATTAGGGACGGTTTATCCGTCCCTAATATTACTGAGATACTGGCAACCCAATTAGGGACGGTAAAAACCGTCCCTAAAGGTAATTTCAATTGATGCAAAAATGGGTATTAGGGACGGTAAAAACCGTCCCAAAAGGTATTCTCAATTAATACAAATAAGTATTAGGGACGGTTTATAACCGTCCCAATTAATAAATAAAAACGTATCGTAAATAGTTATATTATTATATGTTTTATGTTGCAATAATAATTGACGCCTAATATGCATTACAAATCAAATCATCCGATCAAAAACACAATATATCAGCCACATTCATTGAAGCACGAATCCAATAATAATTTCTTCCATTAAACTACATTCAAGTCGAAATATTTAAATGAGTACAAAATCATACTAATTAATAAGATATACAATTGTCAAAAAAAATATCATCCATAAATTAAGATGATAAATATGGTTGTCACGCTTCAAAAACTTCTCGTAGTGCCGCATATAGTAGACACACTCAAAATCACGTCTCTTCAACTTCTTGTGCACAACCTGCAATTAATAAATAATCATTTTATCAAAATAATATTATAGTAAAATAAAATATCCAAATATATTAGTTAATTGTACCAACAACTTTTTACAAATTTTAAAAAAATTTGAGAGAATCTCCTTTGTTTATACATAAAAACCAACCTGTTTAATCAATAAAAAAGCCCGCACAGCTATAAGAATCTCGCATATCAACGATTCTATACAATTTTTAAAAAAATTCGACAAAACCTCATTTGTTTATACATGAAAACCAACCTGTTTGATCAACAGAAAAGCCGAACGACTTTAAAAAAATTGAAAAATCTCCTAAATCAATAATTCAATACAATTTTTAAAAAAATTCGGCAGAGTCTCCTTTGTTTATACATGAAAACCAACCTGTTTAATCAACACAAAAGCCCCCACGGCAAGTAAAAAAAATAAACCAACAATCTCGCATATCAACAACAATAATAAATAAGCAATCTACCAGTCGCAAACCATTGCTTTGTTCATGTGTTCCACGCGAATAAAATATAACCCAAAAATGTTATCCTGCAAAAAAACACAAGAAACAAAACAAAAAAGATATCAGTAATCAAATAATATGCTTAAGTCAAATTTTATGGATATTTACGTATTCAACTTTCGATGCCATGTTTTTATGCTTAAGTCTAATTTTTTGCAAATTTACGTCGTACACTCCAACCAGGAGCTCCGTGACTACACGGACGATTCCTATGAGTCACATTGGTCCCGTGCGAGGTGTTCGTGACTCTTACGGGACCGTTTTATGGCTGTTTTACGTTTTCAACCTACGATGGCATGTTTTTATGCTTAAGTCTAATTTTTTGCAAATTTACGTTGTACACTCCAACCAGGAGCCCCGTGACTACGCGGTAGGTTCCTACGAGTCACATTGGTCCCGTGCGAGGTGTTCGTGTCTCTTACGGGACCGTTTTATGGCTGTTTTACGTTTTCACCCATCGATGACATGTTTTTATGCTTAAGTCTAAATTTTTGCAAATTTATGTCGTACACTCCAATCGGGAGCCCCGTGACTACACGGTCGGTTCCTACGAGTCACATTGGTCCCGTGCGAGGTGTTCGTGACTCTTACGGGACCGTTTTATGGATGTTTTAAGTTTTCACCCATCGATGACATGTTTTTGTGCTTAAGTCTAAATTTTTACAAATTTACGTCGTACCCTCCAACCGGGAGCCCCGTGACTACGCAGTCGGTTCCTACGAGTCACATTGGTCCCATGCGAGGTGTTCGTGACTCTTACGGGACCGTTTTATGCTCGTTTTACGTTTTCACCCTTCGATGGCATGTTTTATGCTTAAGTCTAATTTTTTACAAATTTACGTCATACACTCCAACCAGGAACTCCGTGACTACACGGTCGATTCCTACGAGTCACATTGGTCCGTGCGAGGTGTTCGTGACTCTTACGGGACCGTTTTATGGCTGTTTTATATTTTCACCCTTCGATGGCGTGTTTTTATGCTTAAGTCTAATTTTTTGCAAATTTACGGCGTACACTCCAACCGGGAGCCCCGTGACTACGCGGTCGGTTCCTACGAGTCACATTGGTCCTCTGCGAGGTGTTCGTGTCTCTTACGGGACCGTTTTATGGCTGTTTTATATTTTCACCCTTCGATGGCATGTTTTTATGCTAAAGTTCTATTTTTTTACAAATTTACGTCGTACACTCCAACCGGGAGCTCCGTGACTACACGGTCGATTCCTACGAGTCACATTGGTCCCGTGCGAGGTGTTCGTGACTCTTACCGGACCGTTTTATGGTTGTTTCACGTTTTTACCCTTCGATGGCATGTTTTTATGCTTAAGTCTAAATTTTTGTACATTTATGTCGTACACTCCAACCAAGATGCCCGTGACTACGCGGTCGGTTCCTACGAGTCACATTGGTCCCGTGCGAGGTGTTCGTGACTCTTACAGGACCGTTTTATGGCTGTTTTACATTTTCACACTTCGATGGCATGTATTTATGCTTAAGTCTAAATTTTTGCAAATTTACGTTGTACACTCCAACCGGGATCCCCGTGACTACGCGATCGGTTCCTACGAGACACATTGGTCCCGTACGAGGTGTTCGTGGCTCTTACGGGACCTTTTTATGCTCATTTTATGTTTTCACAATTCGATGGCATGTTTTTATGCCTAAGTCTAAATTTTTGCAAATTTACGTCGTACACTCCAACCGGGAGACCCCTGAGTACACGGTCGGTTCCTAAAACTCACATTGGTCCCGTGCGAGGTGTTCTTGACACTTTCGGGACCGTTTTATGCTTGTTTTACATTTTCACCATTCGATGGCATGCTTTATGCCTAAGTCTAATTTTTTGCAAATTTACGTCGTACAGTCCAACCGGGAGCCCCGTGATTACGCAATCGATTCCTACGAGTCACATTGGTCCCGTGTGAGGTGTTCGTGACACTTACGGGACCGTTTTAAGGTTGTTTTATGTTTTCACCCTTCGATGGCATGTTTTTATGCTTAAGTCTATTTTTTTACAAATTTACGTCGTACACTCCAACCGGGAGCCCCGTGACTAAGCGGTCGGTTCTTACGAGTCACATTGGTCCCGTGCGAGGTGTTCGTGACTCTTACGGGACCGTTTTATGGCTGTTTTACATTTTCACCCATCGATGGCATGTTTTTATGCTTAAGTCTAAATTTTTGCAAATTTACGTCGTACACTCCAACTGGGAGCCCCGTGATTACGCGGTTGGTTCCTACGAGTCACATTGGTCCCGTGTGAGGTGTTTGTGACACTTACGGGACCGTTTTATGCTCGTTTTTTATTTTCACCCTTCGATGGCATGTTTTTATGCTTAAGTGTAATTTTTTGTAAATTTAAGTCGTACACTCCAACCGGGATCCCCGTGACTACGCGTTCAGTTCCTACGAGTCACATTGGTCCCGTGCGAGGTGTTCGTGACACTTACGGGACCGTTTTATGGCTGTTTTATGTTTTCACCTGTCGATGGCATGTTTTTATGCTTAAGTCTAAATTTTTGGAAATTTACATTTTACCCTCCAACCGGAAGCCCCGTGACTACGCAGTCGGTTCCTACGAGTCACATTGGTCCCGTGCGAGGTGTTCGTGACACTTACGGGACCGTTTTATTCTCGTTTTACATTGTCACCCATCGATGGCATATTTTTATGCTTATGTCTATTTTTTTACAAATTTACGTCGTACACTCCAACCAGGAGCTCCGTGATTACGCGGTCGGTTCCAACGAGTCACATTGGTCCCGTGCGAGGTGTTCGTGACACTTACGGGACCGTTTTAAGGCTATTTTATGTTTTCACCCTTCGATGGCATGTTTTTATGCTGAACTCTATTTTTTTACAAATTTACGTCGTACACTCCAACCGGGAGCCCCGTGATTACGCGGTCGGTTCCTATGAGTCACATTGGTCCCGTGCGAGGTGTTCGTGACACTTACGGGATCGTTTTAAGGATGTTTTATGTTTTCACCCTTCGATGGCATGTTTTTATGCTTAAGTCTATTTTTTTACAAATTTACGTCCTACACTCCAACCGGGATCCCCGTGACTCCGCGATCGGTTCCTACGAGTCACATTGGTCCCGTGCGAGGTGATCATGACTCTTACGGGACCGTTTTATGGCTGTTTTGCGTTTTCACCCATCGATGGCATGTTTTTATGATTAAGTCTAAATTTTTACAAATTTACGTCGTACACTCCAACCGGGAGCCCCGTGACTACGCGGTCGGTTCCTACGAGTCACATTGGTCCCGTGCGAGGTGTTCGTGTCTCTTACGGGACCGTTTTATGGCTGTTTTACGTTTTCACCCATCGATGGCATGTTTTCATGCTTAAGTCTAAATTTTTGAAAATTTACGTCGTACACTCCAACCGAGATCCCCGTGACTACGCGGTCGGTTCCTACGAGTCACATTGGTCCAGTACGAGGTGTTCGTGACTCTTACGGGACCGTTTTATACTCGTTTTATGTTTTCACCCTTCGATGGTATGTTTTAATGCTTAAGTATAAATTTTTACAAATTTACATCGTACACGCCAACCGGGAGACCCGTGACTACGCGGTCGGTTCCTACGAGTCACATTGGTCCCGTGTGAGGTGTTCGTGACACTTTCGAGACCGTTTTATGCTCGTTTTACGTTTTCACCATTCGATGGCATGTTTTATGCTTTAGTCTAATTTTTTGCAAATTTACGTTGTAACTCAAACGGGGAGCCCCGTGACTACGCGGTCGGTTCCTACGAGTCACATTGGTCCCGTGCGAGGTGTTCGTGACACTTACGGGACCGTTTATGGTTGTTTTATGTTTTCACCCTTCGATGGCATGTTTTTATGCTTAAGTGTATTTTTTTACAAATTTACGTCGTACACTCCAACGGGGATCCCCGTGACTACGCGGTCGGTTCCTACGAGTCACATTGGTCCCGTGCGAGGTGTTCGTGACTCTTACGGGATCGTTTTATGGCTGTTTTGCGTTTTCACCCATCGATGGCATGTTTTTATGCTTAAATCTAAATTTTAACAAATTTATGTCGTATACTCCAACCGGGAGCCCCGTGACTACGCGGTAGGTTCCTACGAGTCACATTGGTCCCGTGCGAGGTGTTTGTGTCTCTTACGGGACCGTTTTATGGTTGTTTTACGTTTTCACCCATCGATGACATATTTTTATGCTTAAGTCTAAATTTTTGCAAATTTATGTCGTACACTCCAATCGGGAGCCCCGTGACTACGCGGTCGATTCCTACGAGTTACATTGGTCCCGTGCGAGGTGTTCGTGACTCTTACGGGACCGTTTTATGGATGTTTTAAGTTTTCACCCATCGATGACATGTTTTTGTGTTTAAGTCTAAAGTTTTGGAAATTTACGTCGTACCCTCCAACCGGGAGCCCCGTGACGACGCGGTCGGTTCCTACGAGTCACATTGGTCCCATGCGAGGTGTTCGTGACTCGTACAGGACCGTTTTATGCTCGTTTTATGTTTTCACCCTTCGATGGCATGTTTTATCCTTAAGTCTAATTTTTTACAAATTTACGTCATACACTCCAACCAGGAGCTCCGTGACTACACGGTCGATTCCTACGAGTCACATTGGTCCGTGCGAGGTGTTCGTGACTCTTGCGGGACCGTTTTATGGCTGTTTTACATTTTCACCCTTCGATGGCCTGTTTTTATGCTTAAGTCTAATTTTTTGCAAATTTACGGCGTACACTCCAACCGGGAGCCCCGTGACTACGCGGTCGGTTCCTACGAGTCACATTGGTCCTGTGCGAGGTGTTCCTGTCTCTTACGGGACCGTTTTATGGCTGTTCTATGTTTTCACCCTTCGATGGCATGTTTTTATGCTAAAGTTCTATTTTTTTACAAATTTACGTCGTACACTCCAACCGGGAGCTCCGTGACTACACGGTCGATTCCTACGAGTCACATTGGTCCCGTGCGAGGTGTTCATGACTCTTACCGGACCGTTTTATGGCTGTTTTATGTTTTCACACTTCGATGGCATGTATTTATGCTTAAGTCTAAATTTTTGCAAACTTACGTCGTACACTCCAACCGGGATCCCCGTGACTACGCGATCGGTTCCTACGAGACACATTGGTCCCGTACGAGGTGTTCGTGGCTCTTACGGGACCTTTTTATTCTCATTTTATGTTTTCACCCTTCGATGGCATGTTTTTATGCTTAAGTCTAATTTTTTGCAAATTTACGTCGTACACTCCAACCGGGAGACCCCTGAGTACGCGGTCGGTTCCTAAAACTCACATTGGCCCCGTGCGAGGTGTTCTTGACACTTTCGGGACCGTTTTATGCTTGTTTTACATTTTCACCATTCGATGGCATGCTTTATGCCTAAGTCTAATTTTTTGCAAATTTACGTCGTACAGTCCAACCGGGAGCCCCGTGATTACGCGGTCGATTCCTACGAGTCACATTGGTCCCGTGCGAGGTGTGCGTGACACTTACGGGACCGTTTTAAGGTTGTTTTATGTTTTCACCCTTCGATGGCATGTTTTTATGCTTAAGTCTATTTTTTACATATTTACGTCGTACACTCCAACCGGGAGCCCCGTGACTACGCGGTCGGTTCTTACGAGTCACATTGGTCCCGTGCGAGGTGTTCGTGACTCTTACGGGACCGTTTTATGGCTGTTTTACGTTTTCACCCATCGATGGCAAGTTTTTATGCTTAAGTCTAAATTTTTGCAAATTTACGTCGTACACTCCAACCGGGAGCCCCGTGATTACGCGGTTGGTTCCTACGAGTCACATTGGTCCCGTGCGAGATGTTTGTGACACTTACGGGACCGTTTTATGCTCGTTTTATGTTTTCACCCTTCGATGGCATGTTTTTATGCTTAAGTGTAATTTTTTGTAAATTTAAGTCGTACAGTCCAACCGGGATCCCCGTGACTCCGCGTTCCGTTCCTACGAGTCACATTGGTCCCGCGCGAGGTGTTCGTGACACTTACGGGGCCGTTTTATGGCTGTTTTACGTTTTCACCTGTCGATGGCATGTTTTTATGCTTAAGTCTAAATTTTTGGAAATGTACATTGTACCCTCCAACCTGAAGCCCCGTGACTACGCGGTCGGTTCCTACGAGTCACATTGGTCCCGTGCGAGGTGTTCGTGATACTTACGGGTCCGTTTTACGCTCGTTTTACATTTTCACCCTTCAATGGCATGTTTTTATGCTTATGTCTATTTTTTTACAAATTTACGTCGTACACTCCAACCAGGAGCTCCGTGATTACGCGATCGGTCCCTACGAGTCACATTGGTCCCGTGCGAGGTGTTCGTGACACTTACGGGACCGTTTTAAGGCTGTTTTATGTTTTCACCCTTCGATGGCATGTTTTTATGCTAAAGTCTATTTTTTTACAAATTTACATCGTACACACCAACCGGGAGCCCCGTGATTACGCGGTCGGTTCCTATGAGTCACATTGGTCCCGTGCGAGGTGTTCGTGACACTTACGGGATCGTTTTAAGGCTGTTTTATGTTTTCACCCTTCGATGGCATGTTTTTATGCTTAAGTGTATTTTTTTATAAATTTACGTCGTACACTCCAACCGGGATCTCCGTGACTACGCGATCGGTTCCTACGAGTCACATTGGTCCCGTGCGAGGTGATCGTGACTCTTATGGGACCGTTTTATGGCTGTTTTGCATTTTCACCCATCGATGGCATGTTTTTATGCTTAAGTCTAACTTTTTACAAATTTAAGTCGTACACTCCAACCGGGAGCCCCGTGACTACGCGGTCGGTTGCTACGAGTCACATTGGTCCCATGCGAGGTGTTCGTGTCTCTTACGGGACCCTTTTATGGCTGTTTTACGTTTTCACCCATCGATGGCAAGTTTTCATGCTTAAGTTTAAATTTTTGAAAATTTACGTCGTACACTCCAACCGAGATCCCCGTGACTACGCGGTCGGTTCCTACGAGTCAAATTGGTCCCGTACGAGGTGTTCGTGACTCTTACGTGACCGTTTTATGCTCGTTTTATGTTTTCACCCTCAGATGGCATGTTTTAATGGTAAAGTCTAAATTTTTACAAATTTACGTCGTACACGCCAACCGGGAAAATCGTGACTACGGGGTCGGTTCCTACGAGTCACATTGGTCCCGTGTGAGGTGTTCGTGACACTTTCGAGACCGTTTTATGCTCGTTTTACGTTTTCACCATTCGATGGCATGTTTTTATGCTTTAGTGTATTTTTTTACAAATTTACGTCGTACACTCCAACCGGGATCCCCGTGACTACGCGGTCGGTTCCTACGAGTCACATTGGTCCCGTGCGAGGTGTTCGTGTCTCTTACGGGACCGTTTTATGGCTGTTTTATGTTTTCACCCTTCGATGGCATGTTTTTATGCTTAAGTGTATTTTTTTAAGAAT
The DNA here is from genome assembly GCA_949130495.1 of Sambucus nigra. Lineage (NCBI taxonomy): Eukaryota > Viridiplantae > Streptophyta > Magnoliopsida > Dipsacales > Adoxaceae > Sambucus > Sambucus nigra. Next base: position 408,390,152 of record OX422207.1, read on the forward strand.
TTACGTCGTACACTCCAACAGGGATCCCCGTGACTACGCGGTCGGTTCCAACGAGTCACATTGGTCCCGTGCGAGGTGTTCGTGACTCTTACGGGATCGTTTTATGGCTGTTTTGCGTTTTCACCCATCGATGGCATGTTTTTATGCTTAAATCTAAATTTTAACAAATTTATGTCGTATACTCCAACCGGGAGCCCCGTGACTACGCGGTAGGTTCCTACGAGTCACATTGGTCCCGTGCGAGGTGTTCGTGACTCTTACGGGATCGTTTTATGGCTGTTTTGCGTTTTCACCCATCGATGGCATGTTTTTATGCTTAAATCTAAATTTTTACAAATTTACGTCGTACACTCCAACCGGGAGCCCCGTGACTACGCGGTAGGTTCCTACGAGTCACATTGGTCCCGTGTGAGGTGTTCGTGTCTCTTACGGGACCGTTTTATGGTTGTTTTACGTTTTCACCCATCGATGACATGTTTTTATCCTTAAGTCTAAATTTTTGCAAATTTATGTCGTACACTCCAATCGGGAGCCCCGTGACTACGCGGTCGGTTCCTACGTGTCACATTGGTCCCGGGCGAGGTGTTCGTGACTCTTACGGGACCGTTTTATGGATGTTTTAAGTTTTCACCCATCGATGACATGTTTTTGTGCTTAAGTCTAAATTTTTGCAAATTTACGTCGTACCCTCCAACCGGGAGCCCCGTGACTACGCGATCGGTTCCTACGAGTCACATTGGTCCCATGCGAGGTGTTCGTGACTCTTACGGGACCATTTTTTTGCTCATTTTACGTTTTCACCCTTCGATGGCATGTTTTATGCTTAAGTCTAATTTTTTACAAATATACGTCATACACTCCAACCAGGAGCTCCGTGACTACACGGTCGATTCCTACGAGTCACATTGGTCCGTGCAAGGTGTTCGTGACTCTTACGGGACCGTTCTATGGCTGTTTTACATTTTCACCCTTCGATGGTGTGTTTTTATGCGTAAGTCTAATTTGTTGACAATTTACGGCCTACACTCCAACCGGGAGCCCAGTGACTACGCGGTCGGTTCCTACGAGTCACATTGGTCCTCTGCGAGGTGTTCGTGTCTCTTACGGGACCGTTTTATGGCTGTTTTATATTTTCACCCTTCGATGGCATGTTTTTATGCTAAAGTTCTATTTTTTACAAATTTACGTCGTACACTCCAACCGGGAGCTCCGTGACTACACGGTCGATTCCTACGAGTCACATTGGTCCCGTGCGTGGTGTTCGTGACTCTTACCGGACCGTTTTATGGTTGTTTCACGTTTTTACCCTTCGATGGCATGTTTTTATGCTTAAGTCTAAATTTTTGCAAATTTATGTCGTACACTCCAACCAAGATGCCCGTGACTACGCGGTCGGTTCCTACGAGTCACATTGGTCCCGTGCGAGGTGTTCGTGACTCTTACAGGACCGTTTTATGGCTGTTTTAAATTTTCACACTTCGATGGCATGTATTTATGCTTAAGTCTAAATTTTTGCAAATTTATGTTGTACACTCCAACCGGGATCCCCGTGACTACGCGATCGGTTCCTACGAGACACATTGGTCCCGTACGAGGTGTTCGTGGCTCTTACGGGACCTTTTTATGCTCATTTTATGTTTTCACAATTCGATGGCATGTTTTTATGCCTAAGTCTAAATTTTTGCAAATTTACGTCGTACACTCGACCGGGAGACCCCTGAGTACACGGTCGATTCCTAAAACTCACATTGGTCCCGTGCGACGTGTTCTTGACACTTTCGGGACCGTTTTATGCTTGTTTTACATTTTCACCATTCGATGGCATGCTTTATGCCTAAGTCTAATTTTTTGCAAATTTACGTCGTACAGTCCAACCGGGAGCCCCGTGATTACGCGGTCGATTCCTACGAGTCACATTGGTCCCGTGCGAGGTGTTCGTGACACTTACGGGACCGTTTTAAGGTTGTTTTATGTTTTCACCCTTCGATGGCATGTTTTTATGCTTAAGTCTATTTTTTTACAAATTTACGTCGTACACTCCAACCGGGAGCCCCGTGACTACGCGGTCGGTTCTTACGAGTCACATTGGTCCCGTGCGAGGTGTTCGTGACTCTTACGGGACCGTTTTATGGCTGTTTTACATTTTCACCCATCGATGGCATGTTTTTATGCTTAAGTCTAAATTTTTGCAAATTTACGTCGTACACTCCAACCGGGAGCCCCGTGATTACGCGATTGGTTCCTACGAGTCACATTGGTCCCGTGTGAGGTGTTTGTGACACTTACGGGACCGTTTTATGCTCGTTTTTTGTTTTCACCCTTCGATGGCATGTTTTTATGCTTAAGTGTAATTTTTTATAAATTTAAGTCGTACACTCCAACCGGGATCCCCGTGACTACGCGTTCGGTTCCTACGAGTCACATTGGTCCCGTGCGAGGTGTTCGTGACACTTACGGGACCGTTTTATGGCTGTTTTACGTTTTCTCCTGTCGATGGCATGTTTTTATGCTTAAGTCTAAATTTTTGGAAATTTACATTTTACCCTCCAACTGGAAGCCCCGTGACTACGCAGTCGGTTCCTACGAGTCACATTGGTCCCGTGCGAGGTGTTCGTGACACTTACGGGACCGTTTTATTCTCGTTTTACATTCTCACCCATCGATGGCATGTTTTTATGCTTATGTCTATTTTTTTACAAATTTACGTCGTACACTCCAACCAGGAGCTCCGTGATTACGCGGTCGGTTCCTACGAGTCACATTGGTCCCGTGCGAGGTGTTCGTGACACTTACGGGACCGTTTTAAGGCTATTTTATGTTTTCACCCTTCGATGGCATGTTTTTATGCTTAACTCTATTTTTTTACAAATTTACGTCGTACACTCCAATCGGGAGCCCCGTGATTACGCGGTCGGTTCCTATGAGTCACATTGGTCCCGTGCGAGGTGTTCGTGACACTTACGGGATCGTTTTAAGGATGTTTTATGTTTTCACCCTTCGATGGCATGTTTTTATGCTTAAGTCTATTTTTTTACAAATTTACGTCGTACACTCCAACCGGGATCCCCGTGACTCCGCGATCGGTTCCTACGAGTCACATTGGTCCCGTGCGAGGTGATCGTGACTCTTACGGGACCGTTTTATGGCTGTTTTGCGTTTTCACCCATCGATGGCATGTTTTTATGATTAATTCTAAATTTTTACAAATTTACGTCGTACACTCCAACCGGGAGCCCCGTGACTACGCGGTCGGTTCCTACGAGTCACATTGGTCCCGTGCGAGGTGTTCGTGTCTCTTACGGGACCGTTTTATGGCTGTTTTACGTTTTCACCCATCGATGGCATGTTTTCATGCTTAAGTCTAAATTTTTGAAAATTTACGTCGTACACTCCAACCGAGATCCCCGTGACTACGCGGTCGGTTCCTACGAGTCACATTGGTCCCGTACGAGGTGTTCGTGACTCTTACGGGACCGTTTTATGCTCGTTTTATGTTTTCACCCTTCGATGGCATGTTTTAATGCTTAAGTCTAAATTTTTACAAATTTACGTCGTACACGCCAACCGGGAGACCCGTGACTACGCGGTCGGTTCCTACGAGTCACATTGGTCCCGTGTGAGGTGTTCGTTACACTATCGAGACCGTTTTATGCTCGTTTTATGTTTTCACCATTCAATGGCATGTTTTATGCTTTAGTCTAATTTTTTGCAAATTTACGTTGTAACTCAAACGGGGAGCCCCGTGACTACGCGGTCGGTTCCTACGAGTCACATTGGTCCCGTGCGAGGTGTTCGTGACACTTACGGGACCGTTTATGGTTGTTTTATGTTTTCACCCTTCGATGGCATGTTTTTATGCTTAAGTGTATTTTTTTACAAATTTACGTCGTACACTCCAACAGGGATCCCCGTGACTACGCGGTCGGTTCCTACGAGTCACATTGGTCCCGTGCGAGGTGTTCGTGACTCTTACGGGATCGTTTTATGGCTGTTTTGCGTTTTCACCCATCGATGGCATGTTTTTATGCTTAAATCTAAATTTTAACAAATTTATGTCGTATACTCCAACCGGGAGCCCCGTGACTACGCGGTAGGTTCCTACGAGTCACATTGGTCCCGTGCGAGGTGTTCGTGTCTCTTACGGGACCGTTTTATGGCTGTTTTACGTTTTCACCCATCGATGACATGTTTTTATGCTTAATTCTAAAATTTTGCAAATTTATGTCTTACATTCCAATCGGGAGCCCCGTGACTACGCGGTCGATTCCTACGAGTCACATTGGTCCCGTGCGAGGTGTTCGTGACTCTTACGGGACCGTTTTATGGATGTTTTAAGTTTTCACCCATCGATGACATGTTTTTGTGTTTAAGTCTAAAGTTTTGGAAATTTACGTCGTACCCTCCAACCGGGAGCCCCGTGACGACGCGGTCGGTTCCTACGAGTCACATTGGTCCCATGCGAGGTGTTCGTGACTCGTACAGGACCGTTTTATGCTCGTTTTAAGTTTTCACCCTTCGATGGCATGTTTCATGCTTAAGTCTAATTTTTTACAAATTTACGTCATACACTCCAACCAGGAGCTCCGTGACTACACGGTCGATTCCTACGAGTCACATTGGTCCGTGCGAGGTGTTCGTGACTCTTACGGGACCGTTTTATGGCTGTTTTACATTTTCACCCTTCGATGGCCTGTTTTTATGCTTAAGTCTAATTTTTTGCAAATTTACGGCGTACACTCCAACCGGGAGCCCCGTGACTACGCGGTCGGTTCCTACGAGTCACATTGGTCATGTGCGAGGTGTTCGTGTCTCTTACGGGACCGTTTTATGGCTGTTCTATGTTTTCACCCTTCGATGGCATGTTTTTATGCTAAAGTTCAATTTTTTTACAAATTTATGTCGTACACTCCAACCGGGAGCTCCGTGACTACACGGTCGATTCCTACGAGTCACATTGGTCCCGTGGAGGTGTTCATGACTCTTACCGGACCGTTTTACGGCTGTTTTACGTTTTCACACTTCGATGGCATGTATTTATGCTTAAGTCTAAATTTTTGCAAACTTACGTCGTACACTCCAATCGGGATCCCCGTGACTACGCGATCGGTTCCTGCGAGACACATTGGTCCCGTACGAGGTGTTCGTGGCTCTTACGGGACCTTTTTATGCTCATTTTATGTTTTCACCCTTCGATGGCATGTTTTTATGCTTAAGTCTAAATTTTTGCAAATTTACGTCGTACACTCCAATCGGGAGACCCCTGAGTACGCGATCGGTTCCTAAAACTCACATTGGCCCCGTGCGAGGTGTTCTTGACACTTTCGGGACCGTTTTATGCTTGTTTTACATTTTCACCATTCGATGGCATGCTTTATGCCTAAGTCTAATTTTTTGCAAATTTACGTCGTACAGTCCAACCCGGAGCCCCGTGATTACGCGGTCGATTCCTACGAGTCACATTGGTCTCGTGCGAGGTGTTCGTGACACTTACGGGACCGTTTTAAGGTTGTTTTATGTTTTCACCCTTCGATGGCATGTTTTTATGCTTAAGTCTATTTTTTACATATTTACGTCGTACACTCCAACCGGGAGCCCCGTGACTACGCGGTCGGTTCTTACGAGTCACATTGGTCCCGTGCGAGGTGTTCGTGACTCTTATGGGACCGTTTTATGGCTGTTTTACGTTTTCACCCATCGATGGCAAGTTTTTATGCTTAAGTCTAAATTTTTGCAAATTTACGTCGTACACTCCAACCGGGAGCCCCGTGATTACGCGATTGGTTCCTACGAGTCACATTGGTCCCGTGCGAGATGTTTGTGACACTTACGGGACCGTTTTATGCTCGTTTTATGTTTTCACCCTTCGATGGCATGTTTTTATGCTTAAGTGTAATTTTTTGTAAATTTAAGTCGTACCGTCCAACCGGGATCCCCGTGACTACGCGTTCCGTTCCTACGAGTCACATTGGTCCCGCGCGAGGTGTTCGTGACACTTACGGGGCCGTTTTATGGCTGTTTTACGTTTTCACCTGTCGATGGCATGTTTTTATGCTTAAGTCTAAATTTTTGGAAATGTACATTGTACCCTCCAACCGGAAGCCCCGTGACTACGCGGTCGGTTCCTACGAGTCACATTGGTCCCGTGCGAGGTGTTCGTGATACTTACGGGACCGTTTTACGCTCGTTTTACATTGTCACCCTTCGATGGCATGTTTTTATGCGTATGTCTATTTTTTTACAAATTTACGTCGTACACTCCAACCAGGAGCTCCGTGATTACGCGATCGGTCCCTACGAGTCACATTGGTCCCGTGCGAGGTGTTCGTGACACTTACGGGACCGTTTTAAGGCTGTTTTATGTTTTCACCCTTCGATGCCATGTTTTTATGCTTAAGTCTATTTTTTTACAAATTTACGTCGTACACACCAACCGGGAGCCCCGTGATTACGCGGTCGGTTCCTATGAGTCACATTGGTCCCGTGCGAGGTATTCGTGACACTTACGGGATCGTTTTAAGGCTGTTTTATGTTTTCACCCTTCGATGGCATGTTTTTATGCTTAAGTCTATTTTTTATAAATTTACGTCGTACACTCCAACCGGGATGTCCGTGACTACGCGATCGGTTCCTACGAGTCACATTGGTCCCGTGCGAGGTGATCGTGACTCTTACGGGACCGTTTTATGGCTGATTTTCATTTTCACCCATCGATGGCATGTTTTTATGCTTAAGTCTAACTTTTTACAAATTTAAGTCATACACTCCAACCGGGAGCCCCGTGACTACGCGATCGGTTGCTACGAGTCACATTGGTCCCGTGCGAGGTGTTCGTGTCTCTTACGGGACCCTTTTATGGCTGTTTTACGTTTTCACCCATCGATGGCATGTTTTCATGCTTAAGTTTAAATTTTTGAAAATTTACGTCGTACACTCCAACCGAGATCCCCGTGACTACGCGGTCGGTTCCTACGAGTCAAATTGGTCCCGTACGAGGTGTTCGTGACTCTTACCGGACCGTTTTATGCTCGTTTTATGTTTTCACCCTTCGATGGCATGTTTTAATGCTAAAGTCTAAATTTTTACAAATTTACGTCGTACACGCCAACCGGGAGAATCGTGACTACGCGGTCGGTTCCTACGAGTCACATTGGTCCCGTGTGAGGTGTTCGTGACACTTTCGAGACCGTTTTATGCTCGTTTTACGTTTTCACCATTCGATGGCATGTTTTATGCTTTAGTCTAATTTTTTGCAAATTTACGTTGTGCACTCAAACGGGGAGCCCCGTGACTACACGGTCGGTTCCTTCGAGTCACATTGGTCCCGTGCGAGGTGTTCGTGACACTTACGGGACCGTTTATGGCTGTTTTATGTTTTCACCCTTCGATGGCATGTTTTTATGCTTAAATCTAAATTTTTACAAATTTACGTCGTACACTCCAACCGGGAGCCCCGTGACTACGCGGTAGGTTCCTACGAGTCACATTGGTCCCGTGCGAGGTGTTCGTGTCTCTTACGGGACCGTTTTATGGCTATTTTACGTTTTCACCCATCGATGACATGTTTTTATGCTTAATTCTAAATTTTTGCAAATTTATGTCGTACACTCCAATCGGGAGCCCCGTGACTACGCGGTCGGTTCCTACGTGTCACATTGGTCCCGTGCGAGGTGTTCGTGACTCTTACGGGACCGTTTTATGGATGTTTTAAGTTTTCACCCATCGATGACATGTTTTTGTGCTTAAGTCTAAATTTTTGCAAATTTACGTCGTACCCTCCAACCGAGAGCCCCGTGACTACGCGGTCGGTTCCTACGAGTCACATTGGTCCCATGCGAGGTGTTCGTGACTCTTACCGGACCATTTTATGCTCGTTTTACGTTTTCACCCTTCGATGGCATGTTTTATGCTTAAGTCTAATTTTTTACAAATATACGTCATACACTCCAACCAGGAGCTCCGTGACTACACGGTCGATTCCTACGAGTCACATTGGTCCGTGCAAGGTGTTCGTGACTCTTACGGTACCGTTCTATGGCTGTTTTACATTTTCACCCTTCGATGGTGTGGTTTTATGCTTAAGTCTAATTTGTTGACAATTTACGGCCTACACTCCAACCAGTAGCCCCGTGACTACGCGGTCGGTTCCTACGAGTCACATTGGTCCTCTGCGAGGTGTTCGTGTCTCTTACGGGACCGTTTTATGGCTGTTTTATATTTTCACCCTTCGATGGCATGTTTTTATGCTAAAGTTCTATTTTTTTACAAATTTACGTCGTACACTCCAACCGGGAGCTCCGTGACTACACGGTCGATTCCTACGAGTCACATTGGTCCCGTGCGAGGTGTTCATGACTCTTACCGGACCGTTTTGTGGTTGTTTCACGTTTTTACCCTTCGATGGCATGTTTTTATGCTTAAGTCTAAATTTTTGCAAATTTATGTCGTACACTCCAACCAAGATGCCCGTGACTACGCGGTCGGTTCCTAAGAGTCACATTGGTCCCGTGCGAGGTGTTCGTGACTCTTACAGGACCGTTTTATGGCTGTTTTACATTTTCACACTTCGATGGCATGTATTTATGCTTAAGTCTAAATTTTTGCAAATTTACGTGGTACACTCCAACCGGGATCCCCGTGACTACGCGATCGGTTCCTACGAGACACATTGGTCCCGTACGAGGTGTTCGTGGCTCTTACGGGACCTTTTTATGCTCATTTTATGTTTTCACAATTCGATGGCATGTTTTTATGCCTAAGTCTAAATTTTTGCAAATTTACGTCGTACACTCCAACCGGGACACCCCTGAGTACACGGTCGGTTCCTAAAACTCACATTGGTCCCGTGCGAGGTGTTCTTGACACTTTCGGGACCGTTTTATGCTTGTTTTACATTTTCACCATTCGATGGCATGCTTTATGCCTAAGTCTAATTTTTTGCAAATTTACGTCGTACAGTCCAATCGGGAGCCCCGTGATTACGCGATCGATTCCTACGAGTCACATTGGTCCCGTGCGAGGTGTTCGTGACACTTACGGGACCGTTTTAAGGTTGTTTTATGTTTTCACCCTTCGATGGCATGTTTTTATGCTTAAGTCTATTTTTTTACAAATTTACGTCGTACACTCCAACCGGGAGCCCCGTGACTACGCGGTCGGTTCTTACGAGTCACATTGGTCCCGTGCGAGGTGTTCGTGACTCTTACGGGACCGTTTTATGGCTGTTTTACATTTTCACCCATCGATGGCATGTTTTTATGCTTAAGTCTAAATTTTTGCAAATTTACGTCGTACACTCCAACCGGGAGCCCCGTGATTACGCGGTTGGTTCCTACGAGTCACATTGGTCCCGTGTGAGGTGTTTGTGACACTTACGGGACCGTTTTATGCTCGTTTTTTGTTTTCACCCTTCGATGGCATGTTTTTATGCTTAAGTGTAATTTTTTGTAAATTTAAGTCGTACACTCCAACCGGGATCCCCGTGACTACGCGTTCGGTTCCTACGAGTCACATTGGTCCCGTGCGAGGTGTTCGTGACACTAACGGGACCGTTTTATTCTCGTTTTACATTGTCACCCATCGATGGCATGTTTTTATGCTTATGTCTATTTTTTTACAAATTTACGTCGTACACTCCAACCAGGAGCTCCGTGATTACGCGGTCGGTTCCAACGATTCACATTGGTCCCGTGCGAGGTGTTCGTGACACTTACGGGACCGTTTTAAGGCTATTTTATGTTTTCACCCTTCGATGGCATGTTTTTATGCTTAACTCTATTTTTTTACAAATTTACGTCGTACACTCCAACCGGGAGCCCCGTGATTACGCGGTCGGTTCCTATGAGTCACATTGGTCCCGTACGAGGTGTTCGTGACACTTACGGGATCGTTTTAAGGCTGTTTTATGTTTTCACCCTTCGATGGCATGTTTTTATGCTTAAGTCTATTTTTTTACAAATTTACGTCGTACACTCCAACCGGGATCCCCGTGACTCCGCGATCGATTCCTACGAGTCACATTGGTCCCGTGCGAGGTGATCGTGACTCTTACGGGACCGTTTTATGGCTGTTTTGCGTTTTCACCCATCGATGGCATGTTTTTATGATTAAGTCTAAATTTTTACAAATTTACGTCGTACACTCCAACCGGGAGCCCCGTGACTACGCGGTCGGTTCCTACGAGTCACATTGGTCCCGTGCGAGGTGTTCGTGTCTCTTACGGGACCGTTTTATGGCTGTATTACGTTTTCACCCATCGATCGCATGTTTTCATGCTTAAGTCTAAATTTTTGAAAATTTACGTCGTACACTCCAACCGAGATCCCCGTGACGTCAGTTCCTACGAGTCACATTGGTCCCGTACGAGGTGTTCGTGACTCTTACGGGACCGTTTTATGCTCGTTTTATGTTTTCACCCTTCGATGGCATGTTTTAATGCTTAAGTCTAAATTTTTACAAATTTACGTTGTACACGCCAACCGGGAGACCCGTGACTACGCGGTCGGTTCCTACGAGTCACATTGGTCCCGTGTGAGCTGTTCGTGACACTTTCGAGACCGTTTTATGCTCGTTTTACGTTTTCATCATTCGATGGCATGTTTTATGCTTTAGTATAATTTTTTGCAAATTTACGTTGTGCACTCAAACGGGGAGCCCCGTGACTACACGGTCGGTTCCTTCGAGTCACATTGGTCCCGTGCGAGGTGTTCGTGACACTTACGGGACCGTTTATGGCTGTTTTATGTTTTCACCCTTCGATGGCATGTTTTTATGCTTAAGTGTATTTTTTTACAAATTTACGTCGTACACTCCAACCGGGATTCCCGTGACTACGCGGTCGGTTCCTACGAGTCACGTTGGTCCCGTGCGAGGTGTTCGTGACTCTTACGGGATCGTTTTATGGCTGTTTTGCATTTTCACCCATCGATGGCATGTTTTTATGCTTAAATCTAAATTTTTACAAATTTACGTCGTACACTCCAACCGGGAGCCCCGTGACTACGCGGTAGGTTCCTACGAGTCACATTGGTCCCGTGCGAGGTGTTCGTGTCTCTTACGGGACCGTTTTATGGCTATTTTACGTTTTCACCCATCGATGACATGTTTTTATGCTTAAGTCTAAATTTTTGCAAATTTAAGTCGTACACTCCAATCGGGAGCCCCGTGACTACGCGGTCGATTCCTACGAGTCACATTGGTCCCGTGCGAGGTGTTCGTGACTCTTACGGGACCGTTTTATGGATGTTTTAAGTTTTCACCCATCGATGACATGTTTTTGTGTTTAAGTCTAATGTTTTGGAAATTTACGTCGTACCCTCCAACCGGGAGCCCCGTGATGACGCGGTCGGTTCCTACGAGTCACATTGGTCCCATGCGAGGTGTTCGTGACTCGTACAGGACCGTTTTATTCTCGTTTTACGTTTTCACCCTTCGATGGCATGTTTTATGCTTAAGTCTAATTTTTTACAAATTTACATCATACACTCCAACCAGGAGCTCCGTGACTACACGGTCGATTCCTACGAGTCACATTGGTCCGTACGAGGTGTTCGTGACTCTTACGGGACCGTTTTATGGCTGTTTTACATTTTCACCCTTCGATGGCCTGTTTTTATGCTTAAGTCTAATTTTTTGCAAATTTACGGCGTACACTCCAACCGGGAGCCCCGTGACTACGCGGTCGGTTCCTACGAGTCACATTGGTCCTGTGCGAGGTGTTCGTGTCTCTTACGGGACCGTTTTATGGCTGTTCTATGTTTTCACCCTTCGATGGCATGTTTTTATGCTAAAGTTCTATTTTTTTACAAATTTACGTCGTACACTCCAACCGGGAGCTCCGTGACTACACGGTCGATTCCTACGAGTTACATTGGTCCCGTGCGAGGTGTTCATGACTCTTACCGGACCGTTTTATGGCTATTTTACGTTTTCAGATTTCGATGGCATGTATTTATGCTTAAGTCTAAATTTTTGCAAACTTACGTGGTACACTCCAACCGGGATCCCCGTGACTACGCGATCGGTTCCTAAGAGACACATTGGTCCCGTACGAGGTGTTCGTGGCTATTACGGGACCTTTTTATGCTCATTTTATGTTTTCACCCTTCGATGGCATGTTTTATGCTTAAGTCTAAATTTTTGCAAATTTACGTCGTACACTCCAACCGGGAGACCCCTGAGTACGCGGTCGGTTCCTAAAACTCACATTGGCCCCGTGCGAGGTGTTCTTGACACTTTCGGGACCGTTTTATGCTTGTTTTACATTTTCACCATTCGATGGCATGCTTTATGCCTAAGTCTATTTTTTTGCAAATTTACGTCGTACAGTCCAACCGGGAGCCTCGTGATTACGCGGTCGATTCCTATGAGTCACATTGGTCCCGTGCGAGGTGTTCGTGACACTTACGGGACCGTTTTAAGGTTGTTTTATGTTTTCACCCTTCGATGGCATGTTTTTATGCTTAAGTCTATTTTTTACATATTTACGTCGTACACTCCAACCGGGAGCCCCGTGACTACGCGGTCGGTTCTTACGAGTCACATTGGTCCCGTGCGAGGTGTTCGTGACTCTTACGGGACTGTTTTATGGCTGTTTTACGTTTTCACCCATCGATGGCAAGTTTTTATGCTTAAGTCTAAATTTTTGCAAATTTACGTCGTACACTCCAACCGGGAGCCCCGTGATTACGCGGTTGGTTCCTACGAGTCACATTGGTCCCGTGCGAGATGTTTGTGACACTTACGGGACCGTTTAATGCTCGTTTTATGTTTTCACCCTTCGATGGCATGTTTTTATGCTTAAGTGTAAGTTTTTGTAAATTTAAGTCGTACAGTCCAACCGGGATCCCCGTGACTACGCGTTCCGTTCCTACGAGTCACATTGGTCCCGCGCGAGGTGTTCGTGACACTTATGGGGCCGTTTTATGGCTGTTTTACGTTTTCACCTGTCGATGGCATGTTTTTATGCTTAAGTCTAAATTTTTGGAAATGTACATTGTACCCTCCAACCGGAAGCCCCGTGACTACGCGGTCGGTTCCTACGAGTCACATTGGTCCCGTGCGAGGTGTTCGTGATACTTACGGGACCGTTTTACGCTCGTTTTACATTGTCACCCTTCGATGGTATGTTTTTATGCTTATGTCTATTTTTTTACAAATTTACGTCGTACACTCCAACCAGGAGCTCCGTGATTACGCGATCGGTCCCTACGAGTCACATTGGTCCCGTGCGAGGTGTTCGTGACACTTACGGGATCGTTTTAAGGCTGTTTTATGTTTTCACCCTTCGATGGCATGTTTTTATGCTTAAGTCTATTTTTTTACAAATTTACGTCGTACACACCAACCGGGAGCCCCGTGATTACGCGGTCGGTTCCTATGAGTCACATTGGTCCCGTGCGAGGTGTTCGTGACACTTACGGGATCGTTTTAAGGCTGTTTTATGTTTTCACCCTTCGATGGCATGTTTTTATGCTTAAGTCTATTTTTTATAAATTTACGTCGTACACTCCAACCGGGATCTCTGTGACTACGCGATCGGTTCCTACGAGTCACATTGGTCCCGTGCAAGGTGATCATGACTCTTACGGGACCGTTTTATGGCTGTTTTGCATTTTCACCCATCGATGGCATGTTTTTATGCTTAAGTCTAACTTTTTACAAATTTAAGTCGTACACTCCAACCGGGAGCCCCGTGACTACGCGGTCGGTTGCTACGAGTCACATTGGTCCCGTGCGAGGTGTTCGTGTCTCTTACGGGACCCTTTTATGGCTGTTTTACGTTTTCACCCATCGATGGCATGTTTTCATTCTTAAGTTTAAATTTTTGAAAATTTACGTCGTACACTCCAACCGAGATCCCCGTGACTACGCGGTCGGTTCCTACGAGTCAAATTGGTCCCGTACGAGGTGTTCGTGACTCTTACCGGACCGTTTTATGCTCGTTTTATGTTTTCACCCTTCGATGGCATGTTTTAATGCTAAAGTCTAAATTTTTACAAATTTACGTCGTACACGCCAACCGGGAGAATCGTGACTACGCGGTCGGTTCCTACGAGTCACATTGGTCCCGTGTGAGGTGTTCGTGACACTTTCGAGACCGTTTTATGCTCGTTTTACGTTTTCACCATTCGATGGCATGTTTTATGCTTTAGTCTAATTTTTTGCAAATTTACGTTGTGCACTCAAACGGGGAGCCCCGTGACTACACGGTCGGTTCCTTCGAGTCACATTGGTCCCGTGCGAGGTGTTCGTGACACTTACGGGACCGTTTATGGTTGTTTTATGTTTTCACCCTTCGATGGCATGTTTTTATGCTTAAGTGTATTTTTTTACAAATTTAGGCCGTACACTCCAACCGGGATCCCCGTGACTACGCGGTCGGTTCCTACGAGTCACATTGGTCCCGTGCGAGGTGTTCGTGACTCTTACGGGATCGTTTAATGGCTGTTTTGCGTTTTCACCCATCGATGACATGTTTTTGTGTTTAAGTCTAAATTTTTGCAAATTTACGTCGTACACTCCAACCGGGAGCCCCGTGACTACGCGGTCGGTTCCTACGAGTCACATTGGTCCCATGCGAGGTGTTCGTGACTCTTACGGGACCATTTTATGCTCGTTTTACGTTTTCACCCTTCGATGGCATGTTTTATGCTTAAGTCTAATTTTTTGCAAATATACGTCATACACCCCAACCCGGAGCTCCGTGACTACACGGTCGATTCCTACGAGTCACATTGGTCCGTGCAAGGTGTTCGTGACTCTTACGGGACCGTTCTATGGCTGTTTTACATTTTCACCCTTCGATGGTGTGTTTTTATGCTTAAGTCTAATTTGTTGACAATTTACGGCCTACACTCCAACCGGGAGCCTCGTGACTACGCGGTCGGTTCCTACGAGTCACATTGGTCCTCTGCGAGGTGTTCGTGTCTCTTACGGGACCGTTTTATGGCTGTTTTATGTTTTCATCCCTTCGATGGCATGTTTTTATGCTAAAGTTCTATTTTTTTACAAATTTACGTCGTACACTCCAACCGGGAGCTCCGTGACTAAACGGTCGATTCCTACGAGTCACATTGGTCCCGTGCGAGGTGTTCGTGACTCTTACCGGACCGTTTTATGGCTGTTTCACGTTTTTACCCTTCGATGGCATGTTTTTATGCTTAAGTCTAAATTTTTGCAAATTTACGTCGTACACTCCAACCAAGATGCCCGTGACTACGCGGTCGGTTCCTATGAGTCACATTGGTCCCGTGCGAGGTGTTCGTAACACTTACATGATCTTTTTATGGCTGTTTTACATTTTCACACTTCGATGGCATGTATTTATACTTAAGTCTAAATTTTTGCAAATTTACGTCGTACACTCTAACCGGGATCCCCGTGACTACGCGATCGGTTCCTACGAGACACATTGGTCCCGTGCGACGTGTTCGTGGCTCTTACGGGACCCTTTTATGCTCATTTTATGTTTTCACCCTTCGATGGCATGTTTTTATGCTTAACTCTAAATTTTTGCAAATTTACGTCGTACACTCCAACCGGGAGACCCCTGAGTACGCGGTCGATTCCTAAAACTCACATTGGTTCCGTGCGAGGTGTTCTTGACACTTTCGGGACCGTTTTATGCTTGTTTTACATTTTCACCATTCGATGGCATGCTTTATGCCTAAGTCTAATTTTTTGCAAATTTACGTCGTACAGTCCAACCGGGAGCCCCGTGATTACGCGGTCGATTCCTACGAGTCACATTGGTCCCGTGCGAGGTGTTCGTGACACTTACGGTACCACTTTAAGGTTTTTTTATGTTTTCACCCTTCGATGGCATGTTTTTATGCTTAAGTCTATTTTTTTACAAATTTACGTCCTACACTCCAACCGGGAACCCCGTGACTACGCGGTCGATTCTTACGAGTCACATTGGTCCCGTGCGAGGTGTTCGTGACTCTTACGGGACCGTTTTATGGCTGTTTTACGTTTTCACCCATCGATGGCATGTTTTTATGCTTAAGTCTAAATTTTTGCAAATTTACGTCGTACACTCCAACCGGGAGCCCCGTGATTACGCGGTTGGTTCCTCATGTCACATTGGTCCCGTGCGAGGTGTTTGAGACACTTACGGGACCGTTTTATGCTCGTTTTATGTTTTCACCCTTCGATGGCAAGTTTTTATGCTTAAGTGTTATTTTTTGTAAATTTAAGTCGTACACTCCAACCGGGATCCCCGTGACTACGCGTTCGGTTCCTACGAGTCACATTGGTCCCGTGCGAGGTGTTCGTGACACTTACGGGACCGTTTTATGGCTGTTTTACATTTTCACCTGTCGATGGCATGTTTTTATGCTTAAGTCTAAATTTTTGGAAATTTACATTGTACCCTCCAACCGGAAGCCCCGTGACTACGCAGTCGGTTCCTCCGAGTCACATTGGTCCCGTGCGAGGTATTCGTGACACTTACGGGACCGTTTTACTCTCGTTTTACATTGTCACCCTTCGATCGCATGTTTTTATCCTTATGTCTATTTTTTTACAAATTTACGTCGTACACTCCAACCAGGAGCTCCGTGATTACGCGGTCAGATCCTACGAGTCACATTGGTCCCGTGCGAGGTGTTCGTGACACCTACAGGACCGTTTTAAGGATGTTTTATGTTTTCACCCTTCGATGGCATGTTTTTATGCTTAAGTCTATTTTTTTACAAATTTACGTCGTACACTCCAACCGGGAGCCCCGTGATTACGCGATCGGTTCCTATGAGTCACATTAGTCCCGTGTGAGGTGTTTGTGACACTTACGGGATCGTTTTAAGGTTGTTTTATGTTTTCACCCTTCGATGGCATGTTTTTATGCTTAAGTCTATTTTTTTACAAATTTACGTCGTACACTCCAACCGGGATCCCCGTGACTACGCGATCGGTTCCTACGAGTCACATTGGTCCCGTGCGAGGTGATCGTGACTCTTACGGGACCGTTTTATGGCTGTTTTGCGTTTTCACCCATCGATGGCATGTTTTTATACTTAAGTCTAATTTTTTACAAATTTACGTCGTACACTCCAACCGGCAGCCCCGTGACTACGCGGTCGGTTCCTACGAGTCACATTGGTCCCGTGCGAGGTGTTCGTGTCTCTTACGGGACCGTTTTATGGCTGTTTTACGTTTTCACGTATCGATGGCATGTTTTCATGCTTAAGTCTAAATTTTTGAAAATTTACGTCGTACACTCCAACCGAGATCCCCGTGACTACGCGGTCAGTTCCTACGAGTCACATTGGTCCCGTACGAGGTGTTCGTGACTCTTACGGGACCGTTTTATGCTCGTTTTATGTTTTCACCCTTCGATGGCATGTTTTAATGCTTAAGTCTAAATTTTTACAAATTTACGTCGTACACGCCAACCGGGAGACCCGTGACTACGCGGTCGGTTCCTACGAGTCACATTGGTCCCGTGTGAGGTGTTCGTGACACTTTCGAGACCGTTTTATGCTCGTTTTACGTTTTCACCATTCGATGGCATGTTTTAAGCTTTAGTCTAATTTTTTTGCAAATTTACGTTGTACACTCAAACGGTGAGCCCCGTGACTACGCAGTCGATTAATACGAGTCACATTGGTCCCGTGCGAGGTGTTCGTGACACTTACGGGACCGTTTATGGCTGTTTTATGTTTTCACCCTTCGATGGCATGTTTTTATGCTTAAGTGTAATTTTTTAAAAATTTACGTCGTACACTCCAACCGGGATCCCCGTGACTACGCGGTCAGTTCCTACGAGTCACGTTGGTCCCGTGCGAGGTGTTCGTGACTCTTACGGGATCGTTTTATGGTTGTTTTGCATTTTCACCCATCGATGGAATGTTTTTATGCTTAAATCTAAATTTTTACAAATTTACGTCGTACACTCCAACCGAGAGCCTCGTGACTACGCGGTCGGTTCCTACGAGTCACATTGGTCCCGTACGAGGTGTTCGTGTCTCTTACGGGACCGTTTTATGGTTGTTTTATGTTTTCACCCATCAATGGCATGTTTTCATGCTTTAGTCTAAATTTTTGCAAATATACGTCGTACAGTCCAACTGAGATCCCCGTGACTACGCGGTCGGTTCCTACGAGTCACATTAGTCCCGTACGAGGTGTTCGTCACTCTTACGGGACCATTTTATGATCGTTTTATGTTTTCACCCTTCGATGGCATGTTTTAATGATTAAGTCTAAATTTTTACAAATTTACGTCGTACACTCCAACCGGGAGACCCGAGACTACGCGGTCGGTTCCTACGAGTCACATTGGTCCCGTGCGAAGTGTTCGCGACACTTTCGGGACAGTTTAATGCTCGTTTTATATTTTCACCATTCGATGGCATGTTTTATGCTTAAGTCTATTTTTTTTGCAAATGTACGTCGTACACTCAAACCGGGAGCCCCGTGACTACGCGGTTGGTTCCTACGAGTCACATTGGTCCCGTGCGAGGTGTTCGTGACACTTACGGGACCGTTTTATGCTCGTTTTACATTTTCACCCTTCGATGGCATGTTTTTATGCTTAAGTCTATTTTTTTACAAATTTACGTCGTACACTCCAACGAGGAGCCCCGTGATTACACGGTCGGTTCCTACGAGTCACATTGGTCCCGTGCGAGGTGTTCTTGACACTTACGGGACCGTTTTAAGGCTGTTTTATGTTTTCACCCTTCGACGGCATGTTTTTATGCTTAAGTCTATTTTTTTACAAATTTACGTCGTACACTGCAACCGGGAGCCCCGTGACTTCGCGGTCGGTTCCTACGAGTCACATTGGTCTCGTTCGAGGTGTTCGTGACACTTACGGGACCATTTAGGGCTGTTTTATGTTTTCACCCTTCGATGGCATGTTTTTATACTTAAGTCTATTTTTTTTACAAATTTACGTCGTACACTCCAACCAGGATCTCCGTGATTACGCGGTCGGTTCCTACGAGTCACATTGGTCCCGTGCGAGGTGTTCGTGACACTTACGGAACCGTTTTAAGGCTGTTTTATGTTTTCACACTTCGATGGCATGTTTTTATGCTTAAGCCTATTTTTTTACAAATTTATGTCGTACACTCCAACCGGGAGCCCCGTGATTACGCGGTCGGTTCCTACGAGTCACATTGGTCCCATGCGAGGTGTTCGTGACACTTACGGGACCGTTTTATGGATGTTTTACGTTTTCACCCATCGATGGCATGTTTTCATTCTTAAGTCTAATTTTTTGCAAATTTACGTCGTACACTCCAACCGAGATCCCCATGACTACGCGGTCGGTTCCTACGAGTCACATTGGTCCCCGTACGTGGTGTTCGTGACTCTTACGGGACCGTTTTATGCTCGTTTTATGTCTTCACCCTTCAATGGCATGTTTTAATGCTTAAGTCTAATTTTTTATAAATTTACGTCGTACACTCCAATCGGGATCCCCGTGACAATGCGGTCGGTTCCTACGAGTCACATTGGTCCCGTGCGAGGTGTTCGTGACTCTTACGGGATCGTTTTATGGCTGTTTTGCATTTTCACCCATCGATGGCATGTTTTTATGTTTAAGTCTAATTGTTTGCAAATTTACGTCCTACACTCCAACCGGGAGCCCCGTGACTACGCGGTCGGTTCCTACGAGTCACATTGGTCTCGTACGAGGTGTTCGTGTCTCTTACGGGATCGTTTTATGGTTGATTTACATTTTCACCCATCGATGGCATGTTTTCATGCTTAAGTCTAAATTTTTGCAAATTTACGTCGTACACTCCAATCGAGATCCCCGTGACTACGCGGCCGGTTCCTACGAGTTACATTGGTCCCGTACGAGGTGATCGTGACTCTTACGGGACCGTTTTATGCTCGTTTTATGTTTTCACCCTTCGATGGCATGTTTTAATGCTTAAGTCTAAATTTTTACAAATTTACGTCGTACACTCCAACCGGGAGACCCGTGACTACGCGGTCGGTTCCTACGAGTCACATTGGTCCCATGCGAGGTGTTCATGACACTTTCGGGACCGTTTTATGCTCGTTTTACATTTTCACCATTCGATGGCATGTTTTATGCTTAAGTCTATTTTTTTGCAAATTTACGTCGTACACTCAAACCGGGAGCCCCGTGACTACGCGGTCGGTTCCTACGAGTCACATTGATCCCATGCGAGGTGTTCGTGTCTCTTACGGGACCGTTTTATGGCTGTTTTACGTTTTCACCCATCGATGATATGTTTTTATGCTTAAGTCTAATTTTTTGCAAATTTACGTCGTACACTCCAACCGGGAGCCTCGTGACTACGCGGTCGGTTCCTACGAGTCACATTGGTCCCGTGCGAGGTGTTCGTGACTCTTACGGGACCGTTTTATGGTTGTTTTAGGTTTTCACCCTTCGATGGCATGTTTTTATGCTTAAGTGTAATTTTTTATAAATTTACGTCGTACACTCCAACCGGGATCCCCGTGACTACGCGGTCGGTTCCTACGAGTCACATTGGTCCCGTGCGAGGTGTTCGTGACTCTTACGGGCCCATTTTATCGCTCTTTTACGTTTTCACCCTTCAATGGCACGTTTTTATTCTTTAGTCTAAATTTTTACAAATTTACGTCGTACACTCCAACCGGGAGCCCCGTGACTACGCGGTCAGTTCCTACGAATCACATTGGTCCCGTGCGAGGAGTTCATGACTGTTAGGGGACCGTTTTGTGTTTGTTTTATGTTTTCACCCTTCGATGGTATGTTTTTTTGCTTAAGTCTAACTTTTTGCAAATTTACGTCGTAAACTCAAATCGGGATTCCCATGACTACCCGGTCGGTTTCTACGAGTCACATTCATCCCGGGCGACAAGTCAATAAGATGGGCAGTCACAAATTACAAACCCAAGAATAACTTTCGAACCATGACTAATTTTTATTCCCATTTTCACATCTCTCCTATTCAGTGCGGACTAATCAAGAATAACTTTAAGGTAATAAACAAATGGTTACCAATTAGTTTAATGTGACACGCCTTAAACCTAGAAAGTGGTAATCCATTGGATAATGCCTTCTTCTTCTAATGTTCAACCTAACTATTCTTTGTTCTAAAGTTATGTACTCCCCCCCCCCCCCCCTCCTCCCCGGGAAGTGACAAGAAACAAATGCGCCAACAATACCCCCAAGAAGTGACAATTATTTCGTACCTTTACTCCAATTTGGTTCTACTTGAAAATTAGCACATCTCAAACATATTGGGCATAAATAAGATCTAAACCCAAAAGAATTAAAATTATGGGGCTTAGAAATAAATAGGATCCAAACCCAAAATAATTAAAAAAATTGAATCAATGCATATTTAACCTTATAATAAAGTTCATCATAGGTTTGTCCATTACCTGAATATTTTATTACACCCAACATCAATCAGAACCTTCCTTATGCCAGCAGCGATGCAATTTCATATTATGTTTGATAGTAGTTCGCCCCCAACATCAATGTATCCTATGACAGTAAAAAAAATAATGAATTTTATGCAAACAGTTTTGTTCAATTAAAAAAATGGTAGAGCAAAAAAAAAAAACAAATTCAAAACCAAAGGAAGAAAACCATAGCTTTTTCAAAAGGGGGGCACACACACACCTAACTTTTTGATATAGCGCTAGAAATTGTGAACTTGAAACAACATTAAAACAATCGTAGTATCTTAAACATCTAAATCATTCAGTAGATGCCAATAAATTATTTCCACATCACTACCAGATTTATAGAACTCAATCCAGAGCTGGGATTAATATTCTCATCTACAAAGAAAACACACAAATTTTGTGGTTAAACTAATTTTTGTATCATGATATTTCATTTTAAATTGAAAACCTCTTATATAGCATCATGCGTTCAAAAAATGGGGAGAAATAGATGAATATACCTGATTTGCTAAACCATATAAATTCAAATATAATCAACAAATCAGTACCTGCAAAACCAAGACACAAAAAATGAAAAATACATAGCCCTAAACATTTTCAACACAAAATAACCCTACCTTTGAGGCAAATGGAATTACTGCAATCATCAAACCTTTCTCATACTCCTGTAGAAAATAAATTCCATTTGAGGCAAATGGAATTTCTCATACGGCTGTAAAAAATAACCCTACCTTTGAGGCAAATGGAATTACTACAATAATCTAAACTATATAGTAAATACATTCATATATATATATATATATATATATATATATATATATATATATATATATATAGAGAGAGAGAGAGAGAGAGAGTAGCTGGTTTGGGGAGCTCATGGAGAGGAGGATGGGGGATGCGGCGAGGTGGGGCGGAGCAGGGGTACAGCGGGGTGGGCGCAGGGGTGGGATGGGGTTGGGCAGCGCATGGGTGAGGCAGGGGTGGGCGGCGCAGGGGTGGGGCGGCACAGGGGAGAGGAAGGTGGGGCGGCGGAGAGAGGGTAAAGAGAGATCGGGATGGAGACGATTTGAGAGCTGAGAGCAAGAGAGAGAGAGAGAGGGAGTGAAATGTTAGGGAAGTTGGAGGAATGAAAATTTTTGAGGGAAAAATACACAAAAGGGTCGGAATCATCCGTCCCTTTTAGTATAGCAAAAGGGTCGGATTTTAAAAACCGTCCCTTTTGCTATATCAAAAGGGACGTTTTTAAAATCCGTCCCTTATTTTTGTTTGGCAAAAAACTAAAGATTTGGGATATACCAAAAGGGACGGATTTTTAAACCGTCTCTTTTACTATACAAAATGGGACAGATTTTAAAAATTCGTCCCATTTGGTATAGTAAAAGAGACGGTTTAAAAATCCGTCCCTTATAATAGCCCGCAAAAAATTAGTGCAAAAAAATCCCATATACTTTAAGGGACGGTTTTAATTACCGTCCTATTTGATACATATCAAAAGGGACGGTTTTTAAAAATCGTCCCTTTTGCTACTATAAAAAAGGACAGTAATTAAAACCGTCCCTTTTGATATAGCATAAGGGACAAAATGACACGGCCGTCCCTAATACTCCCGTCCCTAATATTCATTTTTCCTGTAGTGTGATGATAATATAGACGATATCTTTACAAATGGAATTCCCTCGTCCACGTTTCATCTCCTACGTGACAAGTTGATGTTTCAAACTTCTTCACCACCCACTTGCTGGGGAGTATTAACCCAAACGTATATAGCCCCACCTACATAGGAACTAACACTTTGATTTATTCGAAGTTGTAATTGCTTTAACTGCTATGTCCCACTTCCTAATTAACTGCTGTCTCCCACTTCCTTATTCATATAACTGCTCTCTCCCAGTTTGTATATATTAGAGCAACATGGCTGCGTAAATGATAATGAGAACCACGATGTAGTTTATTAATGTTAAATTCATGTTAAATTCATCTTTATCATGTAAGCTTAATAAGTATCCAATTATCAATTTACAAGATAAACATATTAACTTATCTGCTAAAAATTATCTACAAGTATTAAAGAGAGTAAATTATTAATATATAATGAAGACTCAAAACTGTAAGATATGTCTGCGTATTACTCATCCCCCCTAATGCATAATTTTTTTGTGTATTTCTCTATTTAGAAAATTATCATCCTAATCTCAAGATTAAAGGTTGTAAGGACGCAAGTCTCCGATTGAGTCTTAATGTAATGTTGGCTCAATTTCGGACAAGAACAATTGAGACATAAGATAGTATTCTTGTGTATCCTTCAAGCCTATGACATGTTTAAGTTGAAGACTTTGCGGCCTACTTATCAACGGAATCATTGCCAATCTACATGTGCCCCATTTCACGTCATCAACTTGGTTCCAATCTCTCCAAAGGTATGAATGCATTATATATATATATATATATATATATATATATATATATATATATATATATATATATAGGAGCTTGGAATATTTTTTATTGGGTGTAATTTTATTTTAAAATGAATTTTATTTTCAGAAGGTTAATTTTAGAACATTAAAATAAAGTTTTGGGGCTTAAATCAGATTTTGACCATTCTGTCACTTCGTTCGATACTGTCATTCGAATGAGCTTGTTGTTTGAATGAGAATTTCATTCGAACGATTTTGCCAACGACTTTTTCCAATTGGCCTCTGGAACCTTGTTAGAAGGGTCGTTTAAACGAGACTTTGTTCGAACGAAAATCTCGTTCGAACGAGATTTCTGGGCGGGAATTTTTTTTGCAGTTTTATCCCATTTTTCCACTACTTTGTCCCACTATCGTATGACGGTTTTAAAAGGCAATTTTAGGAGAAAACTTTTCTAAGACTTTTGCAACCTCCTTGAGAGCTTTTCCAGAGCCATTATTTCATAACAAAAGTCCTAGTTTTCATGTGTCAAAACTAACTAGAAATTCTCTTATACGCATGTGTTTTCATCCATAAAATCAGTTTATGTTTATTTCACGTTCTAAAATATATATATCTTGCTTGGAGTTGTTTGGCAACCATTAGTTTATCTCTACCACGAGAAGGAGAAGTTTGGGTTTGCTTATACATGCCTCAAGAAGAAGAAGTTTTTTGTTTTGCTGCGGCATTCTCAAATGGTGAAAGGCACCATGTATGGTTGATGGTTGCTTGGTCTCAATTGGTGAACTCCAAGGTTCCGATAGACTCCGAGATTATTCGCTAGGCGAAGGTTAAAGTTCGAAGGAGAGCGTTAAGGCTTAAAGGGAGTCGAGTCAGTTGTGTAAGTCCTCTTGCCGAGTCTTTGTAAAATTCATACCGTACTTAGTGAATTTGTTATGCCAGGGTTGTCTGATGTTTTTTCCCGATTTTAGTTTTTCCTCGTACATCGCTATGTAGTGTGATTGGTTTAATTTTTATCTTGCAAAAATCACGTAGAACGCACGCTTAGGTTAATTCAAGATAAAATTGGTTTAAATCTCACACTAGTGTAATTTGATGCTAAAATAAGTCTGGGTAATGTTTAACTTAATTTAATTCAAGTCTAGATAATTTAATTTGATAAATTTTGGTTTGGCCTAATTTGGTAAATTTTAGGACTTGTGTTAAATTAATTTGATTTAAGTGACTTTAAAGTGTGTGTGAGTTTACTTTAATTCACTTTGTTGTGTTTAATTTTAATTTGTTTTAAGAAATTAAAATTTGTCAATTGAGTGTGTTGAACCATCTTTATTCCGCATCTTAAAAGGAAATTTATTTTTTTTAGTGATAAATTTTAAAATTGGGGGTCCTTGCACATTCCAATAGGTGGCATCAGAGCCGGAGCGCTAATTTATTGCGTTATGGTCCTTTTAAATATTTTCGACTAAAAATGGAATTTTTCCCATTTTTAAATTTTTCTATTTTCGATGGTTCCAACTACGCGTATTGGAAAGTGCGTATGAAATCGGCACTTAGGTATATCGATGAGAGGGTTTGGTTGCCAATTGCTAATGGGTGGTCCCCACCTACATATTTGGTATAAAATGAGTGTGTTCCCAAACACACGGATAGATGGAGTGAGAATGAATTTAAACTTACAAATTTTAATTCCTGAGGTTTAAATGCCTTATTTAGCGCGATCACACCGGATGAATTCTGACGCATTATGACGTATGAAACTACTAAAGAAGTTTGGGATATTTTACAACTCACTCACGAGGGAACTAGTGTCGTAAAAGCTTCTAAACTCCAAAATCTCACCACTCAATTTCAAACCATCAAAATAAATGAAAAAGAAATATTTGATGAATTTTATGCTAGACTTTTCGATATAGTTAATTCATCTTTTAATTTGGGAGAAAAAATACCCGACAACCGAGTAGTAAAGAAGATTTTAAGATCCCTACCCAATAGATTTATTCCTAAGGTGACCGTGTTAAATTCTTTACCCACTTTAGCCTCTACAAAATTAGAAGAGCTCGTAGGTGATTTACAAACATATGAACTAGACATGCTTCCCTCTAAAAATGAAAAGAAAATAGATAATGGCGTTGCTTTGAAAGTCCGAAAGGAAGAAAAATAAGTAGTAGAGAGCGAAAGTGATAGTGGCTCGGAGGAGATGCCTCTGTTTGCTAAGAAATTTAAAAAAAATTCTCAAGTTTAACAAATATAAAATTGATTTTAAGAAATTCAAAAACTCTAAGCATGACAAAACCGATAAGATCCCTAAAGTTCAAAAAGATGATCTTAATAGGGACGAGTCTAATAGGTGTTACGGTTGTGAGGGTTATGGCCATAGGGCGAGAGAGTACCCCACTAAACTAAGGAGAGAAGGTAAGCAACCAATTTTCTACAATGCAACCCTTAGTGATAGTGATAAGGAAGAGGGACCCGATTGCCCCACTAAGCCCAACTTTGTGACTTTTATGGAAAGTCATGTGAGTGAAAGTGAGCACTCCCTTATTGATGAAATTTTAACACGTGACACTTCCAAGGCCATAGTTTGTAAATCCCAAAGAAATGACGGTAGTGAGAGTGGAGAAGAAAGAGAGAGAGAAAGTGATGAGGAGGTTGAAAAGAGTGAACTTCAATTTGCATTTCATGAATTATATGAAGAATCTATTAAATTAAAAAGAAAAAATTTGAAGTTAGAAGCTAGTTTGAAAGAGTGTGCCGAGGTCATCAATAAGAGTGCTTTAGTGAAAGACCTTAGGACACGTGAGATATCTCTTCGTGAGAAGCTTGAATATGTAGAAGACGAGAGAGATAGCCTTAAAGGTTTAATGGAATCCTTGAAAAAGGAGCTTCTCGCATTCGAAGAACGCAATGTTTTATTAGAGTCTCACATTGTAGATTTTAAAAATAAACTAAAAGACTCTAGTAGAGTCAAATTTGATTTGAAGTGTCGTTCGGGAAAATTAGATAAAATATTATGAACGGTCCGAATTAAAAATAACACGTGGGGTTTAGGCTTCGATACTTGTAATGAGTCAAATCATAAAGCCAAAACAAATGTTAGGAGAATCACCTAGGAAAGCCTTTAGAGATCAATCCTTAGGTACCGAATTTCGACGTGTTTTTACTTGTTCACACTATGGTCGAAAATGTCATATTAAGAAATTTTGTTTTGATCTTAAAAGATTTTCTAGAAAATTCGTACGTAAGGCAACTGAGGTAGCCAAGATTCCTAAATTCCGTGATCGTTATTCGTCATTAGTTTAGGTTAGGAGATCTGACTTAGTAGCTTTACAACATAGGATTTTTTATTCTCATTTACTTTCACATGATACCTCCCTTGCTAAATCCAAAGGTTGAATGTGTTAGTTGTTTGCATACTCTAGCTTTTTGTGCTTCATATTATATATCATTGATAGGTGTATACATGTTTAGTCAATTTCTAGTCATTACGTTATCTCATATCTCATGCTAGAATTATGATTTTTGTTTATCTTATGTATTACATTTAGTTTAGTTAACATTAAATAAAAAATACAAAAAGATTTTTGTTTATCATTTTTCTTTTATTTAGACTTAATGAAAAATGCAAATGATTTTTGTTTGTCTTTTGAGTAAATATTTTTGTTTGTTTGGTTAAATATTTCAAAAACTCAAAAAGATTTTTATTATGTGTATTTTAGTTTGACATACTTTATATGGCATACACTTGTGTTTGAGCCCTTCTTTTTCACTTCCATGTGGCTAGAACTTTTGGTTAAGATTGTCAATTCTTAAAATGTTCTTTACCATGCTTACATGGAGTAGTTGGATTTTGTGTTGCTATAATGGATTTTATTTTTATATGCCTCAATTCACACATGCATGAGCTCTCTTAAAATTTTAACTTCACATGTATATTTGAGCTTTGTGAGGTGTTCTCCTACCAATCTAGTCATCTGCGTATTATGTGACCTAGGAGGACTAGTGCATGTTAAAATCCGTTGCACGTGAGATTTGTGTGAGACATAAAAATGTTATATATAAATATGCACTGGGAAGGGCTCCGAAAGGAAATATCATCCTTTGCGAGTAAGCTACCATTTGCTTGGACCTAAAAGAAATACGTGGTCCAAAGGCTTAAAAGAATAATGGCATTAAAAGAAATATTTGCCAAGGCCTATTTGTTTAGTTTGATATAGTCATTCAAAAATATATATATATGCTTATTTTAATGGAGATTAGATGGTATATCAACGATTTGTACAATGTCCATTTATCCTAGTTGCGCTTTCATTATCATGACTCTATTGGTTTGTAGAATCATCAAAATTCTAAGCTTTTGTGCATTGTGTATGTTTGTTCATTGAGTTCAATTTATATTGTCACATGAGGCTATATCTAAATGTGATAAAGTCTTGCAATCAAATGAGAACTCCGTGAACATGTTTTAAGTGATTGGGTCAAAATTTAATTGTTACTAGTTCACACCCCTACACTTCCGTTTACCACATGTATTTGGACACATTTTTGCCATACGAGTGTGAAAAGCTTAATGTACTGTGTGCCATGTGTGGTGTTTATACCTATATATATGTGCGTGTGCGTCAGCGATATTCATTATGTCTACATATATATGGTAATTTTTTTCTTTGCTTTTCTTGCTAGTCCATCCATGCTTCTAATTCAAAATTGGTATCATTTTTTTTATTGCATTTTAGTTGGTAATTTTTTTGTATGGATTAGTTATGAATTTGTTGCTCAAATTCTTTCATGCTCTTATCACCTTATGCATCATCTTGCTTTATTAATTCCATCACCTTTGTCTATTCCTGAACAAAAGGGGGGATAATGATAGGGGAGAAATGGTATATAATCCTATTATAATTGTATCTTAGTTTAGGAGATTCAACTTAGGGTGAGTCGCGACCTTCTTAGGTAGATCATATTTGCTAAAGGAGAATTAATTTAGGGAGAGTATTTATTTTACATTCATTTAATACTCTTGATATTCCCTATGCGTTTAATGTTTGCTTAAGTGTGCAGAACTTCTATTTAGCGACAACCTTTCATCGGCAAAGCTATTCATCCTTTGGTCTTGAGTCAAGTTTCCTATATATGGGTGGGATGTTTTTTAGTCTAGTAAAGATTGACAGCCCTTTAGGATTTTGTTTCATTTTTTTTCCCGGAATAGCCAAAGGGGGAGATTTGTAAGGATACAAGTCTCTGATTGAGTCTTAATGTAGTGTTGGCTCAATTTCAAATAAAAACAATTGAGTCATAGGATAGTATTCTTGTGTATCCTTCAAGCCTATGACATGTTTAAGTTGAAGACGTTGTGGGCTACTTATCAAGAGAACATCATTACCGGTTTACATGTTCCTCATTTCATGTCATCAACTTAGTTCCAATCTCTCCTGGAACATTTTTTATTGGATGTAATTTTATTTTAAAATGAAGTTTATTTTCAGAAGGTTAATTTTAGAACTTTAAAATAAAGTTTTGGGGCTTAAATCGGATTTTGACCATTCTCTCACTTTGTTCGATACTGTCATTCGAACGAGTTTGTCGTTCGAACAAGAATTTTGTTCGAACGAGTTTGCCAATGACTTTTCCCAATTGGCCTCTGGAACCTCGTTAGAAGTGTCGTTCGAACGAGATTTTCATTCAAACGAGATTTCTGGGCAGAAATTTTTTTGGTAGTTTTAACCCATTTTCCACTACTTTGTCCCACTATCTTATGACAGTTTTAAAGGAAACTTCGAGACAGACCTTTTCTAAGACTTTTACAACCTTCTTGAGATATTTTTTAGAGTCATTATTTCATAACAAAAGTCCTAGTTTTCATGTGCAAAAATTAATTAGAAATTCTCTTATACACATGTGTTTTCACCCATAAAATCAATTTATGTTTATTCCAAGTTCTAAAATATATATCTTGCTTGGAGTTGTTTGGCACCATTGGTTTATCTCTACCACAAGAAGGAGAAGTTTGGGTTTGCTTCAACATACCTCAAGAAGAAGAAGTTTTTTGTTTTGCTGCGGCATTCTCACATAGTGAAAGGCACCATGTGTGGTTGATGGTTGCTTGGTCTCAATTGGTGGACTCCAAGGTTCTGGTGGACTTCGTGATTATTCGCTAGGCAGAGGTTGAAGTTTGAAGGAGCGCATCAAGTCTTGAAGAGAGTCGAGTCAGTTGTGTAAGTCCTCTTGTCTAGTCTTTATAAAATTCATAATGTACTTAGTGAATTTGTTAGGCCAGGATCGTCCGAGGTTTTTTCCCGTTTGGATTTTTCCTCGTACATCATCGTGTAGTGTGATTGGTTTAATTTTTATCTTGCAAAAATCACGTAGAACGCATGCTTAAGTTAATTCAAGATAAAATTGGTTTAAATCTCACACTAGTGTAATTTGATGCTAAAATAAGTTTGGGTAATGTTTAACTTAATTTAATTCAAGTCTAGATAATTCAATTTGATAAAATTTGGTTTGGCCTAATTTGGTAAATTTTAGAACCTGTGTTAAATTAATTTGGTTTAAATGAATTTAAAGTGTGTGTGAGTTTACTTTAATTCACTTTGTTGTGTTTAGTTTTAATTTGTTTTAAGAAATTAACATTTGTCAATTGAGTGTGTTGAACCATATTTATTCCGCATCTTATAAGAAAATTGATTTTTTAGAGTGATAGATTTTAAAATTGGGGGTCCTTGCACATTCCAACAATGGTCCATAATTCATCATCCTCATCCTATATTTTAGTTAAGAATATATCATAAAATATGTGTATGCAATATATAATCCTATCAACAATAAAGGGTGAGAAAATGACAAGTCTTTCCTCAAGAAGAAAAAATATTCTCAACCTCCAACCTTAGTCTTCTAGCTTTAAATTCACCATGAGTTAACCTTTGATATATATTGTGGCACTAGGACCCATAATTCCATATTAAGAAGTTAATAATCATTCATTAAGGACCAAGGGTAACAAAAATGAGTAATTTGAAACCTCAAACATCACACTTAAGGCCTAATTACACATATCAATTTTACACATCAAGGTTACATTATCATCTTATCCATTTTAAGAATTTTTATGTTAAAGAAAATTTTGGTAGAGTACCCTTTACTTATTTATGAAACAAACTTGTTTATTTCAACATAAATGTCAATAACATTATATAAAATGAACAAATTATAATAATCTCATCCACCAAGGCTCATGGAAAGTTTCAACATTAAATTAGTTATATAGAACTCATGTTCAAATGTTTATCAATCTAAAACTAAATAGTTCAATCGCCATCCCGTACAACCGTTTATGGTCTAAATATTACATTATAAATGTATCAAATGATATTAAATCTTAATATCCTACAATGTCTGTAAAATAAAAATTAAATAAATAACTAAATTAAGATCATCAAAATCGGGATTACTGTAACCAAATCAAAAATTCATGTTAGAGAAACTACCCAATTATATTATTACCCTTATACCTCAAAATAAACTGAGGGAGTGGGATAAGGATGTGAGGAAGATGCTCAGAAAGAATAAAAAATAATCAAATGAATGCATCATAAGTACAACAATATAAAAGAAGAGTCCAATTAATCGTACCATCACTAAGATAACCCACTAAGAGAAATATGTCTTATAAGGGCTAGTTAAATGTGCATTGTGTGTTAATATCATTTTATATAAGTCAAAGTTAAAATTAAAATGAATAAAAGGTTGAAATCATAAAAACCCAATCTTAATTAAGTAAACCTTGAAAATTGTGAAGTCTTAAAAGGCTAATTATTGAAATTAATTACGAGTAAAACTTTACAAAAATAATGTAAATAATAAAAACGTTCTGAATGTAATTGTTCTTTTAAAATAAATTGTCTCGGTAATTAAAACACCTCTAGTAGTCACGATTGGGGGTACTTGTCACTCGTGAGCACAACAATGTGGTTTGGTTAGTGGATGCCATCGCCAATCATGAGCGAATGTGATTTTTGGATTCATATTATGGTTACGACCATATCCCCATGTTTGATATAGATTAGAAGAATGTGCCATCCATCGTAACCTTAATAATTTATTTCTACATCGTCATGTTGGTCTAAAAAATGTAGGGGAACCTTACCAAAGTCTAGCGACCAATATGTTCAGGGAGAAGCTTAAAAGAACTATTAACGTTCAAGGTTAAAAATATGGGAGACAACTTAGAATATATAAAAAAAAAAAAACCTTTGAGATACCAATCCACTATAAGATAAAACTCAACACTATCAAGTGTTCTTTTGCGGGTCAGTTTGGTTAAGTTCCTTAGTTATTTGGTTAGTTAACAGGGTATAGATGCCAACCACAACTAAACTAAAGCCCTTAGGTATCCAGTCATCGACTAGTGTGAGTAAAGATTAAATAATCAATGTTGTGTTAATAAATTCTAATCGATTCATCTCATAGGTCTCTGATCGGTGTAGAACATTATTTTAGGTCCTGGACAAGGAAAATAAGGAAATATGAAACAAGGATGTGGCCAATTCTTTGGAGATAATAAATAAGTATTAGGGAGATACTCTTGTCCAAACAAATACCATTCACGAGGTGAACTTTTATTTATACCTGGATGTGTCTAGTGATGCATTGAGTTCAACATTACTATATAAAGAGAGAAGGGGCCAATCGCTCATTTACTGTGCAACAAGACATTTCTCGGCGCAAGAATGAGATACCCCCTAAAAAACTAGGTGTACGCATTGGTGATCTCTTTTTGAAAACTAAACCATTACTTTGAAGGTCATTTGATATATTTGTTGACGTCCTCTACTTTAAGAAATTCTTGAAGGCTGACATGTCTGTGTAAATTTCTAATTAGTCTTTGGATATGGGAAGATTTTATATTCGATATCTTCCCAAAATAATTTTTAAAGTGAAGGAGCTAGAAGACTTTGTTGTCGAGTTTGCACCTCAGATATGTGATAAAAATCGCGAGTAACTACTTCATTATCCATCCAAGTATATTGAAGGCTAAGCTTAAAACAATAACATGAACGGGAACACTAGTCATCGAGGGGACGTCTAACGTTAAATTTTCTAGATTGGGCATTGTGTTAGCTATCCCTAATAGAGATGTAATTGATCAAGATGTACGCCTTAGTTTTTAAGCCTACAATAATGAGCCACGTGATGAGTAATTTCTTGAGGATCTTAGGAAGGACGAGTCCTTCGTAACACACCTTATGGTCTTTTGGGATTCATGGTTTGTGTTTAGATAAATTCTAATATAATATTGTGCACAGGGGCGGAGCTACAGTGTAGCGAGTGGGTGCGGACGCACTCACTGAAATTCTGATTTTTTTTTTTTTTTTTTTATAAATATATATATACCTATGTGTAATCAGTGACTGAACCAGGGGTTAATAACTGGCGTGGGCAAGTGGCCAGAAACAGAACTGGAGAAAAAAAGTTGGGGATAAATTTCAGAATTTAGGGGTAGAAAGTAAAAAAAAAAACTTAACACCTAATATACCTATTTCAGCCGTCCAAACCAAACCCAAATCACACCTCACCTCAGATCTGGAGCTCAACGAATCAAGCCATTTCAGACGCCCGAGCAAGCCATTTCAGCCCCTGTATCAGCAGTGGCGGACCCAGGATTTTCAGGCGGTGGGTGCGGGATTTTTATACAAATGCCGGGGGTTCGGCGAGGCAAATTTTTTGGGTTAGTTTTACTTGTTTTGCAATTTTTAACCCTAAAAAACTTGTGATTAATATCTACTAATTTTTGCCCCTACGTAATAAACCAACAATTTTTAACAACTACTAATTAAAATTAAAGTTTAATACCAAAATTCGGCAACAACAATTAATTTTGGGGACAAATTAAATTTCAGCAATAAAAATAATTTCATACAAATTTCAGGAACAACAAATTTTGGGGACAAATTAAAATTTCAATAATAATAACAAATTTCAACAAGAAGTTATTTTTTAGCAACAACTAATTAAGATTTCAGTAAAAAATTAACTAATATACTTAAAAAAAATTAACTAATATACTAAATTTTTTTTAATTAAACTAACATATACTAAAAAAGATTTAAAAAAAACAACTAGTATAATGAAAAAAAATAAACTAATCTAACATACTGAAATGGAATGTGTATACTAGAAAAAATTAACTAACATACTGAGTGCGCCGGAGTGAGCTGGGACCGGATGCTGCTGCTGCCAGAGATTGAGGAGAAGGGTGGTGCGGTGCTGCGACAGGGCTGAGATGATGAGGGGAGGGAGAGGGAAAGAAGAGGAGTGAGGAAGAGAAGAGAGCTGAGATTGGGATGCTGCTCTACTGGCGTTTTAGTTTAGGTTAATTTTTTTTTTAAGGTTTTAACAATTTCAGTTATTAGATAATCACCCCCAAAGTTTTCGAAACTTAGAAATAGACCGATTTTTTTTATATAAAAGACACAGCAAAATTTTGGGAAACTCGTGGGTGCGGACGCCCCCATTCGGGATGGGGTAGGTCCGCCCCTGTGTATCAGTATGTTCTTTAATATGTTTGAAATGTTCCCATTTGTTCTTTAATATGCGCCCAAAACATGCACCCATTTGAAATTATTTTGTGATTTATTTCCAACTCTTGTGGGAGACTTCAATGCCATTCTTAGAGCTCATGAATCTTCTGGTCCATCTCTTCCCATTAGTTCTTTAATATGGGACATTTCAGCCCCTGTAGGCTTGTATCAGTATGTAAACATGCGCCCAAATCACACCACCACATGCTCCCATTTATGTTTGTTTAAATTATTTAGATAACCCAAAAATCTTCCATTTAATGTTTGGTACAATATATTATCAAAAATAATTTTTATTCTTTAAAAAAAGTTCCATTTAACGTTTGATACACTGTTTTCCGTTAATAAAACTGATTTTAGACCTTTTTTTAGTGTTAGTGATGTTAATTATGGATCTTTTTTTTGGGTCAATTATTAAATAGTCCCTACTATAAATATATATTTTTTAAAAATGACACATATTTTTAGTTTAACCCATTTAGTCCCTCAAGCACTCAATATCCTCTTATTTTTAGAGGTCTGCGCCAGCGGCACTCCCTCTCCAAAATATGTGGCAAAGGACTTTTTGAGGCAAAATAAAAAAGTTTGGACTAAATGGGTATTAAAAAATGTCCGAGGGACTATTTGGTATATGTCCCTTTTTTTTTGTGATGATTGTGATATTACATTATTTTGTGATTTATTGGATTCTTTTTGTAATATTTTGTGTCTTATTTAAAAACAATAATAATATAAAATTTGTGCCTTATTTTTTTTGGTGAATAAAATTGTTGGAAAATTGTTAAAGATATCATTCAATTTTTCCAGAAAATGAAGTCTAGGAGAGTTGCATTGTAATAATTATCATATGATATTTTGATAATGGTTTTAATGTATGGTTTATTTGTTGAAAATGAATATTAATGCATGTTTTTTTTTAAATTTACTTTAGTACTAGATTTATGCCTAATATAGTTAAAATAACT
This sequence comes from Sambucus nigra, assembly GCA_949130495.1. Lineage (NCBI taxonomy): Eukaryota > Viridiplantae > Streptophyta > Magnoliopsida > Dipsacales > Adoxaceae > Sambucus > Sambucus nigra. Next base: position 408,425,495 of record OX422207.1, read on the forward strand.
AAAAAAAAAATCGCCTCGGGGGCTCCCGCCCCCGAACCCCCGGGATACGTCAGACATGTTTCGCACCCACTAACTCACAATCCTGGCTCCGCCACTGATTGTGCATGGAGGTGAGAATATGCCATGTTACTTGGACAAGGCTCAATAGATTGTCGCCAAGTTCAAAGATGTCCACATCTATATGAATAAAAACCATGCTAATGTATTCGAAGCATTATATCATTTGTAAACTCTGACCTAAAGTGAATGGTACAATCAGAGTACCTAGCTCGTCAAAACATTGAGGCGAGTTTAAATCATTGGATTTTGAAGAAGTATTACCTGTAGAAGAATTTCTAAGATGTATGGATCGTATCATCAAGTATCTATAGTATGATGTGCTCTCAGTGGACAAAAATAATCCCACAAGGTTTGAGTAAATATTTTTCATTTCTACCTATCCTCCAAGGGAAAGTTATATTCTTTCACCGATCTCTATATTGTGACACCCCGACTAATTAAATACCGGGTAGCTACTCCTTTATTAAATTAATTCAAAATGCCAAGTTGGTCCAGTTAATAGCATCACTGTCGAAAACATTTTAAAGATTACTAACCACCTAGTATTTAAAAAGTAAGTGCCAAATTTTATTTAAAGTCTGATTAACATGCAACAAGTGTAAGAAAGAATAACTAATACCATTCACCATACTGAAATAAATAGCATAACCATCACATAAGGTAAATAAAGTCTGGAGGAAAACTCCTCACTACAATCCCACAACTGAAAAGTAAACTGAATACTAGAACCGTACATGCCAAAGTCTGAAAACTGTAATATAAAAGATGTCTCTAATAGAAATGGGCAACATGCCCTACAACTGATAGATAATAACTCTGGAATCCAAAAGATCGAAGCGTCTACAAGCAAAGTCCCTGTAGCTTCCACAAACAGCTACAGCTCGTCACCTGAATGAGTATCCTATGCTTGGTGTCCTTGTGGCTGGGCACCTAAAATGGTTTTACAAAGAAAAAGATTTGAAAAGCAAACGGGTCAAAGCCCGAATGTGGAGTTATATTTTAAAAACCTGCAAGTGCTTTAAAAACATTTAAAACATTAAATGCAAAGACGTGCACTCACATGATATTCTCACCTCTCGTCTAACTGTGCACTCCTAACGGAAGTACCCATCTATAACGACACAACCCACTAGCTAAGTGACATCATCTCTAGCTAGACTATCATAGGTCCTACCCATATTACTCGGTTCTATTAACATTATAACACTCGTAATTAGGTAGGGGTTTAACGTAAACTCAGATGCTCATTATGCAATATATATATCACAATTAGTTAACTCGCTATATTTCTCGAAGCAATACCGTAATTATATTCGCAACATTAACATGAAGGTTCCAAATAATTAGGTGTATATTATTCACGTCATAAATATACAATATAAGCACCCCGAGAACTAAGCTGCGGTGCACACATACTCTGCTATCCATCCCGGTACATCACGTACATAAGGATCACATATTCCGAATCTCTCAGGAATAGTCCAGATAATACAAATCACAAATAGTGGAGGCGAACACAGTCACATCACATGGGTCACGTACATACCTACGCTCCCACGATCAGCGGACTTATTAACATCCCAATAAGTCTTTCTCTGACCTATGTTCATCGAGGTAACCAGTCTAAATCCGGGCAACTCAAGGATTAGAGGGCCCTAAGCGAACGTAAACCTCCCGTGATAGCAAGTATGGTAGGTATGTCATACACACAATTCATATACCAATACTAAGTAAACACACGTCTTAGTAATCAACGTAGTTTAATCGTAGTACATATCGCTTTCTCGTACTATCTTATAATTATCACAACTTATATTACTCCGGTTTGTAATTATACGCGCCATAATACATTCTCACGTCGTAGTAGACACTCACGTCTCGACCCAAACCGTCCATTTAATATAACTCTCGTATATAATTTACTCCTCATAATAACCCAAAAGTCCCAAATCCATCAATACATCATCAAGGAATGTTAACTCTACCCTCGAACAAGTTTCCGGGACTCCAAAAATCAAAACAGTCCAAAAAGGACCAAACTGTCAACTCGTTAGAAGTCTCGTTCGAACGAGACTGTTCGAACGAGATTCCTCTGCCAACTCGTTAGAAGTCTCGTTCGAACGAGGCTGTTCGAACGAGATTCCAGTTCGTTCGAACGAACTGTACCTTCTAACGATATCTCGTTCGAACGAGATATCGAACGAAACCTCTTCTCGTTAGCAGCGACTGGTCAACTCGTTAGAAGCTCGTTCGAACGAGTTCGTTCGAACGACCTGGGTAGGGGCTTCTAACGAGCTGCCAGATTCGTCCCAGATTTTCTAAGTTACGTTTCTCACCATTTTTAACACCTCAATCCTTCTCCAAAGTTCGTTCTAACAGATCTTTAAGTCCTCTAATCATACTATAACATGCTAAGGTCATATACTAACATCTCTTAATACATTAATGCATCCTAAACATCATTAAATCACAAGATTTTATACTTTTCCCCAATTTTATCAAGACCATGAACCCTAGGTTTATATCATCATCAAATACCAGAATTTAATTCGTTTTAATTTCTTCTAATCACAATTATTATGAGAGAAATCATCTACCTATCATTCTACATGCAATTCTCTTCAAAAATTTCAAGTTCTAAACTCCAAACTACATGGGTTTTCATTCATCTTTCAAGAACAATTAAAATTCCTCAATTTCTAACATGGAAAAGACATTCTCTGAAATTAAATGGAATAAAGTCACTTGCCTTGGTTCGATTTCTGATTTTGGTGTAGGTTTGATGGAGTTTTTCTGCAGAATTTCCTCTCTTCCAAGCTCCTTCTCCAATGGTGGCTTAAGGTAGCTAGGGTTTTCTTTGGGAAGATTGTAAAACCTAATGTTAGCCTCCGTAGCTTAAAGGGTTAATATGGGTTGGTTCATGGGTTTAGTGGGTTAAATCCACATCAGATTTACATCTCCAATTTTCGTCACTTTTAATTCCTCAAAATGTAAAATTACCAAAATACCCTTTATGATGCCGGTATGGCCTAAAAATACCCCGGGACCCAAACTACACCCCCGGCTAGTGTTTTCTGACTATCTCGACCCTTCCGGACGCGTTGGCGCACTCAAAACGACCATACGATTTATAGATCTTAAATTTACTTTTATTATCAAAATATTATACCGTGACGCGGCGGTCCCACACGTCTCAACAAAATTTCTAAAATGCCGTATATAAATCTCACGACAAATTTTATAATACCAAGTTCATATATAATCATATATGCACATAGTCAAATACTAACTCGCATCTCGTAAGTATTTTTAACCCGGATTAATTTCCAATTAATACACATTTAATTAATTAATCCCAAAAACAAATATAGCCAAAAGTACAAGGTATTACATATATCTCTAGTGTCATCGTCCGAGCAAGATATATGAGATATTGTATGATATAAATGAAGGATTTTTGAATTCCATATAGAAGGATGGTCTCTTTATTGATAAAAAATCAAAAAGAGGTAGTGTTGGCCCTATATGCAAAAGGACTCCACGTATTTGAAAAATGTGATAAGTGATAGCAGTTCCTCTCTTGCTGCACTAACCATCGTGAGCTTTCAATCACTTAACTATCCATTAACCATTTTCTCAATATTGGTAGGACAATTTCATCTAGAAATATGAAGTACCTCTTGGTTATTACTTCACTATATGGATAAAGTTTTATCCACTCGTTAATATAAAAGATTCAAATCATAAGGGATTCAGTGTCTAACATGAGTGATAACACTTAGTTTGAGAGTGAACCATTATCGACTACAAAATTTACCACTACTATACCTCAATGTCCTATCCTTAAAGCAATGGGCAAACAAAGTCTTCCAAAAATATTGTGTTTATTAGAATCAATGTGCATTTAAAAAGGCTAAAAGAGGATGGGTTGATGAGGTGCCTCATGTCATTTGAGCTTATATGACTATGTCGAGGTGGTTTATAGGGTAAAAATGATTACTTTTGCTTATAAAATGGATGAAGTTACATATTTATAGGTCCACCTACCCACCACAATAACTTCACAGGAGAATTATGGTGGAAATGACTCCTATACCGAGTAGAGATGGACTTTTATGTGGAATAAAAAATAATCTTTGATTAGAGTTACATCAGACCAATAACATCTTGTTAAGCAATACAACCTTAATGTGAAGTAAATGGAGTCTAAGGTCAAAGAATTTGTCCTTTGGAAGAGAGCCGGTTGTGCAAAGAACCAGTGTGATGTGAAATTTGATCCTAATTAAAAAGGTACATTTTTACTAACTACGGGCGACCCACATGGATCTTATCACTTGGAAACAATGGATGTGTAATACCACTTATTTTTTTAAAATATTTATTTCGGTTTAGCTAATATTTATCTAAATTTTATATTTAGTTTTATAGAGTATTAAAAGAATTATTAGATTATGTTTGAAACCTTAAGGGTAATTGTGACATCTGAAGAATATTTTTTTGGAAATTTAGGAGCAAATTATTTTAATTTATATAGTAAGATATATTATTATGGCTTGTTCAATTAATTTTGGTGTGAACTTATTTTGGGGACTTATTAGTGAGCAAAACACACCCAAAATAATGAAAATAAGTGTTCATAGGCTATAAACCCTATTAGGGTAGTTATTAATGAATAAATAGATGTATTTGGTTCCATTCTAAGACCTTAGTAGGGCTTCATGTGGTAAAAAAGGATTAGAGTTTTAAAACTCTAGTTAGTTATTTTTAGGATAAGTTAGTTTATATTACAACTCCTAAAGTTTAAGGGAAGGCTATATGGGGTTAAAGAAACTCGTAAAAGAATATAAAAAACGAGTAAGAATAATGAGGATCATATCTTAATGAATTCATGGGTTGTATAGGAAGGATAAAGGAGTAAAAGAGGTGCTAAAATTTCTTAGAGTAGACCCATAATTCTAGGTTGGTTTTGAGATGGTATATTTATGAATCCAACTTCAAGGTGAAATATGGATCGTAAATAATAAAAGTAGCAACATGTGGATGTTTCACATTTTGTAGATCTCTCATGAATATTGTATGAATATTTTCCCAACAATGCGTATGGATGGAATTTCTCATGGAATTATTGGATGATTTAACATTTGAGGTATGGTTAAGTGTTTATTAATGTTCACCCTTATTTGTATACTGTAATACCCCGTATTTTTATGGCTTTTAAATTTAGGGATTTATTAAATTTAATTGAGATAAATTAATTTAATTTTAATCCGGAAAGTTGTTTTAAATATTTACTAACGTGACGAGAGTTAGTAATTATTGAAAATTTGTTGAATGTTACTGGATGAGTATAGTAATATATGAGATTGATTTTATAAAAAAAAATTGTCACGTGTGAATAAAATGACAATTACGGAAATTTAGTCGGGACGCGCTTGTGTCGTGTCAGGACTAAATTATTATAATATAAAGTGAATAAATTATAAGTTGTCTGTATGATCATTTTGAGAGCGCCAAAGTGTTTGAAAGGGTCGAGATAGTCAAAATAATGTACCCGGGGGTTTAGTTTGGGTCTCGGGGCGTTTTTAGGCTTTAATTAGTACCCCGAGAGGGCGTTTTGGATATTTCGTAATTATGGGTAATTAAACCCACGAATTTTCTAGGGTTATATAAGATTGTAAGTGTTGTCTTCTAGGGTTAGCATAACGAAAAACTAATTACGGCCATTGGAGAGGAAGAGGACAAGCTTTCCAAGGAGTTATAGGCTAAGAACTCCTCTGGTTGCACCGCCGTCACCGCCAAATGGTAGATCGCGCAACGAGGATCTCAACCACACCAAATTCTTTCACAAATCAGAACTTTGAATTTCAGGCAAGTATCTATCTTGCTTTAATCAAGTTAATGCTTCTTTTATATTAGTCTAGGGTCGATTATAATTAGTGTTCTTGAAAGAAAACTTTAATTGGAGACAAAAAAAATATATGTTGTAGAGGTAAAGATCATATTCTGGAAATTCATTTCACATGTAGAGGTTGAATCACGAATTTCCATGGTGTTAATGATAGAAAATCTGGAAAAAGAATGGAAAAAACTAAGTTAAAGAAAGATATTAGGGTTCTTGAGATTTATATAAATTTTACCCTTTTATTTTGTTATAGTTGATGAAAACTCGCATGTTTTACGTAGGATATTGTTTATATGGGTATACAACACTTGTAGTATAAGTGGTTGGGAGTTTGGGACTGAAACATGATGATTTGGATGAGTTTGGGGTAAGATTTCCATACTTGGGTTTTCTGCAGTTTCACCATAACTGCTTGATCGATCGATTGAGCCCAGAGCATCGATCGATCGACCCCATTTCATCGATCGATCGACCCCTCCTGAAAAACTGCATTTTTGCTCGTGTTAGCTTAATCCGATTTTATGCGTAGTAAACCTTTATTTGGGTTGCTAGAACATAATGAATCATAAAAAGGACCAATAGGGTCAAGATAAACCCCGATTAGTGGGACTTTAATGTGAAAGGGAAATGAAGGGGTAAACGGGAAGATATTCATACTTAGAAAATCATACGTGCGTTGATTTAATAATCGAAATGTCTAGGAATTTGGATTAGAAGGTAAGTGAGGGCCTACTGAAATTGTAATTAGGTAAAGAGAATAATTCAAGAGACGAGAAGTGAATTTAGAATAACTTAATGACAAGAATAAAATGAACGAGTCCGTTATACGAAATAATCGAGTAAAATGTGTAATAATGGATAATTATAAATATGGGTCATGAGCGCACCTAATTTAGTAATGTGGATGTGAATGATTATATATCTATATGATTGTGTGATTGTTCATATATCTTATATACGTGTAAAAATTATGCCCGCACTACTTGCTATCACGCATGTTACCGCGCCGGGACAGTCTTATCTCGATGGGACCTTTATGGGGGATATTGACTTATACCCTAGAACATAGAACTCCTTGGTACAGACTATCTGATCGATAGTCATACGGTCCTAAGAGACGTGAGGGTATGTTCTGACCTCTTAGTGACTTGGAACTATGCTTCGCCTCATTTGTATGTGTTCTGTGTTAATACAGTTCAAGAGTGATTCTGAACTAGTATTCCCTTAATACGAGTGATACGGGGACTTGATAGTAGAGTATGCCAGCACCATAGTTTGTATGTGGGTGCAGATAGTATATATATATATATATATATATATATATATATATATATATATATATATGAGAAATTGGTATATATATCTACTTATATATGGAAACTTCGCACCATAGATTTTTATGTGGGGTGCCGTTAGTTTATATATTGTATATGTAACTAATATATATACGTATATCTATATGGGAACTTTATACTGTGTGTATAAGTAGTTAAGAAATGAATAAATGCTTCACTTCACTATAAGTATTCAGAAACTTTATAACGCTACGGAGTTATTCTAAATAACGAAAGAAATCTTGAAGTGATAGATTTTTTTTAAAGTGTATCATAACCTTAATTTCACGTGATAATACTTATGGAGATTAAGTTAGAGAGACATATGAGATTCATTAGTACGGTAGAAGTGCACACTAGATGAGAGGTGATAATTCTTAAGAGAGTGTCGCATACTAACATGATTGTTGCATTAACCGGTAAGCATTTTAAATACTTGCTAAACTATTTTAAAACTGTTTTACAATCGGGCTCTGACCTGTTTGTTGTTATCTCTTCTCTCTTGGGTATATATATATATATATATATATATATATATATATATATATATATATATATATATATATATATATATATATATATATATATATATATATATATATATATATATATGTGTGTGTGTGTGTGTGTTACAGGTGCCCAGCCACGAGGGCGTCATGCTTAGGATTCTTTGGATGAAACGTGCTGTAGCTTTTGTGGGGGTTGCAAGCCATTGCTTAGACGACCTCATTATTGACTCCACTTCTGGTTCTGTTTTATCCAGTTTGGCATGTGTCACCCTTTTCCCTTATCCAGTTGGTTTTTTGTCAAAGATTGTCATTCATTTACTTTCAGTATTTTTACTTCGGGATTTATTACTTTCAGGATGTTTTTCCTTTGGTGTTTTAAAGCTGGGATTTGTTATTTGATTGTTAAATTCTTGAATGTTCATTTACATTCTAACTATTAATGTGTGTCTCTTAAACTGTTAATTGTCAAAGGTTTTATAATTGAATTCAATAAAAATGGAAATAAGGTTTTAAATGGTTTTGACACTTAGCTTAATTATTTAGGGTGTTTAATTTGAAATTTTAAGTTTGCGACAGTGATGCTAAGAATGAACCAACTGTTCACCTTGATTTTAATTTAATAAAGGATTGATCGCCCGGTATTTAATTAGGCGGGGTGTCACATGTGGTATCAGAGCATCATGTTCTAGTGTCCTTTAGGATCTGTGCGGCTTATTATGCTTTCAGCCTTGCTTTGTTTGATATAGAGCCCTATGTTTAGGATTGTCGATTTCTTTGATGAGATTTCGTTATCCTACTATAACGTATATACATTAGTGAATTCTAATTTCGTTCGTATGTGTGCATGTGCCGAGCGATGACGGATTTCAGAAGAGGACCGTTAAGCGAACATCAGGAGGCAGGGCTCAGTTGAGGTTGTAAAGTATATTCGAGGATGATGACCATAGTCGAGGTCGCCTCCATTACGGCACGAGAAGCCGAGACTGAAAAGGTGACTAAGGCGCAGCCATGATTTCCCAATGCTGCTATAGTCGAATGAGGTGCAAGAGTAAACTCACCCAACATGTTACAAAATGCGTAGAGAACTTTCAGTGGAAATTCTAGAAATGCGGGAATTGTGTGTGTTTACCAAAGGATGTAAAGTATCCAAAGGTTTAGATATATGACGGAGTGTGGCTAACTGAAAGTGAAAATTTAGAGAAAATTTTCTTGGCTGTCGGAACGAAGTTATAATAATGGGAGTCAACCACAATTTTAGAAGTGGAATGCTATGTCTATAGGAGAACCTTAGGTACAGTGTTGACCGTATGTTCCTTCATCAGATGTTCAGGATTAGAAGTGAACGTTGTCCTGAACTCATCACAGGAGGATGTGACAGAGGTCCATTTGTGAATAGGAATCTCAACCGTTAGCGAATTTTGTATCGAAAGATGTAGATACAAGTGGAGGAAATGACTCCAAGTGGGAGGTCGACTCGTAATAATAGTTGAGAACACTCAAAGAGGAAATTTTGATGGACGACCGATTTAGAGGTTGAAAATGTCGTATTTTATCAATAAAGATGATAATGATCCTTTGTGTGGGAAGCTAAAAGAATCGAAGAATTTAGTCGAGAATAAGACTGAATACAACAGTGGTGGTGAAGCACCACAAAGGGGTGTGGATACACATCCGGCCATTCAAATGATTCGGATAGTTAAATTCTTACCAAGTGATGGTAAATTAAGTAAGGACTATTATAGACAGTGACATGTTCTTTAGGGACTAAAAGGCTAAGGGAATAACCGGGGTAGCCAACAAGAATTGAGTCTACTAAAGTCTGAGAGAAGGAGAATCCTAACATGGTTAGTAGGACAGGTGATAAGTGGATTATGTGTTGAGGTCTTTTGTGGAGAGTGAAATCGCACGCAATAATATTTTTCGAAGTGAGTAAAGGGACAAGAATACGGTGCCTAGTAAAAGACAACGATTAAAGTAGTTTTATTTTGGTTTGGGCCGACGTGTTACGCCCGAAGACCATTTGTGCAGTCAAGACGATTGGCAAGGTGGAAGTATAAGTTGTATCCTCAGAGGATGAGGCGTGTTTATGTGACACGAGCGAGTCACTATATCATGTTCATTGCTAGATTAGCATGTGAGACGAGTTTACTGAGTATAATTATAAATGTTATTATTATGTGAATATTTTTCCCTAGTGTAGCAGGATTTTTCTTTAGTGCTATCCGCGGAGGATGAATGATTATATTAACAGTGTTATGTACTTTATTGAGGTTACTCGTTGTAGTGATGCGATATGCGAGTATGATATTGTCTTTGTTACAGCGTTATAGAAATGGTTAGTACGATAGTGGGAAATTATTGCAAGGCTATCGGAGTGGTTGCATTAGTGCAGCATGTTTTGTTCTGGCGAGGCTTCACCTGTAAGAAGGTCAGAATCGCACTTATATTATCTATCCTAGAGACTTCATAGGGGATAGTGGGCTCGAGATATTCGATACCGATGTATGTATGGACTTTGTCATTTTGATTCAGTATGTAGCGGGTTTACTGTTGAGCGAAAAGATTTAACTCAGTATTATGTTTAGTACTCAGGACTTGGGGATAGGAAGAGTGCATTGTTATATCTATCCTATAGAGATGTGGGAGTTAAGAGTTATACCCCTATTATTAGGGAAAGGGATACGAGAATTTTGATTGTATGTATTCGAGGTTTATGGAATGCAATTACCACCAACTAATACTGAACGATAATGCAATTAGTGAAATGTTCTTTGTTAAGTGTAATTACGGGAGAAAATGTAACTTTTATGTCAAGAGACGGAATAAAGGGGTACATGCTATGGACGGAGGACCTAACGGATATCGATAATCGACAATGCGAGGTAGTATCGGGGGGTTCCTTATTTGGATTTCGATTTGCGAGACATCCCACGCATGAAACTTAGCGTAAGGTTGGAATTAGGGTGATGTTTGGTTATTAGTCCGTGAGTTCGGTACCTCGGTCGTACTAAGGGTAGGTAATTATATCTATAAGTTATAAGTTGAATCATGATTTAAGGCCAGTGGAGCCGGTTATGTGGTAAGAAAGCATTGAAAGATATCCCCACGAGTTGAGGGGTGGAACGATGATAAAGAGGATTTAAAAACTTCGATTTCTAGGGTGATTGAGAGTACCCAAGTGTTGTAGCCGCATTCAGAACACAAGGTAAATAAAGAGTTTGGATGATTTTTAGCATGGATTATCTGGAAAGAATTTTTATTATACAAAAGAGATGACTTGTATTTATTTTGATGAATAGAGCATTAGTGATTTATTTTGGTTGTTGTACCTATTCGGGAAAATTTTTGTATTTATTTGAAGAAGTTTGAGATTAGTGTTTCTCTTTTGTTGTCATGGAATTTGGATGACCAATTCCTTATATTTTGTGGGTTTATTTAGTTTTATATAACAGTAGCGCGCCGTTCGCTCTCCTCGGGCGATCGGAGTGTTACAAGATTTGGGCATCCTGGTTAGCGGATGTTAAAATTTTCCAAGTTAAAGGGACGTGGTACTAGACGTGTGGAATATATGTTTGTTAGACTAATCTATCGAGGTGGAAGTGGTAGAGTGGATTAAGCGTTACATGAAGAACGAAAAATCCATATAGGCAAGTGCAATTAGAGTAGAACACCCGAATTTGGTTGTAAGGCTGTGGGAAGCCATTTAAAAAGGGATATTCCTTGAGAAGAGTAGAATTTAATTATTATGGAGATCACTCAGAGTAGAAATGTAATTAGTCAAATATGGGAGCGACTTGCGCATACAAAGAGTGATGATGGCAGTATACACCAATGAAGGAAGGAGAGTATTAAGTGCCATTTAATGTGAGACTTTTCAAGGAAAATTCGAGGTTTAGCGGGACGTAGTGAGTAGTCTCTGCATGCACCACCCATAGGTAGAGTTCGGTTTGATAGGATGATCAACCAGAGAATTTTGTGTCTATCGACAATTCCTGTAATTGGAAGAGGTCGGTAAAGTCGGCAAAGTTTCTTGGATGGGTTGCCATCCTCAAGGCAAGATCAAGGTTTCATCCAAACATGTGAATTAAGTCGCCCAAGAAGGAAGTGATTGATATTCCTTTGGGGTGGTTTACAATATTAGCTAGAGTGCCCCAGGCTTCCTTTGAAAGGAAGGATCGCGCCAGTACGTGGTCCGACACAGTATTAATTCCTGAATCGGGATGAGATTTGTGAATCCCACCTTTGACATGGGATTTCAGGAACCAGCGGAGATAAGGTTTCGTTTCAAGTAGGATGTATCACCCCTAGCCAGGGAATAAGCGCACGGTGATTAAAGATTAGTGGAGCCACGTGAAGGAGATTTTGGAACCTTGGTATGGTGATTTCAGGAGTATTCTATAGAAGCACTCATACCTGTTTGTTGCGTACGAGGTGCTTATTAAGGTTTTGGTGTGGAAGAACCTTGACTATTCTCCTTCCGTATGTTTAGAGGTGAGTGGATAATTAGAATTTTAGATCGGTCGAAAATAATCCGATAACTATAGTGGAATTCCACGACTGTTTTATGCAAACAAGAATGGTCAAATGTTCGTATGGTTTTTCTCAGAATGGGAGTTTTGTATATAGATAAATTCGAGTAGTTGTCATGTAGTGAGGTGCGGCCTCCCAATGATAGTGAAATAATGGAATTTTATAATGTATAGGCGTGACATATGAGAATGTTATCGGTTAGGATCACCATGTGAAGTGTATCCAATGAGAATGTTAATCAAACTTGCTGTGAGGGGGGGGGGGGGGGGGGGGGCTATAGTGATTCTGCGCCTTACTATGTAGATAGTTTGCGTACTGAAAAGATATCCAGAATTGTTCTACCAGGTAGGCCTTATTTTCTGAATTTCGGGACGAAATTCCGTTATTAGGGGGGAAGTATGTAATACCTCGTATTTTTATGGCTTTTAAATTTAGGGATTTATTAAATTTAATTGAGATAAATTAATTTAATTTTAATCCAAAAAGTTGTTTTAAATATTTACTAGTGTGACGAGAGTTAGTAATTATTGGAAATTTGTTTAATGTTACTGGATGAGTATAGTAATATATGATATTGATTTTATAAAAAAAAAATTGTCACGTGTGAATAAAATGACAATTATGGAAATTTAGTCGGGGCGCGCTTGTGTTGTGTCAGGAATAAATTATTATATAAAGTGAATAAATTATAAGTTGCTTATATGGTCATTTCGAGTGAGCCAAAGTGTCCGGAAGGATTGAGATAGTCAAAATAATGTACCCGGGGGTTTAGTTTGGGTCTCGGGGCGTTTTTAGGCTTAATTAGTACCACGGGAGGGTGTTTTGGACATTTCGTAATTATGGGTAATTAAACCTACGAATTTTCTAGGGTTATATCAGATGGTAAGTGTTGTCTTCTAGGGTTAGCATAACCAAAAACTAATTACGGCCATTGGAGAGGAAGAGGATAAGCTTTCCAAGGAGTTCTAGGCTAAGAACTCCTCTGGTTGCACCGCCGTCACCGCCAAATGGTAGATCGCGCAACGAGGATCTCAACCACACCAAATTCTTTCACAAATCAGAACTTTGAATTTCAGGCAAGTATCTATCTTGCTTTAATCAAGTTAATTCTTCTTTTATATTAGTCTAGGGTCGATTAGAATTAGTGTTCTTGAAAGAAAACTTTAATTGGAGACAAAAAAAATATATGTTGTAGAGGTAAAGATCATATTCTGGAAATTCATTTCACATGTAGAGGTTGAATCACGAATTTCCATGGTGTTAATGATAGAAAATCTGGAAAAAGAATGGAAGAAACTAAGTTAAAGAAAGATACAAGGGTTCTTGAGATTTATATAAATTTTACCCTTTTATTTTGTTATAGTTGATGAAATCTCGCATGTTTTACGTAGGATATTGTTTATATGGGTATACAACACTTGTAGTATAAGTGGATGGGAGTTTGGGACTGAAACATGATGATTTGGATGAGTTTGGGGTAAGATTTCCGTAGCTAAGTTTTCTGCAGTTTCGCCATAACTGTTTGATCAATTGATCGAGCCCATAGCATCGATCGATCGATCAACCCCATTTCATCGATCGATCGACCCCTCCTGAAAAATTGCATTTTTTCTCGTGTTAGCTTAATCCAATTTTATGCGTAGTAAACCTTGATTTGGGTTGCTAGAACATAATGAATCATAAAAAGGACCAGTAGGGTCAAGATAAACCCCGATAAGTGGGACTTTAATGTGAAAGGGAAATGAAGGGGTAAACGGGAAGATATTCATACTTAGGAAATCATACGTGCGTTGATTTAATAATTGAAATGTCTAGGAAGTTGGATTAGAAGGTAAGTGAGGGCCTACTGAAATTGTACTTAGGTAAAGAGAATACTTCGAAAGACGAGAAGTGAATTTAGAATAACTTAATGACAAGAATAAAATGAACGAGTCCGTTATACGAAATAATCGAGTAAAATGTGTAATAACGGATAATTATAATTATGGGTCGTGAGCACACCTAATTTAGTAATGTGGATGTGAATGATTATATAGCTATATGACTGTGTGATTGTTCATATATCTTATATATGTGTAAAAATCATGCCTGCACTACTTGCTATCACGCAGGTTACCGCGTCGGGACAGTCTTTTCTCGATGGGACCTTTATGTGGGATATTGACTTGTACCCTAGAACATAGAACTCCTTGGTACGGACTATCTGATCGATAGTCAGACGGTCCTAAGAGACGTGAGGGTATATGCTGACCTCTTAGTGACTTGGAACTATGCTTCGCCTCATTTGTATGTGTTTTGTGTTAATACAGTTCGAGGGTGATTCCGAATAAGTATTCCCTTAGTATGAGTGATACGGGGACTTGTTAGCAGAGTATGCCAGCACCATAGTTTGTATGTGGGGTGCAGATAGTATATATATATATATATATATATATATTATATGAGAAATTGGTATATATATCTACTTATATATGGAAACTTTGCACCATAGATTTTTATGTGGGGTGCCGTTAGTTTATATATTATATGTGTAACTAATATATATACGTATATCTATATGGAAACTTTATACTATGCGTATAAGTAGTTAAGAAAGGAATAAATGCTTCACTTCACTATAAGTATTCGGAAACTTTATAACGCTACGGAGTTATTCTAAATAACGTAAGAAATCTTGAAGAGATAGATTTTTTTTAAAGTGTATCATAACCTTAATTTCACGTGATAAGACTTATGGAGATTAAGTTAGAGATACATATGAGATTCATTAGTACGGTAGAAGTGCACACTAGATGAGAGGTGAGAATTCTCAAGAGAGTGTCGCATACTAATATGATTGTTGCATTAACCGGTAAGCATTTTAAATACTTGCTAAACTATTTTAAAACTGTTTTACAATCGGGCTCTGACCCGTTTGCTGTTATCTCTTCTCTCTTGTGTATATATATATATGTATTACAGGTTCCCAGCCACGGGGGTATCATGCTTAGGATTCTTTAGATGGAACGTGTTGTAGCTTTTGTGGGAGTTATAGGTCATTGCTTAGACGACCTCATTGTTGACTCCACTTCTAATTCTGTTTTATCCAGTTGGGCATGTGTCGCCCTTTTCCCTTATCCAGTTGATTTTTTGTCGGAGATTGTTATTCATTTACTGTCAGGATGTTTTTCCTTTGGTGTTTTAAAGATGGGATTTGTTATTTTATTGTTAAATTCTTGAATGTTCATTTACATTCTTACCATTAATGTGTGTTTCTTAAATTATTAATTGTCAAAGGTTTCATAATTGAATTCAATAAAAATGGAAATAAGGTGTTAAATTGTTTTGACACTTAGCTTAATTATTTAGGGTGTTTAATTTGAAATTTTAAATTTGCGACAGTGATGCTAAGAATGAACCAACTGTTCACCTTGATTTTAATTTAATAAAGGATTGATCGCCCGATATTTAATTAGGCAGGGTGTCACATATACATACATTAATTATATGTTTTGTATATTTGTATTTTATATTTGTATATTAATTACATAGATTCTTTGCATAATGATATGTTTATGTGAATATCGAGTAGATTTGGGATTTGCGTGAGATGATTTTATGTTATATATGGGTTTAGAAATTGGGTAGAATTTCATAATGTTAATTATGGGAAAATAATATTTGGTAGAGGATAATTTGATAAATTTATAATATGCGTATATTATTAGTGGATGTTAGGCATCCTTTTGCCAATAACCCACTGTACAAGCTGTACTATTTTGGTTGTTCCTTTACCATTCATATCGTAGGACACACCATGGTCACATATGCGATGCCATGCCATTGCTTAGGATAACAAGAGAGTACCATTGTACCTTGAGATTTTGATTGTATTTGTTATGGTGTTAATGGTATGACGGGAGGATAATTGGTAATAGAGGAGACGATAAACACATCGTATGAAGGGACGTGCGACGTGGATCATGAACATGGGATTTGGGAAGTGTAAGTGTACACAATGGGATCTCAGGTATGATTATGAGAGTTTGAGTGTAATTTGCATAGACTTGTTATATTGTTCATGCATAAGTATGTGTAGACATTTTGGAGAATTTATATGACCTATTGAGATTCCCATTCATCCCCTCCCACTTTAATACATTTTCAGGACTAATGTGTGATGTGTCGATTCAGATTACTGGGATGTGGGGGTGTTTAGATGGGTTTTTACTTTATATTTTATTTTTTATCCAAAATGTTGTACATATATACTAATTTAATTTTAAAAGAAATTGTAAAATGATATGTTTGGATTAATGAGAAAAAAAATTATTTATGAAAATTGTGTTATTTAGCCTCCACACATGTTTAAGCCGCTGGGCTTTGGAAAATGGTTTAAAAGTTTAAAATGGGATCAAATTTTTATTTTATTTTTAGTAGCACCTCAAATTGTTTTTGGGATGTTACAGGAGGCAAGTTAAGTTTTGTACTTTAATAAGGGCATAGTTTGTTTTTAAATTGGTTTAATTAGGTAAATCTTTTAGTTTCTTTCATTGTTTCAAGTGAAACATTGATCAAACATAGTGATTAACAATTGATGGTTGTCTAGTTTTCTAATCTTCCTAAGAAACAATGAAAGGCCACAAAGGATCCTTGGGAAAATCTAGAAAGTCGAAGTGTGATTTCGACATAAAACTTAAGTTAGGGAGGAGTCCCAGATACATATGCATTATCTCTAAGGAGTCTTAGGCCTAAAATTGTAACACCTGGGGAGGTGATATTGAAAAATTAAAGATTTAAAAAAAATTACCATTTACATTGAGTATAAATTTGCCGAAGCATAAATACATAAATAAACATAATAGAGTGTCTCAATTTAATAAAATATCAAATGTCGTTTTACAAAATAATTTACAATAAGCAAAGTGTATATTTAACTTTTGAAAATAAATATCTAGAGCCTTTAATGACGATACCAATCCTAACGATGCCATAAATATCATCTCGCATCAAACCTTAAATACAAAAAACCATAGAGGTGAGCAGAAAACTTAGTAGCTCCTATAAATGCTCCAAGTGTAACTACACATACTCGTGTATGCGTACATCATACAAAAGAGTGTATGAAATATGAACACTCAAACTAAAATTCCAATAATATTATCATAACCTAGGATCTCATCGCGAGCACTACACAACTCAATATCCCAAATTAAAATCCCCGTCGCACTTCCCACGATACGGTATGGACTATCGTCCACTATCTTGTTAATTATCCTCAGAATAATCCAGCGGCCCCCAAAATAAGTAACATAACTCGGGCACACGGTCCATCATAACCAAGATTCACCACTATAAAGTTTTGGCATCATTTCCATAATAACACTTGTCATACTCGCGAATCGGGGTCCATGGTCTAGTCTTTAGATAATAAACAAAATCGTAGCTGACAACACCCTCAATCCAGTAGGTGGTTCGGCTAAGGAATGCCTATTCATTCTCCAATAATAATCATCATCATAATATCATTCTCCTAATTCAAATAAAATTCAGATTCAATTTTTCATAAATACGGTGTACATGTAGTCTACCCAATTTCTATAACCTGACATGCTCGTAAAATTAACTAGTTTCGTATCCCAAACTACACGACGTGAAAATAAAATATACAAAATTGGTGCAATAACGAATATAATAAACCAACATATGCTACATATAAATGTAACATATATCATGAATATAACTATACAATCAAGGTTGAATGTGTGTAGTACACAAAATTAACAATGAGAGAATGAAACTACCTCAAGAGAGTTAAAATCCACAATTGTAGGTCTTTTTTTAAAATATCAAAAATAAGAACCAAATATTATCTTAATTATCAATTCGACTTCATATTTGAATTCTACACAAAAAAATTGGGTCAGGTATGTGTTTTGAGTTTCTCCCATCTATCATCTAAAAGCAATAAAAAAGAAGATATAAAACACTCCAAACCGACTTTTCTCATTTCTCTCATTTTTGTCTCATTAGATTTCATTTTTTTGCCTCTTCTTTTCATCTTCATTTCCTTATAATCATCCCTATTATCCCTTATAATGTCTTTCCCTCAAACCTAGCTTGGAGCCTAAGCTAACACATATTACTACATTGTCCAAAATTGTCTACTTCCATATTTAAACCATTATAAAATGTTCCAAAACCATTTAAACTTAAATGTTTGATTCAATTTCAAACCAAAATAATTTTTTTTAACTATAATATCAACAAAAATATTTTTATTTAAAATAAATATCCCTATTAATAAAATAATAGTATTATTGAAATATTATATAACATTCATAAATAAGCCCTCAAAATAACGGGGTATTACATTCTTCCCCCTTTGAAAAGGAATTTCGTTGTCGAAATTCATCCAAAATTTTCTTCCATTAAATTCAAACAGAAAGTTGGACATCACCCAAATAAGAGATAACATAAATAAAATCTCTTTTACAAACAACGTAACAAACCAATAACCCCAAACCAGAGAATACGAATAACCTATCCTCTAATACCACTTTATAATACCCAGGGAGGTGCTTCTGAAAAATATTGATGAATTAGAGATTTAAAAAAAATACCATTTAGATTGAGCATAAATTTGCGGAAGCATAAATATATAAATCCACTGAGTAGAATGTCTCAGTTTTATTACATCTCCAATGCCCTTTTACAAAACAATTTACAATAAACGAAGCGGTACATTTAAATTTTAAAAATAAATATTTAGAGCCTCTAATGATGATCCCAATCCCAATGATGCTAACAAACTACGGTAGGTGAGCGACAAACTCAATAGCTCATATAAATGCTCCAAGTATAACTACATATTCTCGTATGTGCGTGCATTATATACAAGAGTGTATAAAATATGAATACTCATACAAAAATTTTAATATTATAACCATAAACTAGGATCCCACCGAAGGAACTACACAACCCAAGACCCCATATCAAAATCCCTATCGCAGTTCCCACGATACGATATGGATTACCGTCCACTATCTTGTCAATTATCCTCGAAACAATACAATAACCCATAAATAAATAACATAACTCGGGAATACGGCCCATCATAACCTAGTATCACCGCCATAATAACACTTGACATACTCGTCAATCGAGGTCCATGGCCTAGTCTTTGGATAATAAACAAAATAGTTCACGACAGCACCCCCCGTCCAGTACGTGGTTTGGATGAGGAATGCCTATGCATTCTCCAATAATAATCATCATAATATCATTATATCAATTCAAATAAATTTCAAATTCAATTCCCATAAATCAAGTGTACATGAAGTCTACCTAATTTTTATAACCCAACATGCTCGTAAAATTAATTATCTTTATTACCCCAAACTACACGACATGAATATAACACATACAAAATGGGTGCAATAACGAATATAGTATACGAGCACATGATACGTATAAATGAAATACATAGCATGTATATAACTATACAATCAAGGTTGAATGTGTGTATCACACAAAATTAACAACCGAAGAACAAAACTAACTCAAGAGAGTCAAAATCCATAATTGTAGGTCTATTTTAATAACATAGAAAAATTAGATACAAATAGTTCTTAATAGCCAATCCGACTTCAGATTTGAATTGTACATGAAAAATTAGGTCAGGTATGTATTTTGAGTTTCTCTCAGATTTCATCCGAAAGCACGTAAAAAGAAGATCTAAAAACACTTCAAACTGACTTTTCTCATTCGTCTCGTTTTGGCCTATTTGAATTTCAATTTTTGACCTCACTTTTTCATATTCATTTCCTTATAATCATCCCTATTATTCCTTATAAAACCTCTCCCTCAAAATCTAGCTTAGAGCATAAGCTAATGCATATTACCACATTTCCCTTAATTCAAAATTGTTTACTTTACATGTTTAAACCATTATAAAATGTCCAAAAACCATTTAAATTTAAATTTAAATGTTTGATTCAATTTCAAACCCAAATAAATTGTTTTTAAATATAATATCAATAAAAATATTTTTATTCAAAATAAAATATCCTGATTAATAAAATAATAATCTTGCTGAAATTTTATAGAATATTCATAAATAAGTCCTCAAAATAACGGGGTATTACAAAGATTATGTGTGACCAGACCACCTAAAAGGTAAGGAATAAGATCCAACTAATAATTAAGTGTTAGTGAAATTCTAGACGATCAATCGTACAAAAAAATATAGAACAGTAAAGAACACACATGCTAAACAAAAAAAGAAGGATAAAGCTTATCATTGGCAATAAAAAGTTCTAGGCAAATTATTTTAAGACAAGTATAGAGACAAGAAAAATAAAAGTAAAAGAGCTAAATTTTGATGCACGGGGCTAGGAGAAGAACCATCCGGGCAACCCTCATTGCACAAAGGAAAATCACAGCTGTCACTATCATCTGAATCATCGAGAAAGCATCCAACACAAGATCTAGTAGGTTCTAGGAGTCCTCACAGACGAAGGGGAAAACCTCAAATGTGGTCAATGGCGCGGGGGGGGGGGGGGGGGGGGGGGGAGGGGAGGAGGGGGGATACATATGCCATATATTATAGTTGTTTAGATATTTAAAAACTCATAAAAAGGGTCAACCAACCACTCTTGTAAGATTGAGATTCAATAAACTCAACATTAAGGTCATAATTTTCCATCTCCATATTGTACGCGTCCATCCGAACTTGACGAAGTCCCCATTTTAACTATACCCTAAGGGTTTTATACTTCTCGGCAAGTCCCTAACACGACCCTTTGACTTGTGAAGTTTTGGCTTTCATAACACTTGTATCCTATTAAAGAGACATATCTCCATCTTAATCGAGGTATCTAAACCCCTCACCTCACGGAGTATCTTTTGAAGCACAAAACTCTCCTTGATCAATTATGATCCCAATAACTCCCTTATATGTATCGAGGATAAAAAATGACAAGCTTGAATGTACCCTCGTCCATCCACCCTCGATCATAATCGAGTCATCCATGTTTGCTAGATATGTCAAAGAAATATAGATTTTTCTAGAAAAGGGTAAATAAGTCATTTATTGCATTAATTAGCGTGGATAATGACTATAGAAGTGTGTGAGAATGATGTCATATTTCCTTCTATAAGGTCACATGTTACATCATCACAAGATCTGGTCATTCAGGCATTGGTCATATGACTTAGGGTGCACATTACACCCTAAGCCAAATACAAAATAGTTTTGTTAACTCTCTTGTTTGGTAGGTGGACATAAGAAATTAAAACCTTAATGAAATTCTACTCCATTGAAATTTATATAAAGAAAGAGAGAACTAACCCGTGTAATACTATAATCTTGGTAATTGGTGAGCACAACTAGTGTAAAATAAGTTTACTTATAGTGGATATATGCCTAATTGGTTGAACCACTTGAATTGGTGTGTTTTGATATCTTTTCTCATTTAATCTTTCTACATATATTGTTTAATGTTCATACTCTTATCCATATAGACATGTTCTTATTTCACCAAGTTACTATTCATTTTCATCTCTTATTTGAGTTGAAACCTGAATCGGGCTTTATTGGTTTAACATCGTTTGTGGTAATCGACTGAATCAGTCATTCTCGTTCTAATCCGAGTATTATTCACAAATATGGGTTAATCAAGATATGAATCTATAACTTGAAGGGCTGAATATAAGGTTTAATCGTATTCATCCTCATACTTTTTTCTTACTTGATCTTCATATTAGAAATGAATTACTATTCGCACTCTAATTTTTGTTAATTTGATCATTGATTAATATTAAATATGTTTATTCGTGTGATCTTCAACTTTTTAAAGAATTTTATAATTCTATTTCATAAACTCATTTCTCCTATTCATCACCTTTAATTACAAATTATTAGGTTGGTCATCATACTAGATATGAAAATATGTTAATTGATATGGCTTTAGATCTTCCACCACCACCTCCTCAAGACAACATGAACCCCTTATATAATAACTGTCCATCTAACATGATTGAGCTTTTTGGAGCTCTAAAGTAAATGGTAGAAAACTAAGAAATAATGCAATGTGAGATGTTTTATCTTAGCTAAACGTAATTGGGTAGAGCATCAGAAGGTGTCTTTAATCATCACACTTCGACCATGAGAGGCAATCAGACTCCCCTAAAAGAGTTGTTGTATGCCCTTGGGGAGGATGATCCATATGAGGCAGGGCGGTGGAAGACCATTATATCACAACGATTAAACATAGAATATAAAGAAGAAGAAGAAGAAGAAGAAGAAGAAGAAGAAGAAGAATAAGAAGAAGAAGAATAAGAAGAAGAAGAAGAAGAAGAAGAAGAAGAAGAACCTGGTAAGGAGATATCGACATCCTATAAGGAAGAGGATGAGGTTGAATCATAATCAAGAACCAAAGACTATTCATATACGATTGTAAGACTCATTCTATTACAAAATATGAGCTACATGGACTAGCCACCCTTCATAACAAAGGGCGAGTTCTTTTACTAGGCTCACAAAGACTTCAACATTATATGGGTTTAACTCTTGATGGCATGCCCCTCACACCGCTCAAATTCAATGTTACAATAGACAACATATTGAAGAACATACGGGAACACTGACACCAAGGGGATCGACCTATGTTAGACCTCAAGACTTGTCTCATACTTTGACTAATAAAAGACGAGGGGTTGATAAAGGAAGAGGACAACCATCTTGAGATTGAGAAGCCGTGTAAAAGTTTAATTTAGAGGCTATGAAACAAGTTTGATGATCTAATTAAGAATAAGAATCCACTAAAGAGAGGATTTATGGAAAGGTCTCCCTTCGTTCATGAGATCATAAATTTTCTAACTTCGACTAAGATTAAGGTGTTTGTGGTGACTCTTAAGTATAATGGATTATTTAACACCATCCAGCATGTCAAAATGTATTAACTGGTGATTGATAAATATTTGGTGGCAGAAGAAATGAGATATAAAGTCGTCTTACATATGGTACACTAGCTTATCGAGGGACCATATCAAAAACTTAAAATAGCTAGTTGATAATTTCACCCATAACTTCTGCTTTGGGTTAAAACCTAAAATAAGGGCGAGTCACCTCCTTAATGTCTGAAAAATAAATAGGATACCCTTAAAGACTCCATCTCCAAGTTAAATAAGAAAAAAATGAAAGTGGTGGACTATGATAAAAATTTTGCATACCTGCCCTCATCAATGGCCTCTAACCTAGTTAATTATATTAATACCTTTCAAAAGAGCCTCCCACAACATGCTAGAAATCCTATATGAGGATGGGAAGGTCATGGGGGATGAGGAGGTAATGGTTGCAAATAGAGGGGAATTAAGTAAATAGGTTTTGTAAAATATGTCCAGAATAAGGATAAGGAGGTAAGAAGTTCCAAGATAAGTCAGAGCACAAATTCACAAGTTATACTCTCCTTATCACTAACTTGCATCACATCTTTAACGAGATCAAAGATGATTAAATGGTTAACGAATCCAAAATTCCATTTAAATGGGAGGAATAAGAATAAATGTAATGAGTTTTATAGAAATCATGGGCACGGTACTGACGATTGCTATGTCCTTAAGGATGAGATCAAAAAACTTATTAAGAGAGGTTAAATAGAAAGGTTTGTGGATCAAAACAACCAACCTCAAGATGAGAGAAAAATGCATGGATAACCCTGCTCAAGATAAGTCTCGTAAGAAATTAGGCGAGAGACCAAAAGATGAAGATAACTCTAAGAAATTTATCGAAGATAATCCAAACCTTTTTGAGAAACCCAAAGACCCAAAAGATAATCTGAACATGATTTCACTCGGACTAAACATTATTTTGGGAAGATTCATAGGGGGTGGAACATAATTTATAGATATTAAAGCTTATGTGGGAGAGTCCAAGATTGGCTCTCGACTTTTAAAATTGAATCTAACTCATGAGGATAAAAAATAGATCTGACCAAGTATAGTGGAAATTTATCATTTGATAATTGGCTTTTCTCGGCTCGATTTCAAAAACACTCTTTACCCTTATGATTATTATCAAGTAATAATCCTCATAGTTCACCAGGATAATGTCTCTAGAATCTTTGTAAATGGGGGAAATTTAGCTGACATAATATTCTAGGATTGAGGGATTCATCTCTATAGTCTCTAGTTGTTGATATGGTACAACACCTTTTTCTTGATCCTTAAACAAGTAAGGAATTCAAAATGTGTCTCAACCTAGAAATGGGAATAAATTATGAGTAAGAGATTCGAAAAAAATAGTAAGATATGAAGACTGAAGAAGTCAACGTATGAGATACTCATAGAATTATGGCAGAGGGTAAGGATATGAAATGATGCTAAGTTCTTCAAGCCTTGATAACGTGGCCAATTTTTGAAAAGTCTTTAGGCCTCTATCGATGACCTGTTGAACCTTATCCCACGAATCAATGTTTAAATCATATGAGACCCTAGCTACAAAACTAAATGTTATATTCGGTAGTTATACGAGATAAATACATCAAAACATAAGTAAGAAATGGAGAAATGAATATATTGCTAAGTGGGGGTGTGCTTTATTGACATGGAATTTTCATGGATACTTCAGGATCTTCATTGCCCATGCCCCTCTAATAAAAAAATTACTCGGACTTCCAAATATGATTTGATATTTAAGTGACCTTAACAATTTTTCTTTGGGGTTGTGAGGGCTCATATGATAGTATTGAGTCAAAACTTTAATTGAAATGGACGTGTAGACATTCCAAAACATATCTCATGTTATGTTCTGTTTATGGACCTCCCTTCAGGCCAAAATAGAGTTGAGGATGATACTCTAGGCATTAGGAGAAAGATAGGTAAATGTCAGACATAACTTATGAAAAATATCTTAAATGCTGAGGTGGAAATAAAGTTTGAATCCTAACTTAAACATAAACCCATAAACGAATGTCTCTCCGACATTTTTCAAATCATATACTACCTCATGGGGTTCGACTGGTGTCATAGTAATAGAGGGTTTTATACTATATTTATGCCATTATCAAATACATTTTAGTAGATTAATCAAACTCATAAACTCATAAGATATTGAAAAATCAACCTTGTACACTTCATCGTCATCTACATACAAGTTCACAAATCTTAAAATGGCCTAGGGTGAGTGAGCCCACCTAGAGGGGCTCCCACTACCCAAGTTAGCAAACAAGAGAGTTAGAGCGAGGAGGTCCCTCGTCCCCCAAATGCTCATAAGTCACAATATTAAAGTTTGGACGAGGAGGATCACCATAAGAAGCTGCTCGTACTAAAATTCTCCAAATTCACATAAACGAGGGTTGGAAGAGGAGGTTCGCCACAAGGAGCTCCTCATCCCCAAAATGATCAAAAGTCACAAAAATGAAATTTGGATGAGGAGGCTCACCACAAGAAGCTGCTCGTCCTAAAATGCTCAAAAGTTAAAGAAATGAGGTTTAAATGAGGAGGCTTACCACAAGGAGCTTCTCATCCCAAAATGCTCAAAAGTCACAGAAATGAGAGTTAAGGCGAGGGGTCCACCAGAAGGAGCCCCTCCTCCCCCAAACTGAAGAAATCACAGAAAGAGAGTTAAGGCGAGGAGATACCCCAGAAGGAGCCCCTCGTCCCGAAAATGCTTAAGAGATCACATAAAATGATTTTGGGTGAGGAACACCATCTTGAGGAGCTCCTCGTCCCTAAAAGTCCAAAGATCACAAAAAATGAGTTTGGTGAGGAGCCCCACCTTGAGGAGCTCCTCGTCCCCAAATTTCCAAAGATTATAGAAAATAAGTATGTGTGAGGAGCCCTACCTGAAGGAGATCCCCGTCCCCAAAAGTCCAAAGATCACAAAAAATGAGTTTAGGTGAGGAGACCCACCTTGAGGAGCTCCTCATCCCCAAAAGTCCAAAGATCACAGAAAATGAGTTTCGGTGAGGAGCCCTACCTGAAGGAGCTCCTTGTCTCCCAAAAAATCTAGAGATCACAGAAAATGATTTTGGGTGAGGAGGACCACCTTGATGAGATCCTCGTTCCCAAAAGCCCAGAAATCGCAGAAAATTAGTTTTGGGCGAGGAGGCCCACCTGGAGGAGCTCCTCGTCCCCGACACACTAAAAATCACAGAAACATATCTTGAATGAAGCGTCTTACTTATAATGATACCTCTACTCACAAAGAACTACTGGGCGAGGATGTCTGCTTAGATTGACCTCCTCCTCAAGACTTATTACTCATAAATGTATTTAAAGTACTGATGTTTTACTTTCTTGTACAGGTAGCCTAGTTGAGAAAGCAGGGCTCAAAAAGGAAAGTTGGGATCTCTTGGTAGTTTTGGCTTGTTGGCTGAGGAACAAGGTTTGTTGAGCAAGATCAACCACTTAGAACTTTAAGATTGAGAGAATACCAGTAGAAAGACCTTAAGGGTCACCCATACCTTACACAGTCCATACCTAGTGTCAAAGTAATGAACAAATTACAAAGATTTTAGAGAAGGTGGTCCTTGAGACCTCCCTCCTCAAGTTTATAAAGATTTTAGAGGACGTGGTCCTTGAGACTCCCTCCTCAAGTTTACAAAGATTTTAGAGGAGGTGGTTTTTGAGACTCCCTCCTCAAATGTATAAACATTTTAGAGGAGGTGGTCATTGAGACCTCCTTCCTCAAATTTACAAAGATTTTAGAGGAAGTGGTCCTTGAGACCTATCTCCTCAAGTTTACAAATATTTTAGAGGAGGTGGTCCTTGAGACCTATCTCCTCAAATTTACAAAGATTTTAGAGGAGGTGGTCCTGGAGACCTCCTTCCTCAAATTTACAAATATTTTAGAGGAGGTGGTCCTTGAGAGCTATCTCCTCAAGTTTACAAATGTTTTAGAGGAGGTGGTCCTTGAGACCTATCTCCTCAAATTTATAAATATTTTAGAGGAGGTGGTCTTGGAGACCTCCTTCCTCGAATTTACAAAGATTTTAGACGAGATTTTAGAGGAGGTGGTCCTTGATACCTCACTCCTCAAGTTCATAAAGATTTGAGAGGAGGTTGTCCCTATGTCCCATCTAAAGTTTACAAAGCTTGTACAATAAGTTACCGTTTTAAAATATATTTACCAAATTAGATAGTTTGTCTCCATTAGGATTCACATTTTCTTTTTGACTCTGATTTGCACCAGCTGTCGTCTGTCAGTGGAGACAAGCGGCTGCCAGTAGGGATAAAAGGTACATTGAAGACCTTATCCCTCTAGGTTTCCCTCTAATTTTTAGCGCCCAAAGTGTTAACTCATCCCTAGTGCCCAAGTATAATTAGTACCCCTGGGCAAGGTCATATGAGATAGAGAAAAACTCAGTTATAAAGTTACTCTGTCAAATTCACACCAGAACACCTAATATTCTCTCCCTGCTCTCTCTTCAAGTGCTGAGCTCCTACTTCTTCACTCCCACCTTGACAACCATCATTCTCAGGAGATCATTCTTCTCCAAGTTAATATTGTTATTTGTGAAGTTTCATATTTGCAGGAGGAGGTTCTAGCATCAACTCTATTTTCACCCAAAGGAACCTTTTCATTCCCAGTTGCTCTTGAGACCTTAAAGACCTTGAAGGTAGAGTAAATTGGAGTGGGTCACGTCTCACCCTTTCCAGTTATTCATAGACCCCAGTCTAATTGCCCTATAACATTTAGCAACTCCGCTGGGGAGGTATCCTCATTGCCATGGACAAATAAGGTTATAATGTTTCTCTAGAGTTGGTCTTTGAAGACACTCTAATTGGAAATAGAGTTCAGAATGACTAGACCACCCAAGAGGAGGTGGAAATGATGGGAGAAAGAGCACCTGCTCCTCAATGAGGATAAACTAGTGCAACCTCAGCTGCTCCATGTGGCACCCTGTCTAATTAAATACCGGGTAGCTGCTCATTTATTCAAATTAATACAAAATGTCTAGTTGGTTCAGTTCATAGCATCACTGTCAAAAAATATTTTTACAATTACTAGCCACCTAATATTTAAAGTTGTCAGTTTTAACCAAATTAGATTAACATGCAACAAGTTTAAATCATGAAATAATGATACTACAACCACATCACAGTCACAATAGAATAATAATGGAATAAAAAGAATTCTGGAGGAGTACTCCTCAGAATAATCCGAATACTGAATAAAACCAAATACAAAGTCTGAATCGCTAATTAATTATATCCAAAACCGAAGTAAAACTGCCTCAATAAGTTGTCTCTAAGAAAGAAGGGGCGACATGCCCTACAGATGAATAAATATGGAATGTAGTCAAAGCGAAAAGTGGAGGCGTCTACTATTGAGGCCCTGTAATTTCCACAACATCCACAACACGTCACTGGAATGGAACTTCTAAGCTAGGTGTCCTTGTGGCTGGGCACCTAAAAGGTTTTTACAAGAAAATAGATTTGAAAGCAAACGGGTCAGAGCCCGACTGTGAAAACAATTTAAAATATAGCAAGTGTTTAATATTATTAAATAGTGAATATAAAATACATGATAGTGCGTGCACTCACATGAGTTCCTCACTGCTCAACTAATTGTGCACGCCTAACGTACCCGTACCCGTTCTAGTTATTCCCCTATCTAACTAGTCCAATCCATAACCTGGCTTTACTTTACAATTCAAATTTCTGTTCCCGACATCTTAATATAAACTGAGAGTCTTACTTTTATTACTCAGAATTTTTTATAAGAATTACTAAGAATTTTCCATCTTTAACTCTACTAAAAATGTTACAATTATTCACACTTACACTTTAAATAACAATCCATCTCAATTATTAGTATTTTAATCTCATCATAAATATACACTAATGGCATCCCAAGGCTAAGTTGCGGTGCACACATACTCTGCTATCGAATCCCAGTACATTACGTACATAAGGACCACGTGTTCCGAATCTCTCAGGAAACGTTTCAATAAGCAACAAACACACATAATGGAGGTGAACATAGTTCACATACCCATGGGTCACGCACATACCTATGCTCCCATGGTCAGCTGACTTATTGACTCACCAATAAGTCATTCTATGACCTATGTCCTTGAGGTACCAATCTAAATCCCCCCCGTAGGCACACAAAGATTAGATGGCCCTGATCGAAAGTCAACCTCCTGTGATAGCAAGTATGGTAGGTATGTTATACACATATAAGTCCATATACTAAGCATTCAAACATCTAAGATATCTTATAATATTAATAGAGGTGTATTTTACATTCCTATATCGTCATTAAATGTTGTACATTTACAAGTCCCCGGATAATATACAATATGGTTCACCAACACTTCTCACGTCGTAATTTAAGTACTTACAACCTAACCCCTAGAAGTCACCAGGTATTTTATATAATTCCAAGTTTTAATCATCAATGTACTCCCATCTCACAATTATACCCACTAATCAATAAGGGAATAATCACACTCAATTAAATAAGTCTACGAAAAGTTCGAACCTAAAATCGGACCGAAAAAGACCATTCTGTAATGTCATTAGAAGTTTCTGAGATCTCGTTCGAATGAGTTCGTTCGAATGAAAGTCTTTGAACGAACCACCAACTCGTTAGAAGGTCTACTGGAATCTTGTTTGAATGAGGTCGTTCGAACTACCTGGGTTGGTCTTCTAATGGAAATTCCGAAAATTCCCAGAATTTCTCCCAACCTCGTTTTTCCCCATTTTTCTTTCTCTAAATCCATCCTAAGTTCATACCAATTAAGTTTTAATGTTTTTAAACTACTCTAAGTCACCCTAGGTCACTTCTTATCATATTTTTGGGGTCAAATCTTACTAATCAACATGTAATAAACATAAATCCCCAAATCTTGCCCCAAACCTTATGAACATGAACCCAGAATTTACTTGAATACAAAGACTCCTTATTAATCCGTTTTAAAATCATCAAAAGATATATTTTGAGTACCGAATTCGTCCATAACCATTCTACATGCAATCCCTATCCAAAATTATGAGTTCCACAACAATCCTATTGGGTTTTCATCAAAACTTTCAAGGTATATAAAGTTTCTACACTAAACACGGAGGAAATATACATTAAAATTAATAACATCACATCACTTGCCTTAAGTTTGTTCTTAAGATTTGTTGTTGGTGAATGTAGGCTGATTCTATCCTCTTTCTTGTCACAAATCCTTCTAAATTGGTGATGATGGGTGATGGTTTTGGTTTGGAACCTCTTGTAACTTCTCTCTAACTTCTCTCAAAACCCCCGTAGCCCACTCTCTTGACTTTGGCTGATAATTGACTTAGTGGAATATAATTAAACTCTAAAATTCGTGGGTTTTAGTTCTTAAATTTTTAAAATTACCAAAATACCCTTCTAGGTTACCGGTTTAGCATAAAAATGGCTCGGGACCCAAACTAAACCCCCGGCTAGTGTTTTTTGACTATTTCGACCTTTACGGACACATTAGCGCACTCAAAATGACCATTCGGTTGATAAAAATATAATTTACTTTTTAATCTAATTAAATTCATTCCTGACACGACTGACACGCGTGTCCCAATTTAATTTTCCCAAATTGTCGTATTTCTGCCTCACGACAATTTTAATATTTTGAATACTCATATATTATCATATATAATCAGTAATATTTTATTTTAACATCATAATCAAATACCAACTCACATCTCGCTAGTATTTACCTTCGGATTAATTTCCAAATTAATTCTCATTTAATTCAACTAATCCATTAAATAAAAATCAATAGAATTACGGGGTATTACATACTCCCCCCTAATAACAGAATTTCGTCGCAAAATTCGGAAAAGTAAGTCATACTTGGAAAAATTAGGTATCCTCCAGTACTCAAAACAAAATATAAAGAAAGGCCCAATCATTAAAGCCCCCGCTTCACAACAAGCTTGTTTAACACTGTTGATACTTTATCAGATTACACTTCAATAAATGCATGTCACGTTGTGCTCTTACTAAAAAACATTCGAATAAAAATAGCCTATACATCATTGGTCATATTATCTTAATATTATTGTGAGTCTGCACCTCACTGCGCATTAACTCCCACGTTTATCAAAACGCCAAACTCCCATCCTGGGAGGAATCAATAACACAACTGACTACTCTTTCCCATTCTTTGAATCTCTGTTCCCGACGTTGTGACCTTTACATAACGGAGAACCACTTCAGCCGGTTGGTGTTACAGAAAACATTTGTAATCACCTTGTCCATGATAAATAGATATGGGTGCTTTCCCCCAACTCTACCATTAGGTAATATCTTCTCCCCATTAGTACAATATACCTCACTTACTAGTTATACCCGATTTGGAAATGAAATGATCTCACCGAATCCAAAACTTCTTTCATACAACTCCACCTGTCGTCAGTAACCTTTCACCTACTCCTCGGGCAATAGGCGATACAATCTTCTCCGAACGAAACGTTATCTCCACTACTTCCTGATACCCCACGTTAAAGGTGGATTTTGGGGATATCCTCCTAGTAATGAATAATACTGCGTAGGACCACATACCGGTGTGTTCACTATCTAATAGTGTAAATCCCCCAAGGATATAACAATTTCTCTCCTTCTGGACAACTTTTCCCACATATTCGAAGGAACTCGTTAATTATTAATAAGTTGGCAACCCCTCAAGAAAATTTATTAACTTGACTCTTCCATCCCTGGAATCGTCGTTTTGATAAAAAATTATCTGGTTGATCATCTTATCCCAACCCATCTACTACTTACTGCAGCCCTTTCAATACCGACTTTCACGTATAATTCTTCCCGTTAAGTGATACTTAATGATCTTCTTCTTCTCTCGGCGTATACCAAAAGTTTCGACCCTTGCATCTTTCACCACGTTATGCACATCTGGGCCCCATATACCTTATTGACATCCTCATTCTATTTTCTCTTGAGTCACCCTCAACATTCGATTGGTCGGAAATCTACTCCAAATTGTCCATAAAAATTTAATATTTTCATTCTCAAGAGATATCCCCTTATTAAATGGCTTTCTACCGCCTTTTCACCAAATTCGGACGTGCTACACTAACTACACATGAATATACTCATTAACGCCTTCTCTTACGACGCTTAATCCTATAAGGAATAATTTCACCCATCTATATCCCTTCTTCCAGCGATTACTACATTAGCAAACCAAGATGTCTACACCCTTTATAATCCCGTACATACAGGTTTTAAACATCATATACGCTTCATACGTATTACAAACACTTTATTATCGCTGCATTTACAACTTGGCTATACCACTTGGGCGTTCTCAATCCCCCCCCCCCCCCCCCCGAATTTGAAATACTAAATCCTCCTTAACCTCAATACATCCTTTAACCCGCCGTAACAAAACCAACATTATCTGTACTTACATCGTAATACTCTAACAGCTGGCTCTACTAGCCATACATTGTAAATTTATCCCTTGTTACTTCCAGTTATAACAACTTACTTCCATAACTATTGAGGTACCCAATTTATGGACGAATGGTCAAACATCTCCCTACTACCAACCTTACGTTAAGTTTCATGCGTGGGATGTCTCGTAAAGCGAAATCCAAACAAGGAACCCCCCCGATACACTACTACCTAACATTGTCGGTCATCGGGATCCGTTAAGCTCTCATTCCATAACATGTACCCCTATATTCCTGTCTCTTAACAAAAAAGTTACATCTCCTTCCGCAATTTCACTTAAACGAGGAACTCTTTCCGAAAGACGCTTTCTCTAGACATTGATGGTAATCACATTCCACATACACCATGCAAATAAAATCGGGGCTCTCAAAGTCTCGTCCCCAGACACACAACTATGAGCATGAACTCCCAAATCTCTAAAAAGGTGATAAAACAATGCACTCCACTTATTATGACATCCTGAGCGTTATTTATAATAACTAGCTAAACCTTTGCTGACTAGTAAACCAATTACATACGACTCATAATACTTAAATCCCTATGCATACTGGGATTAAATATCCGAGACCATTATACCTTTTTGAAATCACAAGAATATATAAATATTTTCATATATATACAAAAGTACAATTGCGAGCCCGGCCCTCTCACAGATGGGCCTCGCCAAAATGAAACATTCTACCCCAAGGTAATAACCCCGATAAACTTGAAATACCAGCACACTATCGGTATAATCATATGTAAAATCATAATTAAGATAATATCATACTCGTATAATACAACACTAAAACGAGTAATTTCAATAAAGTATATACCACTTTCAATATACCCATTCATCCTCCGCGGATGACAATAAAGGTAACCCCACACAATCCGGGAAAATATTCACATAAATACTAATAAAATTGTCGATATTCACTAAACTCGACTCTCAAGAAAAAATAACAATAATAACAATTATAGCAACTCGTTCATGCCACAAACAATACGCAACATCATCTGAGGATATAACTCATACTTCTATCCTGATAATCGTCCTGACTACTCAAATGGTTCCTGGACTTAACTATATGTCTGTACCAAACCGAATATTTCAATAATTGTTGCCCTTGCCAGGAACAATACCTTTATCCCTACACTTGCATCGGGAAATATTTATAACGCACGGTTTTCACTCCCCACAAAATACCTCTGCACATACTCCACTTATCTTCGATCACACCGACCATGTTAAGGTGGTCCTTCTCTCGGACATTGGTAGTCTCGGCTCTGCTGACTACCTCCACTGTTCCCTTAGCTTGATGGACCTAAGGAACACGCTACTAATTTCCACATCTCTTATTAAAATTACCATCGCTCGGTAATAATGCATCTATCCGAATTATTTTAACAGGTTCTCCGTTGGGTCTTCCCCTTGTGATGTTTCTCCAACATCTTTTTCCCAGTCTTACTCTATAGAAATTCCTTGATTCTTATTTTTCTCCCACCTAAGGAAACGTTTACCTCCAAATTAACACTACACAACATTATTGCCACTTGCATTTACTGCCCAAGTAAATTCCCTAGAAGAGCTAACAATTCTTCTTGTAAGTCCAACCTTAAATATCCTCTTCTCCATTTCACCTACTTCACCCGGTGTAAGGTTCACTAAATAATTAAATTTTCTCCTCACAAAGTGACCTCTGTCCGGCCCTCTTGTGTGAGTTCAGAATAATATTCGCCTTTCACCCCGAACATCTTATGAAGGAACTTATGGTCAAACCATATGTGTACGCCTTCTCTCGACGTCACCTTTCACTTCTAAGTGTGGTGATTGTCTCTCACCATTGAAACTCCGCTCTTATGAGCCAAAAAAAAAATTACCCCAAATTTTCACTCCCAATGGGCCATACCCCGACATATGTCCAAGCCTTTGGATATATTACGTTCGTTTGGCTAGCACACGCCATCTCCACATTTCGAGTATTTCCACTGCTGGTTCTCTTTAATGTTTCACCTAACTCTTTCTTTCCCATTCCAACCTTGTTGGGTGAGTCTAATTCGACCCCACTCCTGCTATAGTTATACCTGGAAGTCGCAAATTGCACCTTAGCCATCTACCGTCCTGGACTTTCGTGCCTCAATATGGGTGACTTCGACTATGGTCATCCTTCTTTAATGAATTAAATAACCTCAACTCATCTTTTCCTCATGATGTCCACCCAACTGTCTTCGCCTGACATACTGCATTGCTCGACACCCGAACACATCCGAATGCAAATAAGATTCACTATCGTAAATAACATAGCAGGAGAATGAAATCTCACCAAAGAAATCAACAATCCTAAACATAGGGTTCTATATCAAAGAAAGCTACGCTGGAAGCATAATAAGCCGTACTGATTCTAAAGGACACTAGAACCTGATGCTTTGATACTACCTGTGACACCCCGTCTAATTAAATACCGGGTAGCTACTCCTTTATTCAAATTAATACAAAATGTCCAGTTGGTTCAGTTTATAGCATCACTGTCGAAAAACATTTTAACAATTACTAGCCACCTAATATTTAAAAAGTGAGTTGTCAATTTTAACCAAATTAGATTAACATGCAACAAGTTTAAAACATGAAATAATGATACAACAACCATATCACAGTCACAATAGAATAATAATGGAATAAAATGAATTCTGGAGGAGTACTCCTCAGAATAATCCGAATACTAAATAAAACCAAATACAAAGTCTGAATCACTAATTAATTATATCCAAAACTGAAGTAAAACTGAATAAATAAGCTGCCTCTAAGAAGGAAGGGGCGAAATGCCCTACAAATGAATAAATCTGGAATGTAGTCGAAGTGAAAAGTGGAGGCGTCTACAATCGAGGCCCTGTAACTTCCACAGTAGCTACAACACGTCACTGGAATAGAACTTCTAAGCTCGGTGTCCTTGTGGCTGGGCACCTAATAGGTTTTTACAAGAAAATAGATTTGAAAGCAAACGGGTAAGAGCCCGATTGTGAAAACAGTTTAAAATATAGCAAGTGTTTAATATTATTAAACAGTGAATATAAAATACATGATAGTGCGTGCACTCACATGAGTTCCTCTCTGCTCAACTAATTGTGCACGCCTAACGTACCCGTACCCGTTCTAGTTATTCCCCTATCTAACTAGTCCAATCCATAACCTGGCTTTACTTTACAATTCAAATTTCTGTTCCCGACATCTTAATATAAACTGAGAGTCTTACTTTTATTACTCAGAATTTTTTATAAGAATTACTAAGAGTTTTCCATCTTTAACTCTACTAAAAATGTTACAATTATTCACACTTACACTTTAAATAACAATCCATCTCAATTATTAGTATTTTAATCTCATCATAATTATACAATAATGGCACCCCTAGGCTAAGCTACGGTGCACACATACTCTACTATCGAATCACAGTACATCACGTACATAAGGACCACGTGTTCCGAATTTCTCAGCAAACGTTTCAATAAGCAACAAACACATATAATGAAGGCGAACATTGTTCACATACCCATGGGTCACGCATATACCTATGCTCCCATGGTCAGCTGACTTATTAACTCACCAATAAGTCATTCTCTGACCTATGTCCTTGAGATACCAATCTAAATGCCCCCGTAGGCACACAAAGATTAGATAGCCCTGATCGAAAGCCGACCTCCCGTGATAGCAAGTATGGTAGGTATGTTATACACATATAAGTCTATATAATAAGCATTCACACATCTTAGATATCTTATAATATTAATAGAGGTATATTTTACATTCC
Organism: Sambucus nigra; assembly: GCA_949130495.1. Lineage (NCBI taxonomy): Eukaryota > Viridiplantae > Streptophyta > Magnoliopsida > Dipsacales > Adoxaceae > Sambucus > Sambucus nigra. The sequence continues at coordinate 408,462,055 of OX422207.1, forward strand.
TATATCGTCATTAAATATTGTACATTTACAAGTCCCCGGATAATATACAATATGGTTCGCCAATAGTTCTCACGTCGCAAATTCAAGTACTCACAACCTAACCCCTAGAAGTCACCAGGTCTTTTATATAATTCCAAGTTTTAATCCTCAATGTACTCCAATATCACAATTATACTCACTAATCAACAAGGGAAGAATCACACTCAATTAAATAAGTCTACAGAAAGTTCGAAACTAAAATTGGACCGAAAAAGACCATTCTATAATAGCGTTAGAAGTTTCTGAGATCTCGTTTGAAGGAGGTTGTTCTAACAAGGTCGTTCGAACGAAAGGCTTAGAACGAACCACCAACTTGTTAGAAGGGCTACTGAAATCTCGTTAGAAGGTTGTTCGAACGATCTGGGTTGGTCTTCTAACGAAAATTCCGAGAATGCCCAGAATTTCTCCCAACCTCGTTTTTCCCCATTTTTCTTTCTCTAAATCCATCCTAAGTTCATATTAATTAAGTTTTAATGTTTTTAAACTACTCTAAATCACCTTAGGTCACTTCTTAAAATATTTTTGGGGTCAAATCTTTCTAATCAAAATGCAATAACCATAAATCCCCAAATCTTGCCCCAAACGTTATGAACATGAACCCGGAATTTACTTGAATACAAAGACTCCTTATTAATCCGTTTTCAAATCATCAAAAGTTATATGTTGGGTACTGAATTCGTCCATAACCATTCTACATGCAATCCCTATCCAAAATTATGAGTTCCACAATAACCCTATTGAGTTTTCATCAAAACTTTCAAGGTATATAAAGTTTCTACACTAAACATGGAGGAAATATACATTGAAATTAATAACATCAAATCACTTGCCTTAAGTTTGTTCTTCAGATTTGTTGTTGGTGAATGTAGGTTGATTTTCTCCTCTTTCTTGTCACAAATCCTTCCAAAATGGTGGTGATGGGTGATGGTTTTGGTTTGGAACCTCTTGTAACTTCTCTCTAACTTCTCTCAAAACCCCCGTAGCCCACTCTCTTGACTTTGGCTGATAATGGACTTAGTGGCCTCTCTAATAATATATAATTAAACTCTAAAATTCGTGGGTTTTAATTTCTCAATTTTTAAAATTACCAAAATACCCTTTTGGGTTGCCGCTTTGGCCTAAAAATGCTCCGGGACCCAAACTAAACCCCCGACTAGTGTTTTCTGACTATTTCGACCTTTACGGACACATTGGCGCACTCAAAATGACCATTCGGTTGATAAAAATATAATTTACTTTTTAATCTAATTAAATTCATTCCTGACGCGAATGACACGCGCGTCCCAATTTAATTTCCCCAAATTGTCGTATTTCTGCCTCGCGACAATTTTAATATTTTCAATACTCATATATTACCATATATAATCAGTAATATTTTATTTTAACATCATAATCAAATACCAACTCACATCTCGCTAGTATTTACCTTCGGATTAATTTCCAAATTAATTCTCATTTAATTCAATTAGTCCATTAAATAAAAATCAATAAAATTATGGGGTATTACACTCCATTGACAGCAACAACCCCCTCTGAAGGGGAAGACACTGCAACACTAGCAACAGTAGAGGTGGCTCTGCTAGGGAAGACAGTGTTGGGGCAAATAGTTGCACCAGTGACGATTCCCACGGGGGAAGCGACAACTCCAGAGGCGACACCGACCAAGAAAGTGATGATTGAGAAGCCCCCGCTCATATCATCCCTCCCATATTAAAGAAGGTGGAGGCGGGGAGATAGCCCTTAAAGATATTTATATTGGGAGAGACTTACTCACTTTTGAATATGGATCTGAATGGGAAAGAGAATAATATATTCAAGAAGAGAATTTTGAAGATCTTATTCTCAAAAAACTAATCAGACAAGTTTACGCATCTTGATTTGTTATTTTACTTGAATATCTTTATTCTAGCCTGAGTTTCTATGTCTCTATTTGCTTTCTAAAAGTAGTTGAGCTAACTGATGCCTTTTAAAAAAAAGCGTCTTTGGGTTAATCATAACTCTTACACATATGTAGGACTGTAAATCAGGTTGGATGAGCCGGCCTTGGGGTTGCTCGGGCTCGGGCTCGGCCCGAACTCACTTACCTATGCTCAAGCCCGAGCTCGGTCTGGATTATTTTTTCCCACCTAGGCCCGAACTCGGCTCATAAATATTACGTGCTTCGAACCCAATTTCGGGCAGGCCCAATTTTAATTATTTTTGTAAAAAAAGTTTGAATAATTTTTTTTCCTTGTATTTTCATCATAGAGAAAATTACACATTGAAATCTAATTGATATTTTATGAAATAAAATATATAATTATGAAATGTATTAAATTAAATCAAGGGAAATAAGAGTGAAAAGCTGCAAATGCCTATTAAATTTCATACATTTAGCATAATTTGATCACTAACAAAGGCCTATTGTGACTTGATCAATTATTAAATCAAATACCGATAATGAGATTAACAATAAAATCACAAAATTGAAAATCACATGTAATCTAATGTATTATGACAAATGATTTTTTTTTAGAAAAAATAATAAATGAAATAAAAGAACGAAACCTAATTAAACAATATTAACATAAATATGTTATATTATGTAAATTATTTATTTATTAATATGAAGTTCGGGGTTCGGGCCCAATTCGGACTTGACAAAGTTCGGCTCAAGTTCGGCCCGAAATTCATTTGAGTTTGGAATTTTGGCTCAGACTCGGTTCGGCTCAAACTTAATTAAAGCTCGACTCGAAAATAGCGAGCCGAACGGACGAGCTTCGGATCTCGAGCGCTCAATTTGCAACCCTACACATATGTGACCCATCATGTCAATAGCTTTTCCATCAGTAAAGACATATAACTATTATTACATGTTTTATGTAACAAAGAGATGTCTAAAATCATTCTTTATTGATAATTTATTATTTCATAAATAATAAATTAATTAAAATAAAGGGAACAAATATCAACCCCGAATCTCTCGCAGGTCAAAACAATAGTTGCTTTCTATATATTTATTAACACAAAAGTACATTAAGGCGACAAGTCTAAAACAAGTGTACAAAGCCCCAGTAATAAGCAGCGCCGGCGCTAGGCATAGGCGGGTTAGGCCACTGCCTAGGGCCCCCGATTAATTAGGGCCGCTTTTGGGAAAAAAAAAATTAGGTATAAAAAAAAAATTAGGTTTAAAAAAAATTAGTTGTAAAAAAAAAGGCCCCCCAAAAAAATTTGTTATGAAAAAAATTAGAGTTATCACTTAAAAAAGGGCCTCCAAAAATAAATTTGTTCTATTTAAAATAAATACATACACTAAACCCAACAACAACATAATAACTCACATACACACTAAAAAATAAACCCACACAATAAACCCGTCACCATAGCGCAACCCAACTCAAACTCAACTCAACCTATTACTTATTTTATTCTAATCATAACTCTTCTATTTCTCTCACTCACTTTCTTCTCTCACTCTTCTACTCTTCCTCTCTTCTTCTCTCTCTCACACTGCTCTCTTTCTCTACTAACCAAAGCAAGAATAAACCCTCTCTTACCCCCCCACCCCACCCCCCAAAAAAAGTAATTTTCGCCCCCCCTTTAATTGAACTAACCCCATCAAAATAAGGATTAAAAATCTAGGGTTTCAATTTCTTCAATTTCAGAAAGTTAGGGCTTGATTGAAGATTGTTTGAAGCTTGTTTGTGTAAGTATATATTATTCATTGCTTTGTTACATTCCTACTATATGAATTTGTTTGTTTTACTACTAATATTTGTGTTATATTTTTTTTTTTGTAGATTCCAATTTGTTATTTAGGCATTTACAAATTAAAACTTGAGATTGCTCTCAAATTGGTTACAAATCAGGTTCTAATTTTTTTTGTAGATTCCAATTTTTTTTTTTTTTGAGAATATTGTGATTTTGTGATTAATTTTTATTTTTACAAATTACACTTGTTGTTGTGTGAATATGTCTACTAGAAAATATCCCTCCGGTCATGAAAAAAGAAAAAGACAAAAACAAATTGAAGAAGAAACATCAAAACTAGTGGGTTCACTAAATAAATATTTTAATAAACAAAAAAAATAGATTTTAAACATCAAAATATAGAAGATTTTCAAAATTACAATTAATAAAATCTTACCTTCGTTCTACCATGTCACAAGAAAGATTAAATGGATTAACCATGTTATCAATTGAAGAAGATTTGTTAACAACAATAAATTTTGATGATTTAATTGATAGTTTTGCATCGAAAAATGCGAGAAGAACACATTTTCTTTAAAAAAAATTAATATAAAAGCCCCAAATTAATTGTTCCCCTAGAGCCCCTACCCTGGTAATAAGACGCCCATATGTGGTGCGGGTCTGAAAAGTGTACACAAAGCTCTTGAACCTATCTCCTCTCTCAGATGCTTTACTGAAAGAAAAAAAAATTCCAAAATGTGTATAAATAGATACACAAGTGGAATACAATACAATAAAATATCCAAAGACAAAAAAATATTGAGAGAAGGCATCTGTGCCGGAGTTATGAAATTGTCAACCTCCTAGAGCATGCCACTAAATCAAAGAAAATGAGATTTTCTCAAGACTAGTACCATTCACACACTGTGTACCCTTTGTTCAGAGCAACATCAATTAACACCTAAAGAAAAAGAACCTCCTCAATGTTTACCTGCGTCCTTAGTTATATACACAATACGAGGAATGCCACATATTCTTAGGTTCACTTTGAAACCAAACCTCTTAATACTAGTATGTAATATCTTTGTTATTGCTGCTCGACCTCTCAAAAATGCGGCTTGCTCGAATTGCAAAAGTATACATAGATTGCTCCAATTGAAAAAGTATACATGAATTTGTGAGCAGGAGTAAGAAACGAGAATTTCACTTCAGTTCTCTTTTACCCTCAAGCTATCTGCTGTTCTTACATTTTGATTCAATTAGAAATGGTTCATAGACCGAGTTTTACCGCTGGATGCTAAATCAGTCATGTAGATAAACCAACTGATACATATACATGTACTTACTAGCTGAAAGAGAAAGTTAGTTGAGGATTCCAACCCGCTTGAATCACAATAACAATGTGAGTAGATGGATCTATCATCACAAGTCACTAAATGATACGAACAAAAGGCAATCAAGCCCTAATTCGTTTTTTTTATTGCGTGATTGAGCAATGCGATGCAGACCGCAAGGAAAACAGAAATCACTCGAGCTCATGGCTTTATTTGTTCAGCTCGAATAATCGTTTCAGGGGATTTAGACCAAACGTAAGGGAGGAATTAAGGTAGGGACCGGCATATCCCAAGATATAGAGAAAGAGTTAATGAGCTCTAAAAAAAAAAATATTCTCCACCATATCAGAGGGTTCGTTTGATCGAAAATTAGAAAAATACAAATTATTCGAGGACATTTTATTCCAAAGCAAATAATTTTAAGGCAAATAAATATTTTTTAACTTGTATCTGTTTGATACAAGTTGAAAAATCATTAATTTTTCACATTTTCTATCAAAGGCAAAAGCTGAAAAATAGATATAAATATAGAAAATTTGTTTACGAAATATATATATCCATATAATAAGCTAGCATATGGGGATGGTATGATATTTTTGACATTTCATGCCCATGCATGAAATGTCATGCTAAAAGCAGTTTTTTTTAATTAAATTTTTTTTATTAATAAATAGATATGGATTTTTTTGACTATTTTTTTTTTAATTTTAATTTTTTTATGGGCTGGATTTTATCATGAGGGTAAATTTATCACCGTGCCCTCGGCACGGGTATCCGCTAGTATATATATATTCCCTAAATAATATAATATATATTCATATATTAAATATACAAAATATATGAATATATATTATATTATTCATATATTAAATTATTATATATATTCATATATTTTGTATATATATTCATAATAATTTTTATATTACTAAATGTATATAATATATATATATTATATTATTATATATATTCATATATTTTGTATATATATTCATAATAATTTTTATATTACTAAATGTATATAATATATATATATATATGTTTAGTATGTATAATAATAATAATTTTTATATTATTAAATGTATAAAATCTATTAAATGCACAAAATCTATGAAAATATAACATATAACATATAATAATATATATTTAGTATGTATAATAATAATATTTTTTATATTATTAAATGTAAAAAATCTATAAAATGTACAAAATCTATCAAAATATAATATATTATTTATGGAATATATTAATATATATTATATTATATACCGAATATACTAAATATATATTATTTACAGAATATATACATATATATAGAATATGTATTTACATATATACAAAATATTATATTCTGTAGATATGTAAATATATATTCCATATATATGTATATATTCTGTAAATAATATATATTCAGTATATATATATATATATATATATATATATATATATATATATATATATCTCTGTGTGTGTGTGTGTGTATATTCTGTAAATAATACATATTCAGTATATATATAATATATATTATATATACGAAATAAATGAATTATTTTTAAAAAACTATATGAAATATATAAATATAAGGAATATATTAATATATGAAATATACAGAATTTACGAAATATAAATATATATTAAAATATATGAATTATTTAAATGTACGAAATATATAAATATATGAAATATATATAAATATATGAAATATATGCAATATACATATATGTGCTAAAATATATAAAATATACGAATATATATTAAAATATACGAAATATAAATATTTATATATTTATTAACAATATATATTTATATATTTATGAAATATATAGAGTTATAAAAAAATTAATTTTAAGTGATTTGTCACCCAAAGGTGGCAAACAAAAACCGCCCCCCCCCCCCCCCCCCCCCTCCCCCCAAAGAATTGAATTTCACCCTAGGGTGGCAAATTGTGCTTAAGGGGTGTTGTACATAGAAAATAAATTTCAAGGCAAATTAAGGCTATCAAATAGTCTAAAAGCTGGAAAAGACCAGAATTTTCCAACTTTTGGGAATTTGCCTTGAAATTTTTTTGCAATCAAACGGTCCCTAAGAGTATTTTCTCTCTCATGTTTGGAACTTGGAACACTCAATTAGATGTCTTTTAAAATGGGAAAATGATATTGGGACTGAATTTTTTATCGAAAGTAGAATTACCAAATGCGCTGGAGAGTTTCTAATGGTTCTTTTGTGGGGTCCATGCCAGTGGGATCAAAGAATAAACTAATAAGACGCCGCCACGTGTAATTTCGGTAAAAAATTATGTCAAAAATTCGGTTACAATAGAAAGACTCTTTAAAATGGGAAAACACCCAGCTGCTCGTAAAATGGGTGTTTGGAACTTGAAACACTCAGCTGGATGTCTTTTCTCTCACGTGTTTGGAACATTTTCAACCACACACGTGGACTGGGTGCAATCCTGTGTTTCCTTAGCCATATAGAAATTCAAAAGCTAGACTTACTCACTCGAAAAGATAAAAAAAAATTATCTATATATATGATACAAGTCAGGTTTTGGGCAACACTTGACTAAGAAAATTTTCTCAGCTCTCGAGCACTGTGAAGTATTATCATGCTCATATCAAGTTTATTTGATCTGATTTACTCGAGTAAATTTAGTGAGTATACTTATATATGTGAAAATATTTTTATTATAAGACAAGACATTGCTAAAAAAGAACGATCAATTGACAAGTTATCTTATGTATAAATTGATACTTTTCGAAATTTTACAAGTATATTTTGTGTGATTAGTCTACACATGCCATTACTTGATATGATTTATAAACCGAACATAAAATAATATTTGTCCAAGAATATATTAGTATAAATTTTTTAGAAGAACATGAGTGTTCTTTTATATAAAAAAAGGTGCCCTGAAATACATGAATACGGTTGGTCAACTTTACAATCCAAGTTTATACACTTGAGTGCATAAGAATAGTGTTGCCCAAATCCATTTTTTAATTTCTAGTATATCCCCACCTGATAAAATTAGGCCATAGGTGTGAGAAAACAAAAAGTATTTGTAAAAGTATAAATAAAAGGTACGACAATTTAGTACCTTAGTTTCCAAGGTCACAGGAGCGCTCACAGTATTGAACAAGTGCCAAGCATAAATAAAAACATATATAAAAGGTATGACAGTTTAGTACCTCAACCTCCAAGGGCATAGGAGCGCTCACAGTATTGAGCAGGTGCCAAATGTAAATAAAAGGTACGATAGTTTAGTACCTCAGACTCCAAGGGCATAGGAGCGCTCACAGTATTGAGCAAATGCCAATGATAAACAAAAGGTACACCGGACTAAAGTTTTCTCTTTCTTAAGAGAATGGTAGAACCTCTACTAGATTAGAAGAGGGTTCATGACATAAAGGTCTTTCATCATTATACTTAGGGGAATATCCATCTCAAGGGGAAAGTATATTGAGCAAAGTCCTTACAGACACAACATATAATTTTTTTGTACCAGACCAGCAGGAGGTTATCCTCATAATAAGTAATAATAAAAAAATGTATATTATTATTTATTATTATTCCATAAAGGTTTATAGCCTAAGAGAACAAGTCCTAGCCTCTATTCTCAAGAAAAAAAATTACTTGACCAGTTTATAAAAAAAAAATAGAGAAGGGACCCCCCTCGAAACTTGTTATTTTTCTAAGAAAAAAAAAGTTTCCTAAGAAAAGTTTGGAATAAAGACACCACAGACTAGGGGAAAATTTTAGTATAAGGAAATAATCATTTTCTTTACTAAGTGACATTTATGAAATTTCATTCAAAATTTGTGGGAAGGAGAAAGGCTAACCCCATCTCCCAATTACTCCCAAAGAAATGAATGTGCATAATAAAAAGTAGCCCACAATCACACGGGGCAACTCTAAAATATTAACTTGCTCAGAAAATATGCACGCACCCCACAGTTAGAGGGGGTAACTCTAAAATATTAACTTGCACAGCTCATATGGAAGTACCCCATAGTTAGAGGGGGAAGCTTTTGAATGATATCTTGCTTATAAAATATGCAAGTACCCCACAATTAGAAGGGGAAACTCTAAAATATTAAGTTGCACAGATCATATGCAAGTACCCCACAGTTAGAGGGGGAAGCTCTGAAATGATACCTTGCTCATAAAATATGCAAGTAGCCCACAGTTAGAGGGGGCAACTCTAAAATATTAACTTGCACAGTTCATATGCAAGTACCCCACAATTAGAGGGGCAACTCTGAAATGATACCTTGCTCATGAAATATGAAAGTACCCCATAGTTAGATGATGTAACTCTAAAATATTAACTTGCTCAGCTCATATGCAAGTACCCCACAGTTAGAAGGGGTAACTTTAATATGATAACTTGCTCAGCTCATATGCAAGTACCGCACAGTTAGAGGGGGGCAACTCTGAAATGATAACTTGCTCAGATCATAGGCAATTACCCCATAGACTATGTAGTAGTTCAATCTTGAATTTCTCACAGAAAATAGAGCGGATCCAAATAAATATACGCCAAGAATATATAGAAGGTACAAAATTTTAGTACCTCAAGCTCCAAGGGCATAGGAGCGCTTACAGGATTGAGCAAGTGCTAAGTATAAATTAAAGGTACGACAATTTAGTACCTTGGGTTCTAAGGGCATAGAAGCGCTCACAATGTTGACCAAGTGCTAAGTATAAATAAAAGGTACGAAAGTTTAGTACCTCAGTCTCCTAGGACATAGGAGCGCTCACAGTATTGAGCAAGTGCCAAGTATAAATAAAGGGTACGATAGTTTAGTACCTCGGGCTCCAAGGGCATAGGAGCACTCGCAGTATTTAGCAAGTGCCAAGTATAAGTAAAAGGTACTACAATTTAATACTTTAGGCTCCAAGGGCATAGCAACACTCACAAAATTAACCTGAAAATAAAGAATCAGGATTGTACAAACAAGAAAGTGCCAAGTATAAGTAAAAAGGTATGAAAGTTTAGTACCTAGGGCTCTAAGGGCACCGGAGCTCTCGTACTATTAACCTATATTCTACTCGAGGGGGCTAATGATGAGAAGTTCTCAAGCCAGTGAACAAAGAGAGAAGTCGTTATTATGATATTTCATGCACATGTCTCTCGACACTACAAGACACTTCTGCACGAGGAGGCTAATGTTGAGAGGTCCTCAAAACAGTTAACAAAGAGTGAAATCTTGATTACGATATTTCGTACACAAGTCTCTCGACACTACGAAACACTTCTGCACGAGGGGACTAATATTGAGAAGTCTTCAAGAAAGTGAACAAAGAGTTAAATATCCTGGAGCTTGGGGATCCACTTAGAGTGGCTCCACCTGCCCAAAATTGTAAGATTGATAAAAAATAGCCTAGGGCGAGGGGATCCACCTTGAGTGGCCCCTTTTCCAAAACTTGATGCTACAAAGAATAACTTAAGGCGAGGGGATCCACTTAGAGTGATCCACTGCCCAAGATTGCAAGATTGATAAAAAATAGCCTAGGGAGAGGGGATTCACTTTGAGTGTCCCCTCTTCCCAAACTTGATGCTACAGAGAATACCTTACGGCGAGGGTGTCCACTTCGAGTGGCACCTTTGCTAAGATAAACACAAACAACAGTTTGAGGATGAGGAAGTCCACCACAAATGGTCCTTCAATCAAGATTACAACAAGCAATAGTTTATGCCGAGGGAGGTCACCGCGAGTGTCCCCTTGACCAAGAGCAATGTTACAAAACAGCTAGTGGTGAGGGGGTCCACCACGAGTGGCCCCTTAGTTATAAGTAAAGGTACGGACAATTTACGATGAGGGAGTTCACTTCGAGTGACCCCTTTTGCCAAAGGCAATTACAAAGAGGACAAACCAGGGCGAGGGAGTCCAAGATAAATGACCCATCTGTCAAAGACAGACATATAAACTGAAGGGTTTACCCCCAATGGATCCCCCCTCACTGCATAAATTGGTAATAAGGTAAAATCAGTCAGGGCGAGGGGACTCACCTCGAGTGGCCTCTCTACCCAAAAGCAATGCAGAAAAGAGAATAACTAAGGATGAGAAATCCACCAAAAGGGACCCACTCATCTGTCAAGATAACAATAAAGATTTATTTTGTGACAAGGGATTCCACCACGAGGAATCCCTCAGCCATTCCAAATAAAATAATGTAATGAAGTTATGTTATGAAACTTTTGTATTCCAAGATGAAGTGATTGTTTCGTACAAAACCCTTTGATCTACCCAACATAAAGATTTTTATACGAGGAGACTAATGTAGATTGTTCTCCATCTACTATTCTAAAATATCATAGGGCGAGTAAGACCACCTAGAGGGACTCCCACTGTCCAAGTTAGCAAACAAGAGAGTTACAGCGAGGATGTCCACCAGAAGGAGCCCCTCGTCCCCAAAATGCTCAAAAGTCACATAAATGAAGTTTAGATGAGGAGGCTCACCACAAGAAGTTTCTTGTCCTAAAATGCTCAAAAGTCACAGAAATGAGGTTTGCACGAGGAGGCTCACCACAAGGAGCTCCTCATCCCCAAAATGATCAAAAGTTAAAGAAATGAAGTTTGGACGAGGAGGCTCACCACAAGAAGATACACGTCCTAAAATGCTCAAAATTCACAGAAATGAGGTTTGAATGAGGAGTCTCACCACAAGGAGATGCTCTTCCCAAAATGCTCAAAAGTCACTGAATGAGAGTTAGGGCAAGGAGGTCCACCAGAAGGAGCCCCTTGTCCCCAAAATTAAAAAAATCACAGAAAGAGAGTTAGGGTGAGGAGGTCCCCAAGAAGGAGCCCCTCATCCCTAAAATGCTTAAAAGATCACAGAAAATGAGTTTGAGTGAGGAGCCCCACCTTAAGGAGCTCCTTATCCCAAAAAATCAAAAGATCACAGAAAATGAGTTTGTGTGAGGAGAACTACCTGAAGGAACTCCTCATCCCTAAAAGTCCAAAGATCAAAGAAAATGAGTCTGGGTGAGGAGCCCCACCTTGAGGAGCTCCTCATCCTCAAAAGTCCAAAGATCACAGAAAATGAGTTTGGGTGAGGAGCCCTACCTCAAGGAGCTCCCTATCCTAAAAAAATCTAGAGATAACAGAAAATGATTTTGGGTGAGGAGGAACACCTTGAGGAGCTACTCATTCCCAAAATCCCATAAATCGCAGGAAATGAGTTTTGGGCAAGGAATCCCACCTGGAGGAGCTCCTCGTCCCCGACAGACTAAAAATCACAGAAACATATATTGAATGAAGAGGCTTACTCAGAATGATTCCTCTATTCCCAAATAACTTACTAAAAAAGAACTAGTGTGGAGGAGGTTCCCCTAGATTGAACTCTTCATCAGGACTTGTTACTCATAAATGTATTTAAAGTACTAATATTTTACTTTCTTGTATAGGTAGCCTAGTTGAGCAAGAAGGGCTCAAAAAGGCAAGTTGGGATATTTTGGGAGTTTTGGCTTGGTAGCTGAGAAATAAGGTTTGTTGAGCAAGCTCAACCACTTAGCACTTTAATATTGAGAGAATACTAGTAGAAAGATCTTAGGGGTAACCCAGTCCTTACACAGTCCATACCTAGTGTCAAAGTAATGAACAAATTACAAAGATTTTAGAGGAGGTGGTCCTTGATACCTCCCTCCTCAAGTTTATAAGAGATTTTAGAGGAGGTGGTCCTTGAGACTCCCTCCCAAGTTTACAAAGATTTTAGAGGAGGTGGTCCTTGAGACCCCCCTCCTCGAATTTATAAAGATTTATAAAGATTTTAGAGGAGATGGTACTTGAGACCTCCCTCCTCAAGTTTACAAATATTTTAGAGGAGGTGGTCCTTGAGACTCCCTCCTCAAATTTACAAATATTTTAGAGGAGGTGGTCCTTGAGAAATCCCTCCTCAAATTTATAAAGATTTTAGAGGAGGTGGTCCTTGAGAAATCCCTCCTCAAATTTACAAAGATTTTAAAGGAAGCGGTCCTTGAGACCTCCTTCCTCAAATTTACAAAGAGTTTAGAGGAGGTGGTCCTTGAGACTTCCCTCCTTGAATTTACAAATATTTTAGAGGAAGTGGTCCTTGAGACCTCCCTTCTCAAGTTTACAAAGATTTTAGAGGAGGTGGTCCAATCAAGTTTACAAAGCTTGTACAAAAAGTTACCATTTTAAAAGATATTTACTAAATCAGATATTTTGTCTCCATTAGGAGTCACCTTTGCTTTTTGACTCTGATTTACATCAGTTGTCGTCTGTCAGAGGGGACATGCGACTGCCGACTCAGTAGGGACATAAGGTATATTGCAGACCTTATCCCTCTAAGTTTACCTCTCATTTTTGGCGCCAAAGTTCTAACTCAGTCCTAGTGCCCAAGTATAAATAGGACCCCTGGGCAAGGTCATAAGAGATAGAGAAAAACTCAGTTGCAAAGTTATTCTGTCAAATTCATACCATACCACCTAGAATTCTCTCCTTGCTCTCTCTCTCCAAGTGCTGAGTGCATGTTTCTTCACTACCATCTTGACATCCATCATTCTCAGGAAATCCTTGTTCTCCAAGTTGGTATTGTTATTTGTGAAGTTTCATATTTGCAGGAGGAGGTTCTAGCATCAAATCCATTTTCACTATAAAAGGAAGCTTTTCACTCCCAGCTTCCCTTGAGACCTTGAAGGCAGAGTCCATTGGAGTGGGTCACGCCTCACCCTTTCTAGTTATTCAATACCCCCAGTCTCACTGCCCTCTTACACATAGTCATAGAGGGCTTTTATACTATATTTATGCCTTAATTAAATACATTTTAGTAGATTAATAGAACTCTTAAACTCATAAGACTTTGAAAAACCAACCTTGTACGATTCATCGTCATCTACAGACAAGTCCACAATATACTAAGATGAAACAAATGAATTGAATAATAACTTCATATAGTATAAGAAAGCAACTATATATGCATTAAGAATCTCTATGGACAAAATATACAGAGATAATAATATTTCTAACCATTGAAAAAACCACAATCTCAAGTTTATCTATAATATCTCGGCTTCGGCACATAGCCCCTCAGCTAGAACATTTTGGAGTCCCCTATCTCTCTCAGTTCATAGCCCCTCGGATGCTATATTTGAGTTCCTTCTACTCTCTTGGCCAATTCCCCCAGACTATCATATTATTGAGGCTTCAACGATTCATGCCTCTGCTCAACATTCAACTATGCTGACAATTAACCTCAACATTTTGATCCCCTACTCCACATTAATCCATATTGACATTAGACCTTAAAAACATAGAAATCAACTCAGCCTTTGAACACAATGCATTCAACCTCAACATTTGGGGCCTCAGCTTAACATTCAGCGATATTGATAGTCAACCTCAACTTTTGGAGCCTCAATTAAGCATTCAACTGTATTTACATCCGAACTTAATAATTTAGACCTACTCAACATTCAACCATATTAAGTTTTAGCCTCTAACAATTTAGGCCTCCGCTCAACCTTCGACCATAATAATATTCGACCTCAACATTTGGAGCCTCAGCTCAATATTTAACCACATTGACATTTAACCTCATTTATTCATGCCTCAACTCATCATTTAGATTAATTGGCATTCAATATTAATAATTTGATCTTTTACTAAACGTTTGGTCTATTTTCATTCAACCACATCAACCTTAATCAAAATATTTAATAAAGAAAAAAATAACCTTTAACTTCCCATTGCATTCAAAACTGCTACGAAGATTGAAGATAGGGGTAATTGATGATCCCATTAATGACCTCACATGTATTACGGAGTAAAAAGGGAACTAGGTCATGTAACCTCGACCATATGCCCTCGGCTACCCACCCTTAGCTATAATAGGATTGACCATAAAATGGTTAGCCATAAAAGGGTCGACCATGTTTGCCAAATATGCCAAAAATGACAGATTTGTCTAGAAAATGGGTAAATAAATCATTTATTGCATTATTTAGAATGAATAATTACTAAAGTAACACATGGGAAGACTTTCATACTTACTTCTAGAAAGACATGTATCACATCATCACAATAGTTGAGCATGAAGGCATTGGTCATGTAACTTGGGCTGCATATTAAACCCCAATCCATATATAATGAAATCCTAATGATCCTAAATACTAAGACCCTAATGAAAACCTTATCCATTATACTCTAGAGAGATAAAGAGAGAACTTAACATGTGTAACACAGAAATCACGACAATTGGCCTAATTGGCTGAACCACTTAAATTGGTGTGTTTTGATATATTTTCTCCATTTATTTTCCTATATTTACTATTTACTGTTCATACTCTTACTAAGATAAGTCATGCCTTTTTTATTTCAATAAGTTCATGTTCATTTTATCTTTTATCTGAGTTAAACCCTAAATTGGGAATCATCAATCAAGTTGTAATTCTTAAATATTAAATCCTTGAAATCTTGGAACAATGTTTCACAAGATTTCCCATCCCACATATGCCCTGCTTCATAAAAAAATATATGGGTATTTACAATCCCTCAAATGTTGTGGGAAATTCGTTGGGGAACTATCTGCTCACTTGGATCAAAGACTAAAAATGACAACCAAGGTATAATATCAAGTCAAATCCACTATAACAATAAAGCTAAATGCATGAAAGACTAAAACAAACCATTTTGTTTTAACAAATAAAATAAATACTTGGTATTAAAAAAATATATTTCACTAATCAACTTCAAAAGGTCCAAGCCCTACAACATTTTACCTGGAAATATTGAAAAGCTAAAATGAATAAGTAAATAAATGATGGACTTAAGCACCCATGTGAGAACCCTAAACATTTTCTCATCAGATGGTAGACAGAGTACCGTAGTGGTTCTCGATGAAAAACGTGGATTCCTTATTAACTCCAATGGGCTTGGCAATGGATGGATCCTATCCCTTATTGTCATGTTCAATATTAACCTCAATGGACATCTCCAAGAGTGTATTTTAGATCCTCTTTGAGTCAACCCTCTTTGTCTCAGAACCATTAAGGTTAGTGCTTAACTCAAACATTTTCTCCTAGAGATTATTCATACTCCTTTTTGCGTTGTAATATTTTTTTATGAGTCATTTTCTCATTGATAAACTTCTTTTAGGCATCTTTAAGGGTTTCACAAAGATTGTTTATGACCCATCAAACTTTGAGGCTGTGACACCCTGATTAAGTTAATAACGGGTGGCCATCCCTATACCAAGATAAAACAGAATCTTAAGTGGATCATTCTCTGCATCACTGTCGCACAGACTAAAAATCTAACTAACCACCTAATAATAAAATAAGATGATGCCAAAAAATTCCAATCAACAAACAAAGAACTACAAACTAACATGCAATGTGGATACAAACATGATAATATATATAATGTGAACATGAGTACAACAAAAGATATACCTGAATATGCTGTCGGGTCACAGACAATACAACGTCCAAGATAAAAACATAAAAGAGCTACCAATATACAAAATGGATCTTAAATAAGATGTATAAAAATACGTAGCAGCTACAACAAAATACTATGACATTCCGCATCTGCTACAGCTCCAAGAATCCTGGATAGAATAAGCGTCAATGGCGTCCTTGTGGAGGGAAACCTAAAATACATATAAATATAGCCAGAGAGAAGATATATACGGGTCAAAGCCCGAGGTTCAAAAATAATTTTAGTAAGTGAATTAAAATGCATAATAATTATGAATGCACGCTATCATAATTATAGTGGTGTCGCACTCTCTTAGGATTTAGCGTGCACCTAACGTATGCATATGAACCTCAACTAGGTTAAATAACACATTCTAAGGATAAATCCTTTTAAACCTACTCCTAAAACTCATTCGCGTAGACCACTATCTCTAACTTCACCGTAATTCTACTTCTTCTATCGTCACCTAAGTTTACACCCAAACTTATACACTAATATAACTCAATTATATTCTCTCGGTTCTAACCTTTAACCTACACAAGTTATTAGAATATCTCACGTCATCACTAATACTAGTAATGTACCCCCACGATTTCACCTATACCTAAGAACTAAGGACCAAACATCTCCCCACGCCCAATGTTGAGCTAAGTTTTGTGCGTGGGATGTCTTGCAAAGCGAAATCCAAATAAGGAACCCCCTGATACACTATTGTCTAACACTGTCGGTCGTGAAAATCCATTAAGGCCTCGGTCCAAAGTACACTCCCAAATTACTTCCGATCTATAGGCTTTAGACTTTACTCATCCACTCTCGTGCTACAAAAGACAAAGCATCATACACATCTTTATAACTTTCTCTAGTTATAATATTAAGATATCACATACTATCTATAACGCTTGTATAATATTATTCGCATATATTATACATGATTTAACATTATCAATAAGTACACATACATAACACACATAACATATGTATATTAATAATCTCTAAATGCTATCAACTTCCAAGGAATCGTTGACACGTCCCTGGGTTACCAATAGTCAGAATAGCTAACACTGCACTTGGTAAAAAACTAAATCATAACATATGGGAAGAGGCCATAGTTCCTTCCAAGAAATGAGAACGAAGCATACCCACTACGTCTCACCCCTAATAAGAATCACATAATATACATAATGGACGTTGTGACCTGGGGACTATACTCCCCCTGCTCCTAAAGCCAGGGAGATTCACCCACCTCGCCCAACTACCCTTGATAGCATTATAGGGGTATGAAACACATAATATATATATATATATATATATATATATATATATATATATATATATATATATATATATATATATATATCATACACATAAGATATATACACATGATCACATCCTATATACAAACCATCACACAAGGTATATACCTCCACGTCTTATTTATATATACACACCCTCTCACGTCAGTATGTTAAAAGTAAAGAATCTGGCTATATGTATATAAATTTCATTATACTAATCGATACACTCTCATATGACTTCCCAATTCCTTTTATTATTCAATCCCTCACTTCAAACTTACTGATCCATCACACCTAAGATATGAATAATCGCCTAATATAACAACACTAAGGACACACGATATTTTACTGTCACCTAGTCCATAATTGACATAAAGTAAATTCCTACTTCTCAGAGAATTTATGGAAGTATTTGGTATTTTAAACTCCCAATTATTTTTCCATAATAATCCGAAACCCTCCTCAAGAGGATCCTCATTCCATAGAGGATTACTAAAAGAAAACACCACAATTTACTCTTATACATACATCCATTTCAACCCCCAAAATAGCCCTCTATAATATCCTAATTTGAACCCTCATAATATCTCCCAAACATTTATAGTATACTCTATTTGAGGGTCACTAACTGATCAAACTCATTGAAAAGAGGTAAAACAGATGCTGGCCAAAAGCAGGGACCGGACCGGACAGGGGGTACTAAAAAACGAACTGCTCCGGGTCCTAAAATTTGACATAACCCTTTAACAACCAGACCGATCTGGGATCTCCTAAAATCGAACTGGTTCGGTCCTATACAATTTTGATCCTACGATATTTATACCCAAAACCTTACTTCTACTATTCATAATATTTATCCTATAGTTCTAAAACCTAAATCTACCTCACTCAATAACTATCCTAATCATCGAAACCCAACACATAAATTATTCCTACCATTTTTCTCATCTAAACCACAAATATTACCATGAATACAAGATTTACTCATCAAATTTTAGGGTTTAACCATAAAAGCTCAAATCAACTAAATCACCAACAAAAATTATGAGATAATTCACACACATAATTATTTAGCAAGTTTAATCACTTGCCTCAATGTTGTAGGGGTTGAATCTTCCTTGAATCCGCGTGTTTGAGCCAAAAATCTCCAAAGCTCCAAGCTTCTTCTCTTCTTATTCTCCTTAGCTTTCTCTCTCTCTTTTTAGGATTTTCTCATTTCTCACAAATGATATTGGCTTGTCTCGTAAGCCTAATAAGCCCATTTATAAGAATACCCAACTTTAAATGATAATACACACTTGAAATGACTTATTTTCTATCTGGCTTGTACCGATGGCTTCAACGGAGTATTTTATGAGTCTTGCTGGGATATAATCAAAGAAGATTTTACCAAAGCGGTGCAATCTTTCTTCCTAGGTGCAGATCTTCCTAAAGCTTGGAGCTCAACTCTCATTTGTCTTATTCCTAAGATTGATAGTCCTAACGTCTGCAAAGATTTTAGGCCTATTAGTCTATGTAACTTCGACTATAAGGTGATTTCCAATATTCTCAACTCAAGACTTAGTCCAATGTTATCTTCTATCACCTCTCCTTTTCAATCAGGTTTTATTCAATGGAGAATCATTATAGATAACATTGTATTGTGCAAAGAGATGATACATATAATAGATAGAAAATTAGAGGGAGGTAATTTGATTATCAAGCTGGATATAGCCAAAGTGTACGATAGAGTTTCTTGGATATTCTTAATCAAAACTCTTAGGTCTTTTGGTTTCTCATAGATGTTTATTGATATTATTTGGAGGTACATTTCTTCCCCATTTTTATCAGTTATTATCAATGGGCAACCTCAAGGCTTCTTCTCTTCCTTATGAGGTATTAGACAAGGGGATCCCATATCCCCTAGCCTTTTTGTTATTATGGCAGAATCCTTCAGTAGAGGCCTTCATGACTTCTTCTACCAAGGAAAAATCAATCCATTCTCTCATCCAAGAGGATGTCTTCTCATTATCCACTTGAGCTTTGCAGATGATATTGTTATTTTCTCAAATGGTAAGAAAAGAAGTATTAACTCTTTGTTACAATTTTTGTCCAAGTATGATCTATAATCAGGGAAGATAATCAATAAGGAAAAAAGAAGTATTATCTTTAGTTCCAGATTCCCCAGAGCTGCTAGACTCAGCATAGTCTCTCAAGATATTTCAGAGTGGTGAATGAAGTTTTAAAATATTTGGGCAGCCCTGATTAATTCAGTTCTTTCATTTATTCCCTTGTATACTCTCTTTTCTCTAATTCCTTCCAAAAAAACCATCAAGATTATTAATAGCCTTTTTAGCTCTTTCTTTTGGGGAGTGAATAAAGAGTATGGTAAGAAATATCAGTGGATTGGCTGGAATTCTTTGTGTTTTCCTAAAGAAAAAGAATGATTAGGAATTAAAAATTTTTCCTCTCAAGTGGAAGCTACTAATCTCAAATTGGCTTGGAATTTCAAATTCGAAAAGGGGTTGTGGGCTCAATTTATGAATAAGAAGTCTGCTAATATGAATGGAAGATATGGTTTTTTGACTTATAGAAGAATTTGTGTTGTGTGGTCTATTTTGGAAGAAAATATTATTAAGGTAGATAATGAGATTGTATGGAAGCCTTCGATATTAGGTTAATTTTCCTTTACTTCAGCCTACGAGTTATCGCGAAAGTCAAACCTTCTTTCTTACGCTTTCAAAGCAGTTTGGGATGCTACAATTCCTCCAAAATTGTCAGTTTTCTCATGGAAACTTCTCACTAAAAGTGTTCCCATTGATGAAGCTTTGCAAACAGTGGGTATTAAGATTACTTCCAGATGCAGCTATTGTCATTCCAATTCAGAATATCTTATCCATTTGTTCATTCAAGGTCCTATAGCTAACCAGGTGTGGTCCTTCATTAGTCAGCTTATGGATTGTCTCCACGGCAAACATACGATTAATGGTATCCTCATTTAATGGTGGATTCAAGCAGGTAAATCTGACTTATCTAAATGGCTGTATAAAGCCATTCCTCTGACCATCTTGTGGGAGATATGGTTAAGCAGGAATAAGGCTAGATTTGAGAGTAAAAAGATATTTCCTAATAACATCATTCAAAATATTATAAGTAGAATTTCTGAATTGGTGCTTCATACTTCTTTTAAGGGTAATTTTTCAGATGTATCCCTTCAAGCCAAATCTACTTTTAACATACAGTTGAAGGAAAGCTTAAAATCAAAGTTAAAGGTTGGTTAGATGTCTATGGCAATATGAGAATGGGTTCAATTCTGAGAGATAGTTCAGGGAGGATGATATGGGCCAGATCTAACCTTGTAACCAGAGGATCTTTCTACATGGCAGAAGCTTTAGCGGTAAAAAAAGCTTTGGATTTCCGTCGTCTTATAGGGGATACTGATATAGAGCTGGAATTTAGTTCGAAGCCTATCCTCGACTAGATTTTAAAATTCTAGTCGAGCATTTCTTAGTTAATCAAAAGAGTTATAAAGGATATCCATGACATGTATTCCACTATTAATGTTTCCTTCTACTTATGTTCCTCTAAAGTCAATTTGGTTGCTGATCTGATCTCTAATCTAGCTGATAATGCTCATTCAGATATTCAATTTGTTGAAGTGTCTAGTGTCCCTAGCAGAATTAGAGGAGGTCTAATTCTAGATGCTCAAAGTTTTCCTTATTGTTAAAGTCTTCTCTTATGAATTATTGTAAGCCATTTAGAGAGGGCTCTTCTCTCTAATTTATAAATAAAATTGTAATTCTTTAAAAAATGACTCGTTTTCTCCAATTCGAGTCAAACTAGGTCCAAAATACTTTGGAACCCAAACACAACTTCCATACAGTTATTTTGACTATCTTGACCCATACCGGATCAACCGTGCACTCTAATTCATCATTCGAGACTGTAAAAAAAAAAATTCTCCCAATTTAATAATTCTATTTCTCCCAAAAATTAAATTCCTAAGTCCTCGAACACACGGGGGTGTTACAATCTCCCCTCCTTGTAAAAATTTCATCCTTAAAATTTTAGATAAATACATACCTACAAAGCTCGCATTTTACTCCCAAGATAGCTATTCTTATCTCATCATTTCCTAATAGTGAATACATTAAAACAATATACAACCAGGGTGCCCATACACCCTATAACCGTGCTCAATTGCATAAACATGACCCGACCCACTAGCCTTAAATTGTAACATAACTTCCACTCACCGTTATAATTATATACCTAAAATAACCAAGGCACCAATCCATGAACTAATCTCAATCCCACAAGGCTACAGGGATACGCTAAATCCCAATAAAACCATTAAATCATACTACTACTAATAATAATGATAATAATTTTTTTTTTGAAAAAATTCGAAAATCTAACCTTTCTTAATTCTTGATATTCGCTACTTTCATGCGGGGGAGGTCTCACAAGTGAAATCCAAACAAGGAACCCTTCCAATACACTACTGTGCAGCTCTGTCAGGGTTTGAGATCAATCAGACCAGGACTAAAGTTTAAAAAAGATTTTTAAAACAATTTATATGGCTCCAAAAGCCTAATATATAGTATAGAAAATAATTATATGAATTCTGATACACACAAATTAAATAATGTGCCTAAGACACAAGGTGTCAATCCATACGATGTTCTCCCTAACATAAAGTTCTCAACATGCATACCACTATGAGCTAAAACTCTTTGCTCAATACTGAACCCGCTAAACCCTGATTCTCATCAGTAAAAGCCCATTGCATTGACTCAAAATATCACCACAAGATATACTCATTCATAACTGGGGCATAGCAAAAACTTGCCTCTTGCCAAACCATAACTCTGCTGGCACAACACAAAACAATCTATTCTACCAAAAGATACCATCGTCACCCTTACCCTCCTTAAGTAACTTTGTATTTTCACAACCGGGTTATAATAACTAACCACACACTAAATTCGATCCACTTGCGAATTCCAGAGATAACAATCTTACGTTCGACACTTCCAAAATCAATTAAAGCATACCCTATACACATAGGAAAGATAATCCATATATTACCTCCAGAATCTAACTGTCTTGCCTTATCAATGGGTCCCTAATTAAAGTTCTCTTGTCCGAACCCGCCTATGAATTGCTGTAAGGGTTGTGCATCCAAAACCTATTCAAAAGATTTTCCACTTCCTCTATCAGGACAATACCTCTTCATATGGCCTATCTCCCCACAGAAGAAACATTTCCCTATAACTCATTCCTGACCACCCTGAGGAACAAAACGGTATTACGACCTTTGATAATCATGTCCAGATCCACTTTCATCAAATCTAAAACCTCCTGAATGTTGCCTCTTACTCGAAGCTCCTAAATGTAGATCCTGCTGCCTCTGACTATTCCTATTCCTCAGTTATTGTGATGATTCTGCCCCACTAGCACCACCTTCTCCCAACTTACTTGCCACGTCCGGGTCCCCAAAATTTTGATCTCCTTTTAAACGAAGGCGGTGGTCCTGATAATGTAATAACGACACATTCATCACATCGGTAAAAGTCAGTAATGCCAAGTTTCCCAATAAATTGTAAAGAATTCTCCAATCTAAACCTCCCAAGAACTTTGATATACGTTTCTCTTTCGTATTTACCTCGTTGGGTAAAAAGTTCACTAACCGAGTAAATTCTTCTTCATATTCCGCCACCGTCCTATCCCCCCTGCTTTATCTCTATCAATCTTCTCCTCATCTCCATCTGAATTACTGAAGGAAAATACTTACGATCAAATTGAATCTAAAAATTTGATATAGACATCATATCCCTCTGCTCTGATGTAGTGACCGACTCCCACCACTGGAGAGCCGCACCCACTAACTTAAAGGTGGCAAGTATTTATTTCTGAACATCACTACATTCCACCATACGAAGGTGACGTTAAATATTTTTATTCCACTCCCTTGCTATGACCACGTCGGCTTCCCCTTGAAACTCTGGAGGATGACCTTTTTGAAAATCTTCTCTAGCTCTCTCCCACGCAGACAGTCATATGTGAGCTTGAGCTACTAGCGTTGCAGGCTGCTACTAAGCTTGATGAAATTATTGCGCCATGGTGTTCATGGCCGTATTTACTGCTTGAGCCACTATATTAACGACCTCCGCTGCAGTCATAGTCCCCTGAGACAATTGGGTCTCTACATCCTCTTCCCTCCTATATATTCTAGTCGGGCGACCTCTCTTCGGTGGCATCTGAAACAAGAGAGAACAGTATCAGCACACAGTTCAAACGATTTCGCATCACAGAAGATCGTATACGCAATACGAACACAACAATCCTAATAATAGGGCTCTATGCCAAGAAATCTTACGGAAGAACATAGAAAACACACACAGAGCCTAAGACACTAGAACCTGATGCTCTGATACCACGTGTGACACCCCGCTTAAATTAAAAAGGGGTGGCCAGCCCTATACAAAGATAAAACAAGAATCTCAATGTAATACCCCGTATTTTTTAATATTCTATTTAATTAAATTAGACAATTAAATGAGAAAATACGGCTTAATTTAAATTACCTAAGAGGAGTAATTTAATGAGATTTATTAAAGATTACAATTTTGGAATATTAATCGAGAGATAGATACCGATTTATATTTCTCATTATATTTACTTAGTGCGAGTGGAAAATAGTTACTTAATGCGTGTAGACCGTGTTGGGGTGAGAACGAGTAATATTTTTAAGTGACTCAAATGATAATTTAGAGGTCACAGATGAGTCCGGAAGGGTCAAATTAGTCAAAATAGTATACCCAGGGGTACATGTTGAGTCTCGGGGTAATTTTGGACTAAACCGAGACTGCTCGGGGGCGTTTTGATCTTTTAAAATAAGAGGGTATGAAGACCTACGAATTTGAGAGCCTTTTTATCAGCCATATGAAATAGGGGTTAGGGTTAGAAAACCCATGTAAACACCAATACCATTAGAGAGAAGGAGAAAACCAATTCCAAAGCTTAAGAAGGGATTCTTGAAGAATTGGACTTGAATCTTGCACCCAAATCATCCATGGAAGAAGGATGGAGGGAGAAGAACATCAACCCATCATCAACTCCACGAAATCAGATTTCCATCTGTCAAGGCAAGTGTTTATTACAAATCAAATTCAAGTTATAATACCCATGTGTAGGAAATTTTAAGAATTGGTTTATTCTATTGAAAAACTTTGAACTAAATGTATGAATTGAGCATATGTTTGGGTAGGATTGCATGTAGAATGAATCCCTAATTAAAGATGAAACAAAATTTGAATATATTTGATGATTAACATATAATCTTTATTAGTTCTTGGTTAAAGAACATGAATCTTGAATGACTTAGGGTTTAATTGAGGAACACAAGATGTCAATCTGCCAGAAATTTTGACACAACTTTAAACGTATTCCATTTGAGTTATACTTCGAATTAGAGTGTGAAACATACATTCCTGGAAAGGTATTTCTCTTATCTATCCAATAAACTTGGAATCAGGTCAATCGGAGTTCTGTAGAGGGAGTAATCGATATTTACTATAGGGTGTTTGATCTGTCAACATAGCAATCTGCCAGAATTTTAACGTGACTTTAAACGTGTGAGATTTGAATTTTACTTCGAATTAGAGTGTGAACCATACATTAATGGAAAGGTATTTCTCTTATCTATCCAATGAACTTGAAATCAGGTCAATTGGAGTTATTTAGAGGGAGAAATCGAAATTTTACTAGAGGGTGTTTAATCTGCCAGAAGAATTTATGATTCGTTCCGGATGCGAGAAAATGTGAGATCTTTCTTTTTAAGACTCAAATGCCTAAAATTTTATCGGGGAAGTATTTGGGACCTTGATGAAATATATTTATAGAATAATGATATGGATGTAGGTCTACGATTGAGTGTTGGACCTTAATTTTGTGAGAGAATTAAAGTGGAGATTCATAGGCTTGATTGTGACGTATTCTAATTCGAGATGATAAGAATATGATTTCGAAAAAGTGTGAGCTAGCTTAAATTTATTGAGTCAGTAGGTAAATAAGGGTAACTACTGAATTGATATAACAAGGGGTAACTAGGACCCTTAAAGTTGTGTGAATACTTGAATTAATATGAAAGTGAAATAAATTTGTAAAGCAAACAATTATTGTTAACATAAGAGAATACTATATTACATACAAGTATGATTGATAGGTCGGGTGTGTACCTACTGAATTATATGATCTTTTAGGTCGAGAGAAGTATACCTAAATTAACTATGTTAGGGTTGATGGGATATTCCGAACTAACATAGGGTTATTATATAATTGGGGTCGATGTATCATTCCGAACCAATTCTTACTTGGGGTCGATGTATCATTCCGAACCAAGAGTCCTTTATGTGTGTAATAAGGACAAAATAGTAATGGCTGATATTTAATATATATTGTGTGTGAAATATATACTTAATGATATTCTACTTCTGTGTATTAGTAGATTGAGATATACCTAAATTAACTATGTTAGGGTCGATGAGACATTCCGAACTAACATAGGGTTATTATAGGTTTGGGGTCGATATAAAATGCCGAACCAAACCTTTGAACTGGTGGCATGATGAAAGATTCCGAGCTAGAATTTGTAAAAATAAATAATTGGGGTCGATGTATCATTCCGAACCAATTCTCACTTGGGGTCGATGAATCATTCCGAACCAAGAGTCCTTTACGTGTGTAGAAAGGACAAATAGAAATGACTAATATTTAGTATATATTGTGTGTGAAATATATACACTTAATGATATTCTACCATTGTGAAAAAGTAGATGAATATAATGTGTTTAATGTTACATATCTAATTAGTAACTTAAGTAGTGAAACTTAATTACATAAGTGGAAAGATAACAATTGTATGAATTGTAGAAATTTAGTAGTGAAACTAAATAGCCTTGAAGTATAACATAGATGAAATGTTATTTGAGTATTATTTAACCTTCGCGAGATGTTAATGAAGTGAATGTACTATGTGGTCAATGTGAGAACTTAAGTATTGATAAGTTCAGATGATTACTTAGTCCTAGTTAGCTTGGGAGATATGGCTAGGTAGGCTAAG
Source organism: Sambucus nigra (assembly GCA_949130495.1). Lineage (NCBI taxonomy): Eukaryota > Viridiplantae > Streptophyta > Magnoliopsida > Dipsacales > Adoxaceae > Sambucus > Sambucus nigra. The sequence goes on from OX422207.1 coordinate 408,488,939, forward strand.
TGTAAAACTTTAGGTGTGCACAAAAGCTGAGGGGTGAGTAAACTCAAGAGAGTGTACGAGAACCTAACATGTGTAATCAATAACCGCATTTTATATTGTGATAAACGCTTGTTAAATATTTTCAAAATGTTTTGATTACCAACTCTTTCTATAAAAATATTTTCAAAACCTTTTAGGTGTCCAGCCACAGGGACGCCATGGATGATGATTCTATTCCAGGGACTCGAAGCTGTAGCACAGTGGATGCTTACAAGATTTTGATTAGAAGATATCTCTCATTCAGATCTAGTGCAGGATCTCACATTATTCTTTGTATGGACTCGTGGTCCGGTATCAGTCTCAGATGTTAGTTTCAGATTAGTAGTTGTTCTATTGTTGTTTGGTATTTTTAGTCAATGGTTTATTCGGTAATACTCTTGTCCTATTGTACTTATACTTTGTTAATTTGGGTTTTAGCATGGTATTTGTTTTTACTATTTTTCCGCATGGTTGATTTTTTTTTAAGAAAGATAAAATTTGGCACCGTTCTAATTTTACTTAGGGGATTAGTAATAATAAAAAAAAGTTTTCGACAGTGATGCTAAGAATAAACCATTTGAGAAACCTGTTTTAATTTAATAAAGGCCTGATCACCCGATGTTTAATTAGGCATGGTGTCACAGATGGTATCAGAGCATCAGGTTCTAGTGTCCATAGGATCTATACGGTTTACTACGTTTTCAGCGTATCATTTGATTGATATAGAGCCCTATATTAGGATTGTTGTACTCCTCTACGTGCGTAGTTTATTTTCTCCTACTATTTAGTTAATGAAGTGTAGTATATACGAGTTCGATTGGGTATGATACATCGAACCTGATGATAAGACCAGCAAGGGTGTTGGAAGGACTGCAGGAGGAAGGGGCTCGACATGAGGCATGGGGTGTTCGAGGATGGTAATCATAGGAAAGATGACCGTTGTCGAGGTCACTCCTAGTGTGTAATGAAAGTAGAATGTACAGGGGTTTTGGCATTAAGGATAGAGTATAAATGCTCAGAAGTGAAAACCAGTCACCACATCCGGACTGAGGGTCAGCATACAAATAGGGACCTTACGTATAATTTAATCGCAAATTTCTCCAATGATGGTTCAGAAGCGAAGCGAATGGAAATTCCTGAACCCATCACGTGAAAGCCTGGTAGATGCCAATTGTGAGGAAGAAATTTTTCGGTTGAAGTGAACCTATAACCGATGAGACATGTATAAGGGAAAAAAATCCCTTGAGAGAATGGACTCACGAGTTGTTGTCGGCCGTAATTTTGAGAAAAATCTGCTTGGACGACTTATGTGTATGAAGGCAATAAGGTACTTGTTACAAAGTCGAGGTAAATGCTCCTAGGTGGGCGGAGCTAAAAGAGTTTAAGGATTTAGTCAAAGAGTAAAACTGAATATAATGGGGCTAGTGCAAGCCATAAGTGGAATCCCACTAAGGGATTCCTTAATTTAATCCTAAGTCGGGACTGTTAAGTCTTTTAGTGCGTTCCTTGGTCAGCAAAATTAAGGGAACCATAATGATTAATGTTAACAAAAAAATCAAGACTGCCAAGTTCGAGTGGAGGAATACCCTAAACCAGTAGGTGTGGCCTGGAATAAGGGAATTTATGAAAGGATGTCTTATGTGAGGCGTAAGACCATACATGTTGATCTTGCCCGAAGTTATTTAAGGAGATAATAACTCCGATAAGTTTGCATTCTAAAAAGGACAAGCGTGTTATGTTCGGGAACCATTTGAACTACAAGAGCGATGGTCAAATAGTATATGAGTTTTAGCCTCGAGTGAATGGGGTATATGACGATGCCTCACCTGAAAGAGGGTTGAACTGTCATTTTCATTAATATGTGGGAGACTCCAGAGATTATGGATGTCTCATAGTGATTGATTCTGGTGTGTAGGAACCTTAATGATGTGAATCAAGGTATATCGTATGATCGCTGGGCGGAGAGATCGAGCTCGTTGTTGTAACAAGAGCTAAGGACTTAGTGATATTATAAGAACAGTTCCACTTGGCTCCTTTAGAGATGTTGGGGTATGGTCGTACATATTGTCAGGGGATGAAATTTGAATATCTCGACTATGTGTTGTACCGATAAGACTCAGTAAAAATGCATTGGGAGAAGTCCCTTGTTTAAGTTCGATCGCAAAAGTGGATACGACTAAATTTTTATGCACGTTAGGAGAAGAGACGTTAGATGCTAGGGCATCGGTAGAGCCGTAAGTGTTGTGGTAAAACACTGAAAAGCTTATCTCTTCACGAAAGGATAAGTGGGACTTTGTGGGGAAGAATTTGATTATTGGTCTATAAGGGATTGTGAATACCCACAAGATTGTAGTCACGCCGTGAAGATAAGGCGAGAGTTGAGGAAAAGCATATTACAAGTGCGACGTTTGCAATGTTTTTGCAAATATGCACGGAGAAAAGGGTGTATGGGCACCCTAGTCAATTGGCTTCCTTAGCCATCTGAGGTAGAGGGATGCAGAGAAAATTATTTGTTAAGTACGCCGATGGAGGAAGTTGTTGCTAGTCGTGTTGATGAAATGCATTGAACGTTATGGAAGATAGACGGTAATCCAAGATTTTTGTGCTGAGAGAACCAGCACACCCTATGGGATAAAAGTCGATGGGAAGCCGTTCAAAAGTTATCTCTTGATATGGGAGGCCTAACTGTTGTGAAGAAGTGATGCAAGGTTTTACTTAACTGAGTGTTGAGAGTGACTTACGCGTTACTAAAATATTGATTCTTATAAGGTAATCAACCCTTAAAGTGCGCCAATTACGAAAAGTGCACGGATTGTAAAGTATAATATACCCGGAGTGAAAGGGGAATAGAGTACCACTTGAGGAAAGATGACATAAGTGGGAAGCGTTGTTGAGGAAGAGACATAGTGAGATTGTCTCCAGATGCACCACTAGTTGACAGAGAAAGATGGGCACGAAATGAGCAATCGGAAATTTGGTAGTGAACCTACGTTTCCAATGATGGAATGAGGAGACAGACTTAGATATTTTTTGATGGGCTGTGAACATCATAACTAAACCAAAATTTTGTTGGGATAGCAGAATCGGTTGACCGGGATGGATTAGTATGTAAGTTGAAAAGGAAGAGTGCACAGTGCACGGTGCCGTTCTACATGGTTGTGAATCTGGATGAAATCCTAAAATCCCACCCTGTGAGAGATGGTCAGGGAGGAATAGAGATAAAGTTTTATTTTGAGTATGTTGTGTCGCCTATGACTCAATGATTGTGAGGCAGAATAATACGCCCTTACGATAGTGGAATTTCGGAGGAAGCCACTGATCAAATCATAGGTTGCATGTATACCTTTATGAGCATATTTATAGGTAGTATGAGTGCCTATATACACTGTACATAAGGGTTAGGTTCTTGGGTACCTATTATGAACATATGTGTACTTTGAGTGGTGGTTCGAGGAGACAATTCGAACTTTTAGTCCTTAACGCGTGATATGAGGACATTCTATTGGAGTATGACATTTTTGGGTATATGAAATGTGTAATATATGGCTCACAAATTGTCTACTCACGTGCGATGAGATATACATACACACATTGGTGCTCGAGATGTGATTCTGAGACAATATAATTAATCACCATTGGTGATCGAGGTGGGGTTCCGAGCCAATAACCCCAAAAGTGTTATAGAAGGGGGTGATTATAAAATAAGTGTTTATATCATATGTTATGTGTAAGATATATACCTATTGATTTTTTTCTACTTATGTGCGATGATAAGTGTGCTTAAATTCTGTATTGGGGTCGATGATGTTCCGGACCAATACATGAAGGATCGATTTGGGGTCGATGATTTTTCGAACCAAATCGATGATTAATTTGGTATCGACGAAAGGTCTAAACCAACATATACATTACATTTACCTTGGGGACAAGGGATTTCCGGACCAATGTAAATGATAGGATTATTGGGGCCGATGATTTTGCCGGACCAATTTCCCTTATAGTATATATTGTGTATGAAATATATACCTTATAATATCCTACTTATGAGTGATAGCAGACACATAGATGTTATATAAAGAGATATACATCAAAAGAGTAAATTAAGTAGGGAGGAACTTAATTTCAAGAGTTAACGTTAGATTGAGAAAGACCTATGGAGAAATGAAGTAGTGAGACTTAATTATGATATATGCAGCATGGGTAACATGCGATAAGAGTTTATAATGAAGCAAGGCATGTACTTGGGGCGACCGTTAATTTTAATACCAGCCTTATCCTAATTTCGAGGACGAAATTCCTTTGTAAGGGGGGAAGTATGTAATACCCCGTATTTTTGAATATTCTATTTAATTAAATTAGAGAATTAAATGAGAAAATAAGGCTTAATTTAAATTACGTAAGAGGAGTAATTTAATGAGATTTATTAAAAATTGTAATTTTGGAATATTAATCGAGAGATAGATATTGATTTATATTTCTCATTATATTTACTTAGTGCGAGTGGTAAATAGTTACTTAACGCGTGTAGACCGTGTTGGGGTGAGAACGAGTAATATTTTTAAGTGACTCAAATGATAATTTAGAGGTCACAGATGAGTCCGAAAGGGTCAAATTAGTCAAAATAGTATACCCAGGGGTACTAGTTGAGTCTCGGGGTAATTTTGGACTAAACCGAGACTGCTGGGGGGCATTTTGGTCTTTTAAAATAAGAAGGTATGAAGACCTACGAATTTGAGAGCCTTTTTATCAGCCGTATGAAAGAGGGGTTAGGGTTAGAAAACCCATGTAAACACCAATACCATTAGAGAGAAGGAGAAAACCAATTCCAAAGCTTAAGAGGGGATTCTTGAAGAATTGGACTTGAATCTTGCACCCAAATTATCCATGGAAGAAGGATGGAGGGAGAAGAACATTAACCCATCATCAACTCCATGAAATCAGATTTCCATCTGTCAAGGCAAGTGTTTATTACAAATCAAATTCAAGTTATAATACCCATGTGTAGGAAATTTTAAGAATTGGTTGATTCTATTGAAAAACTTTGAACAAAATGTATGAATTGATCATATGTTTGGGTAGGATTGCATGTAGAATGAATCCCTAAGTAAAAATGAAACAAAATTTGAATATATTTGATGATTAACATATAATCTTTATGAGTTCTTGGTTAAAGAACATGAATCTTGAATGACTTAGGGTTTAATTGAGGAACACAAGATGTCAATCTGCCAGAATTTTTGACACAACTTTAAACGTATGCCATTTGAGTTGTACTTCGAATTAGAGTGTGAAACATACATTCCTGGAAAGGTATTTCTCTTATCTATCCAATAAACTTAGAATCAGGCCAATCAGAGTTCTGTAGAGGGAGTAATCGATTTTTACTACAGGGTGTTTGATCTGTCAACATAACAATCTGCCAGAATTTTGACGTGACTTTAAACGTGTGAGATTTGAATTTTACTTCGAATTATAATGTGAACCATACATTACTGGAAAGGTATTTCTCATAGCTATCCAATGAACTTGGAATCAGGTCAATCGGAGTTCTATAGAGGGAGAAATCGAAATTTTACTAGAGGGTGTTTAATCTGCCAGAAGAATTTATGATTCGTTTCGGCTGTGAGAAAATGTGAGATCTTTCTTTTTAAGACTCAAATGCCTAAACTTTTATCGGGGAAGTGTTTGGGACCTTGATGAAATATATTTCTATAATAATGATATGGATGTAGGTCTATGATTGAGTGTTGGACCTTAATTTTGTGAGAGAATTAAAGTGGAGATTCATAGGCTTGATTGTGACATATTCTAATTCGAGATGATAAGAATATGATTTCGAAAAAGTGTGAGCGAGCTTAAATTTATTGAGTCAGTAGGTTAATAAGGGTAACTACTGAATTGATATAACAAGGGGTTACTAGAACCCTTAGAGTTGTGTGAATACTCGAATTAATATGAAAGTGAAATAAATTTGTAAAGAAAACAATTATTGTTAACATAAGAGAATACTATATTACATACAAGTATGATTGATAGGTCGAGTGTGTACCTACTGAATTATATGATCTTTTATGTCGAGAGAAGTATACCTAAATTAATTATGTTATGGTCGATGATATATTTCGAACTAACATAGGGTTATTATATAATTGGGGTCGATGTATCATTCCGAACCAATTCTTACTGGGGGTCGATGTATCATTCCGAACCAAGAGTCCTTTATGTGTGTAAAAAGGACAAAATAGTAATGGCTGAGATTTAATATATATTGTGTGTGAAATATATACTTAATGATATTCTACTTCTGTGTATTAGTAGATTGAGATATACCTAAATTAACTATGTTGGGGTCGATGAGACATTCCAAACTAACATAGGGTTATTATAGGTTTGGGGTCGATGTAAAATGCCGAACCTGGTGGTATGATGAAAGATTCCGAGCCAGAATTTGTAAAAATAAATAATTGGGGTCGATGTATCATTCCGAACCAATTCTCACTTGGGGTCGATGAATCATTCCGAACCAAGAGTCCTTTACGTGTGTAGAAAGGACAAATAGAAATGACTAATATTTAGTATATATTGTTTGTGAAATATATACACTAAATGATATTCTACCGTTGTGAAAAAGTAGATGAATATAATGTGTTTAATGTTACATATCTAATTAGTAAATTAAGTAGTGAAACTTAATTACATAAGTGGAAAGATAACAATTGTATAAATTGTAGAAATTTAGTTGTGAAACTAAATAGCCTTGAAGTATAACATAGATGAAATGTTATTTGAGTATTATTTAACCATCGCGAGATGTTAATGAAATGAATGTACTGTGTGGGCAATGTGAGAACTTATGTATAGATAAGTTCAGATGATTACTTAGTCCTAGTTAGCTTGGGAGATATGGCTAGGTAGGCTAAGTGTAGAACATGAGGTGTGCACAAAAGCTGAGGGATGAGTAAACTCAAGAGAGTGTACGAGAACTTAACATGTGTAATCAATAATCGCATTTTATATTGTGATAAACACTTGTTAAATATTTTCAAAATGTTTTGAGTACTAACTCTTGCTATAAAAATATTTTCAAAACCTTTTAGGTGTCCAGCCACAGGGACGCAATGGATGATGATTCTATTCCAGGGACTTGAAGTTGTAGCACAGTGGATGCTTATAGGATTTTGATTAGACGATATCTCTCATTCAGATCTAGTGCAGGATCTCATACTACTATTTGAACGGACTTGTGGTCCAGTATCAGTCTCAGATGTTAGTTTCAGATTAGTAGTTGTTCTATTGTTGTTTTGTATTTTTAGCCGATGGTTTATTCGGTAATATTCTTGTGTTGTTGTACTTATACTTTGTTGGTTTGGGTTTTAGCATGGTATTTGTTTTTACTATTTTTCCACATGGTTGATTTATTTGTTTTAAGAAAGATAAAATTTGGCACCGTTCTAATTTTACTTAGGGGATTAGTAATAAAAAAAAAAGTTTTCGACAGTGATGCTAAGAATGAACCATTTGAGAAACATGTTTTAATTTAATAAAGGTCTGATCACCCGATGTTTAATTAGGCAGGGTGTCACACTCAAGTGGATCATTCTCAGCATAACTTTCGCACAGACTAAAATTCTAACTAACCACCCAATAATAAAATAAGCGGATCCAAAAAATTTCCAATCAATAAACAAAGAACTACAAACCAACATGCAATATAGCTACAAACATGATAATATATATAATGTGAACACAAGTACAACAAAAGATACACCCGAATCTTCTATCGGGTCACAGACAATACAATATCCAAGATAAAAACATAAAAGACCTACGAATATAAAAAAATGGATCTTAAACTAGATGTACAAAAATAGGAAGTGGCTACAACAAAATCCTGTAACATTCCGCATCTGCTACAGCTCTAAGAACCCTAGATAGAATAAGCATCAATGGCATCCTTGCAGAGGGACACCTAAAATAAATATAAATATAGCAAGAGAGAAGATATAAACGGGTCAAAGCCCGAGGTTCAAAAATAATTTTAGCAAGTGAATTAAAATGCATAATAATTATGAATGCACGCTATCATAATTATAATGGTGTCTCACTCTCTTAGGATTTAACCTCACCCCTCATCTATAGCGTGCACCTAACGTATGCATATGAACCTCAACTAGGCTGACCAACACATTCGAAGGAGAAATCCTCTTAAACCTAAGCCTAAGCCTCATTCGCGTAGACCACCATCTCTAACATCACCGTCATTCTACTTCTTCTATCTTCACCTAAGTTTACTCCCAAACTTATACACTAATATAACTCAATTATATTCTTTCGGTTCTAACCTTTAACCTTCAAAAGTTAAAAGCATAAGATATCTCACATCATCACTAATTCTAGTAATGAACCCCCACTATTTCACCTATACCTAAGAACTAAGGACCAAACATCTCCCCACGCCCAACATTGCGCTAAGTTTTGTGCGTAGGACATCTTGCAAAGCGAAATCCAAACAAGGAACCGCCCTGATACACTAGTATCTAACACTGTCGGTCGTGGAAATCTGTTAGGCCCTCGGTCCAAAGTACACACCCAAATTACTTCCCGTCTATAGGCTTAAGAGTATACTCATCCACTCTCGTGCTACAGAAGACAAAAGATCGTACACATCTTTATAACTTTCTCTAGTTATAATATTAAGATATCACACACTATCTATAAAGCTTGTATAATATTATTCGCACATATTATACATGATTTAACATTCTCAATAAGCACACATACATAACACACATAACATATGTATACTAATAATCTCTAAATGGTATCAACTTCCAAGGAATTCCTCACATGTCCCTAGGTTACCAATAGTCGGAATAGCTCACACCGAACTTGGTAAAAATCTAAATCACAACGTATGGGAAGCGGCCATAGTTCCTCCCCGAAAATGAGAACGAAGCATACCCACTATGTCTCACCCCTAATAAGAATCACACAATATACATAATGGACGCTATGACCTGGGGATTTTACTCCCTCTACTCCTCAAGCCAGGGAGATTCACCCACATCGCACAACTTTATTTGATAGCATTAGAGGGGTATGAAACACATATATATCATACACATCAGTTATATACACATGATCACATCCTATATACAAACCATCACCCAAGGTATATACATCACTTTATATATATTTATATACACACCTTCTCACGTCCGTATGTAAAAAGTAAAGAATCTGACTATATGGATATAACTCTTATTATACTAATCGATACACTCTCATGTGATTTCCCAATTCCTTTTGTTATTCAATCCCTCACTTCAAACTTAATGATCTATCACACCTAATATATGAATAATCGCCTAATATAACAACACTAAGGACACATGATATTTCTCTATCACCTAGACCATAATTGGCATTAAGTAATTCCTACTTATCGAAGAATTTACAGAAGGATTTGGTATTTTAAACTCCCAATTATACCTCCATAGTAATCGGAAACCCTCCTCAAGAGGATCCTCATTCCTTAGAGGATTACTAAAAGAAAACACCACAATTTACTCTTATACATACATCCATTTCAACCCCCAAAATAGCCCCTCTATAATATCCTAATTTGAACCCTCATAATATCTCCCAAACATGTATACTACACTCTATTTGAGGGTCACTAAGTGATAAAACTCATTAAAAATAGGTAAAATAGATGTTGGCCAAAAGCAGGGACCGTACCAACCGGGGGTCCTAAAAATGAACCGGTCCGGGTCCTAAAATTTGACATAACCCTTTAATAACCGGACCGAACCGGGGTCTCCTAAAAATGAACTGGTTCGGTCCTATACAATTTTGATCCTACAAGATTTATACCCAAAACATTACTTCTACTATTCATAATATTTATCCCGCACTTCTAAAACCCAAATCTACCTCACTCATTCACTATCCTAATCATCAAAACCCAACACATAAATTATTCCCACCATTTTTCTCATCTAAACCACAAATATTGCCCTAAATACAAGATTTACTCATAAAATTTTAAGGTTTAACCATAAAAGCTCAAATCAACTAAATCACCAATAAAAATTATGAGATAACTCGCACACACAATTATTTAGCAAGTTTAATCACTTGCCTCGAATTCGTGTGTTTGAGCCAAAAATCTCCAAAGCTCCAAGCTTTTTCTCTTATTTTCTTTCTCTTCTTCTTCTCTTTAGCTTTCTCTCTCTCTTTTTAGGGTTTTCTCATTTATCACAAATGAGATTGGTTTGTCTCATAAGCCTAATAAGTCCATTTCTAATAATACCCAACTTTAAATGATAATACACACTTTAAATGACACGTTTTCTGTAATTCGATTCAAACTATGTCCAAAATGCTTCGGGACCCAAACACAACTTCCATACAGTTATTTTGACTATCTCGACTCACCCCGAATCAATCGTGCACTCTAATTCATCATTTGAGACTCCAAAAAATAAAAATCTAAATTTCTCCCAATTTAATAATTCTATATCTCCCAAAAATTAAATTCCTAAGTCCTCAAACACATGGGGTGTTACAGAGGCCTTCCTTTTCTACTTTATGACCCTATAAAGAAAATTATTAAAGTCTTACACAAACTAAAGTCAATAAAAAAATAATTTAATAATACGTTGTTTAATATGACAAAAAAAATCAGATATGTACAATTAGTAGGCTTACCATGATAAAGCTTATGCAACATGGATGCCCAACTTATTGAAGTTAAGGCTGAAGATAAATGATATGTTTTAGAGAAGACTTAATGTCTTAAGGATCTCATAGGAAACCTATGAAGTATCTACGATTGAGGAGTTAGACGCAATTAATTCCTCTTTTAGAAGGGAAGACTTAAGTAAGTTGTCCGTCAGCTCTTCACCTTTCTCTTGAGCACCTTGAAAAATAGGTGAAAGCTCACACGCTAAGCTATAAAACTTTGATATTTCAAAATCATGTTCCTATTTTTTACTCATCCTACATGGGGAGTAAAAATAATCGATTAGTTGGGAGTTTGTCAGTGAATCCTTCATATTTTACCCAATATTTATAGGCTAGGTACATCAAAGGGATAATGTATACTTTTTTGTTAGTGCATTTAGGAGATTAGGGGCAACACATTGAGGACCAATACTATATTTTTATTCCATTCTTCTTCTTCTTCTTCTTCTTCTTCTTCTTCTTCTTCTTCTTCTTCTTCTTCTTCTTCTTCTTCTTCTTATTCTTATTATTATTATTATTATTATTATTATTATTATTGTTATTGTTATTATTATTATTATTATTATTATTATTATTATTATTATTATTATTATTATTATTGTTATTATTATTGTTATTATTATTATTATTATTATTATTATTATTATTATTATTATTATTATTATTATTATTATTATTATTATTATTCTTTCTCTCCCCACAACAACCTCATTAATGTCCAATGATTCAAAAGATTCTAACATTTAGCTCTGTTTAAGAGGCTATAGAGATAGTGATGGTGAGTGGAATACCTATATGATCTTTTAAGCCTAAAGTAACCTCTAAATATTTTCTCTCTAGCTAATCTGTAAAAGTTATATTAAAAGAACCGAAGGCGAGCAACACGCTAGATAATGAGGGATAATTGAGAGACTCAAGGATGGTTTATCTTACAAATACTTTGGAGGTTAAAAAGGTTGACCTATTAGAGTGGGGACTTTTTCTCATGATCTAATACAAATAAAACATAGAGAAACGATTTAATAATAAAAGCACAACCCTCAAGGGAAAATACAAGAACAGAGCAACCATGACCTATGTGTTTCGACTTTTTAAGGGACCTAGCCCCACTTTAAAGTTCATATCTTCAAGGGTTGAGGAAAACTCCCAATTCTTAATGATAAATCCATGGTCCCTATATTTCCTATTTAAATTCAAAATATTTAGGACCAAACCCAACTAAAAAACTAGGATTCCAATTAATATGAGACGAAAACCACTAAAGACAAAAGAGTAACAATAAAATATTTCATTAACCCCTAAGTTGCTTTCATAAATATTATTTGAACTATGGACACCATTAATTATTATCAACATGTTTACTTGCGCTTGGATGATCCCAAACTTCTTAAAGTCAATGTCGCCTCGATAATCATTAGAGAGAATAAGAAAGTTCTCCCCAATTTATTAAAAATATTAACAATACCTTTAGGATACTCAATGGTCACCCGATTACATATGTACAATAGTTTGAAGGTTTCAATAGTATTAGTGAATATGGGTCCCATCTTAATCGAAAATATAAAGTAAAACTAAAATAAAACATAACTCAAACCTAAAAAACTATGAGCTGTGAAAGTAGGAGTAACAAAAGTGATATGGTGTGAATGGACGCATAAACTAGAGTTGCTCAGGGAAGTGGCTGGAAATGATGGCATCGCCTTTTGAACTTTGCAAAATTCATTTTCCCACTAAAACACATACCACTTGGCATTCAGTCATATATATTAATGTCTACTTGGAGAAGAACTCCTACTTTCACCGGCATTCGAGCTTTATTACTCTCTGACTTATAGGTGGTAATTTCCTACAGGTAGTGTTATTCAATGAACACAAGCCAAACACTAATGAATATAACAAAAGTGATGAGATCACACACACAAAACAAGATGTACATGGTTCAACAATGTGCCTACATCCGTTGGGTGCTAGAGTTTATTCTTTATTTCTCTAGAGAACTAGTCAATATAATTTTAGTACCACTCACTGTTACAATGTTGCATGCCCCTTGGGGTGGGTTTATATTATAAGACAACTTAGGAGAGTCCTAAAACCCATCCATAGTTATGCCTAAGAGTTCAAACCTATTCTACAATTACTTAAGTTGAATTAGCCTATCTTGGAGTCTTCATGTGAGTTGAGGTGCACATAGCCTGGGCTCACGTGGCCGGGCTTATGCTAATATGATTCTTGACCCCACAATTGCCCTTAAAGTTCAGGATCTCTGTGAGGTCGCTGGGCATTAGGCTTCTGCTTGGATATTGATGTTGGATAAGTCCTCGTTCTGTAGGAATAGTAAAATTCATTATTGGTCGAAGGCTGGGAATCGTCTAAAATCTCTTCACGTTAGTCGGAGGGCAATTTTGTAAATTCCCCCCCAAATGGAATATTTTTGCGTGTTAAGTGCCCCAATGTAACGTTTGTAAATATGATGTATCTACTTAGTTGTGAGGGAAATGAGGCTATCACTTTGGTAGCTGCCACACAAACGTCATAATTACTTTCTTAGGAAATGTAAAGACATTTCTTATCGCAAAATAGTTGTTCCATCTACTTCCCTCTGATTTAAAAACCTGTGCAACTTGGAGGAGGCTTTTTATAACTCTGATTTTCACTGTATGCATACTTGACTCCATCTCTGTCATTTTTCTTCACTTTTTTAATTCTTCTTTTGAGTTGCCATCTTCAACAGCAGTGTACATTATTAACTAGAGCACTATATAAATATTCAAACTTGATTTCTATATTTCCCAGTGGGTTAAGATAGAAATAGTAGAGGTCCCCTGTGAGATTTGTGCACTTTTTGAAGGACAGTGGTTGCGTTCAATATTTATAGCTGAGTGTGGGGCAACATTCCCCCATCCAAACCAGTTATTTCTTGAGTTCTATTAATACTTTAATGTCATCTCAGCCCATGTCGCTCCAAATATGTGGAGGATAGTTAGTGTGGTTAACTACATGAACGACTTGTATTAGACCCATCTTGGTATTACAGATGTTAGGTAATTCTACCAATGAGCACTGACCACAAGCTTTGATTGTGAACTTGACTGATTCCAACAAAAATTACTAGTAATATAATGTCATTATTAAAAATTGGCAAGACATCCCCTTTCCTGAGGGTGAGGGGCATCAAGGTTTAAGGTTCCCTCAGGCAAGGCGAGGAATAGGTTAGATCGTGATTATAATTTTAATTTTTTGCTCTTTTTTCACTTGATTGATTGTCACTTGTTTTTACTTTATTTGGGACATATACAAGAAAGAAAAAATGACCTCGTGACAACGAAGTGAACTTTGTAAACCTTCGGAAGATTTGGGCAATCTAACAGAGGGTTGGAATTACTCACCATCCTAGGTCGGCTATTATATTTCTCGATTATAAGAGTTTGACCACCTATTTTGTTGCGAGTCTAGTCGAACATATTTCTAATATTTATCTCGATTGAAAGATCCTCAAGCCTCTACCTATGACAGGCCAGGCGAGGAAGAGTCAATCGAAGGGAAGAGTCAAACGAAGGGGAGACATCTTCCTCCTTTAAGTATATGAACATATGAATCGACCATTTTGCTTCCGACCTCTCTCCTGGAGCAATAACCCCCAAGAGAAAGGTTGTTAACTAGATTTATGCTAATTTGGGTACAAAATCTCCCACTGCTTATCTGGAAAGCAATGGTAAAGACATTAATCGATTGATGAGTAAGAAAAGTGGAACAGGGGCCCCTTCTAACCCTTTGAATATCTGAGAATCCCTATCTAAGGATCATGAGCCTCGTTCCAAGAGGTTGAAGACGGAATATGATCTTCCTCCCCCACTCACCGCTGGAGGGAAGAACATTGTTGATAAGGGAAAGGTTGTTTCCTATTCCATCACTGCTTTCCCCAACCTTACTTGGGACTGAATCCAGTCGGTGGTCTTTCCATCTGATTTGGAAACTACTATTGCCTTATCCCATGAACAATTGTTGGAATGCTCCAAACACAATTTCTCTCTTATGAGTTGATCTTCCATGTTTATTTTTTCTTAAATTTATTCTTACTTTCTTCTTACTGACTTTTTTCTCTTCTACCTTATAGTTTATAGTCGTGAAGAAGTCCTCCCTAGACGTAGAGGCATATTTTAATGTGACCATCAGGTCTTTGGAGGCTACTCGGTCGGCTGGTCAAGTTGCAATCTTCAAGAAGGAAAAACTTAAATAGAAGATTGAGAGATTAAAAGTTAAAAATAATTCTCTTCAGGATAAGGTCAATGAGTCCTCTAGTCTGATCTCTTCTACTGAGAAGACCAAGAAAATAGTTGAGAAGGCTAAGGTCGGGTTTGAAAATGCTAAGACTAAGGCTGATGAGGCCAAGTCAAAGGCTAAGAAGGCCCTATCTGGAGTGGCACTAGATAAAAATAATGCCTATACTTGTGACTTGGACAAGTCCTTTACCAAAGCTAGAGAGAAAATTTCATGTATATAGAAGACATTCTTCTATAATGGCTGTGATAAAACCCTTCTCAAGGCTGGCGTTCCTAGGGACCTAGATTTGTTCAAGGAGTACGAAGTCAACTATCCGCCTATAATGGAAGAAGAATGTGATAATAATGATGAATGGTTAGTCGACAGACAAGAAGCTGCTACTGGGGATGCTTAGTGGCATGTCAGATAAGTGGCTGCTACTGGGACCGACCAACTAGAAGCCATAACCATTATTCAAGCTATTGAGAAAGAGAAGATTGGTGAGAATTCTCATTAGGACTTTTAGGAAGAATTATATTTCTCTTATTTTAAATTAATGATGTAGCAGATTCCCCCATTTGTTATTTTTAATGAAATTTAGAATTTGACTAAATTATTGTATGTTCATTTACTTTGCAATATTTCGCATATTTTCTTTTCTTTATCGATCTTGAATGATCGACTATTTTCCCTTGCACTATTTTAGTTTAATCCAAGACTTATGCTGATTATCACCAGTCATCACGACTTTAGAGAAAGACATGGGAGACTCTTCACTGTTGGTACGATGAAGATGATGATCTTAACCAAGTACTAAATCTTGATGTGCCTGCCTGAGAAAATTAGGCTTACTTAGGTGTACGTTGCCCTTTTCACTAAGCTGTAGTAGAAAATGCACTCTTCCATGACATGGTTCTCATTACCCAAGATGGTCATAAGGAAGCACTATCCAATTTATGGGCTAAGTACGAAAAGGGGTTGGTCGAGTTGGCTAAAAGGAGGGGAATTGATAATAAGCTGGTTGATATTAAGTCGGCATACATGAGAAAGATCCTTATTTTGTAGGTCGAGTAAGAGGGGTCGTTTCCCTCCTTGAGAAAGAGAATATTGATATGCAAACTCATCTTGGGAGAGTTAAAAAGTCTCCCCAATAAAAACTCTGGGGAAAGAGCTTCCTTTCTTAAATGGGATAATGCCCCACTTAGAGAAGAGCCGAAGAAGGCACAAAAGGTCTTACATGATAAGGATATGGCCATCCAAAGTTTATCTTCTTTTGAGGAATAGGAGAGTGGTAGGTTTGGAAGGGAGTTGGAAAAGATAAAGAAGTCCTTGAAAGATAAATCGGTGAAAATCAAAAGCCTGTCCGAGAAGAATGATTTCCCCAAATTCCAATTCCACAAGAAGCCTTACCAACTGTGGATAGACGACTACGATAGACCCTTGTTAATATGGATTCAAATCTAATTGATGCTCATAGCGTTGGTTATAAGAATGGATGGCTCAATGCCTTAGCAATTGCCAAAGTGGGGAAGGACTCTGAACTTTGCTATTAATATGATCCTAATTGCCTCGACTAGAAGAAGCCTCCTTACAAGCTCGATGTTTCTTGGATCCTAATGGATATCTTAATAAGAAAGTAAATGGGAGACTATATCCTAGATGGAGATGATTGAATTTATCGATCTCTAAACTTAGTCGAGACGGTGTCTCTTGGAGGGCCATCAAGAATTATAAATTTGGTTGTTATTGTGTTGCTTTCTACCTTAGACATTCCATCTGCTGGAGTTGGGACTTCAGTGGAAAGATCACTTTGATTGCATAGCTAGTTTGGTCATTTTTTTTTGTTATAAATTATTTACTTTCCCAATTTTCTTGTAATAAATTAAAGTATTAATGGAAATTTTCACCTTTTGCTTTCTTTTACGTTGTGTGATCCTTGGTCTTACCTTTAGGTCATGTCATCACATCAAGTCTTAGGCCAATATCTAAAAAAAGTAGTAATGCACCTGTTTGTGGGGTCATCCCTAGCTAAGATTTTCTCTACATAATTGGTCATAGAGGCCTAGGGTTTCCCAGTAGGCTTTTCATCGGTTGTGCGCAATTGTTTATGTTTTGTTAATCGTCAAAACATTTTGAGTTCGGTTGACTATTATCTGACCAAGCAGTTATTCTATATGCACACGACTCAATCTAGAGATGGTCTTTGGTCGATAGATTAATCAGTTTAAAAAAGAAGACCTTTTAGAAGATAAGTGTCCCTTCTCAGAGATGATCAGATAATCAGCCTTGAAGAAGACACCTGAAAGGAGATGAGCATCGAAGCGATAGCCAATATGCCAAATATAATTTATTTGAGTAATCAATCTCCTTTATTAAATACTTAATGCCTGCCACTTTGGACAATGCAAGAGATAAATATTGAGATAACAAAATATGTGCGAGAAATTTAAAAGAAAGTTTGAAAAATAAAATAAACTCAGACTTTAAAGTAAAACTTCTTGTGATTGGCAGCGTTCCATGTTCGGGGAACCTGTTTGCCCTCCATTATTTCTAAGTAATAGGCTCCCTTCAAGTCATCCCTGATGACTTTGAATAAGCCTTCCTAATTTGGTTTGAGTTTTCTCTTTGAGGGCTTTTTGGCATTTCCCACAATGTTTCTAAGTACGTATTCTCTGACCTTAAAGCTCCTCGCCTTGACCCCAATATTATACTACTTGGAAAACTTTTGCTGGTAGGAGGTAAGATTTATAAGAATTAATTTCTTCTTTACGTTATATCTGCCAAGATCTGCTCTGATTGCTTCGCTATTAAGGTATTGATCGACAAAGGAGGGATTCATGGTCGGGAAACCTATTTCCATTTAAATGACGACTTCCATTCCATAAGATAGGGCAAATAATGTCTCCCTCATTGATCTCCTGGGTGTAGTTCAAAATGCTTAGAGAATATGGGGGAGCTGGTTGACCCATGCCCCTTTTTGATTTTTCCAATCTCTTATTTATTCTGTCGAGGACTATCTTGTTAGGAAGTTCTGCTTTCCCATTGCTCCGTGGATAGAGCACTGAGCTGTAGTAGTGACTACTGTTGTGCTTGTTGCAGAGGATTTAAAAGAGTTTGCTTTTTAATTGAAAACTATTGTCTGTAATAATGATCTTAGGTATGCCAAATGATGCTATGATGTTATTTTATATGAGCTTAGTTATATTTACATCTCATAAGCTCGCCAAAGGTTCTCCTTCAACCCACTCAGAGAAATAGTCTGTGGCGACCAACAAATTCTTTTTGTTGCTAGATGAAAGGGAAAGTGGACTGATGATGTCCAGTCTCTACCGTGCAAAAGGCCAATGACTTGTTAGGGGATTGAGGTCTCTGGTGGGATGATGTACTATCTAGGAGAATAGTTAGTAGCCTTTTCACTTTCATATGTAGGCAACTACGTCTTGCTGCATATACGATCACTATTACGTTTCTTTTATGGAACTAAATGCCAGTGACCTACCCCTATATGACTCCCACACATACTCTCATGCAAGTCGTAGAGGGTCTGGTCAACATCGTGTGGGTGTACCCATTGAAGGTATGATCATGAAAAAGAGAGCTGGTAAAGCTTTTAATCTATCGATAAGTGGAAACGAGCAGCGTTCACCCAGCTTTTATGTGCCTCCTTTTTATATTCTTACATGATATCTTCTTTTATGTAACGCACTATTGGATCCATCCACCTTCGGGCCTTATCAATGGCCATGACCTAGTGGACCGATTTACCTTTGTTAATGCTTGGTTGATCAAGGTACTCTACTTGGATCGTTCACTTCATTTATCCCTTAACATCTAAAGCAAGTGTGGCTAGTGCGTCTTCATTTCTGTTGTTCCTTTTTAGGAATTTTTGCACTTGTACATGCTTGAACCGATCGACTAGGTACTAGGCTTCTTTAAGTTATGCAACCATGCATTCGTCTCTAGCGCTATAGTCTTATGATATCTGATTTGATAGCATCCTTAAGTCATAAAAATAAATTAAGGTGACGGGCGCCTAGGGAGAGTGCCTTTTTAAACCCACTGATTAAGGCTTTGTATTATGTTTCATTATTGAAGGATTAAAATCCCGAGTGAATTGTCTATTGGAGGACAGTTTTCTTTTGGGATACCAACATTATCCCAAGTTCTTCCCTCTTGGAATTTGAGGCTCCATCGATTTAGAGGGTCTATATTTCCCCTCTTCGATCGGTTGTTGGATATACTCTTTACTTTCGATGCTTGTTTCCACTGATTCTTGTTTGCTAGAATATTTAACGATAATGTTGGTTAGAACCTTCCTCTTGACCGAGGTCCTAACCTGAAACTGAAAGTCGAACCTTCCCAATTCTATTGACCACTTCGACATTTTACTAAATAAGTCGGCCTTCCTAAGCATCGCCTTTAGAGGGAAGGAGGTCAAGATAATGATCATGTGTGCCTCAAAGTAATGTTTTAACGTGTAAGAGGTTATCACTAGTGCACATGCGAACTTATTCAACGGAAGGTATCTCTTCTCAGCATCGAGCAAGGTTTTTCTCGCATAATAAATGGGAGCTTAACTCCCATTCTTCTTGCAAACTAGAGCCCAGCTAACTGCATTGCTGGACACCACTAGATACAAATGCAAATGCCCCTCATCTTTAAGAATTATCAGCAGCACTGGTCGGCTAAAATACTTCTTTACTTCTTCATATGCCTGGGTGCATTCGTCGTTCTATATTTTTTGCTTTCCTTCCTCAGTACTTGGAAGAAAGGTCGGTACTTTTACGAAGATCTTGATATGAATCGATTTAGTGCAATGAGCATGGCAGTTAGCTTATGTACCTTAAGTACAGTGCTTGGAGGTTTCACCTTGCTAATTACTTTAATCTGGTTAGGATTTGGATTACTACTCCTTTGACTGACCAAGTATTCGAGGAACTTTCCCGATTGTTCTCCAAAGGAGCACTTGGATGCATTCAGTCTCATTCTGTAATAGTGAAAGGACTTCAAAGTACTTGCTAGGTCTGCAATATGGTTCTTCATCTTTTTTCTTTTCACAAACATATCGTCTATATATCCCTCAATCGCGTCTCCTAAACTGCTGCTTGAACATATTTATCACATGTCTCTGATAGGTTTCCCCGATGTTCTTTAATTCGTACGATATTACCATGTAGTAGTATAACCTCAGCGTGATTATGTAGGAAGTTTTTTCCTGATCGAGGGCAAATAGTGGGATCTGATGGTACCCTGAGTAAGGGTCAAGGAAGCTCATATGTTCATAGTTGGTAGCCGTGTTGCACAAGTGGTTTATCTTGGTCAAAGAAAACTATCCTTTTGATACACCCGATTCTGATCGATTAAGTCTATATAATCTCTTAACTTTTTTTTGCTTTTCTTCACCACCACTAGATTTGACAACCACTTAGGGAATTGAACTTCCTTAATGGACCGTGCCTCAATAATTTTCCCCACTTCCTCTTCAACTACCCTGGCTTTCTTAGGGATAGTTCGTCATGCCTTTTGAGTCACTGATAGATGTGAATCATTCACATGGAGCTTATGACATATTACTGCCAGGTTTATTCCTGATATGTCATACGATTTCCAGGAAAAAACATCTTGATTACTTCTGAGGAAAAAACTAGTTCTTCTTTCTATTCACCAGTAAGTGAGCTACCGATTAAGAGCTTTTTCTTAGGTTGATTATCGTCAAAGACCACCTCTTGAAGAGGCTACATGACCTGATTGGTACGGGGAACCATGGTTTCCTTAATACCAGGTCGCCCATATGTCAGTTACTACTTAGAGGGCACAAATCCCTTTATTGGCTCCAAAACTTTCTCCTTCCTCTCTTACTTTAGTTAGATGGTAACTATGGAGCACTTTCGGGCTAAGGCTTGGTTCCCCTATATCTCCATGATTCCTTTATTAGTAATTCTTTTTACCTTAAGGTGGTAAGTGGATGACACTGCCCTCATGGCATATAACCACCCTCTGCTCAATATATTATTGATGGGGAATCTATATCTATTATAAGGAACTAAATGAGCTTAGATATTTCTCCAGTTCAAATGGGGAGAAAAACTTTCCCAAGGTGTAAATTCATTCTTCCAACAAATTCGACTATGGGCACAGTGGCTTAGGCCTGTAAACGGATCGGATTCGGACCGGATCAGGCAAATCCAAATCCATATCCGTTTATGTTAAACGGATTCGGATCTGATCCGTTTATTAATCGGATCGGATCAGGCAAATCCAAATCCATATCCGTTAATATTAAACGGATTCGGATCGGATCCGATTATCCGATTATCCATTTATCTTAAACTTGATTTGCAACATTTTTATTTTCAACTCTTATTTCATAAATTTATTTTGCAAATGTTCCATAAAAATAGATAATGAAATAGAGAACTATTATAATAAATATGTAAAATATGTATATAAAATATTATTAAATACAATATATATTAATGAAAAATATATTATATATAATTTATATATGTATATTAAAAATATTAATCGGATCGGATTATTAACGGATCGGAGCATATGAATCCAAATCCGCTCCATTTAATAAACGGATAATCGGGTAATCGGGTAATCGGATAATCGGATTTTTGGCATGATCCATATCCGCTTAAACGGATCGGATTCGGATTCGGATTCGGATAAAATCCGATCCATTGACAGGCCTACAGTGGCTTATTGCGAGTCTTAAATGCCAAGATTTAGCTCGTTGAATATATTAAGGTATATTACCTATGATGATCTCCCCTGATCCATAAATAGCTTGCCCATATACTAGTTAACAAATTTGAGAGTGGTTATAAGAGCATCAGGATGGAAAGTCCTTACTCTGATTAGGTCATCGTCGGTGAATACAATATGCTTTGAATAATCAATATATCCAGGTCGTCGATGTTTGCTCGCAATGGGCTCGGCCGGATCGATCTGAAATTCCTCTATTAACGCTGTAAGTTTCTTCACTTACACCCTGAGGAAATTCCCCCTAATTGGATTTGTTTTGGAGGCACCATGAATCACTGTGAACTCATGACCCAAACATTCATCTAAGACACTATCTAGCTTCAGGTTTCTCACTAATTCTATGCCCCTATGGATTACCATTGACTCATGCCTCAATTCCTCATCCATTATATTGTTCGGCCTCTAGTCACACATAAGCTATGTTAGAACTTCCTTCTTCTCGACAAAATCTTTGAGGTGCCCAGCCTGAGCCAGTTAATAGAGGTGGGATTTGAGATCTTTAAATTTTTTATTGTTATGGCCGTAATCCTTATGGTATTCGCACCTTAGTTTCGCATTTATTTTCTTAGTATCGCTGATCATCTTCTTGGGCAACTTAAAGTATTATTGACCTCTCATTTTGTAGAATGGTTTGGTGATATCTTTGTTAATGACTTTGAACGCTTTCTTGAAATCTTTTTTCTCAATTTCTTTTTGTTTTTCTTTCTGTTTTTCCTTATTTCTTGTTTGTCCCTTCTTTATCCCCATTCTTGGACTTTTTATGTCGATCTACTTCCTGAGAAACTCTAGCCATTGTGTCTTTAACCTTGGCCTATTTCTCAAACCTTTCCATAAGGTCGTTAATTATAATGGTCTCTCGCTTATTGAGATACTAATAAAGCATAGAGTTGCTCAATAAATCAATCTTGTAGGAAGCCATAACGACTTTCTCGGTGCAATCTTCCACTTTGTTGTACATCTTCCAGTACCTTCTGGCGTACTCGCTAGTGTTTCTTAAGTCTTATTCTTCATCGTGAAAAGCAAATCCACCCGTTTAGGATGGGTACTGCTAGTGATAAACCTAGCCGTAAAGGCCTCGACCAACTACTTAAAAGAGATGATCGACCAACGTTGAAACTTCTCGAACCACTTTTAAGCAGTGTCTCCAAGACTGGAGAGAAATATTCGACACACCAAGCCTTCGTTAGTGTTCCACATAGTCATCTCCTAGTGGAACTGCTTATTGTAATTAGTGGGATGCGCCTTTCGGTCATAGATCTTGAATCACGGGGGAGTAAATTTCTTAGAAGGTTTAAAATCCTTTATGGCTCGACTGAAGGGTAACTTCATACGACAAATAAGGGCTCTTCTCCTAAGCTCCTTGGTCATGCATGCCCCTTGATGGGTTGGGTGTCTATCCACTTCTCTTTTGATGAGATTGTAGAGCTCCCTGCCTCCTATATGCTGATCAGAGTGTGGTCTCCTTCCATGAGACTTTTTACGACCCGAGGACTAGGAGTTCGCGACCTATACTCATGCTTGCGCTTTTTCCTCTAAGACTCCCTTTCTAACTTCTCTAGGCATCGTTAGAGTGTAGTGTTTAGCTCTTGTTGATGCCCGTTGGTGACCTTTTTATCTCGGAGGCGATTTTTATAATTGTTAATAAACCTTGAGAGCTGGTTAGAGCGTTCAAGCTCATCACTCTTAACCGTTCAATCCTCCCGAGGAAGATAATGCGCATGATAGGATTGGCTAACCTTCTAGGATGGAGGAGATAGCTAACGCCCCCCGGTCGTCATAATTGTCATAGTCTAGGGGTAACCCTCCTAGTTATCAAGATTTTGGTGATCCTAATTGGGTGAGTGAGTAAAGAACTCAGATCGTTCCCACAGACTATGCCAATCGTAGGTGATAATTTCCTACTAGTGATGATATTCAATGCATGCAAGTCAAACACGAAATAATATAGTAGAAAAAGATGAGATCACACACACAACACAAGATGTGCGTGGTTCGACAACGTGCATACGTCCACAAAATGCTAGGGTTTATTCTTTATTGCTCGAGAGAACTAGACGGTAGAGCAATGTTTAAAAAGGCAAAAGACGAGGCGTAAGCCTTACCGAAAAGGAAAAAAAAGCAAAACAATATTAAAAAAATACTAATAAAACCATAAAAATAAAATAACAAAGAAATATAAAATAAAACTACAAAAAAAACACCCTTGAGGGCTTTCTCATATAGTTTGACATTTTTTTGTTCCCCCGAGATAACTTAAAAAAAATAGTAATCTGAGAAAATCAATTTTAACATATTGGTTATTTTATAATATGACAATAAATTAATCAATGCAAAATTGTATTGGAAATTTTTTATTTATTTTTATCTTCTTTCACATATTGGTTATTTTATAATATGACAATAAATTAATCAATGCAACTTAATAAGCAAATTTATTAAGAAAACATTGATTTTCAAGCTAAGATTAGAAAAACAACAACTTTATTAAAAAAAATAATAAAACATATCAACCTAAGTTTATTAAAAAAAAAAGCAACCTTTAAAATATATTAGTCTAAGTTAAAGAAAACATATTAATCTAAGTTGAAAACCAAAAATCAGGAACCTTTTTAAAAAAGTCATATAGAAGTTAATTTAGTACCTTTATTTCAAACAAACAATATATTTATAACAAAAATATAGTTTCAAACAAATTTATACACTTATTTCAAACAAATTAGTAAGGAAAAACAAAATTAAGTGCAATTTTAAAACAAAAATAAAATAAAAAAAGAATAAGAGTTAGTAGATTAAAATAACATTTTTTTAAGTTAAGTGCAATTTTAGAAAAATGAAGAACTTAACCTTTAAAAAACAGACTTTGAGATGAAAGAAGAAAAATAGTTTCAAAAAGGCGTGAGACGCATCGAGGCGTAAGCCTCAAATTCAACCCCGAGGCTTAAGCCTCGAGGCGTACACGTTCGCCGTTTTAAACATTGTTGTAGAGTTGTAGTACTGCTCAACGTTATAATGTTGCATGTCCCTCTCATGTGGGGGTGGATTTATATTTATAAGTCAACTTAGGAAAGTCCTAAATCCCGTTCATAGCTATCCCTACGAGTTCAGACCTATCCTTTATCATGATCAGCAGTTAGAATTAATTAAGTTGAATAAGTCTAACCTGTTTTGGAGTCGTCATGTGAGTTGGGGCTTACGTGGCTGGGCTCGTGCCAATATGATTCTTGACCCCACAACATGTATAAAATATTTTATGTATTTGCATATCTATAGAAACAAATGAATTATCCTTGTTTCCTTTTTCTAAAACTTTTTTCAATCAAGCTTGTGAACCAACTAGTCTATAAAAGTACACAAATTCATTTTTAAAATTGAGTTTTCTGAAAAAATAATCAAACCAACAATTTTTAAATGTTGGGTTGTGGTTATATAGTCTTATAGGTTGAGATATGGGAAATCTTTCATTTAGGTTGAAATTCGATTGCAGATAAGGAAAGGGAATTGATTACAAGACATGGAGATGTTTGTTCCAAACCAAAATGACGAGGAGCAGATTATGCTCAAAACCATGTTTGCATATTTATGTTATCAAACAAATGATAGCTTACTACTTTGTCGAAAGAATAATGATATGGACACAAAAATCTTTCCCAAAACCTTTCCCAAAAGTGACGTGGATTCTACTTATTCTCTCACTTACATATTAAATGTTTGCTTGTGGTATGGATCCCTCCACGAAACAAAATGTTATTACCTTTGAAAAAGGTTTTGGGTACGTATTTGGGACTTATTGCAGAATTATCTATATAATACTATAAATGCTATATAAGAGTGAAGTCTCCCTCTTAATTAAGGTGTCCACGTGGCACCTCCTAAATTTTTTGTCCACCTAATTTTTTGAGTTATTTCATTATTTCACTCTTCGATCCTTTCATCTCCTTCCTCGAATCTATACTGCTTTCGTTTCTCTAAACGTCGTTTGGTTTTGCTGCAAATGTTTAATGGAAAAAAACTGAACGGTTTGATTTGTGAATTTGTATAGTCTGCTTTTGCTCACCTTCTTATTCTGAGAAGATAAATAACCCTGGTATAAAGAAAAATGTTTTGGGTCCAAACAACTTCCCCAAATTCTCCCCCAAATAGCATTAAGTGTTATACCTTGTGGTATGGGTACCGCCAAGTCACAACTCATTAATACTATTTGAGAGAGATTTGAGGAATTTATTTGATACCCATTGTACCACTCATGTATAAAAACACGATCCACCCTTTCCTCGGGCACATGCAATCTTTTGAATACTGCTCTCCAATTTCCATGTCATCAATTAAGTCTTGAATCATGGCTTCTTTATAAGGTCCTTATTCTAAACTTTGGGCAAAATAGTTGTTAACACTTAGAACCTTCTATTTCCCCAATTTCAATCCCTACCTTTTCCTTTCCCAGACCATCAAATGGCACCCAAGGCAGAGAAAATGCCCACTGAGGAGAAGAAGAGTACCGTTGCCGAGAAATCCCAGTGGAGAAGAATCCAAAGGCCGGCAAGAAGCTTGGGTGAGCTTTGTATGTTTAGGGTTTTGTAAGATTTGTTTAGGCAATGAACTGGATGTAAGGCAAGTGTGCCTGCTGTTTTTATTGGGAATGAGCTCATTGGAGGTTCGTATGCATTTATTGATATATATATATACATTGATATGCGATATTTTGCAAATATTAATTAATTCGTTTATATTAATAGTTTTGGCCATGTAATTATTTTTCCAGTAGAAAAGAGAGACGAGTGCTATTGTTGGTATGGAATTAACTGTTGATGCTTCAATGCCAAGTTAGTCCATATTACTACATTAGTTCAAAGCATATACTAATTTTGTTCCAACTCAAATGCACTTATATATAGCTTTGCTTCTGGATATTCTAGGACATCTTACATTTTAAGTAAAAAAAAATATCACGCCATATCCTTTTTTTGGGTTGCATTATCACACTACAACAATTCTTACATTTAACTGCGAAATTTTTCGTAGCCAAAAGTATATATTTCGTTGCTGATGATTTTTGGCAACGAAAATTATTTCGTAGAGAGTTCGTGGCTAAAGGCCCGTCGCTGAATGTATATGGCCATAAAATTAAATTTCATTGCCAATTGTTTAGGTCATTTGCCACGAATTTTTTTTGGTGACAAATAGTAATATTTACGCTACAATTTATTTCGTAGATAATTGTTCAACATTTCGTTGCTAAATGACTTCATTTCGTTGCCAATTCTATTAATAAACTAGTGTGTTAGAAGCTTTTAGCTACGAAATTTACAATTTATTTTGTAGCTATTTGTTCAACATTACATTGCTAAATGTCTTCATTTCGTTGTCAATTCTATCAATAAACTAGTGTGTTAGATGCTTTTAACCACGAAATTTGTACCTTCTCACAAGATCTATTGGGTACGAAATTTAATTGTTAAAAAATGATTTTTAATCATTAATTTTTTAGTAATAAACTAAAAAAATCTTAAACCGCACTTTTATTTATCAATTGCATATTTAACTATGAAAACATTTATTTTGGTAACGTAGTGTTTCAATATATATTTTTTTATTTTTAAAATGAATTTTATAGAGTAATGTATACCACCAAATTTAAACAAATTACCATCTAAAAAAACACATTCATCAAGATGCACAAAATAACTAAATTATCATAAACAAAATTAACATTAAGTCACATACATATACATTGTCAAGTCACCTAAACACTAGTTAAGGGACGTAGAAGTCCCACATTTCATCCCCTTACAAACGAAAAATAGTCTTGGTGCAAAAAAATAACTTGAACTAGGTAAATGACTTAGAAGTCTCAGATTTCATTTACAAACGTCAAATGTCCAGAGTTCATGGCGCCCTAAAAATAACTTCTTGTCACGTCAAATCTACAATTAAGAGAATACAATACCATTAGCTAAGATAAAGTAGTATTTGATTTGTCTTTATCATGAAAAAGTTATAACAACGAGCGGAAGTTGATAATTAAAGAGATAATAATCGGCACGGAATTTTTTTCTAAAGTACGTAATTGCAAAACAACGAAAATTTTCAAAGTATGTAATTGCAAAACGATAAAAATATTGCTCCACCATAAAACAAAGTGTAATTTTAAAAAAAATAGCCATAATATCCTTTGTTTATAAGATTATCCACCATGCTTAACAAATAATAAATTGTCCAATAATATTCAAATAGTCTAAATTCATCAAACAAATTCACATATAACATGAAATACAAAATATTCATGCACTGAATTCATATTGTGCCTCAAATAAACAAAGTGTCCATTTAAAATTTTTTTGGACAGAGTCTCCTTTGTTTATTGTACTATCCACCCTATTAAGGATAACAACCAATCCAACAAACAAAGCCCCAAAGCAGCCCTGTAGCAACTGCTACCATAGCAGTTGCCATCACCCATTTTTCACCCTAGATTAAACTATTCAGGTGCACATAAAGGTTGTGATTCATCCCCATAGAAGACCCATATCTACACCCTTATATTTGTGAATGATGGAAATAAAATTGAAAACAAAAAGGCTTTTAGATTATCTCATAAAAGGTTTTTCCTTTCAGTTCTCTCATATTCAAATACAATATCTTATAACGAATTTAGGAATAGAATACACAAAAAAGTGAGAAGAAAAATTCCTTCAAATAAGCTTGCTCGGGCACCGATCTCACTGAAATCTCCACCGTAACTACCATCACGAACACTGACCTCCCTCACATTCAATCTATTCTTGGTTTTTGCCAACCACCTGAAAAAAAACATGACATAATGATCGAAAATAGTTAGTGTTGATGTAAAAAATTAGATAGCTCTAATTATTCAATCACAGATAAATAAAATGAGACAAAAATTTTATAGTGGTTCAGCCTTATAAGAATGGCCTACGTCCACTGTTATGTTATTACTGAGTGTTTTGGGAATTCTCGATTACAAGCTCTATCAAGAAATTCCGGTCCCCTTGAATGAGGGTGATACAAGGTATTTATAGCCCTTAGGCTGTACATGAAAGGGTGTTACATTAAATGATACACATATGAAAGGGTAATTCATTTAATGTTCATCAAACGTGCGCGTCAAGATGGTAAGCATTCAACGAATAGTTAAACTGTTGATTATCTGGCAATTAATGCTGTGGTCGAGGTGCAGCTCGAACCGCCTTAGTTGCTCGTCGTCCAAAAGTTCCTCGGAGCATTGGAGTTCCTCGGAGGATAAGAGTTCCTCGGAGGGTTGGTGTTCTTCGGAGTGAGTATGTTGGTCAGGGAAATAATCTTCCTCCTTGCTATTGTGCCACGTAGATTGACACGTGTCTTCTTATTATTCGTCCACATCAGCCTACTAATTTTGGTGTCAAGAGAAGCCCCCAATGTTTCATATTTCGAACTTTGAGGAGTATGGAACATTCTATCTCGGTATATGGCGATATTAAATGACCTTCTTGGGTTTTAGGAGTCTTTTCTTCGTATTTAAATTTCCTTCCAAATTCGCAGAATCTGCCTTTTTGCATTTTTATAGGTGCTTCGATCTTCGTGCCCTTTTTGTGCTTTTAGCCGCCGGTAGCATAATATTTCCTTTTTGTAATCATTTCTTTCGCCGTTTCCCAAGGCAAGGTATTTAAACTTCAGAGGCAATCCCATCGTCTTCTATCTTTTCAATTTCTGCTTTCGAGTTTGCTAAAGATTTTCTCTCTCTTGTGCGTTCATTTCCTCCTTTGTTTGTCAACAGATCTCCTTTTTCCCTGTAAGCTCTTCTTACTTCTTCTTTTATTCATCATGGTTTACATTATCGAATCTCTTGAGAAGTTTCGCTCTGACTTCTCTATTCCTTCTTGGGTAACTTTGGAGGTTCTTTTTGAGCCTTCAAGTTATTTTGATTTGGCTGAGGGACACTGGTTCCCTATCCTATTTATTGCTGAATGTGGATTTTCTTTTCCACCAAATCCGTTGGGTTTAGAAATCTGTCAATACTTCGACGTTGCCCCAGCAAAAATAGCCCCCAACACATGGAGAATAGCTAATGGGGTATATAGGTTAAATCAAACTCATGGAACTCGTATAGGAATTCCTGAGATTATGTACTATCACAGATGGGCTGTTTTAGACAATGTTTTTTATTTAAAAACTAGGTTTTTGAATAGGGCCTTAGTAGACAACCTCCCTGATGCCAACATGGATTATTTTGAACATGGAGTAGATGTAAAAAATTGGCAACATGCCCCTCTGGTTGGAGATGAAGTATATGAGGGTCCCAAATGCCCTCCATATGGCAATGGGATAGGTTATTTTTAATCTTATTTTATTTTTTGAAATTATGATTCCACTGTGTTTGACAAAATGTATGACTGATATTTCACTATGTTTTTATTTGCAGTTGACAGCAAGAGGAAAACTCCAAAAGAAACAGAAGTTAATATAAAGTATTTAAAACATATATGGAATTTTCATAGAAGAGTTGCAGATGAGCACATAAGGTCTGCTTCATATTTGCTGCAGTATAGGAGCTACACATCATCCTTTACTGCTCGTCCTGTGGTCAGCATTAGTGACCCATTGCCAGCTTCCGAGGAATCTTCACCAGAATCCCATATTCCTCTAAGTCAGAAGATGGGCAAGAGAAGAGTTCCTGCTATCTTCGAGGAGACTTCCTCTTCCGGGGATAGAAAGAGGAACAAAGCTGAAGTCCCAAAGGGGACCAAGAAAATTGATGCTGTTTCTTCTGTTGGTGTTCAGAAGGCTGCCGAGAAGCCTCCAATGGCTCCGAGCAAGAAAAGTACTTCTGTGGAAGTGGTCACCATTTCCCCTACCAAAGGTTCTTTGGCTGAAATTGCTGAAGTACCACTGAGGAGATTAAAGAAATCCTCCTCGTCTAGTTTTTCTGAAACCACTCCTCAGCTCCAAGTTAGTGGAGCTGGTGTTCCTACTATCATTCCCCCGATCTCTGCAATGAGTTCGGTAAAGACTTGGATTATTCCTGAAGTCTAAGGCATCGAGGAAAACATGCCTAGGGATATGATGACATCCCTAGCTACTCGTCACATCGCTTAAGTAAATTTCTTCTTATCTTGAATTCTTATTTTCTTTAATCAATATATGTATCTCGGTACTGACTTATCATTACCTTCTCTTTTTAGCTGGTGAGTTGTTTTAACACCATTGTGAAGAAAGATGAAGCGCTCAAGGCTTCAAGCTCCTCGTCTGGAGTAGAGGATGCATTCCAGGGTTTGGCCCAATCTCTGAAGGAATCTCATCAGAAGTACGACGAGGATAAAGGTGTATGGGAGAAGAAATTGGCTGCATCTGAAGCAGAAAATGTGCAGTTTAAAAACAAGGTGAAGGACTTGGAGAGGGAGAACAAGAAATACTCCGAGAAGCTCACTACTTTCGGGGAGCTTGAAAATAAGCTGAAATCAGCTGAGGAAGAGATGACATTTCTGCGCGAAGAAAATCGTCAGAAGGAGGAGTTGGAGGCCAAGCTGAAAGCCTCCGAGGACCTTCTATCCGAGAAGCTCTCCTCGGAGAAGATGAAGAGAAAAATAGCTATTAAGAAATCCTTTTGAACTGGTTGGGATAGAGGATGGGATAGGGGGGTAGCAGCAATGATGACCCAGGTGAATTATGGAAGTTTGAAATTCTTCCATGATGGTTGGGTTGCTGTCTTGCAGGAATTGAAGGTGAGCGAGGACTCCGAGCTATTTCAACAAATTCTCCCTGGTCCTCCTCCAGTTATTGAAGACGAAGATGAAGACGACGTTGTATCTGAAGAATCTTCAATGATTGTGGGTGATCAGATCCATGCTCCTCAACCCAACCAAACATCTGCTGAGGAGATTTATTCTTTGCCTGCTCCTCTTGAACAAATCCCAACTCCAGCCGATCAAATCAGTGTTCCCACCTAGCAACCAAGCTCCTCATCCCAGCATCCCGAGAAAGTCTTGGGAGACAAGGAAAAGGTGTGAAGTTGTTCGATAATATCTTTCTGTTTTTATCCTTACATGTACTTTGTATCTCAGATCTTTGTAACTTTTGCCTTATGATCTAATAAAATTTGAGTTCTTTCTTTCCATATGATTGTCTCTTCTTTATCTGCACTCTGTATTGATCTTCTTTTTCTTTCTCTGTTAGTTTCTGGATAGGATGGATCTTTTGTCTGCTAACGACACAAAGTTGATGCATCAATGCCATGAGTATTATAAAGCTGGTCACACAGACCTCAGTACATCCGAAATTGCCGATATCCTTGGTCATGGTGCTTCAGAACAAGCAATTGAAGCTTATTGGTACCTGAAGGACTTACTTGATAGAGTAGTGGCCAATAACGTGGCCTATTATGATATGATTGAGGAGCTTCAATATACTCTAGAAGATCTCAAGGATCAGTACAGGGAGTCAAATGCCTTATTACATGAGGGGTATGAAAAGAAATATCAACAGCTTTCTGCCGAGAAGGGCTATGACAAACTCATTGCTGAGTATGATGTCAGGGAGAGGACCCTAAAAGGTGAAGTTGAGGCCTGCAGACAGATCGCCGAGCTGCTGGAACAAGAGAACAATAATTTGCAGACAGAGTTGGCACAGTATAAGTCTGCAGCTTCATCTTCCACTGCCTTGGTACCAGTCTCCGACGAAGGGTTCTCATTCTTAGAGGTTGAGAATGCCAAATTAAGGCAAGAATTGGATACTTTAAGAAAATCTGGTATTTCTGCTACTGCTCGGGGACGAGGAAGAGGTTCTCGTGGGCGAGGAAGAGCTGCCCAGGATGTTAACGAGGAACGAAGCACTCCAGCTGCTCGGGGTCGATCAAGAACTCCTCGTAGTATTGAAGAAGCTCGTACTCTGTCAACATTGGAAACTCAAGCGTACCAGTTGAACGCAAAAGATCGGGCTTTGTCTGAAATGTCCAAGAAAATCCTGACTTTGGAAGATCAACTTACTGCGACGAAGTCTGCTTTGAATAATAAGGATGTTTTTGCCAGGAACCTTCATGAGAAGTTAGAAAGATTAACTTTCCAATTCCATAAACAACCTCGCGAATTCTGGAATGCAGGCTATAATGAGGCCCTTTATCACTTGGATGCTCGCATTGAAAATGCCAATAATGAAGGTTATAAGCAAGGTTGGTTGAATGCCCTGGGTGTATTAAAACTAGAGCGGGGCCATTATTTATGGGATTATCATGCTCCTGGGCTACTAGACTTGCCTGTACCACCTTATAAATTGGACATGGAATGGATCCCTACTCGTGCCATTCCTCGGAGCTTAATTTCAAAATATCTTGGTGACTATAATCTTCATTCTCAGAATGAAGTATCTCATCCCGAGCATCTATTGGATACTCCTTCAGTAATGAATGTCAGAATGTTGAAGGACTTGAATTTTATCAATTCTCCTCAGACCTTAAATGATCCTCCTGCTGGCGAGGAACCTATTTCAAAAGCTGAAGGAAAGAAACCAATAGAATAGGAATTTCAATGTAATAGTTATTATACATGTAATTTGTAATTTGTTTTGAATTTTAATGAAAGACTTTCATTTTCTATTTGCAAATCTGTATTGCTATTATTTTGTACTTGTCTAACACTTTTATATTTGTGATTGCATAACAATTCTTTGTGGTTCATTGACCAATCTAGTAATTACAAGTCTCAAAAATGTTGCTCGATCACTTAATAACAAAGTAATGAGTATAAAAAATGTTAAAATTTCTTACAACCAACCAAGGTTGTTTAAATTGAGCTCGTCGACCAATTATAGTTAATGGGTTTTTATCCCTGACCAGCTATACTTGGTAAATTTTTTCTTTTTCAATAAATGTGCCCGACCAACCAAGGTCAAGATTTTTCCTCGTCGACCAACTACAATTAGTGGGTTTTTATCCCCGACCAACTATACTTGGTTCAGTTTGGAATATTTGTTCTTCGATGAACTTTTATGTAATAAACTTACTTTTCGACCAACATAAATTGGCATTTGAGAGTTTGTTTTCAAGCCAACCGTGATTGGCATTTTTAAGAAATGTTATTCTCGCCCTTTTACCAACCGGATTTGGTCATGGGTTTGAACTATCATGCCCACTAATTATTTTACCAACTGAAGTTGATCACATTAGTGAACGCCTCCTAACCAAAGGAGTATAGTTTGTTCTCGTTATTTTACCAACCGAAGTTGATCACGCTTGAACTATCAGTGTCCACTAGTTATTTTACCAACCTGAGTTGGTCACGCTAGTGTATGCCTCCTAACCAAAGGAGTATAGTTTGTTCTCGCCCTTTTACCAACCGGAGTTGGTCGTGGGTCTGAACTATCGTCTTCGTCTTCTTTTTGCTATCGAGCAGCGTAGTGTACAACACTAGTATTCCCCGAAAAACTTTCAATAAAAGGAGAGAAGATGGTGAAACATCATTGTTTTATTCATATTGATAGATTTGCTTTACATTTTACATTACTGATAATACTTGCGTAGGTGTTCAGCATTCCATGCATTCTTGAATTCCTCTCCTTTTAGAGTTGCTATTCGGTAAGTTCCTGGTCGAACAACTTCTGTAACTCGGTAAGGTCCATGCCAATTTGGTTCCAATTTATTGTGCTTCTAAATGACCTTCTTTAGCACGTAATCTCCTTCTTTTAAATCGCATTTCTTCACCCTCTTGTTGTAAAACAGAGCTGTCCGTTGTTGATATGCAGCATTCCTTATGGCTACTTCTTCTCTAACCTCCTCTAGCATGTCCAAATCCAATCTTCTCATTAAGTCACTGACTGGGGAATTGAAATTCAGGACTCTATGTGTTGGGAGACCCAACTCAGCAGGTATTACAGCCTCACTTCCAAATGCCAGCATATATGGTGATTCTCCAGTTGCTGCTCGGGGAGTTGTTCGGTAAGCCCACAATACTGACTGTAGCTCATTAATCCAATTTGCTTTGGCCTCATTTAACCTCTTCTTCAAACCATTTAATAATGTTCTGTTCGTCACTTCAGTCTGTCCGTTGCTTTGAGGATGGCCTGGTGCTGAATGAACCTTCAAAATGTTGACTGATGACAATAGGCGGCAAACTCCTCGTTATCAAATTGTGTTCCATGGTCTGTGATGAAGGAATGAGGGAGACCATATCGGCAGATGATGTTCTTCCAAACGAATTGGTACACCTTCTCGTACGTCATATCAATAAGTGGCTCAGCTTCTACCCACTTAGTAAAATAATCCACTGCCACGACGAGGTACTTGAATCTTCCTCGGGTCGTTGGCAGGGGTCCAACCAAATCCATTCCCCACATGGAAAAAGGACAAGGAGAAGTTATGGGTGCCAACAATGCTTGCGGAGTTCATCGGATGGAGGAAAAACGTTGGCATTTATCACATTTCTTAGCATAGGCTATACAATCAGCCCTCATTATTGGCCAGTAATATCCTTGCGTCATCACCCTTTGCAAGAGTGTTCGACCTGCTACATGGGCTCCACATGACCCTTTATGGATCTCTTCAATCAATTCTTTCACCTCGGAGGGATGTACACATCTTTGCAAACCTGCCATAATTCCTCGTCTATACAAAACACCATTAGTTAGTACATACCGAGCAGCTTTGAACTTCAATTTCTTGGCAGCGAGCTTATCCTCTGGCAATTCTCCTTCCTCGACATATGCCCTGATGGGATCCATCCAAGATGGTCCTAAATCAAGAGTAATAATATTCATCGTCAGGTCTTCATCTATGCTTCGACTTTCTAACACCTCAATTGGTATCGTTCTTCGCAACTCGGTACGAGTAGCTGATGCTAGTCGGGCCAGTGCGTCTGCTTGTGCATTCTCCATTCTTGGTATTCTGATCAACTGAATGGCATCAAATTCTGCCAATAAATCCATCGCCTTTGCATGATACTTGATCATTAATTCTCCTTTAACTGCATACGTTCCTATTATCTGATTCACAATTAATTGAGAATCACTGAATACCATCACTTGTTGTGCTTCCATAATCTTTGCTAAATTAAGACCTGCTATCATCGCCTCATATTCAGCCTCATTATTGGAAGCTTTGAATTGGAATCGCAGGGCGTATTCCACGTCGATCTCGTCTGGAGTGCTCAGAACTATTCCAGCGCCACATCCTGTAGTGCAAGATGAGCCATCTACATATAACCTCCATATAGGTAACTCGTCTTCAAATTTCTTATCTGACAGAGTTCCTCGGTGAAATATCTGCTGTTTTCTTTCATCTTCCCCCGATATTTTTTGCTCCTCATCGACCATCTCTTCTCGCCCTTTTACCAACCGGAGTTGGTCTGGGTTTGAAATTGATGATCTTTCTACATCCACGAGCCCTTTTACCAACCGGAGTTGGTCTGGACTTATGTCTGTTGATCCTGTAACATCCACAGGTTGGTCAGCGAGCAACTTTTGTTCCTCGGGGGTATCAGGATGTGTAAACTTTGCTACAGCTTGCCCTTATAAGGATGAATTGGGTTCATACACAATATCATATTCACCGAGCTCTATTGCCCAGTACATCAATCTCCCTGACTTTTTTGGCTTATGAAGGGCTTGTCTCAATGGCATGTCGGTATACGCGATGATGGTATGGGCCTTGAAATATGGCCTCATTCTTCTACTTGCTTCAATTAATGCCAATGCCAATTTTTCCAACTTTGGGTACCTGATCTCTGCACCTCGGAAAGCCTTACTTGTGTAATAAATTAGCTTCTGGACTCCATTCTCCAATCTGATCAATGCCGAACTGACTGCATTTTCTGATACTGCCAGGTATAAGTACAACTTTTCACCCATCACTGGTTTGGACAGCAATGGAGGTGTTCCCAGATATTTCTTCAAATCTTGAAAGGCTTTTTCACATTCATCATTCCACTCGAAAGTTTTTCGGAGTGTTTTGAAGAATGGAAGGCACCTATCAGTTGCTCGAGATATAAATCTATTGAGCGCTGCAACTCATCCTGTAAGACAATGCACTTCTTTCTTCGTCGTTGGATATCGCAATCCTAAAAGAGCTTTGATCTTTGCTGGATTTGCCTCAATGTCTCGTTGGTTGACGATGTACCCGAGGAACATTCCTTCTCGTACTCCAAAGGTGCACTTCGTCGGGTTGAGCTTCATCTGATATTTATCCAGTTGATCAAAGGTCTGACCTAAGTCAACTAGATGCTCAACAGCTTTCTTGCTCTTTGTCAGCATATCGTCGACATATACTTCCATGTTGCAACTGATTTGTTCGGCAAAAACCTTGTTCATCAGCCGCTGATATGTCTCTCCTGCATTTTTCAAACCAAAAGTCATAACATTATAACAATAAGTTCCCCTAGGAGTAATAAAAGAAGTGCTTTCCCTGTCTTCAGGTTTCATTTTGATCTGGTTATAACCGGAGTAAGCATCCATGAAGCTGAGCAGCTCGTGCCCTGAGGTAGCATCCACTAGTTGGTCAATTCTGGGCAATGGGAAGTGATCCTTTGGGCAGGCCTTGTTGAGATCAGTGAAATCAACACACATTCTCCATTTATTGTTTTTCTTCTTTACCATCACCACATTTGCCAACCAGTCTGGATACTTCACATCTTCAATGAATTGGGCTTTCTGGAGCGTGTCGACTTCCTCTTGAATAACTTGATTCTTCTCGGGGCTAAATACCCTTCTTCTCTACTTTACAGGCTTGATCTCCTTATTCGCATTGAGTTCATGGCATAAGAAGTTTGGATCTATTCCTGGCATGTCTTCATGACTCCATGCAAAAGTTTTCTTTCTGTCTCTCAAGAAAGCTATCAATTCCTGTTTTATTGAAACATCCAACGATGAACCTATCTGGGTTACTCGTTCAGGGTGCTCGTCGTCCAGAATAACATTTTCTGTAGATTCCACCGCCTGTCCTTTTACCAATTGGGATTCATCTCTAGGATCCAGTGTTTCAATTTCTGTACCTTCATCCACCTGGTAGGTAGTAGTCTTTTTCCTTGATTCCTCAGGCTCCTCTTGCTCGGTAGACGAATAATAGCATTCTCGAGCGACTTTTTGATCACCTTTCACAACTCCCACTCCAAAATTTATTGGGAATTTTAAACACTGATGTACTGTAGATGGGACTGCTTCGAACTTCTTTAAACCAACTCTTCCCATGATGATGTTGTAAGCTGACTGCGCATTTTTATCCATCACAAAGAAGCGTATTCTTTCTGTTCGGCAAGCAGGCCAAGTTCCAATGAATATATCCAACTTGATCGTTCCAAGTGGAAAAACTTTCTCTCCAGCAAAACCCAGAAGGGGTCTGTGATAAGGTTCCAATTGAGATAATTTCAAATTCAAGCTGTCAAAGCATGAATAGTACATGATGTCTGTCGAACTACCATTATCTACCCACACCCTTGAAATCACTACTTCTTTCATCCTCATTTTGATCACCAAAGGGTCATCGTGAGGGTAAAGAACACCTGCCAGGTCATTTTTTGAAAAGTCAATAACCAACTTCTCTTTGTTAACCTTCCTCGGAAGATCTTCCTCGGCCAAATTTATTCGTTGAATGTATGAGCAAGCTTATGCCTCTCCGAGGTAAGCTTTTCTTTCTGCAGTAAGGTCTCCTCCTCATGCATCTCCTCCTGTAATGACATTACAATCAAATGATCCAAAACGTATGGCAAATATCTCTCGTTCTGGCTGCCTTGGCTTCTTGGGAAGATCGGGGTCTTCATCTGGATCATC
Source organism: Sambucus nigra (assembly GCA_949130495.1). NCBI lineage: Eukaryota > Viridiplantae > Streptophyta > Magnoliopsida > Dipsacales > Adoxaceae > Sambucus > Sambucus nigra. The sequence continues at coordinate 408,527,480 of OX422207.1, forward strand.
TTCATGGTCTCTCTTCTTTTTCTCCTCTGCTCAGCGAGGAGATCTAGACCTCTCTCTAGTTCGATCATTATTTCTTCTTTCGCCTCCCCGATCAACGTACTTTGCTAGTTTCCCTCTTCGGATGAGCGTTTCAATCTCATTCTGAAGAGCTATGCAATTTTTTGTCATATGGCCGTGATACTTATGGAACTCACAATATTTATCCATGTTCCTCTGTTCGGGGTCTGACCTCAGTTTCTTTGGCCACTTTACTTCCTCGTTATTCTTGATTTCTTCCAAGACATGATTAATACCCATTTTCAAAGGAGTATAATTATCGAATTTCTTCAGGACTTCCCATGATGACCTATTATTCTTGGAATGCTTGTCACCGCCATTGACCTTATGCTGTTTCTTCTTGGATTTGTCGTCTTCCACCTTGGTTTCTTTATCCATATTCTTCTTCGCAGCCATAGCCTCCTCGACATTCATGATTTTGGCCGCTTTTGCCATCAACTCTGACATAGTTTTAGGTGGATCTTTCGACAAAGTGTAATACAACTTATTAGGCAACAACCCACTCATCAAGGCGGTGATTGCTGTCTTCTCCTCATAATCTATGACTTCCAGCTTCTCGTTATTGAAACGAGTTATGTAATCTCTAGTACTCTCACCAGATTTTTGTCTAACACTTAACAAGTGTGCTACTCGTTTTACTAGTTTTGCTCAAAAACAGAAATTGCCGATGAACAACTCGGCCAACTGAAAGAAATTTGAAATCTTACCCCGAGGAAGATTTTTGTACCATATCTAGGCAGCTCCAGTAAGAGTTCCTGAGAATGCTATGCATCTCATCTCGTCGGGGACGGCATAGATGTCGGCAGCAGCTTGATATTGCTCTATGTGTAAAACAGGATCTGTCTTTCCATCATATTTGGGGGTCACCATAGGTGCTTTAAACTTTGACGGGGTAGGAAAACCTACAATGGCTTGGACAAAAGGTGTCCCTTGAACAAAAGTTCGTTGTAAGGGATTCTTCGCCTTAGCCATTTCTCCCAATCTATCCTCCAAGCGCTGAATTGAACCCTTCCACGCATCGTTTCCTTCCTCGGGCTTATTAGTTCGAGCAATTGATTGTTCGGATGTAGCTTCCTGAGATCTATCTTGACGAGCAATTGGTCATGATTGTGCTGATCCTTCTCTTAGATCTGATGATCGTCGAAAACTCCTCGACATGGTCTTAAGTGGACTCTTATTCCTCCTAGGGCCTAATCGACTAAAAGGAGACACCCTACTCAGTCTTTCTAAGGCACTGGATCTTTCTGGAGAGAGAGTGATACGTTGATCAGTATCTGTAGCCCTTATTGACGAAGTTCGCCCAGGTTGATAAGAGAAATCATCAGACTCCTCATTACGATATAACTCAGTACGTCTGGATCGTGAAGAAAGTAAATAAGTTTGCCTCAGACCGCTTCGCTGTCCTGAATGGGCAGGTGCACCGCTATAAAGGGTTTGTATGAGTTGCCTCATTGTGTCTTGCATGGCGGTTTGTCCTTGAGCCAGATTCGTCATAATCCCGGCCAGATTTGGAGGTGCAGAGGGATTTGGGGGATTTTCGGCATTTCTAGCGTTTCGATTGCTAGATTCTGGATTATCCGCCATTGATGATGAATGATTTTTGGTGAAAAACGATAATAACAATCGTTCCCACAGACGGCGCCAATCTGTTGATGTAAAAAATTAGATAGCTCTAATTATTCAATCACAGATAAATAAAATGAGACAAAAATTTTATAGTGGTTCAGCCTTATAAGAATGGCCTACGTCCACTGTTATGTTATTGCTGAGTGTTTTGGGAATTCTCGATTACAAGCTCTATCAAGAAATTCCGGTCCCCTTGAATGAGGGTGATACAAGGTATTTATAGCCCTTAGGCTGTACATGAAAGGGTGTTACATTAAATGATACACATATGAAAGGGTAATTCATTTAATGTTCATCAAACGTGCGCGTCAAGATGGTAAGCATTCAACGAATAGTTAAACTGTTGATTATCTGGCAATTAATGCTGTGGTCGAGGTGCAGCTCGAACCGCCTTAGTTGCTCGTCGTCCAAAAGTTCCTCGGAGCATTGGAGTTCCTCGGAGGATAAGAGTTCCTCGGAGGGTTGGTGTTCTTCGGAGTGAGTATGTTGGTCAGGGAAATAATCTTCCTCGTTGCTATTGTGCCACGTAGATTGACACGTGTCTTCTTATTATTCGTCCACATCAGCCTACTAATTTTGGTGTCAAGAGAAGCCCCCAATGTTTCATATTTCGAACTTTGAGGAGTATGGAACATTCTATCTCGGTATATGGCGATATTAAATGACCTTCTTAGGTTTTAGGAGTCTTTTCTTCGTATTTAAATTTCCTTCCAAATTCGCAGAATCTGCCTTTTTGCATTTTTATAGGTGCTTCGATCTTCGTGCCCTTTTTGTCCTTTTAGCCGCCGGTAGCGTAATATTTCCTTTTTGTAATCATTTCTTTCGCCGTTTCCCAAGGCAAGGTATTTAAACTTCAGAGGCAATCCCATCGTCTTCTACCTTTTCAATTTCTGCTTTCGAGTTTGCTAAAGCTTTTCTCTCTCTTGTGCGTTCATTTCCTCCTTCGTTTGTCAACAGATCTCCTTTTTCCCTGTAAGCTCTTCTTACTTCTTCTTTTATTCATCATGGTTTACATTATCGAATCTCTTGAGAAGTTTCGCTCTGACTTCTCTATTCCTTCTTGGGTAACTTTGGAGGTTCTTTCTGAGCCTTCAAGTTATTTTGATTTGGCTGAGGGACACTGGTTCCCTATCCTATTTATTGCTGAATGTGGATTTTCTTTTCCACCAAATCCGTTGGGTTTAGAAATCTGTCAATACTTCGACGTTGTCCCTGCAAAAATAGCCCCCAACACATGGAGAATAGTTAATGGGGTATATAGGTTAAATCAAACTCATGGAACTCGTATAGGAATTCCTGAGATTATGTACTATTACAGATGGGCTGTTTTAGACAATGTTTTTTATTTAAAAACTAGGTTTTTGAATAGGGCCTTAGTAGACAACCTCCCTGATGCCAACATGGATTATTTTGAACATGGAGTAGTTGTAAAAAATTGGCAACATGCCCCTCTGGTTGGAGATGAAGTATATGAGGGTCCCAAATGCCCTCCATATGGCAATGGGATAGGTTATTTTTAATCTTATTTTGTTTTTTGAAATTATGATTCCACTGTGTTTGACAAAATGTATGACTGATATTTCACTATGTTTTTATTTGCAGTTGACAGCAAGAGGAAAACTCCAAAAGAAATAGAAGTTAATATAAAGTATTTAAAACATATATGGAATTTGCATAGAAGAGTTGCAGATGAACACATAAGGTCTGCTTCATATTTGCTGCAGTATAGGAGCTACACATCATCCTTTACTGCTCGTCCTGTGGTCAGCATTAGTGACCCATTGCCAGCTTCCGAGGAATCTTCACCAGAATCCCATATTCCTCTAAGTCAGAAGATGGGCAAGAGAAGAGTTCCTGCTATCTTCGAGGAGACTTCCTCTTCCGGGGATGGAAAGAGGAACAAAGATGAAGTCCCAAAGGGGACCAAGAAAATTGATGCTGTTCCTTCTGTTGGTGTTCAGAAGGCTGCCGAGAAGCCTCCAATGGCTCCGAGCAAGAAAAGTACTTCTGTGGAAGTGGTCACCATTTCCCCTACCAAAGGTTCTTTGGCTGAAATTGCTGAAGTACCACTGTTTAGTCTGATTATACTAATCTCAACACTCGATATCAATGAAACCTTATAATTGATGAATTTTGTGCAGAATTAAAATAGCACAACTCAAATTAATAAAATATCAGAATTGTTACATTTATCACGATCCGAAAATAAACATAGATATGTATGTATTATATATATTTATTATTATAATGTATTATATACATACATATCAAATCAATAAAATAATGTTTAGTATTTATTTATGCAGATTATGTTGTTTTGATAGAGTACTAAACTCTTTTGATTCTGCATAATTCATAATCTGTTTATGCCTTTTACTTATTTATGAAGATTATACTAAGTGTTTATTATGTAAAAAAATATTATGTAATGAAATGGTTTGATTATGTTTATGGCTTTTGTTGTAATGATATAAAAAATGGCTTGATTATGTTTATGCCTATTGTTGTAATGATATCAGAAAATGACTTATAACGTTTATGGTTTACAGCTAAAGTGTTTGATTATGTTTATGCCTTCTGATGTAATGATATCAGAAATGGTTTGCAACTGAAGTGTTTGCAATTCAGATTCATGAGGACTAAATGACTGTGAAACCAAATCCACTAGCATTAACTATGTATGAATTACTAATTATTAACTGAGTATAAATTCAGATTGTTGAGTATTAAATGAGGATTAACTCAAGATGATTATGCAAATTGAGCCTTTAAAATGCCAAGTCAGTAATATAGTGAGTATGCAAACTGATGCCAAGTAAGTAATATGCTGAATATATAAACTGATGATGAGTATCATACTGATGCTTAGTAGAAACTGAATACGAGTAATACAGATTGAACATGAGTAATTGCAATTGATGTTTAGTATGATTAGTATGCTTAGTATTCACTGAATTTTTTCATTAATAATATGCTCAATTTTTTCTCAGCGTTAATTGAGCATTATTATTTATGTCCATATATGAAATGATTTTAAGAGATGGCCCAAAAAATAGTCAACATTCCATTTCGCCCACCTAAAGTAACTTCTCCAATTGATATTGAAGCACCTAAAGTAATTGCTCTGATTAATATAAACATTAATTATTCTTAGAAGAAATAGGATTCAGATGGGGAAAGGATACAACCATAAGAGCCTCAAAAATGAAATTGGGACTGTTGGGGGTGAGTATACAAATATGCAAACATGCCCATTGACAGCTCACATTCGTCCCCTACCATTCCAAGTGCCTTGCAAACCTTAATTCTGCAGTTTGATAGTGATGGTTGTGGTGATGGTTGATATAACCTACGATATGGAGGTGACTTCCTCAATCCCACCAGCCAAAATGTTCAAGGCCTTTGTCCTTAATGCTGACAACCTCATCCCCAAGATCATTCCACAAGGTATTAAGAGTGTTGAAATTATTGAAGGTGTTGGAACCATCGAGTTAGTCTGTTTTGGTGAAGGTACATATTTACACCGTTGCACTGTATTTCCTTTGAGGTCTCCTGATATTAAAACTATACTTATATTTCATAATCATATAACTTATACACTCCAAAAATGTGAAGTAATATTTTCTCATGATATGCAGGCAGTCAATTGAAGAGAGCAAATCACCGGGTTGATGGGATTGACACGGAGAATTTCAGCTACAGTTACAGTATCATCGAAGGTGACGCTTTAATGGACGTAATGGAATCAATCTCTTACCATATTAAATTTGAACCATGTGATGGAGGATATGTATGCAAGAACAGAAGCATCTATAACACCAAAGGTGACTTCCAAATCACAGAAGAGAAAATTAAGGGTGGGAAAGATAAGGCTATGGGAATGTTCAAGGCTGTTGAGGCCTACCTCTTGGAAAATCCTGATGCTATGCCACTTCAGGGCACATACTTGGTACATGATTAAAAATGGGCATAAGCTTTGTCTTGGCGGCTTTTATTTAATAAGTGGACTTCGAGTCCCATATCTTCCCTACTTTACCCCTGCTACCTGCCAATCCACCTTACTCGTGCTACCTTACCCCTGCTACCTGCCAATCCACAAACCTTCCAACCACTTCTACCTGCCAATCCACCTTACCCCTGCTACCTCCCAATCCATCTTACCCCTGCTTTATCGGTTTATGACTCGAACCCCAATGCTATCTCGTCTTCCCATCAAAACTCTTAATTTGGGACATTCAAAATAGAGATTTGGAATTGTAATTCGGGGCAGAGAGGGTACTAATCATGGTTTAAAGTAACATTACGAGGGTATGTTTTTGTTGTTCAAATATTATAATCTTTTTCGGAAATACACTAGAAACAGTGTTAATTTTGAAAATGCTAAAAAAGGATACATTGAGAACTTTTTTTTTTTTTTTGTAAAATAATTTGCGGTCACACCATGCACAATACATGGACATCTCATGTTCACCATGTATAATACAATGACATCTCATGTTCACAATGATATCCCAAGTTGTATCCACCCGTGACATGATACAACCACCCAAATAAATCATTTATTAGTTGATGACCCTCGCCAGAGCACCTTCCATGCTGCAAACTCCGATGAACTCCTTAGCAGGTTCTCTCCAGTCACTGGCCAGGCGGCCACCACCGCGACACCCAGCTAAAGCCTACCCCCCGATCCAAAAAGGCACAATAGGGCACCATCACATCAAATCCCATCGTATTCCACTATAATAATGTAAAATGCTTCTCTATTCTCTCATTACAGATATTAGACCGTGCTCGGGTGTTATGTAATAGAAGAAACAAAAACCAATAGCATGCCATTCTTTCTTCTTACAACATAATGGTAAATGAAAAACAAAAACATTCAAAAATTAAAACGTGTAAAGGAACACATTATATGCGTCAAACAAGAAATTTTATTAAAAGGCCAAATAGTAAATTGTGCAGGAAATAAATGAAGCCCGAAATAATAAAACTGAAAAAATAATAGTACTACATCAATCCCATTGTCACTCTATCTCACTTCAAAGTTAATTTATCGAGTTGCCATTTACACATTCAATCTATATCACTATCACCATCCACTGTAAGTATGAGATTTTCCACATTGTCATAGCATTCAATAAGTGTTTCGTCTTCATCATCGACGTATTCATGGAAAAAGTTGTTTTCTTAAGATATTACTCCTGTGTCTACATCTACAATTCTATCATCAATAGTGTCCGCATCTAAATCATTTGTGTGCAACTAGTCGACATTATCTTGGATAACTTCAACAACCTCTGATGAAGCATAAGCATTTTCCTAGTACACAAAATCGTCCACCTCTGCAACACCTATGTCCACTTGTTCTACCCCTAGATCATACAAATGTATGTGTTGGAATTCCTGAACGACTTGCCAATTTTTGCCCAACTTTGTGTCATTGAGATAAAACACTTGTTTTGCTTGAATTTTTAGCGCACAAGGATCATTCTTATACCACCTACAATTAACATTTATGCTTGGAAAGTGATCATCGATTTGTATTAATGATTTCTTCTTTTTGTCGGCTTCAAACCAGTCACACTAAAAAGGAGGACTCAATTTCACTTGATATAACTCAATAACATTTGTCAAAACACCATAAAAGTTAATTTCTTCATCATTATGATCCCCTTTAAAAACTAAACCGCTATTTTGACTTCTCATGCGATTGTCACGATCCCTAGTGTGAATTCTAACTCCATTAACTATGCAACTTTTATACTTCTTCTCTCGAATGTCAGGACTGTGACACCCCGACTAATTAAATACCGGGTAGATACTCCTTTATTAAATTAATTCAAAATGCCAAGTTGGTCCAGTTAATAGCACCACAGTCGAAAACATTTTAATGATTACTAACCACCTAGTATTTAAAAAGTAAGTTGCCAAATTTTAATTTAAGTCTGAATAACATGCAACAAGTGTAATGAAGAATAATAACCCCATTCACCATAAAGAAATAAATAGAATAACCATCACATAACGTAAATAAAGTCTGGAGGAAAAACTCCTCACTACAAATCCCACAACTGAAATAACTAAACTGAACTGAATCAATACATGACAAAGTCTGAAAACTGAAATGGAAAGATGTCTCTAAAAGAAATGGGCAACATGCCCTACAACTGATAAATACTGAATCAGGAATCCAAACGATAGAAGCATCTAAAAGCAAATCCCTGTAGCTTCCACAAACAGCTACAGCTCGTCACCTGAATGAGTATCCTATGCATGGTGTCCTTGTGGCTGGGCACCTAAAATGGTTTTACAAGAAAAATAGATTTGAAAGCAAACGGGTCAGAGCCCGAATGTGGAGATATTTTAAAAACCTGCAAGTGCTTTAAAAACATTTAAAACATTAAATGCAAAGTACAAGTTAAGACGTGCACTCACATGATATTCTCACCTCTCGTCTAACTGTGCACTCCTAACGTAAGTACCCATCTACAACGACACAAACCACTAGCTAAGGGACATCATATCTAGCTAGACTGTCATAGGTCCTACCCTTATTACTTGGTTCTATTAACATTATAACGCTCGTAATTAAATAGGGGTTTAATGTAAACTCAGATGCTCAATATGCAATATATTTCACTATCAGCTAACCCGTTATGTTTTTCTCGAAACAATACCGTAATTATATTCACAACATTAACATGAAGATTCCCATTAATTAAGTGTATATTATTCACATCATAAATATACAATACAAGCACCCCGAGAACTAAGCTGCGGTGCACACATACTCTGCTATCCATCCCAGTACATCACGTACATAAGGATTACATATTGCGAATCTCTCAGGAATAGTTCACAAATAACAACATCACAAATAATGGAGGCGAACACAGTCACATCACATGGGTCACGCACATACCTACGCTCCCATGATCAGCGGACTTATTAATATCCCAATAAGTCTTTCTATGACCTATGTTCATCAAGGTAACCAGTCTAAATCCGGGCAACACAAGGATTAGAGGGCCCTAAGCGAACGCAAACCTCCCGTGATAGCAAGTATGGTAGGTATGTCATACACACAATTCATATACCAATACTAAGTAAACACACGTCTTTGTAATCCCGTAATTTAATTGTAGTACTATTCTCATTCTAGTACCAATATATAATTTACACACTTTATACGATTCCGGTTTATAATCATACGCGCCCTAATTTATTCTCACGTCGTAGTAGACACTCACGTCTCAACCCAAACGGTTCATTGATTTAAATCACTCGTATATAATTTACTCCTCATAATAACCCAAAAGTCCCAAATCTATCAATACATCATCAACGGAATGTTATCTCTACCCTCGAACAAGTTTACGGGACTCCGAAAATCAAAATAGGCCAAAAAGGCCTAAACTGCCAGCTCGTTAGAAGTCTCGTTCGAACGAGGCTGTTCGAACGAGATTCCAGTTCGTTCGAACGAACTGTACCTTCTAACGACATCTTGTTCGAACGAATGTATCGAACGAAATACAGTTCGTTCGAACGAAGGTATCAAACGAAGTCTCCCCTCGTTAGAAGCGACTGGTCAACTCGTTAGAAGCTCGTTCGAACGAGCTCGTTCGAACGACCTGGGAAGGTCTTCTAACGAGAGACCAGTTTCGGCCCAGAAATTTTTGGTTACGTTTTTCATCAATTCTTACTCCTCAAATCTCCTCTAAAATTCGTTCCAACAATGTTTTAAGTTCTCTAATCATCCTAAAACATGCTAAGGTCATACCCTAACATCTTTTAAGGAATTAATACATCCTAAACATCATTAAATCACAAGTTTCTACATTTTTCCCTAATTTTCTTCAAGATCATAAACCCTAGATTTTTATCATCATAAATTTCCAGAATTTAATCCGTTGTTACATCACATAAATATGAAATCTCTTAATTCAATCTTCAAACAACGTTTCTACATGCAAACCTATACCCAAAATTAAACTAATAACTTCCAATTTCATGGGTTTTCCTTTAACTCTTAAATAAGATTGATTATCAAGATTTCTAACATGGAAGAAGCATTCACTGCATAAAGAATGTAATTTAAATCACTTGCCTTGAGTTTATTTCTGATTTTGATGTTGATTTCCTCTCTCTTTCTGCAGAATTCCCTCTCTCTCTCTTTCTCCAAGCTTCTTCTCCAATGGTGGCTATGGTGGCTAGGGTTTGTTTTGGGGAAACTTAGAAAACCTAATCTAACAACCCCCGTAGCCTGTTGGGTTAATATGGGTTGGTTAGTGGGTTTAGTGGGTCTATTCCCAATCAGATTTACTTCTCTAATTTTCATCATTTTTAATTCCTAAAAATACGAAATTACCAAAATACCCTTTATATTGCCGGTATGGCCTAAAAATACCCCGGAACCCAAACTACACCCCCGGCTAGTGTTTTCTGACTATCTCGACCCTTCCAGACGCGTTGGTGCACTCAAAATGACCATACGGTTTATAGAATTTAAATTCACTTTTATAAATAAAATAATTATATCCCGACGCGACTGTCATATGCGTCCCAATAAAATGACCAAATTGCCGTATATAAATCTCACGACAAATTTCGTAATTCAATATTCATATAACATCATATATACTCAATATAGTCAAATACCAACTCACAACTCGCTAGTATTTTACCCGGATTAATTTCTAAATAATTCACATTTAATTAATTAATCCCAAAAATAAATATAGCCAAAAGTACGGGGTATTACATACTTCCCCCCCTAATAACTGAATTTCGTCCCGAAATTCGAAACTAGAAAGTACTTGCTAAAAATAACTCTGGATAACGATCGCGCATCTCATCCTCGCGCTCCCATGTGGACTCCTCTACATTGTGATGTTGCCACTGAACACGCACTAACGGGACTATCTTTGACCGCAGTTTCCTCTCGCTTCGATCCAAAATAGCAATCAGCCCCTCCTCGTAGGAGCTATCCGACTAGAGATCGATGTCCTCCACAGCAATGTGAGAATGAGCCAAATTATCTCTAAGGTATTTACTTAGCGAGGAAATATGAAACACATCGTGTATCCGATGCAAATGCTCCGGTAACCCAAGTCTATACGCAACCGGTCCGATCCCCTCAATAATAGGAAACGGCCCCACATACCTTGGTGCCAACTTCCCCTTCTTCCCGAAACGCATAATCCCCTTCATAGGAGATACTCTGAGCAAAACCTGGTCCCCTACTTGGAACTCCCTGAAAAATCTCTTCGCATCAGCATAACTCTTCTGCCTGTCTTGAGCTACCCGAATGCGACTCCGAATCAACTCAATCCTTGCCGAAGTATCCTGAATCACTTCCGGTCCAAGTAGTTTGTTGTCTCCCACCTCTAACCAACATGCTGGGGAACGACAAGGCCTACCGTACAATGCCTCAAACGGAGCCATGCCAATAGTGAACTGATAGGAGTTGTTATAAGCAAACTCCACCAGTGGTAGGTATTGCTCCCATCCACCCCCAAAGTCAATAATGCACATGCGTAGCATGTCCTCCAACATCTGATTTGTGCGCTCTGTCTGCCCATCGGTCTGCGGATGATAAGCTGTACTCAACCTCAATTCCGTGCCCATTGTCTCCTGGAAACTCTCCCAAAACCGTGAAACAAATATCTTGTCTCTGTCAAACACGATATTTAGGGGCACACCGTGAAGTCTCACAACCTCTGAAATGAAGAGCCGGGCATATTGTCCCGTAGTGTAGTCAGTCCTTACGGGTAAAAAGTGAGCGACCTTGGACAACCTGTCCATAATTACCCAAACGGAGTCGTGACCCCTCTGCGACGTAGGCAACCCCGTGATAAAGTCCATGGATATGCTCTCCCACATCCACACCGGGACCTCCAACGGCTGTAGCAATCCTGCCGGTCTCTGATGATCCACTTTTACAAGCTGACAAGTGGCGCATTTCGAAACAAACTCAGCGATATCTTTCTTCATACCGCTCCACCAATACTGGCGTCTCATGTCTTGGTACATTTTGTCCCCTCCGGGATGTACCGCGAACCATGAGCCGTGCGACTCTGCCATTACATCGTGTCGCAATTCCTCCCCTTCCGGAACTACCAATCTCCCATTGAAGCGTAATCCCCCATCTGGGCTGACGGTATAGGACTCGGCTCCCTCTGCTAGTAATCGAACTATCTGCTCCTGACAGAACGAGTCATTAGCCTGTGCCCGTACTACCTTCGTGACAATCTGCGGTGTAACGGTAATCACAGACATGAAAGATCGGGCCACTGCATCCTGGTGTCCCAATTCCTTCCACTTTGCCTTCCACACCTCTGCCACCTCATCTGCTGGCCTACGGCTCAACGCGTCTGATACCACGTTAGCCTTACCTGGGTGATACTGGATATCGAAGTGGTAGTCTTTCACAAACTCAAGCCACCTACGCTGCCACATATTCAACTCCTTCTGCGTGAACAGGTACTGTAGGGACTTGTGGTCTGTGAACAGTTGGAACTTCTCCCCCAAAAGATAGTGCCTCCAAATCCGTAGGGCAAATACCACTGCCGCCAACTCCAAATCATGCGTGGGGTAATTCTTCTCATGAGTCTTAAGCTTACGGGAAGCATAAGCTATGGCCTGTCTCTCCTGCTGCAATACACCTCCAAGCCCTTGCAAAGACGCATCGGTGTAAACCAAATACTCAACTCCCGATCTCGGCAATGCTAACACAGGTGCTGAGGTCAATTTGTCCTTTAACTCATCAAATGCCAACTGACAAGCATCACTCCAGATGAATGGCACACCCTTTCGAGTCAGATGTGTCAAAGGGCCCGCTATCTTCAAAAATCCCCGAATGAACCTCCTGTAGTATCCTGCTAGGCCCAAGAAACTACGAATTTCAGTCGGTGTTGTGGGCTATCCCCACTCCCTCACCGCGGATACTTTTCCCGAATCAACAGATATCCCCCGATCGAAAATAATGTGTCCCAAAAACTGGACCTCCTTCAGCCAAAACCCGCATTTCTCATATTTTGCATACAACTCGTTCTGACGAAGTGTCTGCAAAACCTGCCTCAAATGCTCGGCGTGCTCCTCCTCTGTCTGGGAGTAAACCAGAATATCATCAATGAAGACAATGACAAACTAGTCTAGGAAATCCCTGAACACTCTGTTCATCAAGTCCATAAACACTGCTGGAGCGTTGGTCAAACCAAAAGGCATAACCCGAAACTCGTACGAACCATATCTCGACAAGAACGCAGTCTTCGAGACATCCTCCTCCCTGATACGCAACTGATGGTATCTCGATCTCAAATCAATCTTTGAGAAGAAAGAAGCTCCTCTCAACTGGTCGAATAAGTCATCGATTCGAGGCAACGAATACTTATTCCGTATCGTGACCTTATTCAACTCTCGGTAGTCCACAAACAATCTCAGTGAACCGTCCCTCTTCTTCACAAACAAAACTGGAGGGCCCCAAGGTGAGGTACTCCTGCGAATAAAGCCCTGACCTAACAGCTGCTCTATCTGATCTCGTAGCTCTCGCATCTCTTCCGGAGCCATACAGTACGGTACACGTGCTATGGGCCTCGTATCTGGTAATAGGTCTATAACAAAGTCTATCTCTCGACTGGGGGGTAGGCCTGGTATCTCCTGAAACACATCTAAATACTCCCTGACGACTGGGATCGAATCTAAAGGAATCACAACCTCCTTAGAGGTATCCTCCTCAAGGTAATACAGATGAGCGGTCGATCCTCCCTCTGGGCGAGGCATCGCCACTACAAACATATCTTGCCCCGGAATGGCAAAAACAATGCTTCCGCTGAAGCAATCAATCATGGCCCTATAAGCTACGAGCCAATCCATACCGATAATCACATCGTGAACATGCATATCTAATACCAACATATCTGCAGGTAATACTAGACTACCAATCCCTACTCCCACTCCCCGGCATATAAAGAATATAAGTGACCCACTCCCCAATGGTGAGTCGACACATGTCACTGTGCTCTCTGCCGTAGCTAACAATCCTAAAGCCTTCGCGAAATGTGTAGCTATAAAACAATGTGTAGCCCCCGTATCAAATAATATCCGACCTATAGTGCCATGGATAGGAAACGTACCCTCAATCGCGGGCGGTGCCTGTGGAACTGCAGCCTGGTGGACGTTGTAGACACGTCCATACTGTAGCTGCCCCTGCTGAACTGGGACTGCTGGAATGGGTGGCAATGCTGCCATCTGTAGCATTGCGAGGAGAGCGGCGGGAAACATAGGCCTCTGTGGCTCCTGGCGAGCACCCTGCTGCTGCTGCTGTGGGGCCCTGCCCTTATCAGGACAATCCTGTCACTTATGGCCAGTCTTGCCACAAATAAAACACTTCCCTAGGAAGTTCCCTCCTCCCTGCCCCTGCGGTCACCGGCCCTGGTGGCCGTTACCGTTCCTCCCTTGGCCCTGCTGGCCCTGGTGAAACTGCTGCCCATTCTGCCCCTATTGGCCCTGATGGCCGTTTGGACCCTGATGGCCCTGACGGAAACCTCCCTGTCCCTGTCTGTAGTTCCCTGATCGGAACCTCTTCTGATCCCCCTGCTGTGAACCCTGCTCACCCTGTCTCTTCCCCTGAACAGATTGTGCCCCACCGGCACCATGTCCTCCAGTCCTGCCCTGATGGCTAGACTCTCCCGACCTCTTGCCCTCAGCCATATGAAAGCGGTGGTCCTGGCAGTGTAACAAAGCAGCGTTAACCACATCAGAATACGTGGCCAACGAAAGGTTCCCTAACAGATGCTGACGGATCCTCCAAGTCAACCCGTCGGTGAATTTCTCAATCTTCTTTTTTTCTGTCGGTATCTCATCTGGAACGATATTCAACAGATTTGTGAACTCGACCTTATACTCGTCCACAATCTTACCCTCCTGCCTCAGACTCATCAGTTTCCTCCTCATTTCCGTATGAACAGTTGACGGAAAGTACTTGCGGTCAAACCACACCCAAAAGTCCTGAATAGTGAGAGTATCCCTCTCCTCCATGGAGGTAATAGACTCCCACCACTACAGTGCAGATCCAACTAGCTTGAAAGTAGCTAGCACCTACTTCTGAACATCCGTGCACTCATACATCCTCAAGTGCCTCTGCATATCCTTCCTCCACTGGCTCGAGACTACCACATCTGAGCTACCTGCAAACTCTGGCGGATGCGCTTTCTGAAAAGCATCACGTACACGCTCCCAAGCAGACGGGAATGCATTTACCTGTACTGGCACGGCAACCGGCGCCTGAGGTGGTGCCTGCTGAACTACGGAAATTGCGGCATTTACCGCTTGGGCTACTATAGCTGCAACCTCAGCGGCGTTCATCATGCCCTGAACTGGAGCGGGCAGGGGTTCGGGCATTGCATCCCTGGGAACTCGTCGTGCACGTCGTGGAGGCATCTGAAATAAGAACAAAGTTTATAAGTTCACTGTTTATAAACTTAAAATAGCTGAAGAACGAAGCATACACAAAAAGAATACAACAGTCCTAAAATATAGGGCTCTATATCAAAGAAACTTAGCGGAAACATAATAAGCCGTCAGATCCTAAAGGACACTAGAACCTGATGCTCTGATACCACCTGTGACACCCCGACTAATTAAATACCGGGTAGCTACTCCTTTATTAAATTAATTCAAAATGCCAAGTTGGTCCAGTTAATAGCATCACTGTCGAAAACATTTTAATGATTACTAACCACCTAGTATTTAAAAAGTAAGTTGCCAAATTTTAATTTAAGTCTGAATAACATGCAACAAGTGTAATAAAGAATAATAACACCATTCACCATAAAGAAATAAATAGAATAACCATCACATAACGTAAATAAGGTCTGGAGGAAAAACTCCTCACTACAAATCCCACAACTGAAATAACTAAACTGAACTGAATCAATACATGACAAAGTCTGAAAACTGAAATGGAAAGATGTCTCTAAAAGAAATGGGCAACATGCCCTACAACTGATAAATACTGAATCAGGAATCCAAACGATAGAAGCGTCTAAAAGCAAATCCCTGTAGCTTCCACAAACAGCTACAGCTCGTCACCTGAATGAGTATCCTATGCATGGTGTCCTTGTGGATGGGCACCTAAAATGGTTTTACAAGAAAAATAGATTTGAAAGCAAACGGGTCAGAGCCCGAATGTGGAGATATTTTAAAAACCTGCAAGTGCTTTAAAAACATTTAAAACATTAAATTCAAAGTACATGTTAGGACGTGCACTCATATGATATTCTCACCTCTCGTCTAACTGTGCACTCCTAACGTAAGTACCCATCTACAACGACACAAACCACTAGCTAATGGACATCATATCTAGCTAGACTGTCATAGGTCCTACCCTTATTACTTGGTTATATTAACATTATAACGCTCGTAATTAAATAGGGGTTTAACGTAAACTCAGATGCTCAATATGAAATATATTTCACTATCAGCTAACCCGTTATGTTTTTCTCGAAACAATACCGTAATTATATTCACAACATTAACATGAAGATTCCCATTAATTAAGTGTATATTATTCACATCATAAATATACAATACAAGCACCCCGAGAACTAAGCTGCGGTGCACACATACTCTGCTATCCATCCCGGTACATCACGTACATAAGGATTACATATTCCGAATCTCTCAGGAATAGTTCACAAATAACAACATCACAAATAATGGAGGCGAACACAGTCACATCACATGGGTCACGCACATACCTACGTTTCCATGATCAGCAGACTTATTAATATCCCAATAAGTCTTTCTATGACCTATGTTCATCAAGGTAACGAGTCTAAATCCGGGCAACACAAGGATTAGAGGGCCCTAAGCGAACGCAAACCTCCCGTGATAGCAAGTATGGTAGGTATGTCATACACACAATTCATACACCAATACTAAGTAAACACACGTCTTAGTAATCCCGTAGTTTAATTGTAGTACTATTCTCATTCTAGTACCTATATATAATTTACACACTTTATACTATTCCGATTTATAATCATACGCGCCCTAATTTATTCTCACGTCGTAGTAGACACTCACGTCTCAACCCAAACGGTTCATTGATTTAAATCACTCGTATATAATTTACTCCTCATAATAACAAATGATTCCCAAATCTATCAATACATCATCAACGGAATGTTATCTCTACCCTCGAACAAGTTTACGGGACTCCCAAAATCAAAACAGGCCAAAAAGGCCTAAACTGCCAGCTCGTTAGAAGTCTCGTTCGAACGAGGCTGTTCGAACGAGATTCCAGTTCGTTCGAACGAACTGTACCTTCTAATGACATCTTGTTCGAACGAATGTATCGAACGAAATACAGTTCGTTCGAACGAAGGTATCGAATGAAGTCTCCCCTCGTTAGAAGCGACTGGTCAACTCGTTAAAAGCTCGTTCGAACGAGCTCGTTCGAACGAGCTCGTTCGAACGACCTAGGAAGGTATTCTAACGAGAGACCAGTTTCGGCCCAGAATTTCTTGGTTACGTTTTTCATCAATTCTTACTCCTCAAATCTCCTCTAAAATTCGTTCCAACAATGTTTTAAGTTCTCTAATCATCCTAAAACATGCTAAGGTCCTACCCTAACATCTTTTAAGGGATTAATACATCCTAAACATCATTATATCACAAGTTTCTACATTTTTCCTCAATTTTCTTCAAGAACATAAACCCAAGATTTTTATCATCATAAATTCCCAGAATTTAATCCGTTGTTACATCACATAAATATGAAATCTCTGAATTCAATCTTCAAACAACGTTTCTACATGCAAACCTATACCCAAAATTAAACTAATAACTTCCAATTTCATGGGTTTTCCTTTAACTCTTAAATAAGATTGATTATCAAGATTTCTAACATGGAAGAAGCATTCACTGCATAAAGAATGTAATTTAAATCACTTGCCTTGAGTTTATTTCTGATTTTGATGTTGATTTCCTCTCTCTTTCTGCAGAATTCCCTCTCTCTCTCTTTCTCCAAGCTTCTTCTCCAATGGTGGCTAGGGTTTGTTTTAGGGAAACTTAGAAAACCTAATCTAACAACCCCCGTAGCTTGTTGGGTTAATATGGGTTGGTTAGTGGGTTTAGTGGGTCTATTCCCAATCAGATTTACTTCTCTAATTTTCGTCATTTTTAATTCCTAAAAATACGAAATTACCAAAATACCCTTTATATTGCCGGTATGGCCTAAAAATACCCCGGAACCCAAACTACACCCCCGGCTAGTGTTTTCTGACTATCTCAACTCTTCCGGACGCGTTGACGCACTCAAAACGACTATACGGTTTATAGAATTTAAATTCACTTTTATAAATAAAATAATTATATCCCGACGCGACTGTCACACGCGTCCCAATAAAATGACCAAATTGCCGTATATAAATCTCACGACAAATTTCATAATTCAATATTCATATAACATCATATATACTCAATATAGTCAAATACCAACTCACAACTCGCTAGTATTTTACCCGGATTGATTTCGAAATAATTCACATTTAATTAATTAATCCCAAAAATAAATATAGCCAAAAGTACGGGGTATTACAAGGACCACAGGCTAATGCATATTTTTTTCTCAATAGCTTCTGGAGAATTTTGATTGTACAACTTTTTCATCTATTAAAGAGAAAATTGGAATGACATAAGTTAAAACCATTAAATTATTCAAAAAATAATTAAATTTATATATCAGTGTCAAGTTTATGTAATTGTGCTTAAACTTACGCGTGGTTCAAACTAGCAAGGGAAATGCCTTTGGTTTCTCTCTTCTAAATCCGGAGGGCTTCTTTCTTTAACTCTTCCATATGCTCACTTAATACAAGTAACAATTATGAGAATAATCTCACTACTAGTTGCAAGATTACTACTTAGCAACATAATTAAAAAAAATAACTTACTCTATATATGGCGCCAATTTTTCACAATTATTCAACGTGTACCACCACATCATTCCATCTTAGTCATTGTGAGAAAGTTATATGTACATTCTCGAAAAGGGCGTACCTTTTGAGAGAACACATCCAATCCCTCCTCTTGCACCTCTCCATCATAATTTCTTTCCACACGATTGAATTTAGAATATGTTTATTCATAACCACTATTCAATATCCATAAAACTACTTATATTGAGGACATAGGGCTTAGTCCTAATTCCCTCTACATAGTCCTTATTCTCCCAATAACACCAAATCATGGTCATTTATACACGACAATACCAAATCATGGTCAAATCTACACGATAATACCAAATCACGGTCATATATAAAAGACAATAGTGCTAAAAAGACATATAATGGTATAGTTGTTGTTGATCCATATATACACGACAATGTATAACTGGTGCTATACATTGAACAACAATCACAGACACATAATGGTCATATATACTGCTGCTATACCTCAAACACACGCATAACAGTTTTTTTAATAGTCCAACAGCCTTAACTATGATCACATATACTTAACAGCCCAGAAGTATTGACTTTCTAATTAATGAGCGATCAATATAGTCATAAATGTTATAGAGGAAACCTATTCATATACTTACTCGAGTTAATGTAGAGGAATCCTATCCATATACTTATAATAAATAATTATGATCACATAACAGAGGAATCCAAATAACTATGATCACACAACAGAGGAATACTTTCCATATACTTATAATCAATGCAGAAAATATGAATACAAATGATATATGAACGCATTGGGAAGAGTAAATGAAAATTTTGTTGAGTGTTAGTGTATGAAAGAAAAGTGATGTTAATTGTTAAAATTAATAGCATGTAATATAATGAGAGCCCTAAAAACAAAATAATAGCAAAATTAAAGCACTTGTGGAGACAAAAATTGAGTATAGCACTTAGGTGATCTTCTGAAAAATTATTTAGTGATGGAAATAATAGTTTGAAAAGAGTATATGGATGGAGATAAGTTATACCTCGACTTCTGATCAGTTCTCCGATAAAATAATTATCGTGACGTCAGAGCCGACACTAATCACTACCTGCCATCAAACCACAAAACATTACTTTCACCACTGCTCAAATTAGACACTATAGATTAGGAAAAAGAATAAAAAACAAATACCGAATCAATCGACAATCATCAATTCAAACTAAACCACCACCTAAACAATCAACAATCATCAAATTACGGCAACAACCCACACCACTAAAACATCAGTCTACCACATTTCACCTGATAAACCCCTAAATAATTAGGGAGACAAACAAATCTTAAAAATTGGGAGAAAAAACACGTTTTTTCACGAAGTGGGCATCTCATAACATAACACTAATAAGCATACATATCACCTCTTTATATCGTGTTATGATTTTGTATTTAAAATTGAAAAAACAGGGTTTGTGCGTAGTTGGAGAGAAAGGAGAGAAAGATTGCTTACCGTCGACAAGCCAAAGTGGCGATCGGATTTGGAGAGAAAAAGCCGGATCTGTACGAAGTGGTGATCGGTTTGGAGAGAAAAGTGGAAAAGGGTTTCATGATGTATTTGGGTTTGAAGGGACGAACGGAGATTTTGAGATTGGGTAATAATTACAGGGGTCTTAATAATTAGAATATTTCACTTCAAAATAATCCGTTGCCTAATGTTTTAAGACTTTACACCACGAAAAATATTTCGTTGCCTAATGTTTTAAGATTTTATACCATGAAAAATATTTCGTTGCAAAACATAAAAATATTTGCTATGAAAAATTTCATTGCCAATATTTCATATTTCGTTCCTAAATAATTTTCTTTTTTGCGGTAATATTGGCGCCAACGTATTGACACTTATTGTCAACGAAAATCTTAATTTCATAGCTAAATGTAATATTATTCTCCACGAAATTATTTTCGTGGCAAATAACGAGTTTTTGCTACGAATTTTCTTTTGTAGCTAAGAAATTCGCAGCTAAATGTAAGAATTGTTGTAGTGTCATGTGATATCAGATATTATGCTTTCTAGAAAAATATGCAGAGAAATTATGGAAACCGGACTTTCCATACGTAAGGTAAAGTGCTTGTTGAATTCCAAAAGAGAAAAATGGTAAAAGACATTCCCCCCCGCCCCCCCCCCCCCCCCCCCCCCCACCACCACCAAGATGGAGGTTAGCTCTGATTCTCAGAAAGGCTAACTTTAGACCATGTTTGTTTAGCATCTGATGCTCGGATCCATCACATGGTATCAAATCTACCTTTCCCAGCTCTCTACTGGCTTTATTTTACTTAATCTGAATCTTAAGGATTTCCTGGTTTTAGTGGTAAACCATGTCCTCTTTCTTAATTTCATATTATCTATGTATTGTTTGAATAATGTTTCAAAGATGGTGATAAAAAAATATCTAATTGATCTAAATTTTTGGCTCGTATTTTTTTCTTATTACTTATATTTTGCAAATTACGTCTCGTCCGCGCATCGCGTCGGTTTATAACCAGTTGTTTATAATAACACACTTATCATAAATACATTATTGCCGTAAGGACGAAGGATATTGTACTATTTGGATCAAAAGTTTTGAATCGATCCCAGTGACATATTGTCCTGCATAAATCAGTTAGACAAGTGAAAGAAACTAATGACAGTAAATTCTTACGATATAGTTAGACAAGTGAAAGAAACTTACCTGATTGACACCAGGTTGCGTGAAGAAAGCTTTCAGCCAAACGAGGCCTCAAATATCTCAATAACCTCCAATTTCTAACGTTGTTTGCTCAAATGAGCATCCCAGAAACAGTGCACCAGCAGTCCACTTCCTCTTTACTCACGTACATATTTACTTATTTAGTTGAATACATTACACACACATGTATAAACCCAAATTCGTTCACAAGATATACACAGGCACATACATCCATAAAACACAATATAAGTACAGGTACACACATATAAACACACACATTATTGCGTATATCGCATATATAGATACGGGAAGAGAAAGGTTCATATAAACTACAAGTGCCAAAACTGCCGTTGGAATACTCATTTGAGCAAGAAACGTTTGCAAGGAAGGATCTACCGATCTACTTGTTATAAATAGAAGCATATGAATCCTCTCTCTCTCTTTCTCACACACACAAAAGTTCGTACTGAATGAGCCCTAAGAGTCCAGTCTACTTGTTATAAATAGAAGGATATACCAATATGCGACAGTGTAGCAGAGAAGTGCACTACAGCGATATGGACCCAATTACCAACAGTACTCATTATCGACTACACTAACTCATAGATCATTCTTTTGGGTCCGTTGATTTAAGGGACTATTTGGTAAAAGATAAAAGATGAATTTAGAGTGGTAGCATGTGGCTAGAAAGTATGTTAGATGAGTGGTGGATGGATATGTTGATGGTCAGTTAAGAGATAGAGACCACATGGAATATAGGTTGTTGATGGAATGGCCGCTCAAAGGCCAACAACCAAACTAACGGCAGTAGATTAGAATTGGAGTAATGATAGGTTTTCAAAATTAATTTGATATTGAAGTTTGACTCTATATCAAATCATAATCAAATTATTTATGAAATTTTGAGGGCCGTTTAGTTGTGAAAAATTAATTTTTATTTTTATGTTGTCACTTTTTGCTTTATATCTTTTGTCAATGGGACATTAAGATGGAAAGGAAGAGTGAAAAACTATTTTTTAACTTAAGCAATTCTAGAAGATATGTATTTTATGATTTTCAAATTAGTTTAAGTTGGGAAACAATTTTTCATGAAACAACATTCTTATTCCCATTTAGATGGCATACTTTGCCAAATTATAACATAAAATAAGGAAAATGAAAATAGAAAACTATTTTGCACAACTAAACACACCCTTGGACTTGGCATCCAAAATTTTATGCTTTTAAATATTAACTCATAATATTTCAAAAATTGAGGATAACCACCCCAATTTTAGATAGAATATTGTTGGCCAACTTTTTATGTTTTTGAAACCCCAATAGGCCTCTCCAGCCTTCCATTTCTCTATTTCTTGTTCTATTGCCATGCAAGCAATGGGAATAACTTGAAGGTGCCAACCAGAAAAATAAAAATAAATTATCTACATTTAGATATTGTAAAGACATATTTTTTTATATCCTTTCTTTGGTTTGTCTTATTACGGATTGACAAAACATAAAACATAGGTCTAGGTGTGTTTTTGTGCCTTGAAGATGTGGCGTGCCTAACAACGCCATGTAATTGGACAACACCATCGCATTGATACTCATATCTCATGGTATTAGTAAGTTGTGATTTTGGTTTATTTCTTTACTTGATTTGGTTTCGAATGAGTTATCAAAAGTGAGGAAAAATATTTTATTTGATGTTCTCCAAAGTTTTTAAGTCAGAAAAATAGTTTTTACAAACTTTGAAGGTATTTTTGGCAAATTAAACCCCTAAAAACATAAAAATTGTTGAGTTTTGAGTAAGCTTTAGAACGCACAAAACCATGCATCATTTTGACATCTGAGTTAAAAGTTATGCTCAAAACAATGAACCTCGTACAAAGATGTTGCACATGTTTTTGACCCTCGTTTTAAGCTCTCAATCTAAAGTTGTTTCAAACGAGGGCCCTAGAATTGAGGCAGAAAGTCTCATTTAAAAGATTTTTCGAATGAAGTGGCCCTGGATCGAACCATATATTGTTCGAACGAGGTCTCTCTTGTTCGAACGAGGGTCAACTTTGCAAAAATATGTTTTTGATGTCTTTTCACATAGAAACTATAAGTAGGAATCAGGTTTCAATCCACACATTCTCTCCGATTACTATAATATTTCAAAACCCTAGAGAGAGAAATTTTGAGATTTTCAATGAGTGTTCAAATGAGATATTTCCAAACCAATCATCATATGGACACAAAACTACAAATCATCATCATATACATCAAGTTTAGCTGTGGTCTGATGCTTTGGTGAATTCCAAGGCTAAGTCCGTCAGAGACTAGTGCGCTCGAAAATCAAAGTTGCGATTAAGATTCAGGCAGTCCATCTTTATCGTAATATATCATCATGAGTAATTGTGTGGGTTAATCGTGTTCCTAGTCGAGATTGGTGGATACTGAGATCTACGGGTTGCTCAAGTTGTGTCGGTCGCGAGCAACTGATTGCTAGTACGGGCAAATGCATCAGATTAGAATGCACGGGAGATACTTAATGGTGTGTGTCGTTATCTTATATGTAAGTCATGTATGTTCTCTATAAGACTTATAAACGTTATTAGTACTAGTGGACTTGATTGGGCTGGGGCTTGATAGTAGTTCTTTCGCGAGGGTTTCAACTTTAAGTACTTGTGTTCATTGTGCATACTAGCTTTTAACATTTTCTTCATCATTTAATTTGCAATCACCACATAGCATAATTGAATCTAATAAATTAATTTGATAACTTTTAAAATTGAAAATAATTACATTAATTGAATTTAATTAATAGGTACTTTTATTTTGTGTGTAAAATTTAACCAAAATAATTTTTCTTAGTAAAATTAAAATTTGGTATCAATTGTATCATTTTGTGTCACAACAAATATATATTGAGACGGTTATCGGTTATGAGTCGTTTTGGTGGCAAATTAATTTTGATAATTAATTAAATAACCATTCTTAGACCACAGTAGGACAATTTTTTTTTAAAACGGTATCCCAACAAATTATCTATGGAGTGTAGTTCAGTTTATTTTCCAAATTTATTTGATGGTTTTGGTGATGTTTCACATGCTAAGAAATTTAGGAAAAACTAGATCAATATTGTAGAAAAGGATTAAGTGAGATGCTTGAAATGTCAAGGTGTTTAGTGAATATGGAGAGAAAAAGGTTGACATTCAAAATTCTTACTCTGAGCTTTAAGATATGTCCCTTAAGATGGAGAAGATAAATGCCAAGTTTATTGATAACTTTAAGATGTGAGATGAGGATATTTGTTCCATGAAGGAAGGTAAGAAACTTGCGAGCCATTTGAAACTCGTTAAGAAACTATTGTTAAGAGGCTTAAGGAGGGTAATGCAGAGTTTGTGATGTTGCACGATAAGTTGCTATCCTAAAGAAGGCACTTCTTTAGTCTTACTAAACTCGGAGCTTGACAGAGGAAGATAATGCTAGGATAAAGAAGGATAATATTCAGGAGTCCAAGAAGGTGAAGGTTAACCTTAAAGAGAAATTCGAGAAGTTTGAGAAGATTATCCTTATACCATACCAATCTTCGAAGAACCAGACTGAACTTGACTAAGACCATTCGAAAGGATCAACTCCCAAAGTCGATAATGTCTTTGTCAAAAGGTCAAATAAGACTTCTATGCGTACCCCACCTAGGAACACTCCTAAGTTGAAGAAGGTGAACCCCATGTTCCCAGAATTATATCTATTTTGGTTAGAAAATCTGACTTGGTTGTTCAATTGGTTAATAGGCATAAAGTTTCTCACCACGTTCCTTTAGATACATATAGCTCGAAACCTCTAGTAGGTAGGGAGTTGTCTCCTTATTAATGAGTTTTTTTTTCTCTCTCCATAGACTAGGTCTGCCTTTTGTTGATTCTTTGTCCTAGTCTTAGTGTAAATTGTATTTTACTTTTCGATTAATTTAATGATGTTTATTTATATCCTTGATTAGATTTGTATCGTTTCATTTTTCATACATTAAAAATAAGAAAAAACACAAAAATATTTTCTCATTTTTTTTTACATTTTTTTTGGTTTTATAAATGAAAATACAAAAGAATTATTTCTTTCAAGTCATTTAAGAAAAACCAAAAAGATTTTTGTTTTGATTTTTTTTAAGATAATACATAAGGATGTTTTTTGTTTTATTTTGTATTTTTTGTGGATAGCTAGTGTTGAGATGATTGAAAATTTATGGCACGCATCATGTTATTTATTTTTCCATTCTAGGATTAGAATCTTATGAAAGCAGTGAAAACCTATGCAGTTTTTGCTTAGTCATTCCTATGAAGTTTTTCAAGAATAATTCATGTTGATTATATTGAAGTATTTACAATATCGCAAACAAGTATAGGAGTTGAACTAGGGTGTATCTTCGTTTTTTATCCAAATTTTTTTTTCCACTTTCTTTCACTCAATCGAGTTATATTTTCTTAGTTAGATTTTTTAGATGTGCATGTCAGAACCATTTCTTATGAGTATATTACAAAAATGATGAAAGAAGCATTGGTATGAGCTACCTAAAGAGGGTGAAAGTTACCATTAACAAGAAACTTATATTTATGTTCTACGGAGAGAAAACATGGATTATGCATACAAATGCGTACCCTGAAAGAATAAAAATGAAATATATACCAAAAGCACATGTTTGAGTAGGTTATAATTTGAAGACCAATGGGTTTGTACATTTTTTTCTAGAATGTTATTTTTTTTCTCTTAATGAACTCTTAACGTAAGCGATTAATTTTATTTCTTAAACGACATGAACCTTTGTAAAGTCAACATTTTTCAGTATGGGTGACTTTTAAATATTTTCAACTATGGGATGCATCAAAGGGTTCATTTATAACATAACTAGGATCTATCTAACTATTTTGGATTTTTGAGCCCATCTATATTCTTGTTAGATAACTTGTGTGTGATTTCATAGATTTGACATTATCGTGCACTTGTTAATTAACTTGTGTTTAGTTTTGTTTATTTTTTATTTTATTGGTCATGTTAAGATATCAATATTTGGACTTTATTGATATATGCTATTGATATTTGTATTTTCATGTTTTTATATGTCACTTATTACATTGAACACGTGATAGAATTGTTGGTGATTATTTACTTATTTTGATCCGTTGGAGATATATTTGAACAAAACCAAAGGAGGAGAATTTTGATCCTTTGTCTATTCAGGACCAAAAAGGGGATAACTTGTTTTTTAATTAAGGGAAGAACTTTATTAAGGTGGAGTAGTTTTAGTGCATGCATTACATTTTTAAATACTCGTGGATTATTATTCTCCTTTATCTTTTGTATGTCACGGATATATATATTTAAGTGTGAAGGTTACATAGTCCGTGAGTATAGACAATGATGTGGCAAAGATTAGATTAATATTTTGAAGCCTATTTAGATTTAGATTAAGACTGCACATTTTTTTATGTATTGGCATATTTAATCCATTAATTTTATCTTATATTTAAGTTTTATCACGAAATAGACAAAGGGAGAGATTTGTAAGGACATAATTAAATATCCTTCTTTTGGATTTTCTTATTCGGGATTCATAAAACATAAAGATATAGGTCTAGGTGTGTCTTAAATATGCGTCGTTCCTACCTATGCCACCTAATTGGACAATACCACTACATTAATGCACACATCTCGAGGGATTGGGCAGTTTGGTATGTTGTGATTTTGATTTATGTTGTGTCTTCACTTGATGTGGTTTGGCAGGAATTGTTACAAGTGAGAAAAAATATTTTTTTGATGTTCTCAAACGTTTTAAGACAAATAACAATTTTGCAAACTTTGATGGGATTTTTGGCAAATCAAATGTTGGAATTTTAGACTTCTAAAACATGAAAACTATAGAGTTTTGAGTAAGATTTACGATGCAAAAATTGTGTGTCATTTCGACCTCTGAGTCAAAAGTTATGCTAAAAACAATGAGCCTCGTACAAAATTGTTGTGCAGTTTTTTTACCCTCTTTTGAAGATCTTGATCAAAAGCTATTTCAAGTGAGGGCCCTAGAATTGAGGAAAAAAAGGCTTTTTTGAAAGATTTTTAAAATGAGGAGACCCACGCTTGAACCAGACCTTGTTCTAACGAGATTTCCTTTGTTTTAACAAGAGCCAACATTGCAACACCATATTTGTTTGACATTTATTCCCAAAGAAACTATAAATAGGACTCTAGTTTCAATTTAGAACAAGCCCTTTGACTAATGTAACCTTTCAAACCCAGAAATAGCTTTTTTGAGTTTTTCTTTGAGTGTTTGAAAGAAAAATTGCCAAAACAACCATGGCATGAACACATAACAACAAATCATAATTATATACATTAAATTTGGTTATGGTTTGAGGCTTTAGTGGACTCCTAGGTTGAGTCTATTAGAGAGTGGTGCACCAGGATTTAAAGCTTAAATAAGATCAGAGTGAGTATTACATACCAAAATGAAGACCTACCAAAAACTATTTTAGCACACCTAAAAGTCTATGTCACAATATTTACTGATGCTTTATCAATTAACTCAGATATTAATCTTGTTTAAGCATGTGGGTAATAAAATATGGGGAAACGTAAATAGAGAAATAACACTGGATGTATAAGGAAAAAAAATCCACTAACGGGAAAATCGTCGAGCCAATTCAAAAATCTTACTAAAAACATGGTAAATACTTATTGAGGAGAAGAGGACAAACACTCATTTCGTGCTAACTCACAACTCACACTTTTGTCACCAATCCATAGCAAACCAGAGATCTCTATACATCGATGGAAACACTCAACATCTCTTATGTTTTGACATACATCAACAATGTTATGCACGCATTCTTCTTCAAGTTTTGTATTTCATAAATGATTGGAACCCATAAAAGATCCCCAAATATTTCGATACTCTTCTTGGGAGAAAAGCCCTAGAAGTGTATGAAACTAACTGGTTATTATAAAGTTCTATTAGTAAAATCTTCGTCTTCTTTGATATTAATCATCCTCAAGAAAGAGAGGTAATTAAATGAAAATAAGATAAGAAGAAAAAGATGAAATAAATTTAGATATTATATTCCCTCTTTTTTTGAAAGTGTTATTATCTTCTTAGAAATGAAGAAGATAAAGAAGACACAAAGATCTCTTGAAAAATATTGCTCTTGAAGGTTTAATGCAAGATATTATGAAAAGAAGAGCAATATTGGTTTTTATAGAGAAAAAAAAAACAAACGAGTTTACTTATTACCAAAGTGAGCTAGCAAGTCACATCTCTTACACAAGGCATGTGAGAGGGTATTATTGGGGGCTCTAATGTTTAATCATTAGTGAAAAAAAAACAAAAAAAATGTGAATTTTACATAAAAGACAAAAAGATCTTCTAAGATCTTAGATTCTGATTCGTGCCCAATTATCTTCGCTGATAGGTTCACTGTAGTGAAGAAAGATGCAGATCTTTATAGAGAGTTTGAGGCATCTTCAAGTGATATCAATGCAACCAGTGAAATGATGAGTTGTTGTAGTAAAGGACTTCGCTCAGGGAAGCCACCAATGAAATACGTTGCAATCTCTACTACATCTTTTGCCAAAGGAAGTCTCAATGGTCACTACCAGCTAAGCCATTTCTCAATTTTACTTATTTTTTTTAGTTTTCAAAGGGTTTCTAAAAATCAAAGGGAAAAAACATAAACTTTACAAACATTTTTTTAAATGATTTGAAACTTTGTAAAAACACATGACGCGAGTATAGGGCCTCCCCATACTTTTATCTTTCATCCAAAATGTGATCAATGAGGCATGAGGATGGGAAAACTAACTTCACGATCTTGAATGCTTATTAAGCTTTCCAGAGAGGTAAAGAAGGATCCCAAAATGTTTTTTGGAAATCTAAGTAAAACAACTACCTAAGAGGCGCAAATGAGTATATGCATACTCTTACAAAAGAGATCAGAAAAATGATAAATCCTATAAGGTTGGGCCACAAATTCAATCCCCCCAAACCACCAGTTATGATTCAAATGGACAATCTTCATCAGAAGATATCATCACGAGTGATTGTGTGGTCATATCGTGTTCCCAGTCAAGATCAGTTGCTTGAGGTCTGCAGGTTTTACAAGTTGTTTCGATCACAAACAATTGATTGCTAGTATGCATAGAGGCATAAGATTAAAATGTAAATGAAAGACTTCGTGGTGTGTATCATTGTATTATTTGTAAGTCATCTTTGTTCTTTGTAATACTTGTAAATATTATTAGTATTAGTGAACTTAATTAGGATGGGAGAGAGATAACGATTTTTCTCACGAGGGTTTCCACTTTAAATACATATGTTCATTATGTGTGCTTGCTTTTAATATTTTTTCCATCATTTATTTTACAATCACTACATATCATGATTGGGTCTAATTAATTAATTGGGTAAATTTTAAAATTGACCATAATTACATTAATTTGATTTAATTAACAGGTAATTTTATTTTGTGTGTAAAATTGGATGAAAATGATTTTTCTAAGTAAAATTAAAATTTGGAATCAATTGAATCATCTCATGTTAAAATGAATAAATATTCAAACGGTTTTTAATTACGTTTTTTTCTGGTCAAAATTAATTTTTTAAATTAATTAAGTGAACGGACTCAAAACCACTACAGGACAAATCTTTTTCAAATTTTTGTAAAAATAAATAAATAAATAACCTATAAGAGTATGCTTGATACTCACATTATACTCCATAGGACTAGATTGTCGTATTCTGTTCTCCAAATATATTTTGAGTCTTGTCCTTGAGGCCGTTCGAGAAAGCTTCATTCAAATAATTCATTAGACATCCTTATGGCACCGTACCCTTTTATATACCACTCCTAGGAAAGGTAAAAAGGATGTAGAGTCTCTTATGCACATTTTATCCCATTAATATATATATATATATATATATATATATATATACACGGGTATAGAGACAGTATATATGTGATGTGATTATAATATAGTTGTGTGATTGATATATTTATGTGGAACATACCCATCTAGTGCTATCATGGGAAGTTGTACGATGTGGGTGAATCCCCTGGCTTGAGGATCAGGGTGAGTATATCCCCAGGTCATAGTCATCCAGATATTATTTAGTGTGATTTTAGTCTGAGTGAGACGTCTTGGGTATGATTCGGTCTCACTTTCAGGTGATGAACTATGAGTGCTTCCCCTACGTTTGTGTTTGAGTTAGGGTTCGATGTGAGATTCTGCCTGGGTGCCTGGGCCAATGTGTGAGAAATTCCTTGGAGGATGATAGCATTATAGAGACTGCATCTATGGAATTATGGCTCTAAAGGATGGTTGTTATACTTATATAGCGTGTGCAATATATAAGTATGGATATACTTGATGTGTATAGTATATTGTATATATACGAGGTATAAAATATATATATATATATACATATATATACGGATAAAAATAAAGAATGGAATGTGAGATAAATTATGAATCATCAAGGAGTAGAAAATCCGGACTAAAATATGTGATATACGTATATAAGATGAAAATATTATATACAACATAAGTGAAACTAAAATGTGAATAATGTAATAACTAGTAAGAGTTATTTATAATGAACGGATGAATAATAAGCGAATAATTAATTGCATAAGGGGGCGAACTCTTAGGATATTACATACGCAGGTTGTTGAGATAGAGTATGGGGTTAAATAGTTTGGTGAGAAGCTAGTTAGGTTGGGTAGCGTAACTAGGGTGTTTAGGTGTGCACTATTAGATGAGAGGTGAGGGGTATCTCATGCGAGTGTGACACCAGTTTAAATATGGAGAATATAATATTTTGAATATTAAAGTATCTTAAACACTTGCTAAAATCTTTTTCAAAATTCGGGCTTTGACCCGCATCTATTTTCTCTTTATCTTCTCTTTTGCTATACCTTTTAGGTGTCCAGACACAGGGACGCGTGGAAGAAATTCTTTCGAGTGAGACGTTGGTGCCGCAACAATGGATGTTGGTAGGAATTGTTTTAGACGCTTCCATCTTTGGGATCTAGATAGGAGGTATTGTAATTCAAATTCGGGCATGTTGCTCAGTTGATGTCATTTGTTTTATTTTTTCAGCATTTTAGTTTCATACGCATTCAGTATGGTTGTATTATATTAACCGAGAGTAATCGTGTATTTATTCATTCATTTCAGTTACTGTTTGTATTCCTGTGCGATTGGTTTTAATTGTGCATTTGCTTAAAAAGATTAGAAAAGTTTAAAATTGGACACCGGTCCTAATAGGTTATTAGTAATTAAATGGTTTAAGATAATGATGCTAAGAATGAAACCACATGAGATTCCTGTCATAATTTGATATTAGATTGATCATCCAATATTTTATTGAATAGGGTGTCATCGGTGGAATCAGAGCATTAGGTTCTAGTGTCATTAGGAATCTGTGCAGACGTACTACGCTTACAACGTTGCCTTCTATTTGATAACGAGCCCTATGTTTAGTATTGTTGATTCCTCTGGCGAGACTTTGTTCTCCAGCTATAATGTATAAATATTAGTGAATCTTATTTGCGTTCGGGTGTATTCATTTGCCAAACAACGAATGGATGACAGGCAAGGGCCGTTGGGAGGACAGCTGGAGGCAAGGATCCATGAAGTTGTAGAATATTTTAGGGACGATGATCATAGTCGAGGTCACCCCTATTGGTGCTCGGGAAAATGGGACTATAAAGACTGCTAGGGTACAACATATAATTTTCAAGTACCGCTATAGCAGAAAGTGGTGCCAAATTAGACTCACCCAATAGGGTTGGAATGGGAGCGAGAGTCAGACGGGTCTTTGAAGATGACTATTTTTTGAAAGTGCGAAGATTCTGTGTGTTAGCCAATGGACTTAATATACCTAGAGGCTTTGGCATATAGCAAAACGTATTATACCCGGGAGTGAAAAATTGGTGTAAAATTTTTCTTAGCTCGTAGGAGAAAAGTTATAATGGTGGAAGTTAACCACGACATTTAGAAAGTAAAATGTTGTGTCAATGGAAGGATCTTAGGTATAGATTAACCGCAAATTCCTTCATCAAATGTTTAGGAGGATATGTGAACGCTGTTCTGAACTTATCACAGGAAGGCCAGACAGAGGTCCATTTATGAAAGTAAATTTAATGATCTAGAAAATTTTGTTCTGGATGAGGTAGGTACAATGGTGAAGAAAATTCTTAAGTGGGTAATTCACTCGTGAGAGGAGTTAGCAGTAATTAAGGGAAATTCTGCTTGGAGCGCCGATGCGGATAAAGACAATGTTGCATTTTTGGCAAGTGGAGATATTAATTCTTATATGTGAATGGAGCTATAAGATTTAAGGGATTTCGTCAGGGAGTAAGACTGGATGCAATAGTGCTAGAGAAACACCACAGGGGAGACCCATCTAAATGATTTAGATAGTTGTATTTCTACTGAGTAACGGTGAATTCAGTTAGGACATGTAAAGCCATTAATGTGTTCCTTTGGTCAAGCGAAGCTAAGGTAACAACGAGGGGAATCCATTAGGGTTGAGGCTATCATGGACCGAGAGAAGGACAACCATAGAACGGTCAGTATGGCTAGAAATAGAGGATTATAAAAAGATATTTTATGTGGAGAGTAAGACCACATGCATTGATTTTCCCTAAAGTGAGGGGAAAAAGTATGGTGCTTAGCAGGGGCAATGATTATGATAGTTTTTGGTTAAGTTCAGACAAACGTGTTATGTCTGGGAACCATTGGAGCAGACAGGGCATTCAACAAGGTAACTAATATGAGTTTAGCCTGGGTTGTAGGAGGTATGCCTTGTGTGTCACGAGCGGGTCACGGTATTTCGATTAGCACTATATTCACATGTGAGACAAGTTTAGTGCGAATATCGATAACATTATTATGTTTTCCCTGGTATAACGGGGTTATCTTGGTGGCATCCGCTGGTGAGCTTGTGTATTAATAGTGATATTTTTTTTAGATTACACATTTTAGTGATTTGTTATACGAGTATGGTATTATCCTGGATATGATTTTATAGTAATGGTTAGACCGATAGTGGGTGGATATTGCAAGGCCATTGGTGCTACTGTTCTAGGGCAGGATGTGTTGTTTTAGCGATGCCTCGCCTATGAAAGGGTCGAACTCGCATTCATATTATATTATTAGAGAGACTTCAGAGAGTATAGTTGTCTCAAGATATTTGATTTCGGTGTGTAGGGACGTTACTGATATGATTAGGAGTATAATGGGTCTTTTGTTGAGCGAAGAGGTTGAGCTCGTTATTATGTTTAGCGCTCAGGACTTGGTGATAGGAAGAGCACAATGTTATATTACTCCTTTAGACACGTGAGAGTAGAGATTGATGTTTATATGTCTAGGGATGAGAATTTGAGACCCGATTGTGTATTTGAGGGTTATAGAATGTGTTTACCACCAATGCTGAGTGATAGTGCATTGGGAGAGGGGGTACCTTGTTTAAATACGATTGTGGGATAAAATACGTATGGATCTTGGTAAATGTCATGAGTAGAGAGAGACAAAAATGTGGGGGTACATGCAATGGACTTAGGGCCTAACGGATTTCGATGATCAATAATGTTAGGTAGTAGTGCAGCAGGACGATTCCTTATTTAGATTTCTCTTTGTGAGACATCCCACCCATGAAACTTAGCGCATCATCGAAAGTGGGGAGATATTTGGTCATTAGTCAATGAGTCTGGTGCCTTGGGCATTATAGGAGTAAGTAGTTATAACTATAAGTTGAAAGTTATATTACAATTTAAGGCCAGTGAAGCCGGTTGTGATGTGAGAGAGCACTGGAAATCTTTCTTTTCACCACGAGTTGAAAGGTGGAACGATGTCGAGGAGAATTAAATTTCAATTTATGGGGTGATTGAGAATACCCAAGTGTCATAGCCATTCTTAGAATCCAGGGGTAAAGTGTGTTATGAGTGAGAGGTATGTAATGTTTACGTTAATATGCGTGGATTATAGGGTGTGTGGACGCCCTGGTTAGCTGATTTTAGAATCGTCTGAGTTAAAGGGACGTGGGAATAGTTGTGTGAAAAATATGCCAGCGGGGCAGTTATAAACAAGCTAGAATGGCATGATGGATTGAACGTCGTGTGATAAGGGTGATAATCCAAGTGTATGTGTGCAATGAGAGTATCACACCCAAAATAAGTTGAAAGGCTATGGGAACCCACTTATTCGGATATCTCTTGAGAAGAGGAAAATCCAACTATTGTGGGAAAGGGAAGCGGAGTCCAACTTAGTTGAATGTTGAGAGTGACTTGTGATAAATAAAATGGTGATGTCAATAAGGTATAAAGAGCATAAAAGTGCGCATTGGAGCAAACAGTGCACGGGCCAAAACTTTTGGTATACCCCGGGGAAGAAGGGGATTATAAGTACCACTTAATGCGAGATGTTATAAGTGGAAGTCAGTGTTAAGTGAGACATAGTGAGTTGTCTACGCGTGCACCACTCAGAGATAGAAATAAGTTGGTTCGAGATGATCAACTAGATAATTTTGTATTAAGCCGACGATTCCAATAACGGAATGGGTAGACAGGTTGGTTGCAAGGTGATGCCCAATATTGTAAATCAGGATGAGATCCTTGAACCCCACCTCCAATAGGGATTTTTGGGAAGAAGAGCGGATAACATTTTGTTTTGGGCAAGTCGTTTCACCTATATCCCAATGAGTAGACGGGAGGTGACTGATGACTAGTAAAGCTGTATGAATGTGATTTTAGAATCACTGTGATTATTTCACATTCACAATGGATATAGCTTGTAAGTGAAGTAAAGCATAGTGCGATAATTGGGCATTACCGAATGGTAGAGTTGTGTGTAAACACTCGTATTTGTTTATTGTAGACAAGGTTCTTATTGAGGTTTTGTGTGGAAAACCCTAACCATTCTCCCTATGGTTGTTTAGAGGTGAGCGATTAATCAGAATTTTGGATTGGACGAGAGTTAGAGTTTGTTGACTAAAGTGGGGGAACCACAAACTGTTTTTGATAACTTTTGAACGTCGTAAGAGTTACGTCACCGTGAAATGTGATTGGAAGGACCGATTGGAGTGGTCTGATGTTCTTATGGCTTCTCTCAGGATGGGAGATTTGTGTTGGGATTGGACATGGGAAGATGACACTTAGTGATGTGTGAATTTCCAATAATATCAAGGCAATAGAGCTAGTGATTTATATGCTCGTTTTATTCAGATGTCGTTGGTAGAATCACAATCTTTGATTTGCCCTTATCGAGGCCACAGTTTGTGACTGATGGAGTGTATCGATATAAAAGAATTGAACAAACTTGTTGTAAAGATGAAGCTATTATGAGTAAGACATTATACAATTAGGTCTCACTAGCAGGTGAATAGTGGACTGATCATACAATTATCGAGGTGTGATTTGATTTGGTTACAAAAGGGCATTGTGTGTGGCTCAAGATCCTAAATTTTTGTACTAGTATTGTCCATATTTTGAGGGCGAAATTATCTTGTGTGTGTGTGTGGGGGGGGGGGGGATGTAATACCCTATACTTTTATGGATATTTATATTACATGAGTGGGTGTAATTTAATAATTTGAGAATTTAAAGTAAGTCAGATGGACTAATTATATTTCATGTAGCGGGTGAATAAAAGCGACAGGTGATGTTATTTTATGCAGAAAACACGTGTGGAGATGTGTTAGGTTTAAGACGTGAATTTTTGATAAGTGACTTGAATGGGAGTTTCGAGTGCACGGTTGGTCTCAGATGGGCCAAGATAGTCAGAATAGAGTACCTGGGGGTAGTGGTTAGGTTCCGGGGACTTTTTAGATCAGTAGGGACTTGCATTTATGTATACGAGTCAATTTTGGGTTTAATAAGGAAATAAATCTTATTTTCTCTTTTATAAGACACGAGAGAAAGAGAGAAAGAGAAAGGAAAGAAAGAAAGAAGAAAGAAGATAAATAAGGAAGAAAAGGGAGAAAAATATGAGACTCAAGATAACTCCTGCGAATTCCGGCATGAGATCGTCGGATTTATCCAACCAGGAAAGTGTTTAACTTGATTTAATCATTTAAGTGTTTTATTTTTCATATTATAGTTGGTATGAAAACTATAAGATTTTTGGGTTTTGGATTCTTGCACCAAAATGGGTTTCTGGGAGATGATTTCATATGATTTTGATGTGATAATAATCCTACATGAAATCTGAGTTAAAATCCATGTTAATGGTATCAATTATGAAGAGAAATTGGAAGAAATGAAAAATGGTGGGTTAAATGGAATTAGGGTTACATGAAATCTGAGTTAAAATCCATGTTAATGGTATAAATTCAAAAATGTTTGGGATGAACGACATTCGAGGAACTATTCTGTGGGTAATATAATTATGCCTGTAGAATATATATGTCGTTATACATGGGTAAAATATATATATATATACTGAATATGTATGCGTAAATCCTAAGGTGAGAGTAGGATGATATAAGAATACTAGCTAGACGTGAAATGCTAGTATTTGGAAATAAGAGATGTGAGAATTGTATCATAAGTGAGTGAATACTTATGGGATTAAAATAAGTTGTGTGTATACTTATAAATTATTACAATTGGTATGTTCGAGACTAGAGGATAATGCCAAGTGAGATAGGAAGAATTTGCCAGATTTGATGATGATGATGATGATATATATATATATATATATATATATATATGGAGAGAGAGAGAGAGCGAGAGAGAGAGAAAGAGAGAGAGAGAGAATGGAATGGGAGATAAATTCTGAATCATTTGGGAGTATAAAATACGGACTAAAATATGTGATATACGTATATAAGATGAGAATATTATATATGGACTAAGTAACACTAAAATGTGAATAGTGTTATAACTAGTAAAAGTTATTTATAATGAACGAATGAATGATAAGTAAATAGTTAAAGGCATAAGCGGGCGAACGTTTAGGATATTACATACGCTAGTTGTTGAGATGGAGTATGGGGTTAAAATGTTTGGTGATAAGCTAGTTAGGCAGGGTAGTGTAAATATGGTGTTTAAAATACATGCGTTAGGTGTGCACGGTTAGATGAGAGGTGAGGGGTATCTCATGCGAGCGCGACACCAATTTAAATATGGAGAATGACATATTTTGAATATTAAAGTATTTTAAACACTTGCTAAAATATTTTTCAAAATCCGGGCTCTGACCCATATCTATTTTCTCTTTATCTTTTCTTTTGATATACTTTTTAGGTGTCCAAACACAACGACGCCGGGATGAAATTCTTTCGAGTCACACGTTGTTTCCGCAGCTGATGGATGTTGGCAGGAATTTTTTTAGACGCTTCCATATTTACGATCTAGAGATGAGGTATTGTAATTCAAATTCGAGCATGTTACCCAGTTAATGTCATTTGTTTTATTTTTTCGGCATTTTAGTTTCATACGAATGGTTGTATTATTTTAACTGAGAGTTATCCATTATTTATTGATTCATTTCAGTTAATGTTAATATTCATGTGCAAAT
Source organism: Sambucus nigra (assembly GCA_949130495.1). Taxonomy (NCBI): domain Eukaryota; kingdom Viridiplantae; phylum Streptophyta; class Magnoliopsida; order Dipsacales; family Adoxaceae; genus Sambucus; species Sambucus nigra. The sequence goes on from OX422207.1 coordinate 408,565,375, forward strand.
TGTTTTAATTGTGCATTTAGTTAAAAAGATTGGAAAAGTTTAAATTTGACACCGAGCCTAATAGGTAATTAGTAATTAAATGGTTTTCGACAATGATGCTGTAACAACCCACTTATCAAAATAAGGGGTGGCCAACCCGATACTCGAATAAAAACAGGAATGATATATGGATCCTTCTCAACATCACAACAATATACTAATTATACGGGATAACCACCCTTGAATTTTGGAAACCGGGTTGTTAAAATATTATTTGTAATTAAAAGAAAACATTTGAATTAAATACTTTACAAGAAGGTGGATACCCAACAAGACTTATATTACAATGCAACAAGTATACATTAAAGGAACCGAATATGCTGTCGGTCAACAGTCTGTACAAACCCCATAAAACAAGTTCATTAAGTTACATAGTACATTCCATTAGACAGTTACAAAAGCCTTGGGCCACACACCCGAATAAAAGATCCGGTCATAACTAGAGTACAAAAATGGAAGCACCTATAACAAAATACTCCCGCAACTTCCGCAAAGGATTGTAGCTCCGAGACATAGGGATAGGAAAGTCAGAACGGGCGTCCTTGCAGAGGAGCACCTGAGCGAATGAACAATTCATGCAAAATAAGAAATATGAACGATTCAGGGCCCGGTTTTATATGATCACCAGATGAATAAAGAGTATGACAGTTATGAACAGTTAATCATGATTGATAAAGATAAGAATGTACTTACACAATCTAAAGGCATAAACTAAGGAAAATTTAAATATTCATAAGTTTTATTCAGTGGGAAGAGGATATGAGTGATTAACATTAATTAAAATATCCATCATTTACCCTGATTCATTTCAGCGTTCCATATCTAATTATGTAACATAATCACAGGTATTCTCTCTTTATGGAAACTATCATAAATCAAGTCCCACTTGAATAAGAATAGTTATATTCATATAAATATAATGATTCTAAGACCGCCCGTTCAGGTTTCTCCACTGTGTGCGCCCCTAAATGACTATCATCTTCTAGGGCCTATCAACCAAGACAACCTGGGCACCTAACGCAACGTCGGGAAGTGGCCATATACCTGCATGTGAGTCATAACCACACCCAAAATTACCTCACAATCGCACAATAAATACAACATTCATAATAACCGGTCATATGGCCGATGACTATATTTACCCTGCATTCATTAGACAGGGGACTTCACCTCATGCGCGAACTTCCCTTATGATAGCATTTAGAGAGGTGTATTTAAGTAAATTATTATTTACCATATCATTTCCATTATTGACATATGTACATTTCATTTTATCCGGAATCACAATCATTTACATCATCATTATCTTTCGTCGCTTACCTAATTCCCAAATTAGTCTCCAAAAGATGATAACATATCTACAAGTTACATGGATTAATACACCTCAATTAAGCCTCTAAAGTTACCCAATATATCTCTTTACAACTCCTAAACTCAAGTTAGATTACTAACGAAAATAACCCTTTATCACCTATTTGTAAGACCCCAGAATAACCCCATCTAATGCATTTCTAATCTAGGGTAGGTACCTTACTCATCTAAGACTCTAGGACTCTAAGTTTACTTCATACAAGAAGGTTCCTAAGTCCTAAGCCTAAAGAAAAAGGGTTGGAATTGAGTTAGAAAAATAACTCAAAACAACATGATTTCCGAATCGATTCGCCCTGGCCGAATTGATTCGGTCTGAAAGGGAATCGATTCAGACCAGCCGAATCGATTAGAACAGGAGAACCTGACTTTATTAATAATTTCCGAATCGATTCAAGTAAGCCGAATCGATTCGGTCCACTCAGACCTGTAAGCTGCCCCTTTAGCGAATCGATTTGCTAGGAGCGAATCGATTCGCCCAGCCCAGAATTTCCAATTTTGGGTATGGATTTTTATAACTCCAAATTCCCCAAACTCATTTCTACACAAACCAATATCATTTATTGCAATCAACTAATCATAAATGCATCTAACAACTATAATTTACACCAATAAACATCTAAATCAACCTCCAAGGGTTCAAAACCCACAAATCCATTAGAACCCTAAAATTGTTAAACCATAGCCAATCCATAACAATCAATACAAGTTATTTATCCTAAACCATATATTAGCAAGTAAGAAAACTTGCCTTGTGGTTGAAATCTCAGATTTTCTTGTGGTAGAAACAATCCCAAATCTTCAATCTCTTTCTTTTATCCTCTTTTCTCCACACTTCTCTTCTTCTCTCTTTCTCTCTAGGTTAGCAAATGCACTTAATAAATAAAAGTCTTAGCATGACTAAATCATGACTATAGTCTAATTTTTCAACTTAATTCATTAATGCCACATTAAAATGACTCATAACTACACATTTATGTTAAAATCAGTCAAAAGTTCCCAAAACTCAAAAATGCAATATGACACTTATTTTGACTAGCTCGCACATTTCGGGACTAACTACGCCCTCTAAATTTTCATTTGGAAATTTTATAACTCATTTCAAGTTCCGATTTCATTTATATCATAAATGTCGTTTAAAGCATACTGCACTATAAAACGCAACATGATGTTATTTGCATATACATAACAGTAAATATGCAACAGTCTAGTAAATATGGTTAATTAACTCACTTAGTTCATATTTACTCCGTCATCCGTATGTTATATGATTGCTTCACACCATAAATGAATATAAAATAAATGTCTCAAAAGTGAGGGTTGTTACATACTCCCCCCCTTATGAGGGAATTTTGTCCTCAAAATTCAGGCGTACCTTGTATAAAGAGATGCGGATACTTTTCCCGCATATCGTCTTCACGTTCCCACGTCGATTCTTCGGCGCTGTGATGACCCCGTTGAATTCTAACCAAGGGCACCACTCGAGATCTTAGTTTTCTCTCCTCGTGCTCTAAGATTGCTACTGGTCGTTCCTCATACGAAATATCGGGTTGCAATTCGATATCGTTCAATGGAATATGCCAATGGGATCCTTCACACCTCTTATACTTCTTCAAGGAGGAAACATGAAACACATCATGGAGTTGTTATGAGTGTTCTGGTAAGGCAAGTTGATACGCCACTGGACCTACCTTGTCAATAATAGGAAAAGGTCCAACGTAGCTCGGCGTAATCTTTCCTTTCTTCCCAAAGAGCTTTATACCTTTCATTGGTGATACTCGCACCAAGACTTGATCTCCCACTTCCAACTCTATATGAATTCTATTTGCATCGGCATAACTCTTTTGTCGATCTTGAGCTATTTAGATGCGCTTTCGAATGAACTCAATCTTCGAAGAAGTGTCTCGGATCATTTGAGGTCCAAGAAACTTATTATCCCCCACCTCCAACCAACAAGTGGGTGATCTACAATATCGACCATACAAGGTTTCATAGGGCGCCACCCTGATGGTGAATTGGTACGAATTATTATAAGCAAATTCGACCAAAGGGAGATATTGTTCCCAACTACCCTTGAAATCAAGCACACATATTCGGAGCATATCCTCCAACATTTGGTTGACTGTTTCGATTTGCCCTTCTGTTTGAGGGTGATAAGAAGTACTCAATTTCAATTCAGTCCCCATAGCTTCATGAAAACATCGCCAAAAGTGGGAAACAAATATCTTATCTCTGTCGGAGACTATATTTACCGGCACCCCATGGAGTCTAACGACCTCCGCAATAAATAACCGGGCATAACGAGCACTATTATAGTCGGTACGTAGCGATAAGAAATGTGCCGACTTAGTCAAACGATCAACAATAACCCAAATAGAATTGTGACCATTTTGTGATGTTGGCAAGCCCGTGATGAAGTCCATAGATATACTCTCCCACTTCCATACCGGAATCTCCAAGGGTTGCAACAATCCCATCAATCGCTGATGATCTACTTTAACTAATTGACAAGTAGCACATTGGGATACGAACTCAAAAATATCCCGCTTCATGCCTGCCCACCAATATTGACGACGCATATTTTGGTACATTTTATCATTACCCGGATGTACTGCAAATTTGGAACCATGAGATTCCGTCATTACGGCCCGACTTAAGTCCCCTTCATTCGGGATAATAAGTCTATCGTGGAAACATAACCCACCCTCCGAGCTTATAGAGTAGGATTTCGCTCCCTCGGTCAACAATTGGCGTATACGGTCCTGACAACCTTTGTCCCTTCTTTGGGCTTCTACAACTTTTACCACCATAGTAGGCGTAACGGTCAACACTGACATACACGCCCTAGCAACCGCGTCCTCCTGACTAAGATCCTTCCATTTAGCTTTCCATACCTCCGCTAACTCCCCCTCGGGTCTCCTACTCATTGCATCCTCCACCACATTCGCCTTGTCTGGGTGATAGTGGATGTCAAATTGATAGTCTTTCACAAATTCTAACCATCGACGCTGTCGCATGTTCTAGTATTTCTGTGAAAATATGTATTGCAATGATTTATGGTCAGTGAAAAGACTAAATTTTTCCCCGAGGAGATAATGCCTCCAAATCTTCAAGGCAAAAACTACTGTGGCAAGTTCCAAATCATGCACCAGATAATTCCTTTAATGGGTATTTAGCTTGCGAGAAGTATAAGCAATAGCCCGCTACTCTTGTTGAAGTACACCTCCAAACCCTTGCAGAGATGCATCGGTAAAGACTAAATATTCCAATCCTGGCCTTTGTAACGCAAGGACTGGAGCATAGGTCAACTTATCCTTGAGCTCGTCAAAAGCTAACTGACAAGAATCATCCCAAATAAACCTCACCCCTTACAAGGTTAAATTTATCAAAGGGATAGCAATTTTGGAAAAACCTTTGATAAATCGGCGATAATAGCTTGTTAATCCCAAAAAATTATGGATCTCGGTAGGTGTCATGGGCTGACCCCATTTCCTCACCATAACAACTTTAGTCCACCGAAATACCCTTGGCTGTCACAATGTAACCCAAAAAATGTACTTCCAGCAACCAAAAACCACACTTCTCGAACTTTGCATACAGTTGGTGGTCCCTCAACTTTTGTAGGACCAACCGCAAATGAGTAGCATGATCGTCTTCTATTTGAGAATACACTAGAATGTCATCAATGAACACGATAACAAACTGGTCCAGGAAGTCTCGAAACACCCTATTCATGAGGTCCATAAACACGGCGAGAGCATTGGTTAGTCCGAAGGGCATAACCAGAAATTCGTAGGACCCATATCTCGTTAGGAACGCAGTCTTGGACACATCTTGCTCACGTATCCCCAACTGGTGGTACCCTATCCTCAAATCTATTTTAGAGAAGTACGATGCTCCCCTAAGTTGATCAAACACATCATCAATTCCAGGCAACGGGTATTTATTCCGGATGGTAACTTTATTCAACTCTCTGTAGTCAACGCATAACCGGAGAGAACCGTCTCTTTTCTTCACAAATAACATCGAAGCGCCCCACGGAGACGTGCTTCGCCTAATAAATCCTTGCTCTATCAAGTCCTGAATCTGATCCCTTAACTCCCTCATCTCAACAGGATCCATACGCTACAGAGCTCTAGCAATCGGTCTCGTTATCGGTGCTAAATCGATTACAAACTCAATGTCCCTACTTGGTATTTCCCAGCCCAGAATTTCCAATTTTGGCTATGGAGTTTTATAACTCCAAATTCCCCAAACTCATTTCTACGGAAACCAATATCATTTATTGCAATCAACTAATCATAAATGCATCTAACAACTATAATTTACTCCAATAAACATCTAAATCAACCTCCAAGGGTTCAAAACCCACAAATCCATTAGAACCCTAAAATTGTTAAACCATAACCAATCCATAACAATCAATACAAGTTATTCATCCTAAACCATATATTAGCAAGTAAGAAAACTTGCCTTGAGGTTGAAATCTCAGATTTTCTTGTGGTTGCAACAATCCCATATCTTCAATCTCTTTCTTTTCTCCTCTTTTCTCCACACTTCTCTTCTTCTCTCTTTTTCTCTAGGTTAGCAAATACACTTAAGAAATAAAAGGCTTAGCAAGACTGAATCGTGACTATAGTATAATTTTCCAACATAATTCATTAATACCACATTAAAATGACCCATAACTACACATTTATGTTAAAATCAGTCAAAAGTGCCCGAAACTCAAAATTGCAATATAACACTTATTTTGACTAGCTCGCACATTTCGGGACTAACTACGCCCTCTAAATTTCGTTTAGAAATTTTATAACTCATTTCAAGTTCCAATTTCATTTATATCATAAATGTCGTTTAAAGCATACTGCACTATAAAATGCAACATGATGGTATTTACATATAAAAACAGTAAATATGCAACAGTCTGGAAATATGCTTAATTAACTCACTTAGTTCATATTTACTCCGACATCCATATTTTATATGATCTCTTTATACCGTAAATGAATATAAAACAAATGTTTCAAAAGTGAGGGTTGTTACATATGCTAAGAATTAAACCACATGAGATTCTTATCATAATTTGATATAGGACTGATCACCCGGTATTTTATTATGTGAGGTGTCACAACTTACTCCCTAGAACACCCAAATTTTTTTAAAAGGCTCAGAAGAGGGTATGGCTTTGATCGATTGGGCCTAAGAGATTTGATGGACCACAAGTATAGAGATGCAAGGGATTCAAAGGGCTAAAAAGAATAATCTAGAAGAACTGAGATCAGAAGGGTATGCGTGGATCGCCTAAAGCTGAGCAAACTTCTAAGGAAGAGAGCTCAACTGAAAGATAAGGTCAAGACAAAAAGACAATGACGGTTAAGTCCTAATAGGAAGAATGACCATGGAAGAGGCCCGCTCAATGCCTAGGGGATTGTCTAGGTGATATTATAAAGATAAATAAGCCTTTTCATAGGGGTTTCATTCAAGGATCACTATTCATAGCAGCATTTGTGGGTTATCCAATGTCCGCATAATTCAAAGCATCTATCATCACTCCTAAGTATGATGGAAAATTAGATTCTATGCTACATATAAAATGGTACATGATTGCTTCAGATATTTACTCCATCCCATACGAGATGCACTCAAGGGATTTCTCTAATACCATTACCAGATTAACTCTAATTTGGTGTAACGGATTACCAAGAGGGTAAATCTCAAACTTCCAGTTGTTAGCCAAACTTTTCGTTAGTAATTTTTATTTCGCTACAAATCTAGGCAGTAGGGAGTCTCACTTATTAAGCATCCATAAAAAAGAATGAAATTATAAGAGAGTTTATTACACGCTACAATATCAAGAAGCTTGAAGTAATTCATTGCGATGAGAAGATAGCAATCAAGACCATTATGAGTAGTCTATTGCCTAGGAAGTTATAATTGGCGCTGGCTAAGGAACCATCAAGAATAATGGTAAAGATTTTGCTCAAGTCTGGAAAGATTATGAATGACAAAGAAGCTATTATAGCAATGGAGTTAAGCCACGCTAAGTCCGAGACTAGTAAGAGCTAAGAAAAAAAGGAAAAGTATAAGCACAATAAGAAGTCGGACATGCCGAAGAAGTACGATGAGTACACCACACTTACCATTGGTGAGAACTATATCCTTTATGAGATTCAATGGGGGAGTAAATGGATGGGTAAATTGAAAGTTTCATCAGACCCGAGGGATAAGAGTAAATACTGTGAATTTTAGAAGGATGATAACCACAACACTAATAGTTGCCTAGCCTTGAAAAACGATATTGAGTCTTTGATTAGACGAGGAAAAAAGGCAAAGCGTGTTGATAAAGATAGCTAATCAGATAAAAATGAAGAGAAGAAACCAAGGATACGTTCTAAGTCCCCTTGCAAAAAAGGTGGATGGGAAGAAAAGGGTTTAAGACGACGACTCAAATGATGGAAGTAATCCAAATTTATCGCCAAAGCCCAAGGATCCGGTGAACCACATTGACATGATTTCATTTGGTTGTCACTTTATAGATGAAGGTGACCCCGATGGTAGAGATAAACCAGCCAAGAGGAAAGATGTCTCAATGAGGCGAAGGCATGTGCTCATATCAGGGATATCAATCTCACCGATGTTGGGTTGACTGACAAGTGAATTATTTTGTATGAAATATGCCCAAATCTAGACCTTGTTAGGCCCACTGTATCTTAAATAATGAGCATTTAGAGTCTTTTTTGTAAAATAAAAGAAAAATACAAGATTGAATAAAATTTGAGTTAATAATTCAATTTTAGTAACCCCGGGGGGTGAAACCAAAATTTCAAAAAAAATTTGGGCCCAAAAATAATTTTTAAAAGTTTATCTTGGCAAAATAAAGTTCTCCCTAAAATTTGTTTAAATTTGGAGCTAAAACGAAAAAGTTATGAAAGTTGGGGGTTTAAAATGCAATTAAGGGTAAAATTATAATTTTCAAAACTTAAAGGGGATGAATTTTAATTAATATCAGTTATTTTAAAATTTTACAAGTACCCTTGAATTTTGGTGAGGATTGAAGGTCAAAAGAAGATTTTAGAAGTTTTGGGGTCCAAAGAATGAATTTAGAAAAGTGGTGAAGATAAAGGTTATATATTTATGGAGGCATAATATTATCAAAGGCATGGTTTGGTATACTAGTTAGTCTCATGTAGTAAGAGGCTTGAGGTTGTGGGTTTGATTCTTATAAGGCCAATACTTCTTTTTGTAAGAGCATCTTCCCTGTCAGCGCCATTTAACAGTTAATTCGCAACATCATTGCCCAGTCAGCGCCCGATCATCACCCACTCAACAGTCCACATCATCAGTCCCCTGACCAGTCAATATCCATATCAGCATTCTAGTCATCAAATCAGTAGGTGCCACTTGACACTCAACCGCTACATCATCAGCGCCCGGTTAGCCGCCTCGTCATCGCTGACCAGTCAACCGCCACATCATCAACTCATGTCATTCAAAACTAAATCTTTCGAAATCAACACTTATCTACACTGATTCGGCCAAAGATTTGTTCAGATAAACATGGATTTCAAATCCCACTAAAAACCAAAGACTCTCACTTTATGGAAAACACTGAACTTCGTGAAATATCTTATTTTCATTGATTTTTGGACTTTTAAAAGTCCATTAAATTGGTGTTTTATACCAACACCTCACCCCTAAGCCTATAGGACCCTTGGGTTCATTATTTTGAGAGAGAAAAATTAGAGAGCTTGATAGATAGTTTTTGGTTCTTTCATTTTGAGAGTATATTTTTATTAAGGGCCAAGAATTATTTTGTGGGAGAAGTTTTGTCAAGATTTATTATTTTTCTAAGTTTGTTTTATTCTTGAAAGTTAATATTCATTCTTGCATTTATATTTTATCTTCAATTATGCTAGCTTAATTTCTTTATTAGGACTAGGTGAAATTTATCATGCTTAACTAATATTGTGTGTGATTTAAATTTGTCTTTGTTCCCGATAAGTTCTAAAATATTTCAAAATTTTGGTATTCATTTAAAACGACACGAGAGTGTATTTTAAACCTTCGACTTTGTTTGAAAAGAAATCATATTTTTATTTCTAAGTGTGTATACTTTTTGATGGATTATTCTTTCACTCGATTGTTTTGATAGATCATGCTTAAAGACTATACTTAAAAAATTATAAGTGAACTTTTTAAGGGAATAGGAATTTTAGCCCTCTAAATTTAGAGACCTTAAATTTTACTGTGAACTTAATCATGTTATTTTCCAAATTAAATACGACGAGAGTTGGTTTAATTTGAATTATAAAATTGGGAATGATGAGTTTAAATTATTGCATAGTATTAGTTGAACGTGATAAATGGATCTAATGTCCTAGTTTCTCACACAGTAATTTATATCTTTCGTAGTCGCACTTTTTATTTTTGTAGGTTTAGTTTAATATTACATCTCATCTCTCAACCCATTTAGGCTAGTTGGAAAATTACAATTATTTTGAACGAAAAAAATTTGACAAATCATCGTGGGTTCGACCCGTACTTACACTCGCTATTCTATAAGAGGAAGTGCACTTGATATATTTTATAAATTGACAAACATCGACTCATCCTCGTAAGGTAAACAAAGATCATCTCACGTTGTTTTTTCAAAAAATGATTTGTCAGGTGTATTTTATCTGAATGATAACCCTCTTGTCATCACCATGATGGTGCATGAAAGGCAAGTAGTGAGAATTCTGGTAGATAAAGGACAGGAAGTTGGAGGCGTACCATAACCTCTCATTGGTTTTTCGGGGGGAGAATGTGTTCCCCTTGGGAACAATCAAGTTAGAAGTTATCATCAGAGCATGGCCCGCCTATCGAACAAAGACAATACGTTTCTTCATCCTGGACGAAAACATTCACTCGGCCTATAATATTATATTTGTCAAGGCCAGCCTAAAAAGGTTTAAAGTGGTGCCTTATAATTTCCACCAATGCCTGGAATTCCCTACACACTATGGAGTTAGTGTGGTAATGGGAAATTAAGTAAAAGCTCGAGAATGCTACTACACATCAACCGAGGAAGAAGAATAGATGAAATTGATAACTACTTATCAGATTGAAACTTTAGATACTCGAGATGAAGATAAGCTGGTCACATTAAGGTTGTGGAGAAGGTTGAACTAGTGATTCTGGATGACGAGCACCCAGAGAGGATAATTTAGATTGGCTCATTGTTGGATCCTACCCTTAAGAAGGAACTTGGTTATTTTCTAACACAACATAAGAGTTTATTTTCTTGGAGTCATGAGGATATTCTAAGGAATGATCTAACTATTATTTTCCATGAGCTTAGCATCATCAAAGATACTAAGCCCATCAAATAAATCGCCGTGTGTTCAGCCTGGAGAAGAACATGGCCATTCAAAAGGAGGTTGACATCTTGTAAAAGGTAGATTTCATAGAGGATGTTAAGTACCTAGAATGTCTTGCAAATCTTATTATTATTCTAAATAATGATAAGTAGCGCATGTGCATCGAATTTACCGAACTTAACAAAGCCTGCCTCAAGGACCATTATTCTTTACCTCGTATTGATCAACTAGTTGACATCACTACTGGGCATGACCTTCTCAGTTTCACGGATGCTAACTCATGCTACAACCAGACCATGATGAAGCTTTAAGACCTGGAGGAAACCTCATTTATCACTAGATGAGGTACATACTACTGCAATGTTATGCCATTTGGGCTAAAAAATGCTAGAGAAACGTACGAAGGGTTAGTAAACAAAGTCTTTAAAGAACAGATCGGTAAGATCATGGAAGTGTACGTAGATGATATGTTGACGAAGAGTAAGAAAGAAGTCAATCACATTAATGATGTCGATCTAACATTTGACTAGTTGGAGAAATATCGAATGAAGTTAAATCCAGTGAAATGTGCTTTTGGAGTTGGTCAAGGAAAGTTCCTATCCTTCATGATCAATCAGAGGGGCATAGAGGCCAATACTTGTCTTAGTTATTCATTGCTCTTAAAATTAACTTATTTGGTGCTCTAATAGATTACAAAATCCATTGGTTGGGTTTACTGGCATAATCAAGATTTATAAGTTTATCTAGCAGGTGTCACAATCCAAGATATCTCCTATACATGAATTTTTCCAAAATATCATATTCGACATAACCATATAGTGATTTACAAACTTATGGAGAATTAGACCCAATAAATTGAATTGCACTTATAACGATCAAAGGCGTAATTGTGTGAATATTCCAATCCTCATAATCCTCGAGATAGAGAATATATATACCCTTTGAAAATAATGTGAGATTGTTCAAGTCTAATCTAGTCAACACCTAAACTTTAATTGACGGGGATTGATATATGAAGAATAAAAAATTTAACCCATTAGTCTTCAAATGGTTATGCAATAGGAAGAAAGACTACAAAAACTAGGTCTGAAAACACAAACCTAGGGTGATGAATACCATACCCTTGAGGATTCGTTTGTAATCCGATATGGAGAAAGGTACTTTTTGGTGATTAGGGGATTAAGTCTTTTAGTCCTCTAAAATCATGCTTGTATCCACCAAAATGCTTGGATCATCTAGTATATGATCCTCCTAAAGATCAGTAGGTATGTGAGCACCTTTTAGGAGGAAATATCTTACTTTTGAGTGAGATATGCACCTCTCACTATTGTCCTTTTCACAAGCACGTGAATTTTTTCTCTCCCCTTATCTAACCCTTAATAGTGAATATACAACTTGAAACCCTAGTATAAGTTGCACCTCTCACTATTGTCCTTTTCACAAGCACGTGGATTTTTTCTCTCCCCTTATCTAACCTTTAGTATAAGTTGTGAGCTTGGGATAAACTGGACTTCTAGAGAGTTTGGGATTAACTACTTGGGTGTATGGAATATACTAAGGACTTAAGACAAATATTTAAATTGGCTTCCAAATAAATAGTCGAAAATCCCAAATTACAGAAGCTGTAATTTATTTTTTTTCTTTATTTTAATCATAATTAATTCCACTAAATAATTATGACTGCACTACCATTTAATTATCTCACAAATCACTTGGATATAATGACGTATTATTTGCCAAGTTGACTGTAAAAGATAGTGTCATTTCTAATGTTAGGCTTCTGATACCTGCTTGGTCAAATCAATTTGCCGCTAATTGATTTTAACCAATGAGAAGGCTAGGTAAGATTGCTTAAAAATCTCTGATACAAATTTAAGAATGCGGTGTGATATTGATTATATGTGGATTTACAAATTTTAAATTTTAAACTTATTTAACTATATGTTAAGTTTTGATCCAAATTAATTAAACCCTAACACATACATCTAGGTGTATAAATCATCCCATCACAAATAAAAATTAGTGAGACAGAGATTTCAAGAAAAAAACCTTTCAGGAAAACCCTTTTATTTCACAATGAAAAGTAAATCGCAACATACATACATAATGAAATCTGTAATGAATATCCGCAGACACTCACATAGACCTCAACCTAGAATTAGCAATAGATCAACCGCAGCAGACTCATAAGAACACGTAACGCTATCTTCAGCAAGGAACACCCTCAAGCACTTCCAATTGATCGCAGTCGTAGTCAGCCAACACCTCCCTCAAGTGGTACCAAATCAACAGTAGAGAAATCTTCCTTACAAAATAAACTCCAACAAAATTGTATCTTAGGTTCCTAATTGATTCACTAAATCTATTGGGATGATTTTTTAATCAAAACAAAGTTAAAACCCCATAAAAATTGAGAAGACAAAAATTCTGCAAAAGCAGTTTTTGTAGAATGAAATTCTGAGGTCTTCTGAAGAAAAATGGACTCATTTAATACGAATTTATAGAAAAATTAAGTCGGTGACGTCGCTTGAACGAGAAAGCCCAGATGTTTAAAAATATTTTAGAAAAATTATCCCAACACTTTAAATTAACCATTAAGGGACTTAAACACAAGCTTACCAAAATCTATCTCACAGACGCTTTTCTATTAAAGAATGTTGATATTCGGATCCGTCTTGATGCATGATTGGACTTGAACTTTTCTTCGATGGTTGTAGCGGTATACAACATACTTTAATATAAACGGAGTATTCAAAATATGTCCTTACAAATCTCCCCCTATGTGTATGCCGGTACAAACTAAAAAGATCCGAATTATCAAATCAAAATTCCTATACAATCTAATACCGTCCCTAGAACCCAAAATTGAAAAGGTACTAAATATGCAAGTATTTAGACATTATTCAAATATCTTCAACTTTTCTTTGTCATCATGAGAGTGTGAAAAATAATGATCGTCAAATTTCGTACCTACAGACATGAGACAAGAAATAAATACCTTTGTGACGTATCGAGTTTGAAATGAGATAAACATAAATTAAAACAATCAAATCTCAAACCTTCCCCATAATTAAACTCCCCCATTAAATCATAATTCGTTCTCCCCCTTTTTATTTATCTGAAATAGGCAAGGAAAATAATAAATAAATAAAAATAAGCATGGAGTGTCACGACAAGCAAAACAAATAAACCACGATCAAAGTATAAACTTGAAATCATTCACCAACTATATTTGATTTTTCAAAATTTTCAAACAAAATCAAATTTTATAAAATAAATCACACACCATGAATTTACACTAAGATAACCAAATCGGGAAATGGAATGAATGGGTGTGAAATATGCAATTGGTAAATCAACTCCAACACACATAATAAATGTTCAAAATCATCAATGGGTGTAAAAATTGTTGGATTCAAATGACATTGACTTATCGAGATCAATAAATCAAAGTCCAAAATCATTTCCACACCAATAATGTCTAAAACTATTTAATGTTTTTTTAAGAATTTGTTAGGAAGTGTAAGCCCGTTGATTTATTTCTAACCAAATTCCCTCAAATATATATTCTTTCTCAACCTCTTTTGAGGTTTCTATTTTTTTCCCGAACTTAGAGCCCTCTTTTGGCATATGTATGATTATTTTTATTGCCTTAATTTTTTTTGCAGATCTTTTAAACAGCGGCTTTCACGACATGATTATAATTTACCCGTAGCCCTTTCCCGTGTTCCCTCATCATTTTTTTTATATTAAACAAATTTCTCACGAGAAACAGTTCTTACATGCACAACATTCATTGTCAAGTTTTATCGCACATGGTTCGTTTTAAAGACATGATTGAGATGGAAACACTTCAACCAACATGTGATAGGCAAGTAAAATAATCAAACAAATCCGTGCAAGTGTGCATTAAAGGAAATCATGAGTCAAACATGTAGAAAGTAATCTCAAATCTCATCTTAATGACTCCAAACATTATAAAGCACATGGATGAAATGATGTATCGTCTCAAAACACTATCGAGTAGTCACATGGATGTGGAATGATGTTGTGACTTGGTCATCCTAAATGTCCATCCATAAATGGTGTAAATAAAATACAAATCTCTTTTTGACTTTTTCCAAAAATTTTAACAAAATAAAATCTTTTTGTCTTTTTCAATTTTTTTCTAAAAAAGAAAATATTTTTGTATTTTTCTAAATTTTTCATAAACAAAAATCCTTTTTGATTTTTCTAAAAATATATAAAAAATGCAAAAAGATAAATACAAAAGTGATACACACTAGTAATAGGCATAAAATATCATCATGTAAATCATCATATTCTAGCAAACAAGTCTAGACCTCAGCCGTTAGGTGCGGTGGAGTTTTCCAAAGGTGGTGACATCCTATTAAAAACATCCATCTAGTCATGTGAAGTCTTGACCAAAAACTTTACTTGTTCCCTAATATTTCAAACTCTCTCATGATATCATCCGGAGCATAATGTGTGGGTGCGTGTGTGGTAACACAAGGCAAAACTCTTTGCAACACACTACCCAACTTAAAGAAAAATTCCCTAAGGTGTTATCTCTTCTTACAATGGAAGAAGACATACATGGGCCTAGAAAAACCTCTCCTAAAATGTATAGGATGCACTCTCCTCTCCGGAATGGGATGCCCAGGCGGATTGGGTTGAGAACCATATGGATTAATCACAAACTTGGGAACCAGCTTGGGTGCAACATGACAAATAGATGCACCGTCATGACCTATTCCTAGTCTCTCAACATTACCCAAAGCAGGACTGAGGAGCATCTTTCCAACCTTCTTAGATGTATCCTCTATGTTGACCTTGACCTCCCGGTCTCATTGGAGATATCTCTCTAATTGGACCACATGGGATTCAAGATCACTTTTCTCGATCTATGACGATCAACTTCTGCCTCAAAGTGACCTTAACCTTCTCGAGTTGACTCGGTGACGCCTCAAATCCCCTCAAAACCTATATATATCTCTCTCTCCAAATCTAACACCCTAAGACCTAACTCCTTACTCAACTTCTTCATCTTTAAATTCTCGGTGTACAAATCTCTAAACGCAATCTGAAGCTCACTTTCACCTTCACTAGCGCACTCACTCTCATTCTCACTAGAAACACTCAAACTATCATCCTCGGGGGTCTCACGTGCACAAGTATCCTCATCGTCAGGGGACAAACTAGGTGTTCTCACATGACTAGCTAAAAATGGAACACACATCCCTTGTGAAGATTCATCCTCTGAATCTTTCACTTCTTCCTCACTATCGCTAAGAGTGGCTAGCATGGCAATCTTCATGCCATTTTTCTTTAGCCTAGTGGGACACTCAAATGCCCTAGGCCCTTACCCTCAGATTCAAAACATCTCTCCTCTTTCTCTTTCTATTTCACAGCGCTCTCTTTGTCCTCACCTTTCTTTTTTATTTTTCTTAAAAAATCTTTTACTGGAAGAATTTTCTTTTGGAAATTTGGGAAATTTTTTGAAATTTTTAGCAAGCATGGTCATATCAAAATCAAACTCGCCCTCAGACTCGAAATCATAAACTCTCACTTTATTTTTCTTCTCTCTTTTGGACACTTCCTCTCCTTTTTTAGGCTGGTCTTTAAGTGCAACCCCTCCATCCTTAGGCTTGACAATGTCAGGAAACATGTCAATTTCGTATGCCTGGAGGTCTCCTACCAGTTCTTCTAACTTTATATTGCTCAAATTTCCTAAGGAATTCAAAACAGTCACTTTTGCGATAAAATGTTTCGACAACGATCTCAAAATCATTTTAACTACCCGTGTATCAGGAATGTGATCACTAAGATTGAAAACTAGTGTTGACAATATTAGACAAACTTGCATGAAAATAATAAAAACACTCAGATTCAAGCATGATAATTGTTTCAAATTGAGTAGTTAAATTTTACAATTTAGACTATTTGACCGCATTCGTGCCTTCATGGGTAAGTTATAAAACATACCTAGCTTCTTTTTACATAGTGCACGTCATGACTCGTCAAAACTCCTCAAGGGTCACGGCTCCATAAATTTCACATAGCCCACGAGAGTTAAAAGTACTCCATTTAAATTCATCCTCAATCTTGTACGTCACGGGTTTAAAATTAGTGACATTATTCGTGGTGACAGTGGAAATAGTCCACCCTCTTTCACAAACAACCCAAAATATCTCATTGATTGCTTTTAAATGAGATTTCATGAGGGATTTTCAATAGTCATAATTAGACCCCTAAAAAATTGGCAACTAATTATATAATTTTTCATTCGAAAACATCGCACAAATTTTTCAAAATCATACTTAAATAATAATTTCACAAAATTCTGTGATAAAAGGATCACTCGATAAATTAGAGTAACATGTTATGATATCAATTTGAGAAGGCTAGGTAAGATTTCTTAAAAAGCTCTGATACCAATTTGATAATGCGATGTAATATCGATTATATGTGGATTTGCAACTTTCAAATTTTAAACTTATTGAACTAGATGTCAATTTTTGATCCAATTTAATTAAAACCTAACACATGCATATAGGTGTATAAATCATGCCATCACAAATAAAAATTGGTGACACATCAGGTAAAAACTTTTATTTCACTATAAAAAGTAAATCGTAACTTACATACACAATGAAATCTATAATGAACATCTGCAGACACTCGTATAGACCCTACCCTAGAATCAGCAATGGATCAACCATAGCGAACCCACAAGAACACACAACATTATCTTCAGTAAGGAACATCCTCAAGCACTCCCAATTGACCGCAGTCGTAGTCAGCCAACACCTCCCTTAAGTGGTACAAAATCAGTAGTAGAGAAATCTTCCCTATAAAAGAAACTCCAGAAAAATTGTGTCCTGGTTGCCAAATTGATTCACTAAAGCTATTGGGATGATTTATGAATCAAAACAAAGTTAAAAACCCTCTAAAAGTGAGAAGACATAAATTATACAAAAGAATTTTTCTTACAATGAAAATCTCAGGTCTTCTGAAGCAAAATGGACTCATTTAACACAAATTTATAGAAAAATTGAGTTGATGAAGTCGAACGATAAATCCTTGTCGCTCGAACGACTTTAAATGTCGATTGATCCCTCTTCGCACGACATATCAAAAGAGTTTAGAAAACTAATATAGTAGCATCTCGTTTGATAAAATGCTTCAAGCGAGCTACACGCGAGCCTTCGCGCGACATAGCATATCGCTTTAAGTCCTCATTCGCACGACATTTTATTATCGTTTGAATGACATGGAAATGTCGTTTGAACGACATCAACGTAAAATCCTTTTCTATTAAAACACCACCTCAAGACTTAGAAAAAATTATTTTGACGAAAAATGACGCCTCAGATGTTTAAAAACATTTTAGAAAAATTATACAAAAACTTTAAATGAACCATTAAGGGACTTAAACACAACCTTACCAAAATCTATCTCGCAAAGGCTTGTTTGTTGAATAATATTGATATTCGAACCCGTCTTGATGTATGATTTGACTTGAACTTTTCTTCGACAGTTGTAGCGGTATAAGACGTACTCTAATGTAAACGGACTATGAAAAACATGTCCTTACAACCAACATCTAATCAATTCCTCAATTCTCAGACTTTACTTATTTTGTTACTCCACTAGATTTTAAAATAATTCACTAATCAGGTTTAACTTATGGAGCTTAAAAGTCAATAGATGGGGTATCACAATACAATATATCTTCTCAACACAAATTCTTCTGAATTATGATCTCAGACCTACTCACACAACGATCGACCAATCTTCAGAGATTATCCAATAAAATTTGAATCTTTTCCATAACAGTTAAAGTAATAATTGTTCATGCATTCCAATTGTCATAACCCCCGGGATTAAGAATCTATGAACCCTTTGCCAATGATCTGAAATTACCTAATTCTAATCTCGACACCCTTTAGACTTGAATCTCACAGGTGGTCCTATTCAATACTTTTCTTGATGTACCGATCACAATCCTCTTTTGAAATATCATTCAAGTTCTCAAACCATTAGATAGGTTCTCTTAGTTTGAGATAAACCACTACGATTGTATCACAACCATTTTGATAGGATTTCAACTGCCTATACAGCTTGTGAATCATTCAATAGTACTAGAATTGGAATTCTGATCTCCAGTGATCAAGCCGAACCCAACTTACCAGAATTACTACCAAGTACAATTGATCGACAATATAAGTAGTTGTCAGAAACATGATTCTCATTTTAAAATAAAGTATACAATCCTTTTATTAATAAATAAAATGTCATTCCATGGTTTTGAAAACCCCTTAACATTAATCTAACCCTTAGTCTTAAAGCCCTTTGACTATGCATTTGACTCTCATACCTCTATATAACTATTAAAAGTCTTTGTTGGTAAGCTCTTTATAAAGGGATTCATAAGGTTAGCATGTGATGTAATCTTGGTCACGATGACATCTCCCCTCTACACGATATCCCAAACTAGGTGATACTTGTAACACCCCGCCCGCCTGGAGAGAGTGAGCGGTGTGATACTATCAATAAAACTATATTAATCTACAAATAACAAGGTATAGAGCATGTAAAACAATTCTCGCAATACAATAATAAGAATCCACTAATCTCAATCTCTTCAAATTAAATACAACCAATAATCTCTCGAAATAAAACAACTATTTATCTCGAAATAAAATGCTCTATACAACAAAAATAAATACAATTCTTCTCATCTAGTACTCTCGAATATTCTTCCCAAAATACCAAGCTAAAAATCCATCTCCAAATTAGTCCATAGTGCTCAAATCCGCGCTAACCTTCCACTAAAAAAAATGGGGAAGTACACAATACGACAGGAGAGATGCTCAACAAATATTAGCGGTGAATAAAGTGTAACAATACGAGTACGAATATTCAAATCAAAGGCGAATCTCATAAGCATTTTTATCAATATAATTTCTCAACAACACATTAATAGAGTCATCAGGGCTCACCATACCGCGCCATACTTTATCGAGTAGCCAGAATGGGAATCTTGGCGGGTGCCCAACATCAGTGCCATATTAAAATCTCATGACAACATGCCCAACACAATAATAATACCACATGAATCAAAATTTGATTCCAACAATAATTTCCAGATTCCAATTGAATTTAGCAATTCAAATATGAGTCAGTAATCACAAGAAAACAAAGGGAACAACACTCGCGAGATTAAGGAGCATATTGTATAAAACCCTATACCTTAAAATCATCACATAATTTTGGCCTCAAAATTTAAACACACCATCACGTTCCTCTCACGAAATAATCAAATCTCGTTCTAGCCCAAACTCGAGAAAACACTAAATAAGCTTTCTAATCTAAGGTTGAAATCTTGAATAAGTTTGGGGCTATGGTTTGTAGATGAAAAGGAGTAATTTTGGAAAGGTCTTCTAGTTGAAAAGATTGAGAAAAAGTGATTTGAAAATTCCATCCTCGAAATAGTTGGGACATATAAAGGATTAAGAGTTTGATTAAAAAAAGAGTTCTAATCAGATACAAATACTAAAAAAATTATTTCGAACGATCGAACCGTTGTAATTGGATGAATTTTTTTATGAAATTAGCTGAAGATGAGAGAAAGTTTCATAAAAAATTTCAGCTTGATTAGACGGTCCAGTATTTTTAAATATTTTTTTTACTAGAGTGTTTTATGTTTTGAGGACTCTTCTGTATAATCAAAATTCAATTAAAACTCCATTTTAATTTTAATTTCGATTCCAATTCCATTTGAAAATTTATTTTTCAAATATAAAAACAAAAATTTTAAATTATAAAATTTATAAAATTCAAAATTTCATTTTTTCCCGATTTCCAAAATTAATTTAAAAATTCTCATTTAAAAAATCCGGGTTGTTACAATACTTGCATTCAATGTGCTGTCACACCCCTCAAAATTCTAGCGTCGACTTCCACCAAAACTAAGTCGGGTGCGAGTAAATAAAATACCATTCTTAGCATCTGATAGATGTAAGACATATAAAATCAATCCACAAGATAAAATAGTTTAATCAATCACAAATGAAAATAACCAACTATACGATAAAATATCCATCACCATGCTAAAGTCCAATAATAATCCAAACTCCAACAATATAAAGCTGAATAAAATCCAATTGAATCAATAATGAAATATATAAATAAAGACCCATAATAACTTTGGAACCGAATGGCCCAATGAAACCATAAACTGAGTCTCAATGTAAATACGAAGGAATGGAAAATAAACTAGTAAGTATAAAGTAAAATAACTCCAATTGAACGTCCATGAAAATATCCAAAGTCATATGCAACTTCTTAAAAACTTAATCCTGTAAAGGTTAGTCAATGCACGAGGTCAGAGCCCCGAGCATGAGTACACACTACTCCCCTCAAATTGGATCCTTGAATCCAAACAGTAGCATTATACGATATAAATATCATAATAGAGTATTTTAATTAAACGAAATATAATTAAACGCGATAGAAAAAATCACTAACTACCCTCAATAATTGTTATTCACAAAGCACACCAATATGATTTTAAATAATTAAGCCTCAAGTTGTTAATTTAATTAAATTAACCCAATTTATCATTATCCTCAATTTATTATTAGTATAATTATAAAGGTCCTCCCGCCACGGGTGGTCTCCTACCAAAGTTTTACACTTCCCCTTGTTAATGGCCTCTGATCCATTTAAACTATCGAGCCCGCCCTATGACAAGGTTCCACACACGACACGACATTAATCGTCCGCTGACCCATTTAAACTGTCAATCCCTGACACATTATGTCACCACTAATTTTAATACCCGTTTTTATCTTAGGTATTAATTATTATTTTCCCAATTTCTCATTTATCAAAATTGCCCCACCCTTATTATCGATGTGAGATTTTCAAAATATCCCTTATTCCCATACCTAAGGGTCCCTAACTTACACATATATCCTATCTTATATATTGGATGAATTTTTAACAATGACCTCGTCCTAGTCTCATGCCTAGGCCAACGCAATGATAATAAAACATAAAAATCACTCCCACCCCGAAATATTAAATCTGCACCAACTAGTTCCATCCCTAGCGAGTATAAATCAAAACTAAGGCATACCTAGCAAACATACTACAATAAAGGTGAGTAATATACTACCCAAAAGCCCCTCGTCTCCGCGATGGAAAAAGTGAATAACATAAATCACACAAAACACAAGTCAATAGACACAACATTGTAATTAAATCGTAAAGATCCCACTTTAATTTAATTTAATGAATAACATAGTCGTTGATTTCAAACAAAATTAATTCCATTCAATAATGTAAAATTAATTAACATACAATAATATTCCATAGGTCATAATCGTTCTCTTTTTATAAGCCATTTAATTTTATAAGAGTACGCGTCCCATATATCATATAAATAACCCCATAAATTCTACATGTGAACCTACACCCAAATACCATAAAAACCCAATACTCTAACCTATGCACCCAAGGATTTCAAAGATTAATTCATATTCAAAAGTTTCATAAAACCAGTCCCAAAATTAGTGTCCACTTTCTCTAATTAAGTTACTAATTGATTTTATCAAAAATACATAATTAAGTGTTTGAGCGACACTTAAGACACATAATACCAAAGGAAGAGAATAGAGTATTTATGCCTATGATTGTGATGAAAAAAAATCTAATAGACGATTGGAATTTTTAATTTTGTATTTTTTTTAAAATTAGTTCGTAATTTTTGGGTAAAATAAAATTTTGGACTTTATAAAGTTTTATTAATTCGAAAGGTTGAGTTTTAATATTGAAAATTTGGATTTGAACCGAAATTAAAATCGGAGTCAAACTAAAACGCTTGTCATGGTTCTGGGCCATGACTAACGGGTAAACCATTTGTAGTTTAAATAGAATTCTATTAGCATTATAACTCCTCATCATTATAAATTAAAACTAATCCGTGGTTGGGTTCTTTAAATCAATTTTTTTACAACTCTTCCTCCAAAAGGATTCTTCAAAATTATTCCCTTTTAACCTCTAAACCCTAGCACCATTTTTCATAACTTTCAACTTAAGATTTGTCAAGATTAATTGAGTTTTATAAATATTTCAAAAGTGAATTTTGATTGTCTTCGTGAGAGGAACACAATAGTGTGATTAGAATTTCGGCCAGAATCTTTAGGGCTTTCATGTGATGATTTTAAGGTGCGTGACTTACACAATATGCTCCTAAATTATCCCGTGAGTATTCCATTTATTTCATGTGTTTTTTGCACTCATGTTGAATTATAGTATTCATTGGAATCCTATGAGATATTTTTTGAATCTAAAATATTGATTCGATTGAGATATTGTATTTGTTGATGGACATGGTGTCATGAAATTTTTATATGGCACTGAGAATGGTCATCCGCCAATAGTCCAAAAGTCCAATAGCCAGGATGAATCTTTACGAAGTATAGCTGAGGTCTGGTGACTTAGTGATGTGTTATTGAGAAATTAAAATAGTATAACGCTCGGATGTCTCATTGAACTTGAATTAAGGTTCATATTGTTGCATTTATTCACCGTTATTATTTTATGAGCATGTATTCTTGTCATATTGTGTACTTTCCCGTATTTTTCTTTAGTGACATGTTCGCGTGGATTTGGAAGCTATTTATTTTTGGAGGATTTTAGAGTGCAACGTTTGGAGGATTTTATTTTTTATATAGCTTGGCACTGTAATTTATTTGGAGAGTTTTGTATAATTTTCGAGTGGAATTGTTGTAATTATTTTAAAAGTGTAAGAGTTTGTATTTGTTATATTTATTTTGTGAAATATAGATGCTCTATACTAATTATTGAGGAGATAGTTCAGTTTTAATCATAGTAGCAGCTCGTGTTTTGCGCGGGGTGTTACAGATGGTATTAGAACTTAGGTATACGGCAACCCTCGGGTCTTTAGGTTTTGGGTCTAGCATGCGGGTTATATGTGTTTTGTTGGAGATAGAAATTTTTTTTGAGGACGTGGTAGGCATCGAGGTTAGGATTAGTAATCTTGATGTCAGGATGTTTTGAATTGATTTGAGGACTTTAGTGTTGTGATGATTTTTTGGAGATAGAATCGAGTAGTAATTCGTGAGAGAGTGCGAGTGGTACGTGCATGTAGGATTGGGTGTATAGGCGGCAAATAGTGGACCTTGGGTAGACGTTTGCGAACCGTTTTGAGCGTTATGCTACATTTAATTTTGAGGACGAAATTCCTTTGCTAGCGGGGAAGAATGTAACAACCCGTAATTTTTAATTTTGTATTTTTTAAAATTAATTCGGATTTTTTTGGGTAAAATAAAATTTTGGAATTTATAAAGTTTTATTAATTCAAAAGGTTGAGTTTTAATATTGAAAAGTTGGATTTTAATCAAAATTCTAATTGGAGTAAAAATGGGAATTTAAAAAAAACGTTTGTCACGGTTCTGGGTTGTGACTAACGGGCCAACCTTTTGTAGTTTAAATAGAATTATACTAGTTAGAACTCGTAATAATTATAATTAAAAACTAATCGTGGCTGGGTTCTTCAAATCATTTTTTACAATTCTTCCTCCAAAAGGTTTCTTCAAAATTATTTCCTTTCAACCTCTAAACCCTAGCACCATTTTTCATAACTTTCAACTCAAGATTTGTCAAGATTATTGAGTTTTCTCAAGATTGTTTAAGAGCGAGTTTTGATTATTTTCGTGAGAGGAACGCAGTAGTGTGATCAGAACTTTGGGCAAAATCTTTAGGGATTTCATGTGATGATTTTAAGATATGGGACTTACACAATATGATCCTAAATTCTCCCCAGAGTATTCGGTTTATTTCATGTGTTATTCGCACGCATGTTGAATTGTGGTATTCATTGGAATCCTATGAGATATTTTTTGAATCTAAAATATTGATTCGATTGAGATATTGTATTTGTTTATGCGCATGGTGTCATGAAATTTTTATAATGTGTTATTGAGAAATTAAATTGGTATAATGCTTGAATGTTGCGTTGAACTTGAATTCAAATTCGTATTGTTGCATTTATTCACCGTTATTATTTATGAGCATCTATTCTTGTCATATTGTGTACTTCCCCGTATTTTTCTTTAGTGGCAGGTTAGCGTGGATTTCGATGCAATGAATTTTTGGAGGATTTTAGAACACGACGTTTGGAGGATTTTATTTTTTGTATAGATTGGGAGTGTAATTTATTTGGAAAGTTTTGTATTATTTTCGAGTGGAATTATTGTAATTATTTTGGAAGTGTAAGAGTTTTGAATTGTTATATTTATTTTGTGGAATATAGATGCTCTATACTAATTGTTGAGGATTTAGTTTAGTTTTAATTGCAGTAACGCGTCATATTTTGTGCGAGGTGTTACATGTGCTTCACACTATTATAAGTCATTATTTTATCGAATTTTCAAACGCCCAATTTTTGTCATAATAAAGGGTAATGGAACTAAAGAAAGCATACCCAAGTCACTTAGGAAGTTCCAAAGACAAAAACCCTTCTTTGCTGTCTTCGACGTAATAACATATTTGACTTCTATGGATGAATTATCAATACATGATTATTTGATACTTCTAGTGTAAACACATATCTTAAGGTCAATCACCTTGAATAACCATCCGACTAAAAATATGAGTCTGTGTACCCGACTGGTGCTAGACTATCCACTGAGTAAACTAGTACATAATCTCTAGTCACTTTCAGGTACTTGAGAATGTTCTTAACAATGATCCATTTCTCCCCACCTGGTTCTGACTGGAATATGTTAACCATGACAATGGCAAGAAAATATCCAGTCTTGTGTGCAACATAACATATATGAGGATCTCCACCATAAAAGCATAAGGTACATTCCTTATCCTCTCTATATGAACATGTTCCTTAGGACACTAATCCTCTGATAAATAAATTCCATGTCTGAAAGGAATTAACCCTTTCTTAGAATCTTGTATGCTAAACATTGTAAGCACATTTTCGATATAGGTGGCTTGGGATAAGCCTAACATCCTATTTTTTCAATCACGCGTAAGCTTCATCACAAGGATGTTACTGGATTCTCCTAAGTACTTCATATCAAAATGATTATACAACCACACTCTTATACAAGGTAATACATCACATCATTCCCTATTAGGAGGATATTGTCCACATAAAGCACTAAAAATACCACAACATTTTCGTTATGCGTCTTATACACACAAGTTTCATCCGAACATTCATCAAAACCAAATGATTTGATTGGATGATCAAAATAGATGTTCCAAGACCTTGACTCTTACTTAAGTCCACAAATAGATCTCTTAAGTTTGCACAACTTTATTTCTTGTCCATTTACTACGAATCCCCCAAGTTTCATCATATGGATGCACTGGTTAAGACTACCAATAAACAACACAATCTTAATGTTCATTTACCAAATCTTGAGATCGAGATGAGGCATAATGAATTAGAGAATATAAATGGATTTAGGCATGGATACCTATGAGAAGCTTTCCTTATAGGTTATCCTCTCTATCTGAGTAGACATTTTCACAAAAGCCTTGCCTTGAAGGGTTCCACCTTCCCGTCTACCCCTCTCTTTTTCTTGTGGGATCCACTTACACTCGATGGATTTAATACCATATGGAAAATCTATAAGTTCCCAAACATAATTCGAATACATTGAATCCATCTCGATATTTATACCCTTCAGTCAAAGCTCAAAATCCTTATTTTGGAGAAACACACTATAGTTCTTGAGATCGAGTTCGTGTTCCCCTAGGATCTCACCGAAGTATTCACCCATATACACCAACCTATTAGGTATTCGCCTCACTCTCCCATTATGACATAGCTCCACTTATGGTCCAGTATAAATGACACATGTATTTTGATCATTGGTAACACTCCCACTATCTTTTGGTAGTGTACTATCGGTATCATGTTGTATTTAATCTTGTACGGATGCTTCAAAAGTAATTACTTGGTTTTTCCCTCTTAGATATAGTAAAATAATCTTGTTATTGGGCTTATGGTTCATCATATAATATTTCTCAATGTACCGGGCATTGTAGATAACCAATACCCTCTGATCGTTAGAATTTTAAAATAAACCACCTTTAGTTCCTTTAGAGTGACCAATAAAGATACATACCTTTGTTATTGATTCCAACTTACCGAGCTCATTCTACAACACGTGTGTTGGGTAACCCCAAATAAAAACATGTCGCAAGCTAGGTTTTCACCCCGTCTACAGTTCTTTGGGAGTTATTGAGACCAATTTAAAAGGAACTAAGTTCACTAGATAAGTAGTCAGCTCTAATGCATAATGCCAAAATATAATCTGGCAAAATCCGAATAACTCATCATGGATCTAACCATGTCTAATATAGTCATGTTACTTATTTTCACTACACGATTTCACTATTGAAGGCCCAAGGCAGACAATTGGTATGTAATCCCAATCTACGATAAGTGATTCCTAAACTCTCCCAAGAGTTACTCTCCTCCACGATCAAATCATAGAGTTTGGATTAGTTTATAGTGATTACGCTCCACCTCAACCTTATATAAATTTAAACTTATCAAAGTCTTCAAACTCGTGATGCCTACGGTAACACACACACAAACTTCGAGTAATCATCAACAAAAGTGATGAATTACTCGTAACCACCTATTTCCCAGATAGTCATAGAGCCACACGATTCAGAAGAAACCAATTATAACGCATCTTTGGCTCTATAGCCCCTGGTCATAAATGACCTCTTGGTCATTTTACCCACTAAGCAGAATTTGAAGACCAGTAGTGCGTCCATTTCCAATGAACTTAATTGTCCATTCGAGACCAGTCTTTGAATTATTTTTCAATTAATATGAACAAAGCATAAGTGCCAAATATATGTTTGGTTAAACTTAATAGGTTTCTTTCCTCCTTAGGTTATTTATGTTTAAGTTATTAAATCTATTATTAAAAAGTAGTGGTGAGACATTCCTTAAAATAAAAAGATCAATTTAAAATCCACCATAACAAATAAGTGAGTTGCCATTTTTGATAAAAACACCTTTATTAAAATAAAACCAAATATCCAACTATGACAAACTTAGAAATAAAATTAAATTTCTTGTAATTCTTATAACATAAAAACAATATACTAATATTAACTTATTGTCTTCACCAAAATTTAAAACTAAACTTTCTACAACTAATACGGCTACCTTGTGATGATCACCCATGAAAAAAAGTATCTCTCCTTCTTAAGCTCACTGGCTACCTAAAACCTCTACAAAGAATCGGCTCTCGAATATACACACCAGGTACTAATAGATTTCACCACAAAACATTTCTCAATGACTAAGGTTAAGTTACTATTTTTCATTCTTCTTTGCTAAAAATATCGGACAATGATTCTTCCTATGTTTATATCGTTTGCAGATGTAATAGTTTTCTTTCAGCTTCTTTTCAAAAACTTGAGGCTTAAAAGCAGTTTTGACCACCACAAGTCGTGCCTGATATTTTCCCTTCTTCATTTTACCTTAAGATATAAAATAAGATGTACCTTTCTCAGCAACCTAAACTACGCCCTAATACTTGGTGATATTCATCGCAGCTTTAAGTTCTTTAAGCAGTAGCGCCAAAGAATAATATTTTTTTATATAATAGTTTACGTTAAACTATTTAAAGGATTCCGATAGTGTTTGGATAATGAAATCATCCTAATCTTTCCCATCGATTTCAAATCTAAGCACCTACAGTTCCTCTAATATGGACATCATCTCAAGAACGTGCTCGCATAACGGAGTACCATATAACATTTTGGTGTTGACTAGCCTTGCCATGATATCCATCCTTACGGCAAAAATTCTGATCCTCAGACATCTCACTAAGGTTCAAAATTATGTCGCAAGCACTTGACATGTTTTGTTGATAGTGTTGTAACACATTGTTTATAAAGGACAATATATATCAATGAGTCATTTGATTAGCCTTTTTCACATCTGATAGGCTTGGATATCCCTTTTGGGTTCCCATTCCTCAGTCTTGATAAGGCAAGTTTCGTCAAAACAAACTTCTAGTCCTCAGCAGTTAGAACAATGTCAAGGATTATTTTTAGTCAATATAGTTAATTACAGTAAGTTTATTATTCTCTAAGATTGAAGTAGGTGGGTTGAATGAAGATCTCATTCTGAAATATGAGAATCATAAATTTTAAAATGGAATTAATTTAAAAAAAAACATGTGAGAATTAATGTTGATTTAATTTTAAAGTGGCATCTCTGTATTTCTAATAAAAATAAAATCCCAATGAACATCATTGTTTCTTTATGAAGAGAGTTTTCTTGTCGGAAGCTTAAATTACATCACCTTAAACTAGACAAAATTTTGTCTTTCAATTATTTACTCCAGACAGTTCGGAACTTTTATCCAAAATAAATGAATAGTCGACGTCTTTTGGTCCCATAACTAATCACAGTGACTCTGATGGGGAGGATATTATTAGCTATTGTGAAGTGTATACCATCGATTTGTTCAATGATATTAAATGCGTTTTTGTAGAACTTACTCGAAGGGAGGATATAATACACTCTCATTTAATTTCAATGAACTATCACTTAATTTTTTTTAAAATTTCCATGATACTGTGATCAAAACCATCCGATGGGGGACTAGATCAAGATGACATGAGGAATTAATTACATCACACTTTTAAAATACCGATGGAGACCGTGGGGTTTATGTTGAAACCCATTTCCCACTTATTATTTAAAAAACATGAGGGTTATTGGAAAAATTCTTTATTGAAATTTAAAATGGAACTGAATAAGGTCATTGCCATTATGGAGGCATTCCAGATTGACCTTGCAAAAGGACAAGCTGGAAAGTGCCGACGACAAGAGGATGTCGACTACACGAAACACATCGTCTTCACAGTGAAAGATTTGATTGGAGTGAGGACTCCTCACCATGATGCGCTCGTAATTACTTTCAGAATCGCAAACTAGGATGTTGACAAATTACTGGTAGACCAAGAAAGCTCATCAAAGGTAATGTACCAAAAGCTATTTCACAAGTTGAAGCTCAACTTAGCCGACCTCAAGGAAGCCACAGTTCCATTGGTCAGTTTCACGAGGAAAGTTATGATGCCATTGGTCAAGATAGTTTTGTTGGTTAGAGCAGGAAATATTTTAAAGTTGATTGAATTATTGGTAGTGGACAAAGAGTCTCCATATCATGCCATTCTAGGCAGAGTTTGGTTGCATGCCATGAAGGTCATACCACAACTTACCTTTGGAAATTAAAGTGCATCACCGATAGGGGCATAATGGAGATTCGTGGAGACCAAGCCACTGCAAGGAAATGTTTGATCGTAACCATTCGCCCCTCGAAGGAGAAGAAAAAGGAACCAAAGGACGCTTTAGAGTAAACCCAAAATAGGGCTACAACCTCAAAATAGTGACTACGGTATGATCGACCTGAGGTGGAGGAGACCAGCATCAATCCCACGGATAGGGTCATTGAGAACTTTGAAGAAGTTAGTGCTGATGATAACTTTCTTGATAGAAAGTTTTTGATTGGGAATGCACTCGTCGATCACGATAAGAAAAAGTTGATTGCCTTCTTAAGATGCAATCTGGATATTTTTTCCCGGGAGCCATGTGATATGCTTGGAATTGATCCTGATGTAGCCTGCCATCGTCTGCATGTTAACCCAACCTTCAAGATGATTAGTCAAAATTCTCGTTAAACAACCCCCCAAAAGGCTAAAGCAGTGGAGAATGAAGTTTTGAAGCTTATGGATGCAGGATCCATTAGGGAGGTTCAGTTCCCCAAATGGATATGAAACCCATTGGTAGTACATAAGAGCAATGACATTTGGGGGGTCTACATTGATTTCATAGACCTCAATAGGGCCTACCCAAAGATACTTTCCCACTTCCTAAGATTGATAAGCTGGTTAATGCCATGGGAGTTCACGAGAGGATGAGTTTTCTCAAGGCTTATTCAGGGTACCATCAAATTTTGTTGTTCATCCCCAACTATGACAAAACATCCTTCATAACCCCAATCGATCTATATTGTTATAAGGTTATGCCGTTTGGCCTAAAAAATCCAGGGGAAACTTATCAAACACTAGTTAAGAATACGTTCAAATAGTAGATGAGGGATACCATGGAGGTATACATCGATAACAGGTCAAGATCAAGAACAGAGAAGACCACCTCATGGACTTAGCCACGACCTTCAAAATCCTAAGAAAGTACCGCATGCAAGTGTTCATTCGATGTCCAATCAGGAAAAGTTATAGGTTATCTAGTCAGCATAAGAGGGATTGAGGCAAATACAAATCATATTGATGCAATCAACAATGTCTAACCCCCAAGGATGCTGTGAGATATTCAAAAGCTTACTGGATGCTTGCAGCGCTCAATCACTTCATCTTTAAGTCCTCGGAATACTACTGACCATTCTTTTAGGTAATAAAGAAGGGAAAAGTTCTCATATTGAATGACAACCACTTAAGATCTTTAGAGGAGATTAAGCCCTACCTTAGAAAACTACCCCTCCTGGTGATTTAGGACGATGGAGATCCTCTATACCTCTATCTCGTAGTATCATACCACGCTATTAGATCAACTTTGGTATGTAAAAAGGAAGGCTGATAGTACCCTATCTACTATTCCAACAAGATACTTTTAGATGCAGAGAAATGCTTCCTGCCCTTAGAAAATCTAGCCTACGCTTTAATGGTTTCCTCTAGGAGGATAAAACACTACTTTGAAGATCACTGAATAATAATGATCACTTCATCCCCCCTCAAAGATATTCTTCAAAAAACAAACCTCATTAGGAAACTCACAAAGTGGTCGATTAAGCTCGAAAGGTTTGATATTCATTCTCAGCTAAGAATATCGATTACGGGACAAGTCTTGGCCGATTTTCTCGTCGAATTCATTGGAGATAACCCCCTGACCAATAGGTAATGGAGCAATCAACAAATGAGGAAGCATAATCCATCGACTGGACCCTATACGTTGATGGAGCCTCCAATTCCAAGGGTTCAGGAGTAGGGATTATCCTTATCACACCAGAAGATGTTGTCATCAAGCAAAGAATTAGGTTGGGATTTTACGCCTCCAATAACGAAGACAAATATGAAGCACTGATATCTGGATAGTGCAAAGCCTCATTGTCGAGGGAAAAGTGCCTCATCATGTTCAGCAATTCCAAACTAGTCTTCAAAAAAATAAGTAGGGATTTCAATGCAAAATACAATAGGATGGCAACCTATTTGATAAGGTTCTCATTCAACAGTTTCCCCGGGGAGAAAACATTGATGCCGATGCCTTATCAACCCTAAGCTCAGTAGTGGACTCTGATATCAGAAGGACTATTCAAGTGGAGTTCCTCACCATGCCTAGCATTGAGTAGAAGGTGGTCGCCGAGCAGGTCCTCCTCATAAAAAGAGACCCTAGTTAGATGGATCCCATCGTTGCCTATTTACAGAGGGACACAATGCCGAATGATAAGAAACTGGCTCACTAAGTGAATGTAAAAGCATCTCATTTATACCTTGGCCCAAGGGGAAGCTCTACAAAAGATTCTTCATATGCCCTTACCTCCACTACGTCCACCTGCAAGACACCGAGCAAGTTATCAACAAGATTTAAGATGGTATATATGGTAGTCACGTAGGAGGGAGGTCTTTGACTTTTTAAGTGATTAACGAAGATTACTGGTGGCCCCACATGCAAACAAATGTGAAAAATGATAGAAATTCTCACCTATGGTCCATCAGCCAACTAGAGACGAGAAATATTTGACCAGTCCTTGGACATTTTCACAATAGAGATTGGATATTGTGGGATCACTACCTACCATACTTGGGAATTGCAAGTATCTGATGGTTGGCACAGACTACTTCACCAAGTGGGTAGAAGAAGAACCATTATCCAACATTTGTGACGTCGATATGATAAGGTTCATCTGAAAGATCATCATAACGTGCTTTGGGGTACCAAGAACTATCATCACCAATAATGAAACGTAGTTTAAAAGTAGTTTCTTTTAATGCTTTTGTGATGAGCATGGCATCAAGCATCATTTCAGTTCTGTGGCATACCCCCAAAACAACGGTCAGATGGAAGCTTCCAATAAAAAAATGCTCGACGTCCTAAAGAAGAGGCTAGGAGGAGAAAATGGTGTCTGGGTAAATGAGCTCCCCCATGTCTCGTGGGCATACTTTACTACTCCTAAGAGAACAAATGGGGAAGCACCCTTTGCGCTAACCTATGGAATGGAGGCAATTATCTCACTTGAAGCAGGTCTCCCTACTATAAGAACTAACTTGGTCGACCAAGGGATAAACGATGATGCATTACACACTGAACTTAACTTAGTAAATGAATGAAGAGAGCAGGACGCGATCAAACTTGATTCATACCAGCAATAATTGTCAAGGAAGTATAACAAAAGTGTTAATTCAAGGAACCTCCAGGTAGGTTATTACATCCTAAGGAAAGTCCTTGATAGTTCAGTAAGACCATCAAATGGTAAACTAGAACCAAACTAGGAAGGACCTTTTAAGGTAATTAGGGTTTAACTTCAATGAGAATATCACTTGGAAACACTTGAGGGCAGGGAGATACCAAGAGAATGGAATGCAGCCAATATCAAGAAGTTATACTTTTAGTCTTCTTAATTTCTCTTAGCACATTTAGTTTATGCAAATGTTCATCATATGACTTAGTCTTTAGCATGGTAATAGACTCAAACTGTGTGGAAAGGTTTTGAATCTTGGAATCTTTTACTGTGTTGGTACCCTTGTGGGTGAGTTGGAGGATATCCCATGCTTCTTTAAATGTGGAGCATGTCATGATGCGGTGAATCTGGTGACGCCTCCAGAAATAGAACTTAAACCACGTGAGTTAAAATTACTCCATGTTAGTTCATCCTCCATCCAAGTGGTGAAGGGTTTAGGACTTATGATATCTCCATTAGGCATAGTGGGTGGTGTCCACCACCTTTCACAAACAAGCCAAACACGCTCGTTAATCGCTTTCAAGGCCGAACTCATTTGAGATTCCCAATAATCATAATTATACCCATTGAAAATAGGCAGCCTATTATACAAATTATTCATAAAAACCCAAATAATAAATATCACACAAAAACTTAGTGTAACCTACTCTAATACAAATTTGAGAAAGCGGGTTCGTATTGATAGTTCGCATATTAGATTACACATACACACATTTAATTTTTAATCCAAATTTTATATTTATTAAATCAAGGTGTGCATGAAAGATAAAGTCCAAATTTAAATGATCCAATCCAAGCAAACAATCAAACCAACCCAAAAAGATCAGAAAAAGAAACTGATGAAAAATTCGATGAAAACCTAAACATGAGCATTGTAACAGAATTGACAGACATAAGATGAATTACAAACTACTTAGAGCTCCACTAACTAAAATTCTATGTTGGTCTTTAATTCTTCTACAGATCGTGGCATAGTCTAGCTCCACCCACAAGAAGCATCTCTTCCCTCGGTATCCACCGACCAACCTTAGGATGCGATATCATTTGTTTTTTAGCTATAGAGCCCCGACTCCATAAATCAGCAGAAGAGTAAACTCTACAAGGGTTTGATGTAGTGTATGGAAATTTAGTTTTGATAAAACTCAACAAATCATATGAGGGATGTATGATTTGGAAAACAAAAGTGTTTTTGAGTAACACAAAGAGGAAAGTTTTTTGTGTATGTATTGCAATTTATTTTTTCCAAAAGAATTGTGTAAAATTGATCAAAAGAATCCCTTTTATAAGAGAACACATGTTTTAAGGAAGTGAAGTTGTTCGAAAAAAATTAGACGCTCGTTCAAATGAAAACACTGATTTCATTCTAACGAGGTGTAGTCTTGTTTGAATGAGATGCCAATTTCATTCGTCAACCATCTAACAAGAGTGGTTCTATCAAACATAGCCCCTTTTGTTTGAATTTCATTATAAGTTTCGTTATAATGGAAACAACACTTCGTTCCAATGAGATTTGATCTCGTTTGAAAGAGAAAAGGATCTCGTTCTATGAGATAAGAATCTCGTTCAAAAGAACTACAAAAATAAAAAATGATTTTCAAGAATGAATTTATAAAAATGTCCTCGATTAAAAATAAACATCCCGGAATATATTTGACGACTAAAATCAATACCACAAGTTCGTATACTTCCATAAAATGTTCATGATGATTCTAACGACTTGAATCTCAGATACGTATTTCGGTCACTTACACATCTTCAAATGATCGTGGAGGAAAATGCAGATGTAGTCTTCGATTTGTAACTCTGGCTTGTAACGGGATACACCAAAATAACTAAGGCATGAGCAATTATAAAAATTAGCTCCTACATGATGAAAACTAAGTCTTTATACCTCAAATGTATAAGACCATCTGTTGATTAAATAAAAACACGTAATCTTTACTCCCTATCAGGTACTTAAGAATGCGCTTTACTACAGTCCAGTGCTCTTCACTTGGGACACACTCAAAACTAAAAAACTGTTACTAAAGCCGTTTAATAGAAGATTAAACTATTTAAGTAACTCCGAACTGTTTTTTGAGGAAACTCTTTTCTAGAAATCAAATCAGTTTAATCACAAGATGTGTTTAAAAATTTGCACGAGATCAGTTCAAGATTTGTTAACTAGTTTTGAAAAACAAAATAAAAATAGTTTTAAATCTGCACACTAATCAGAATGAGATGAGGAGATGTAGAAAGATTACTGACAAGATATTTTTAATGTGGTAAAACCTCACCCAACTGAGGAAACATCCACGACTCCCTCTACGGAGTAAAAAGAAAAATCCACTAAAATAAAATATAACAGTTACAAACTATATAACACATATGCACACAAATATGACCTATACAAGTTTAGGAATGTACTCACTGGTGTCCTTATAACTTTTCTGCAGTTCTGATTATTGATGTTGTTCTCCCAGTTTGCTATCTTTACTTTGTTCCAGTCTTTACGTCGACTCTTGTTTCAAGATCTTATTACCAACACTTTCAGTGTTGTAGTGTGTAAGTGTTTGTGATGATGATCTAACACATGCATACACACACTCATGCTTATTTTTACAAACAGTCCTAGCAAATTACAAATCAGATCTATATGTTGTGATTTTCAGTTTCTCTCTTCTTAGAAAACTTGAACCTTGTTTGAAATTTAAGATTAACCCAGAATCCACGGCTATCTTGCTCAGAGGACGTTTCAAGATCTTAATCAATTTCAGGAATTGAAAAGATTTTTTTTTGAAATTTAAAATCGCCAAGTTTGATTCCAACTAGGTCAAAGCTCTTGTTTCAAAAGAACTAGAAACAAAAAATGTTATTGTTGATTTTGAGTATGAAAACATTTATAGAAAATAATCAATAACAGATTT
Source organism: Sambucus nigra (assembly GCA_949130495.1). Taxonomy (NCBI): domain Eukaryota; kingdom Viridiplantae; phylum Streptophyta; class Magnoliopsida; order Dipsacales; family Adoxaceae; genus Sambucus; species Sambucus nigra. The sequence goes on from OX422207.1 coordinate 408,601,621, forward strand.
CTCAAGAAGAGAAACAATAAATGTAGATCTAGGTGTAATGTAACATAAAATGCTCAGATCTAAAATTTCTATAAAACAGAAACGCAGATCTAGCTTAATGCTTAAGACGGACACAAGATCTTAAAACAAAAAGGTTACAGCACGGAACCACTAACAAACCACTCTAAAAACTCTCAAACACTCAAGGTTGTGTTTGGTATAAAACTAATTTTGATAAATGAATTAGAGTTTGAAAAAGGGTTTGGATAAACAGGGTTAGGGTTTCTAACTCTGAGGTTTCTCTCTTCTCTCTTCTCTCTTATCTCTCTAGAATGACAAAATGGCAAAAGCTTCGAAAAGGCTAGGGTTAGCCTCCTTATATACATGGCTGAGAAGGATCGATAAGGGGGTTCGAAATAGAGGGTTGAGATTAAGTCTTGCATCATTTCCATCCAACGGTTAAAGGTAAGTGGTTGGTTATGAGGCTTTTGATTAGATGAGAGATGTTCGCAAGGATTGGAACAAAGATGCATGCAGCGTCGATTAACTCAATCCAAGATCTAATAAAACACGCTGGTTTACTCTCTTAGAAGAACACACATACATCTAATAGGGAAGCAACAGGTGTAAGGAAAATACCGGATATCAAACGCGAATCCCAAACTTAATTACATAGACACCCTGACTTCTCTAGCGCTTTCGGTTCCTACCCAAGAGAACATTTCAGGGAAGAAACCAATAACCAGTATTTATATAATGACCCCAAAACTTTTTAATTCCTTTTTTAATTAAGAGAGAAATTGTTTTAAAATCATTATAAAATCACAAAAAATTATAAAAAATTATTTTAAGGGAAATTAACACATACAAACAATTTAAACAATATGTGAACAATGTATGAAGTTCTAACTTCTGTGAGTGAGAGTGAATATACCTTGATCAATCAAACAAGAGGAATGAATTGTATTGAAGAGTCTGAGGGTCTTTGGTATCTGGGATGGGGACTCAATTTTATCTTTATTTCCAAACTAGATGAGGACTTATACAATATAGACTCAAGTGAGTTAAGAGTATAAGGTGCTTAAATCTCCCCGTTTGGAAATATGAGACAAAATCTCCTTCGAGTCATCTTGGACTCGTAGGGAAACTAAAATAAAAGGAAAAAACTATTTGTATACAAAAATTCTATCTACCCATTTCCTAGAAAAGAAAATTACATAACTCAACTAATTACAATTCAATACCCTAACACAACTATTGAGTATAACTAAAAAAACTGTAGAGAATCCTGTAAATAATCACTAAGATCAAGCTCTTTAGAATATGTAAAAAATAAATGAAATTTAATAAGGCTCAAATTTCTCCCCCATTTTGTCTCAAATGTACAAAGGGAAAAATTATGTAAATCCAAGAGTTTATTCAACACTAACCATTCCTATTGATTTACACAAAGAAATGAATCTATTGTAATACAAAGGTTTGGTAAACATATCTGCGAGTTGCAAATCTGTAGGAAGATAATTGATTTCTAATTCCTTAGTCTAACCTAATTCGCGTATAAAGTGATGTCTTATTTTATGTGTTTTGCTTGCGAGTGTTGAATAGGATTTTTGGAGATATTGATTGCGCTTTGATTATCACAATAAAGATGTAAATGTTCCTCTTTAATACCATAATCACTTAGCATTTTCTTAAGCCAGAGTAATTGAGCACATCAGCTTCCAACGGCTATGTATTCAGATTCAGCAGTAGATAATGAAGTGCAGTTTTGTTTCTTACTACTCCAACCTACAAAATTATTACCAATATAATAACATGAGCCTAATGTGCTCTTACTATCGTCTCAGTAAACCTTACCCAATCTGCATAGGTATATCCTATTATAGTGCTAGGAGTATCATTGGTGTACCAAAGTCCTAAAATTAGAATGCCTTTAATGTATTTTATAATTCTTTTAACACAAGATACATGGCTCTCTTTAGGATTGTTTTGATAACGGTCACAAACGCAAACATCGTACATAATATCAGGATGCGAGGAAGTAAGGTATAACAAGGTTCCTATCATACTACGATATAAAGTTGGATCTACGTATTTTCTAGTTTCATCCTTAGACAGTTTGACCGTAGTACTCATGGGAGTTTTAGTATCTTTTTCACTCTCAAGGCCGAATTTTTTAATAATCTCTAATGCGTAATCTGATTGGGAGACAAATAATCCTTCTGAATTTTGTTTGGCTTGAAGACCTAAGAAAAATTGCAACTCCCCCATAAGATACATTTGAAATTCTTTATTCATAATTTCAGAAAAAGATTTAACTTCGATAGGGGAAGTTGATCCTAAAATGATATCGTCTACGTATACTTGGGCTATAATTATATGTTTGTCAAAATGTTTGAAAAAAAGGGTTTGATCATTCCCACCTCTCTGAAAACCTTTATCTAAGAGAAAGTTGGAAAGGCGCTCATACCAGGCTATTAGGGCTTGTTTTAGGCCATACAAAGCTTCTTAAGACGAAAAACATGATTTGTATATTTAGGGTCGATGGACCCTTTTGGTTGTTCTACATAGGTCTCCTCAGTCAATATTCCATTAAGGAAGGAAGATTTGACATCCATTTGGTAAAGCGTGAAATGTAAGTAGCAATCTATGGCAAAGAGAAGACAAACATATTCTAATCGAGTAATAGGAGCAAAAGTCTCATTAAAAAGTATTCCCTCTATTTGAGAGTATCCTTGAGCAACTAATCTGGCTTTGTTTCTAATGATTATCCCACTTTCATCAAATTTATTTTTAAATATCCAACATGTGCCAATAACCTTTTTGTAATCAGGCCTAGGTACAAGATACCAAACATCATGAATGACAAATATAAGAAGTTCATCCTGCATTGCATAAATCCAATGAGGATCATTCAATGCATCATTAACATTCTTTGGTTCCTCAAGGGAAACAAAACATGCATAATGAGAATAGTTTCTTAATTGAAATATTGTACGTACAGGCTCACTGGGGTTACCAACACCGTTATCTATGGGATGATCTTTAGAAACCCAATTAGGTACTTCAGGTGTCTCAATAGGTAAAGAATCATCTATTTCCGGAGAGTCATTTAATAAAATATTTTTAGAGTCTTCTACAATAGTTGGTTCTCCAGTATTATTCTCAACAGTAGTGTCACTTACAATTACATTTATGGATTCCATTATGGTCTTAATGCGAAGATTATAAACACGGTAAGCTCTACTGTTAGGAGAATATCCTAGAAAAATGGTTTTATCTCCTCGAGTCTCAAATTTGGATAAGTGTTCTATGTCTTTGCAGACATAACATGTACTATCAAAGGTTCTAAGGTACTTAAGATTGGGATTTTCCCCATACCAATGTTTGTAAGGAGTTTGTTTTGAATTCTTTCTAAGATAGACTCTATTGATAATGTGACAAGAAGTACGAATAGCTTCTACCCAAAAATATTTAGGTAAAATTTTGGCATGAATCATAACGCATGCCATCTCTTGAAGTGTACGATTCTTTCTCTCAGCAATACCGTTTTGTTGGGGTGTCTTAGGAGCACTAAATTCATGTTTGTAACCATTATAGTCACAATAATCTATAACACCAGTATCAATGAATTCTCCACCTCTATCACTACGAATACTATTTACCTGGGAGTCTTTCTCATTTTCAGTTCGAAGTAAAATCTTCAAAAATGTTTGGAATGTGTCAGACTTTTGTTTTAAGAAGGCTACCCAAGTAAATCTGGTGAAGTCATCAACCATAACTAGAATGTAACTGTGTCCACAAAGACTAATAGTTCGAGAAGGACCCATTAGGTCCATATGGATAAGCTCTAAGGGTTTAGAGGTAAGAATATCTTTGACTTTCTTATGAGGAGCCTTAACAATTTTTCCTTCTTGACAAGATCCACAAATAATATTAGAAATAGGTTTGATCTTAGGAATACCTCTAACTATTTCTTTAGAAGACAGTCTACTAAGGTTTTCATAATTTATGTGACCCATACAATTATGCCATATCTCATTGTCATCCATTCTGGCAATGTTACAGACCTCAATACTGTTCTGAACAGTATAACAATTGTTCGGAGTCCTGTGTTCTGTAATTATGCACTCACATTTTTCATTTAAAATTTTATAATTATTCTTTGAAAAAGTGACAGTATGATTTGAGTCACAAATTTGCGAAATGCTAAGTATATTAGCCTTCAGACCTTTTACTAGAAGAACATTTTGAAGTAAAGGTAATCCTTTTTCTTGGAGTGTTCCTTTACCAATGATTTGAGATGATACACCATCAGCAAAAATAACTTTTCCTCCAGTAAAGCTGGTTTTGTTTAAGAGTTTGGTATCATCCCCAGTCATGTTCTTTCAACATCTAGAGTCTAAATACCAACCAAAAGGAGTGTGTTCATCTTTTAAAGCAGTGATAACAATATTACACTTCATCTGGGGTAATAGCTCATCTTTTCTAACCCAAACAGCTCTTGTTTTCATTTTGCACTTATTTGCTCTTAATTGATAAAATTTGCTCTGCTGAAAAATGTTTTATGCATGAGGCTGAATTTTATGAAAAGTGAGAGCATTAGGTTTAGAAAAGTTTTTAGGAATCCTTCTTAGAAATGATCTTTTAGGTTTGGTCTTTCTCATTCTATAGTTAGAGCTTTTATCTGGTTGTCTTGGAAGAACATAATTGTTATGGCTTCTCCTAGAATAATTAAAGTTTTGGTACATAGGAGTAATAGAGAGAGGGTTGACTAAACGTCTAGAATAGCAACCTTTAAAGGAATGACCATATAAGTCACAGTAAGAGCAGTTTAGATTGCTCGAAGATGGTATCTCCTTAGGGAAGTCTCTTAGCATCGACTTGAATAAATTTTGAGGTTGAACCTTATTCCTAGGGAGTACAGTTTGAAAGACCAAATCACTCTTCCTAATCGATGGGGAAGACATATTTAGTCTTAGATGGACTTTCACACTTAGAGCAACTTGATTCCCCAATATCAAACTTTGATTATTTTTCATGAAATTCATTTTTTAGAGAATGAAAGTCTGGAAAAGTTTCTATAGGTCTTTTGCCTCCTGACACAAACTTAATTTGTTCAAAGTTTCTAGTTTGAGTCTGCAAATTAGGACAAAACCCTATTCCAGTTCGATCATGAGAATTGGTTTTTGAATCAGCAAAAAAACCATCAAAACAGTTTGAATTATTTTCAAATTTTGCAAATTTTTTAAGACTGTTGTTGTCTTTTGTTTGGATTTTCCCAATTCTAATAATGTCCCTTTATATTTTTTCTCCAGAGTTTCATTTTCTTCAATCAAATTATTTAATATTTGATCAAAATTTTTGACTTCATTTTCATGAGTTAGACATTGGGTAGTGTACTCTTCAGCGTTAAATTTAACCATCAGACTTAGGTCTTCTAATTTCTTAGTGAGATCTTTCACTACCTTTTCTATTCTAGTGCTTTTCTTGAGAGTTTTCGCATAAAGTTTATGAATGTTAGGGAGGTCTTCAGTGTCTGAGTCACTAAGTGTAGTGTGTGAAGTGACCACTAAGGATTCATTTCTTGAACTCACGCACCCATGGACATTGTCATTATCACATTCCCTTTGACTCACACACTCCGTGGTAAAACTAGACATATTCTCATAAATTAAAACATCTAAACCAGTAGAAGCATGATTCATAACAATAGAAGTAGATTTACTAACGTCATTCCCATACATATGTATATCACCATTGTAAATTATTTTAGAAAAGAAAGACATGCAAGGATCAAAACAATCAGAAGATTCAGGTTCCGCATTTTCAGAATCTCTTGAATCATCCCATGTTTCGCAAATGTTGGCCCTAGTATTTTTATTGGAAATGTTCAGTTTCACTCTACAGTCTTGTGCTATGTGTCCTAGTTTTCCACGTCTAAAACATTCAATGTTCTTGAAGTCTTTATTGGGTCTCAAGTCCTTGTGATGTTTGTCTTGACCTTTCTCATGGGGTTTGTAGTTAGACTGATTTGGATAATTTGGCTTGCCTTATCTATTTGCCAATTTATTTCTAAATTTGACAATTTTCTTAAATTGTTTTGACATTAAGGAAATTTGATTATCCAAACTATCTATATCACATTATTCATCAGAATCATCAGTGGAAATAGCAAACTCAGGTTTTATCAACTTAGAGGAAAAACTCAAGTTGGAACTAGTCTGTTTCCTATGGGACTGGATCATTTGTTTCTTAAATTATAATTACATTTCCACAGTTCGAAGTTTACTACTGAGTAATTCAGGAGTAAGATTTTGATCACACATTTCCTTAATAGCATATCTTTTATTATCAAATTTCTGTGGTAATGATCTCTGAATTTTAAATACAATTTCATGTCTGTCATATGTTATCCCATTAGCATGCAGTTTAGTCACAATGTCTAGTTAATTTCATGTAAAAGTCATCAAAAGATTCAGAATCTGACATAATTAGGGAGTTATACTGTTGGACAAGCATTTGAGTTTTCGCATCCTTAACTCTGCTGTCACCTTCATGTGCAGTGATTAGTGTATCCCAAGCTTTCTTAGAAGTGGCACAAGATGAGATCCTTTTGAACTCATGTTCATTTATGGACATAAAGATGTCATTCTTGACTTTGTTATTGTTTCAAGAAGTATTCTTCTCTTCTCATGTGAACTCACTTAATGCTTTCTTAATCCTCTCATTACTTCCTTCAGTGGCTGGTTTAATAGGATAAGTGTAACCATTTTCAACAATATCCCAGACATCATCTCCCAAGGTTCCTTGTATGAAAGCAACCATTCTTACCTTCCAGTAAGAAACATTGTTTTCTTCAGAGAGTGGGGGTATGGTCAAGTTACCAAATCTTTCATTTTTCTCGTCCATTGTTTTGATTTTAAGAAACCAATTCCAGAAACACAAGATCTTTTAAAAAAAATTCCAAAGCTCTGATACCAATTGAAAAACTGTTACTAAAGACGTTTAATACAAGATTAAACTATTTAAGTAACTCTGAACTATTTTTTGAGGAAACACTTTTGTAGAAATCAAATTAGTTTAATCATAAGATGTGTTTAAAAATTTGCACGAGATCGGTTCAAGATTTGTTAACTAGTTTTGAAAAACAAAACTAAAATAGTTTTAAATCAGCACACTAATCAGAATGAGATGAGGAGATGTAGAAAGATTACTGATAAGAGATTTTTAACGTGGTAAAACCTCACACAACTGAGGCAACATCCACGACTCCCTCTACGGAGTAAAAAGAAAAATCCACTAAAATAAAATGTAATAGTTACAAACTATATAATACACATGCACATAAATCAGACTTATATAAGTTTAGGAATGTACCCACTGGTGTCCTTATAACTTTTCTCCAGTTCTGATTGTTGATGTTATTCTCCCAGTTTGCTAACTTTACTTTGTTCCAATCTTTACGTCGACTCTTGTTTCAAGATCTTATTACCAACACTTTCAGTGTTGCAGTGTGTAAGTGTTTGTGATGGTGATCTAACATATTCATGCACACACTCACGCTTATTTTTACAAACAGTACTAGTAAATTACAAATCAGATCTATATGCTGTGATTTTGAGTTTCTCTCTTCTTAGGAAACTTGAACCTTGTTTAACCTTTAAGATTAATCGAGAATCCACGGCTATCTTGTTCAGAAGACGTTTCAAGGTCTTAATCAATTTTAGGGTTTTGAAAATATTTTTTTTTTAAATTGAAAATTGCCAAGTTCGATTCCAACTAGGTCAAAGGTCTTGTTTCAAAAGAACTAGAAACATAAAATGTTAATGTTGATTTCGAGTTTGAAAAAATTTATAGAAAACAATCAACAACAGATTTCTCAAGACGAGAAATAATAAATGCAGACCTAGGTGTAATGTAATATAAAATGCTCAGATCTAAAATTTCTATAAAACATAAATGCATATATAGCTTAATGCTTAAGTTGGACACAAGATCTTAAAATGAAGAGGTTACAGCACGAAACCACTAACAAACCACTCTCAAAACTCTCAAACACTCAGGGTTGTGTTTGGTATAAAATTGGTTTTGATAAACAAATTAGGGTTTGAAAAAGGGTTTGGACGAACAGGGTTAGGGTTTCTAACTCTGAGGTTTCTCTCTTATCTCTCTTCTCTCTTCTCTCTTTTCTCTCTAAAATGACGAAGTGGAAAAATCTTCTGAAAGGTTAAGGGTCAGCCTCCTTATATACAAGGATTAGAAGGATCGAGAAGGGGGTTAGAAATAGAGGGCTGAGATTAATTCTTGCAGCATTGACTTCCATCCAACGGTTGAAGGTAAGCGGTTGGTTATGAGGCTTTTGATTGGATGAGAGATGTTCGCAAGGATTGGAACAAGGACGCATGCAGAGCGTCAATTAACTCAATCCTAGGTCTAATAAAACATGCTGGTTTACTCTCTTAGACGAAACACACATACATCCAATAGGGAAGCAACAGGTGTAAGGAAAATACCGGATATCAAGCGCGCGTCCTAAACTTAATTACATAGACACCCTAACTTCTCAAGCGCTTTCGATTCCTACCCAAGAGAACATTTCAGGGAAGAAACCAATAACCAGTATTTATATAATGACCCCAAAAATTTTTAATTCCATTTTTAATTAAGAAAGAAATTGTTTTAAAATCATTATAAATTCCCAAAAAATTATAAAAAATTATTTTAAGGGAAATTAACACACATAACACACATACAAACAATTTAAACAATATGTGAACAATGTATGCAATTCTAAAGTTTGTGAGTGACAGTGAATATACCTCGATCAATCAAACAAGAGGAATGAATTGTATTGAGGAGTCTGAGGCTCTTTGGTATCTAGGATGGGGACTCAATTTTGTCTCTATTTCCAAACTAGATGAGCACTTATACAATGTAGATTCAAGTGAGTCAAGAGTATAAGGTGCTTTAAAAACTTCTAACCATGCCAATGGTAATGAAAATTTCTGTTCTTATGCACATTGTAGCATACTGAGGTTTTCCATCACCTAAGAATAAGGTATATTTCTTATCCTCTCTATCCGATCAAGTGTCTCAGGACACTGTTTTTTAGACAAAGTGATTCCATCTTTAAAGGAAAAATTACTTTCTTGTATTCCCCCATGCTAAATTTATCAGCACATCATCAATATAAGTGACATGAGATAAGCCTAACATCCTATTCATCCTATCTAGTGAAAAATTAATCACAAAGATGTGAATGGCTTGTCCAAAGTTCTTTGTGTTATGTTACCTTGATAAAAATGCTATTATGTAAGATAATATACCCAACTCATTCCCAATTAGGAGAATATCATCCACAAGATGTACTTAAAACACCACCACGTATGTGTCATTTTGCTTATACAAACAAGTATTTTTTGAGATTTGATTAAAAATTAATTTCTCCTTCAAACCGAATATTTTAAGACCTTTATGATAGATTAGGTCTAAAAATGAACTTCTTAACATAATCTACTTTGATTTCTCAACTTCTTATTATGAATCTTGGGTTGCACCATATTGATGCTCTCGTCAAGAAGATCATTCAAGAACATAGTCTTATAATTGAATAATCTTAAAAGACTTTAGCATAGATACTAGGGAAAAGGTTTTCTCATATTCAATCCATTTCTTTATGAGTAAAACCTTTCGCAATAACCCTTGTTTTGAAGTTTTCCACCTTCCCATATATCTATATTTTAACTTCTTGTAGTACCACTTGCATTTGATGGGTTTTACCTAATCAATAAGTTTATAAGTTCCCGAAACTGATTCAAATGCATCATGTTAATCTTCGTATACATAGTGTTAAATCAAATATTTGTTCTCATCTTGCAATGCCCTGTTGTGGTTATTGAGACCCAGATCGTGTTCCCATGAGATCTCACCAAAGTGAACACCCAAAACATTAACTTTTTAGGATGTCTCCTAATTTTCCCGCTATGAGTTTCTCCACTTGCGATCCAATACAAGAGACACGTGTTACATAATCATCTATAATACTTCAACTATTTCTTTATGTATGGGTGGTCTAACAACACTGGTAATATGATGTTCTTTATTCTCTTATATGATTAGATTTCTCTTATACATGTGGTTTATTACATAATTCCGTTTCAAGAACTAAACGATGATAACATTAATGACCTTCTTGTGCATAGGATTACGACATAATTTACCTTTAAAACATTTAGGATAACGAATAAATAGACATACTTTTTTTTCCTCAATTCCAACTATATAGGCTCATTCCGTAGCACGACTGTCAGGCACCCCAGATTCCAACATGTCCCAAAATGAGCTTGCTCCAGTTACACATTTCCATAAAGTTGAAGAGACAAATTTAGATGGAACTATATTCATAATGTATATAGCTATATCTTAATGAAATAACCATACAAGAATATGTAAGTCTTGAACAATTAACCATGGACCTTATCATATCTAAAAGAGTCTTATTCCTACTATTAGTTATACCTTCCGTAATGGAAAACTTGGCGTAGATAACTAGCGTTTAACCCCCACATTCTCTAAATGATTTATAAACTCTCTCTAGAGGTATATATTCTCACAATTAAATCATAGGGTTTGGATTAGTTTAACTCACCCATACCCCACTTTAGCCTTGTACACTTTGAATTAGTCAAAGGCTTCAGACTTGTGATGTATAAGGTAAACATATCCATACCTTAAGTAATCATCAATAAAAGTGATGAAATACTCAAAACCACATATTGACCGGTGTAATACCCCATAATTTTAAAGGAATTTAATTAAATAATTAAAATAGTTAATTAATTAATTATGGAAGTTAGAGAATTTAAATAATTATTTTAAGTGAAAACTTGAATTTTATAATTATTTAAGTGAAAAAAAAAGTTTTCAAAGAAACTTTAAAGTTAAAATAGAATTTATTGAAAAAATGGACTTTATTTGGTAAAAGAATAAAGTATGGTGTTTAATTTATTAAACATTTTATTTTATAATTGGATTTTATTTTCTAACTAAAGAATTAAGCATGGTGGGTAATTGACTTTAAGGGTGTGTATAATTGTACTCTTGGAATGGTTGGGGAACACTTTAGGTTAAATAGTACTAAAGAAAAAAGAACAAAAGAAAAAAATTAAACGGATTAGGTTAACGATAGAATTTGACAGCAAAGGTAGGAGGCCTCTATAACGGCCTGACTCAGTCACTATGGCAGGTTCATAGCCACTATAGCGGGATCAACAAGCTTCTATGGAGGCTATATATGAGGCGCATGTGAGATTTTCACAATGGAGAGGATATATATATATATATATATATATATATATAAAGCAATCATTCATTTTTGTATATGTTTTCTACTACAATTATCCGCCCCATTTCCCTTTGTCTTCTCGTTCATAAAATCATTTTCAAACCCTACTTCCTCCCATCCTTAACTGACAATTTAACCCCTAAACCTTAACAAAATTCCATAATAGTTATTTATTTCCAACCATAAAATTATAGCCTTCAAATTCAAGACCAATTCTATATATTTCTCGAATTATATCTGGATCTTGGGCAATCTTAAAGGTCTTTTGGAGGAAAATTCAGTTACGTTTCAAGAAGGTTATCTTCTACACAATTGGGGAACCATTTTCATCATCTAGAGAACAATGTCAAGTGACTTTCAAGGATCTTCTTTTATAATTCTTCTCCTACAATTTTGGGATTTATATTCATCAAATTGAGACAAGATAATTTTTCTCTCTATTCTCATGATATAAATGACAATTTCTAGCTAATAAATTTATAAATTATAAATTTGTTTACTATTATTTAGGCTTTATCATGTATTGCCTACACTTTAAATAGTGTGATTTTTGTAAATAAATGAATGAACCTAATTTATGGTTTCTTATGTTTGATTTACTTAGTATAAATTAGTACCACTGAATTGTGTTGAAGAATTGTATATTCTAATTAAAAAATTTCATAAAATTGGACTCACTTGTGTAGGTTACCATTTGATATGAAATTTACATTTTTCTCTTCAAATAATAATGTAGAAATTAAGTCTGGATTATATACCGAATTATCACTAATTAACTAAGAAAAATTGGGGTTTAAAGAAGGGTTATAATTTGGATACAAGTGGGTGGATAAACTTTAAGTCTTATTTGGAATTATATATTCATCTCTTATCCATAATATACTAAAGGTTAAAGAATTGTGATACTTCCATGCATGATTAATGATTATACTCCCTTGATTTTTGTATATGTTTTCTACTACAATTATTCGCCCCATTACCCTTTGTCTTCTCGTTCATAAAATCATTTTCAAACCCTACTTCCTCCCATCCTTAACTGACAATTTAACCCCTAAACCTTAACAAAATTCCGTAATAGTTATTTATTTCCAACCATAAAATTATAGCCTTCAAATTCAAGACCAATTCTATATATTTCTCGAATTATATCTGGATCTTGGGCAATCTTAAAGGTCTTTTGGAGGAAAATTCAGTTACGTTTCAAGAAGGTTATCTTCTACACAATTGGGGAACCATTTTCATCATCTAGAGAACAATGTCAAGTGACTTTCAAGGATCTTCTTTTATAATTCTTCTCCTACAATTTTGGGATTTATATTCATCAAATTGAGACAAGATAATTCTTCTCTCTATTCTCATGATATAAATGACAATTTCTAGCTAATAAATTTATAAATTATAAATTTGTTTACTATTATTTAGGCTTTATCATGTATTGCCTACACTTTAAATAGTGTGATTTTTGTAAATAAATGAATGAACCTAATTTATGGTTTCTTATGTTTGATTTACTTAGTATAAATTAGTACCACTGAATTGTGTTGAAGAATTGTATATTCTAATTAAAAATTTTCATAAAATTGGACTAACTTGTGTAGGTTACTATTTGATATGAAATTTACATTTTTCTCTTCAAATAATAATGTAGAAATTAAGTCTGGATTATATACCGAATTATCACTAATTAAGTATGAAAAATTGGGGTTTAAAGAAGGGTTATAATTTTGATACAAGTGGGTGGATAAACTTTAAGTCTTATTTGGAATAATATATTCATCTCTTATCCATAATATACTAAAGGTTAAAGAATTGTGATACTTCCATGCATGATTAATGATTATACTCCCTTGAAATTATGTAGGAGTAATGGATTGGTGCATGTTGGTTATTATGAAGGTGTTGTGTGTTGTAATACCTCGTATTTTCTTTGAATTATTAAAAGTCAATAATAATTAATGATCAGTGCTTATTGTGACTGGATATGCCACTATTTATATTTTTATGTGTTATTTAATTTAGATTTGAAATTGGATTTAAGACACGTTGATTAATTAATATATAGACGCATACTGATTAATTAGTAAATAATTAAGTTGTTAATTATTTATTTTGGTATATTTTGTATTGGGCTAGTGGGATACGTAAAATGTCCATTTTTAGAATAAAATGATGGATTATAGGCCTATTGGGTTAATATAAGGCTTGTGTAATGTTTTAAGTTATTTGGAATTATTTTTGGGCTATTTTAGGTAAGGTTCATTTGGATTCGAAATTAAAGGTCATTAGGGATCTCCTTTTATCATAATACACATTTAGGAAGCACGCACCCATAGTCTAGAGAGAAGATGCATGGATAGAAGATGACAAATTGGGAGATTTGGCTTGGTTTTCTCCACAAATCTATAGAGCAAGTTTATACAAAATATGATTATGATTGTATTTGTGTCAAGATTGCAGCTATTCATTGCAACTCTAGATCAAATCAGGTTCTAAATCTGATTTAAGATAATTAGTTAGTTAATTTTATAATTAACCTAATCTAGATAATAATTGGGTTGATTTCCCCTTTATATTTATCAATTCCTTCATGAACTTGGATTAAAACTAATAAAGAATGAGTTACATCAATTTTATAGTGTAAATCATTTCAAAAGACCTATGTTTAATTGAATCAATTCATAAAAACAATAGGATTATTTTATAAATTGATAGACCTTGGGTTCTTTAGTGAATATTTGGTTTTTACTTTGAATCTTGATATAGGTTTGTGATTTGATGTTAGAAATGGGTTCCAATTGGTTATATGAGGTAGTTTTATTGATTTGATGTTGGTTGGGGGCTTAGAAGAAGGTTTATGGTTCATTAATGGTCGAATGAGAGAGAAAAATGGGGGTTCAAGATGGGGAATCCCTTAACAAAGGGGAATTTGGGATTTTCTGGGTTGGTCGATCGATCCATAGTAGTAGTTATGGACATGATTGGGCTTTTTAGTTTTCGTTTGGTCTTTTGGATTATAGATTTTGGGTGAGATTAGGACTCGGATAAAAATCCTAGTTAAGGGTATTAATCATATTTGATGGTTTTATAAAAATTAGGTGTGAATTGATACCTAGATGTCACGCCTTGAGAGATTTGGATTAGGGCCAATTGATGTTGAATATAGTGATACATCTATTTGGATGTATGGTATGGTCATATTTTTCCTAGATTTGGGAACCTGGGATGTTAGGATTTATGTCGTATGGGATTAAAATATGGTGAAAGATGTATTATAGCTTTTATTATAGTGATTCTAGTATGACCCGATAGATTTTAATCTATATATATTTATGTTGATTTAACCCATTATTGAGCATTATAAATGTGATACAATAGTGAGGGGTATATGATTTAAATTAACATGATAGTAATGATTGTGTATGAATGTGTTTATTTTGGCCCATTAGTGAGGGTTGTGATTACTTACTTGTTTTATGTGTAACACATTCCAGGTGTGAGTTCTTGTGGTGTATTATACCAGGGAGGGATTACATTATGGATACATGTGTGATACAGACTGCGATGGTGCCTTGGTGAGTAGACTAGTTTTCCACTTGCAATGTTCTTTTAGTTTAGGGTCATACAACTCAATATCTGTGTACCGAGAGGATTCACGGAGATATTTCATCATGTAATCTTGGGTATGGTAGGTTATAGGAGTGATGGATAGGCATATGATTTATCCCTTGACCTTGATGATGTCTTAAGTTTGGGATAACCTAAGACTATACCTAGTATGCGAGAGTGTTCCCCGAAGGCAATAAGGATAGACATTCATTTTGTACAGGCATGTGATTATCCCATTTATGTGTGCATGTAGGTCGTTATACCTTTATATGGATGTTAGATATTAGTAGAGTCTTTCTCTTACCACATGTAATTATTGTGTAGTGGTATCAATGATAATTGTGTCAGCTTATATGTTGTACTAAATATGTATATGACTTATAATAGGGATGCCTACCTACATACTTACGTTTCGGATTTATGTATTACATATACTAGAGATGTGTATATTACATTCTTAATGTGAGATAGACAAATGTGGATAGATTTGAGGTATGCACTTGTTATTAGTATCATGGTTATTTTGTGAAAAGTACCTTAGGATTTGATACCTTATTACATCATGTGACTTTTATTGAAAGAGTTTAACTTAGCATAGTTAATGGTAAAGATTAAAGAATAATGTCATAAGACTTTAATCATATGGGCTACATATAGGGTTAAGATTTAGAATTGCATGATATTTTAGGTTGTTGGCTTAGGTAACTAATAACTTAGAATATATTAAAACACAAGAGGAAGATATTTCGTTATAATATGGCCCAAATTTAATTATAATCTTATTCTATATAGACATATTGTTTACGTTTTCTTTTAAAACTATTTTTTCAAGTCCTTATTGTGTTAGTTCCTATAGACTTGGGTTCATTGGAGAAGCCTCTCCAGTGACATCACATTTCTTACTCCTAGGATTGTAGAAGTCGAGCAAGTTTAGCTCATTATTTTACTATACTCTTTTATTTTTAGTCAAGGTGTACATGTATATTTATATTTAGAGTTAGAATTTTGTATGAACAAATTTTATATTCTGAGATAGCTTAATTTGTATTGCCAATAATTAGTATCAGAGTTAGTTTTTAATTGATTCAACATTTCATTATCTTAATATTGCTCATTAGGTTTTTATTATTTCTTACGATGACAATATTACCAATTTTTTTTTATTCCCACAATTTTTATATTAGACCAAATCAATCTATTTATGGATTTTGCGAGTTGTCACATTTGGTACTAGAGCATTCTAGGTTCTAGTGTTCTAGTGATATTATGTGCACTTATTTCTTTTTCTTGTTGCATTCTTTTACTACTTTAGGGACTTATCATTTTGGATTTGTACTCTCTATAATGATGTCGGCTTAGGGAATTTTACACTTTTATTTCATAACGAACGACTCAGACAGAATAAGTGTATCGATAGGGTTCCTTATTTGTATTTCTCATACGAGACATTCCATGAAAGAGGTCGAATTTGGTCGAGATTTAAGGGATTTTAGACGCGAGACCTTTAGAAAGTTATTGGCATATGGTTGGTGGGAAATGGTTTCACTCACCATCCATAACAACATTAAAAGTAAGTTTTCAAAGACCTTATCTGTGCAACCATATGGTGGAAAATATGAGGGTGAATTAAACTATCTTTCTCTCTCTACACCAGGAGAGACTGGCAGGAAGAAAAAAGAAGGATGTTCGTGTTAGCAGTTAGAATGTGAGAAAGACTTTGGATTTATTAGAAACCTTACGTGAAGGGTTTAGAAAGGGTCAATAGTTAACCCGTGTTTATCCATTTGCACTTGAGTGGTTAAAGTTACCCTCCTACTTTAGTACGAACATTATAACTATTATAGGGATAGAATCCCTAAGATTGGGAAGAATGAAGCCAAAGTAGTACCAATGAATACAGACAGTGTAGCGGGGATCAGAGTAGGGGAACCTCACGAGCAAAAGGAATCTCATAGGGGAGTTGACCCTAAGAGGTTTCCAAGAGTAGAAGATGTGATATGTTTTGGCTAGTATGTCTAAGGGAATTATAGCCAGTGGAGCGACGACCTATAAGAGCCGGGCAAACAATGTATATTTTAATAGTCGTAACCAAATAAGTAAGGTCAGCAACGCTTCTAGTGGAGCTGCCATTTCAAAAGTTCCTTTAGAGAAGGGTGTTACGCTCATCATAAGTGAGTCCACCTAGTTATTATATGCCTTAGTGGCAACTAACTTTTGGAGTATTGTCGGGGGATGGTTATAGGTACGTTTATGGCTTACGCATATGAGTCTAGTTTAGACACTTTGTCATACTTTATTAGAAGTGTGTTTACAATTATTATAAGGTATATGTATTTTATCTCTAAGAATTACATATATGTGGATACCCTAATAGGTAGGGGTTATTTTACATCATGATTATAGAGACGTGGAAGTTTATTTATTCCACTTGGTTTTTAGCCGCTTTGTAGACTGGTACATGAGATACCATCGTATTAGTATTGAGCATGTGTGTATGATTATATTTTAAGCTTATATCGACTACCGACGGTAGAATTTTATATATAATTTTGGGTCGAGATTGTTTTGGTATTTGTGCCTAGTTTAGGGAGAAGGTATACGCATTTGTTTTTATATGGATGTGAGAATATCATAAGGGATTTTAGTTGCAAAGAGATGTCACCAATAGCCTGAGGTTCTTTTAGTTTTATTTTGATAGGGGTTAGGTTATCAACTACATAAGAGATTATATTTTTCCTTGGAGTGGGAACTAGCTTTGGATCCCCTATGAGGGAATTTTATAAGAATGACTTTGTTAGGGATAGTAAAGGTGTCGTCGGAGAAGACAACACATTTTTTGAGCTGGTTAAGTATTTAGGTATGACGTTATTGCGAGGAGGATCCAAAAGAAAGATGGCTCACTAAGAGGATGTGTGGCCTCCCAAGAGAATGTTAGGGTCAAGATACAGGATGAGTGTTTGATATTGCGTATCAAGGACCGGTTGGACTAGTAGAGAAGATTGTACTCTTCTGACAATTAAAACTTTGAGAGTTATCATCCGTAGTGCAATCAGATCGATAATATCTTGAAGGCATTTTTTTATCACAACAAGGATTGGGTCTGTCATTAATTAGTTTTGACCGCATTAAAGAGAAGTTGGTTGTGATTGGTGATGCCATCTTTTTGAAAAAGGAGTGGTGTAGTAGTGGTGTTCACTACACGATAATTTGTGGTATGGGTGTTTAGGCAAAGTGTTGGATTTTTTTTCTAGAGATGATGTTGGATATGTAATTAGGAGGAGGTGTCCTTGTCCAATTAAGGACAATCGAGCGTCACATTTTTGGGGAAATTTTTTGTCGGGGGTCCCCAAACTACGAGAGGTGGTTTGGACCAAGGCACATGTTTAGCATTTCAGTTCGCATCCCAATAAGGATAAGGGGCCATTTGGGTTTATGCGAGTTAGATTAACCAGGTTTATTAAAGTTATGAGTTTAGTAAGCCATTCATGTTAGGCTGTGGTTAGGACACCTTGGAGGATAATGTCTTCGTAATTGAGAGTGGGAAGATTTTTCGAAACATGCAAGGGAAGTAGAGGAAGGGCAGAGGCTTGATTCATAGGTTCATGAGGGAGGTTATGTGTTCTTAGTGACCTCCGACATAGAAATTGTGGAGTCCGGGTTCCAATAAGAGTAGGAAACCGAATGAGAAGTTCCTTTTAAAAGGTTTACGTATGTTAAGTCTAATGTAATTTGACCTCACCTTATCACCGTTAGTATGCACGATTCATTTCCACAAAGACATGGTATAAAAATCCCTTAAGTGTCAAGTTGTTGTTTTAATGATTTGATTAGTTTGGTCGAGAATATAGCCAAACGCGATTTAAGATGAGAGACCCTAAGGCATGGTAGGTCATAGACTAAGTGGATATTTTCGATAGTGTGAGGACTCAACAGATGATATATTCTTAGACGTTCGACTAGGAATATAACGAACTCGAACTTTAAAGATGAAATTCCTTGTTTAAAGGGGGAAGAATGTAATACCTCATATTTTCTATGAATTATTAAAGTGAATAATAATTAATTACGTGTACTTGTTGTGAGTGAATATGTCACTATTTATATTTTGTGTTCTATTTAATTTGGATTTAAAATTGGATTTAAGACACGATGATTAATTAATTTAATTAAGTAATATTTGGACTCGTACCGATTAATTAGTAAATAACTGAGTTGTTAGTTATTTATTTTGTTATATTTTGTATTGGGCTAGTGGGATGCGTAGAATGTTTGTTTTTGGATTAAAATGATGGATTATAGGCTTATTGGGTTAATATAAGGCTTGGGTAAACTCTTGAGTTGTTTTTGGGCTCTTTTAAGTGAGGTTCATTTGGGAATAAATCTAATTTCGGGATTAAAGGGGTTTGATGGGTCATTAAGGATCTAATTTTATTATAAAACACATTTGGAAAGCACCTAAAGTCTAAAGAGATAAGGAGCATGGAGAGAAGAGGAGTAATTGGGAGATCTGGCTAGGTTTTCTCCACAAATCTATAAGGTAAGCTTATATAGAATATGATTATGATTATATGTGTGTCAAGATTGTGTTTATTCATTGCAAATCTAGATCAAATTAGGTTGTAAATATGATTTTAGATAATTAAATAGTTTATTTTCCTAATTATCCTATCTTAGATAATAATTAGGTTGATTTCTCATTTATATTGATTGATTACATCATGAACTTGGATTGAAACTAATAGAGAATGGTTTGAGTCTATTTTATAGTGTAAATTATATAAAAGTCCTTTGTTTGATTGAATCAATTCATGAAATTAATAGGTTTATGGTAGAAATTGGTAGATCTAAGGTTCTTGAGTGAATATTGTGCGTTTACTTTTAATCTTGAAGTAGATTTAAGATTTACCGTTCGAATTGAGTTCTACTTGGTTATATGATGTGGTTTTATTGATTTGATATTGATTGGAGGCTTAGATAAAGGTTTATGGTACATTAATGGAGGAATAAGAGAGAAAAATGAGGGTTGAAGATGGAGAATCTCGTAACAAAGGGGAATTGGGGATTTTGTAGGTTTGCCAATCGATCGACCCTATATCGCTGATCGATTGATAATAGAAGGTAAGGCCAATGTTGGTCTTTTGGATTTTTGGATTTTGGAGCTTGGGGTTAGTTTGTTTTGGCATTGAGATTTATTTTCTTGTGGAATAGAGTTAGAATATAATATTTTGAGGTATTGTAAATTAGTTTTGGGAATTAGTTGATTATTGTGAAATTATTGATTTAAAGGGGTTAAATTAAGGATTGGGCATTTAATTGTCAACCCGAGTGTAGGATGGGTGAGTAATTGGGAATTTGGAAGCTTAGAGGAATGGGGTTTATTGGCTAGGATTATTAGAGTCGTTGTTATGGACTTGTGTGGTGTATATCCTTTGGATGAGATAAAATTTGAGTTAAAATCCCTCGGGAAGTTTAGTTATCATATTCCATGGTTTTATATAAATTAGGTGTGAATTGATACCTAGATGTGATGCCCTGAGATATTTGGACTAGGGTTAATTGATGTTGAATATAGGTGATGTGTGTATTTTAAGGTATGATTAGAGTTTTCCTCGATTCGAGAACCCGAGATGTTAGGGTTTATGTCGTATTGGATGAATATAGGGTTAAAGATGTATTATAAATATTTTTATATTGATTTAAACTATTATTGATGGATGTAAATGTGACCTACTAGTCTGGGGTCGGTATGTATATAGGATTTAGCTTAACATGATAGTAAGGGTTGTGTATGTATGTGCTTATTTTGTCCCTTTGGTGAGGGCTATGATTACTCGTGTATTTTATGTGCAATGCATTACATGTGTGAGTGATTGTGGCGTATTGTAATAGGGAGGGGTTCCATTATGGGGATGTGTGAGACACAAACCGCAATGGTGTCTAGGTGAGTAGACGAGTTTTCCATTTGTAATGGTCTTTTATCCCAGGGTCATATGTCTAGGTATCTCAGTACTGAGAGGGTTTGTAGAGATATTTCATCTTGTAATCTTAGGTATGGTAGATTATATGAGTGATGGGTAGGCATATGATTAACCCCTCGAACGTGATGAGGTCTTAGGTTTGGGACGACCTAAGACTATACCGAGTACACGAGAGTGATTCCCGAAAGAAAAAAAGGATAAACCTCCTTTGTGTGTGGGCACGCGAGTAGCCCATTTATCTATGCATGCCACCATTGTATGGGCATTAGACATGACTAGAGTCTTTCTCCTACCATATTTTATTATTGTGTATCATTACCAAAGATAATTGTGCTGATTTATATGCTATACTAGAAATATATATGACTTATAATAGGGATTTCCAACTACATACTTATGTTTAGGATTTGTTTATTACATATGCTAAAGATGTGTGTATTGAATTCTTTATGTGAGATAGCCAAATGGGGATATATGTGAGATATGAGCCTGTTATTGGTATTGTGGTTATTTTTTGAGAAGTACCTTAGTGTTTGAGACCTTGTTCCATCATGTGACTTTTATTGAGAAAGATTAACCTAGTATAGTTAACGGTAAAGATTAAAGAATGTTGTTATAAGACTTTAATCAGATGGGCTATATATGGATTCAGAATTTAGAACCACATGATATTTTTGATTGTTAGGTTGAGTAACTAATAACTTAAAATATATTAAAACATGAGAGGAAGATGTGTACTTATAATGTGGCTTAGATTAAATTATAATCATATTCCCATTTCTTACTCCAAGGAGTCGAGAAAGTGTAGCTCATTCTTTTATTGTACTCTTTTATTTTTAGTCAGGTTGTATATGTATACTTGTATTCAAAGTTGGACTTTTGTATGGAAACATTTTGTGTTCAGATATAGCTTGTGTTGTATTGGCAGTGATTGGTATTACTGTTAGTTTCGTGTTGATTCAGTATTTCATTATCTTGTCATTGTTCATTTGGTTTTAATTATTTCTTATGCTGGGAATGTTACCAAAAGTTTTTGATTCCCATGATTTTTATATTCGACCTGGTCGATCTATTAATGGATTTTGTAGGGTGTTACATGTGATATGATCTAAACAACAAACCTAGAGGGATGAATAGGCTTGATAGCATCTTAGGACAGTTTTTTGCACTTACACAAAATTATTTCCAAAGTTAAAACAAACCCCAATTGAATTTATAAAAACCTTTTCAAATGCCTTTGAAATTCACATAAGATGATATTAAGTGAATTTAGTGATTAAACCGAGATCTAAAATGCTTAATCAAGTTTTAAATCACTTCACACGATTCGAACTAGATATATGTGAAGTGTGTGATCGATTGTGTAAAAGATAATTTAGAACATACAAAAGCTAGCATAAGACAAGGTTTATGAGGAAAAAATCCCACATAAGGGTAACAAATCTCAATGCACTATAATTCTCATTTCTACTTAAAAAGTAATTTTGTAAAAAAACAAGAAGGTTCCTATCACAAAATTCCTATCGTGTAGTTACCTATGAACCTTTCAGCTCTTCCCCATAGTCAATGAGAATCCATCGCAAGCTGAATGAAATGAATGAAGAGATTCATTATCTTCCTTGGACTCCGCACTTCAATCTCTCTATTATAATGAAATGACTCCAATTTTATCTCAGGGAGTAGTTGATCATAACAATTAAGCAAATGTGTAAAAAATTAACAAAACTACTGTATAGATATGATTTAAATACACTCTCAATTCTCTCAAAAACACTTTGGATCAAACATAGATCAAAACTTTAAAAGTTTTTGGATGAACAAGTGGGGTTTGAAATAGAAGACAGAGAAAGTAGCCTTTAATTTTAAAAATTTCTCAGAAAGATGTTTCAATTGTGTAAAATTCAGATCCTTAAAAATAGGAGGGAAATTGTCCTTTAAAAATGGAAAATTTTAAAGTATGGGGATGCCGCGCACGATTAGATTTCATCGTGCACATGATTTTTTTTCAGTATGGAAATAGTGTGAAAGCCCTAAGCCCGGGCTAAAGACGTAACAATGTGAATTCAGCATCTCAATACTGAGCCGTGCAAATGGTTAAAGTCTAAAATCATTTTAATAACTCCCAAAGTAGTTTAAAAAACATTTAAAAACACCTGACTATTTTCCAAATCACTTCTTCATCATTTTCAAAATTCTCACACATTTAGAAATAAAAAAGTGCAGCATTTTAGAAAACAATTGTGCATGTGTGTGTTTAGCCTTGTACAATTCACAACCATATAAACAGATACAATATTCACTTCATTGAATTCAAGACAAGAAAATTCTTCAATGAGAGATGTGCATGATCTCCAATCTTCAAGGTTCATCTTAGTCTAACCTAGAAAAATGAACGCGCCTCACTCATAACGAATCAAGTCTATATGACTTTATGGACTCAACGACTCCAGTGTTTTATCACGGGAACTTAACTAACTTAATCAATAATATAAAATTACATTTTCTATTTCCCACTTTGCATATTCTGTGGCAAAACTCCTCAAACCTAAAAATCTTGATTACCCCTACAAGACTCATACCTCACTAGTCATATAGAGAGAGTAGTATGAAGGTAATGTACAATAATCCATAACACCAATGGCGAAGAAAAATTCGTGTCTGAACAATGAGCTAGAGTAGAAATCATTAATATTAAACTTGAAACCACATGAAAAAACAAACAACATCATGGAGGCAATAGCTTGCACAAAGATAAGATCCCTCTGCTTGGAAATCCTTCGAAAAAAATCATTGATATATATATGAGATAAAACGTATGATAAAGAAAACTAACATGTGAACATATGAACAACATCTAATATCAATATACTAATACCAAGTAATAAAGCATGTGAATAACACAATGTAATAAAGATGCTCTCAATGTATATCCGAAGACAAACAACAACTCCCCCTATCATTGATATTTCTCCCCATTTTAAACAAAGTGAGAAATTACTTTCTCTCCCTTAATAAGTGAAAGGAAAATTCACTCCCCCTTTTTTTACACAAAAGACAAGGACTAAAGTTTTATCCCCCTTTTTGACACGCAAAAGTCAAATAGACGGCATATCGTAGACAATGGGTATATCTAGGGAATAAACAAAGTAACTTAAGCAAGAAAGGATAGAAATACAAAAGCTAATAAATCATGTGAACATTCATAACTATATCATGGAAATTAACAAATGAGTAGATAAATATGTGAATCACAACATCACACCATGAATCTTATAACATGAACTAGAAGATGAGTAATATCTAATCAACGATTACAAAAGTAGGCTATGATATAATCATAGCATGAATCTATTAAAAATAAGATCATATGGAAAAAACATGGATAGAGGTCACTGTTTAGACAATATAGTACATGAGATATGGATAAAAGCATAATACCCATGAATAATCAAGATAAAATCCATACAACCAACAAACTATTCAAATATCCAAAAGTAACCAAATATATCAAAGTACCAAATTAAAAGGTACTAAAATTCATATACATACCAAAATGTGCAAATTACTCTAGGTGGTACTACAAAAACAAATTACATGAAGAAAAGAACAAAACTAGAAACTCCAGCCGTCAGACATGTCATCTTACTCCATGTCACCATCATCTCAATCCTCATCATCATAATCATCCTCAAACTCCTCATCCTCATAGGTGGATACGAGAATATGGTGGTGTAGCAATAGGTGAAGGCACCCCGGTAGAAAAATCCAGTACAATCTGAGATCTCCTCAAGTAGTCAATAATAAAAGGCACATCGGTATGCAAACTTCAATGTTTCTGATCAAGACGTTACAATAACTGATGCTAACATGACATCTCATTGTGAAACATCATAAACTGATCAATCATAAAAATAAACTGACATGTAATGAAAGTATGCTGACTCTGACGTCCACATGGCTCTCGGGTGGGTTGGGGTTTCGGTGCTGGTGCAGGATCATTGGGATCAATATGCGACCTAGCCAGGCAATGTGAAGTTTGTCCTGCAGATTGAGAAGAACTCATACTCGATAAATCACTCATAATCTGTGCATCCACATCAGATAGTAAACGAGTAACAATCAACGAATAAATATAACAAGTGATCAATCTCCCATATGGCAAAGCAGTTACCGTTGACTCATTTTAAGTTCTCCTCACAGTAGAAAGGTAGTCGATAACCTGACGATGTGCTAAGCCAGAACTTAGCCTACATGTGTGATATAAGAAATCGGCAGTACAACAACGCGGCATAAGGTTGTAAACAAGCAAGAACTGTAATAAGGAATAATGTTGATCCATCTCTAACTGAAGATACAAAGGTCTCATCCAAGTAGACTTATGACCCGCAAGAAAAGAAGCAAGGTTATTGTGGGTAACATCATCCATAATGTAAGAGTTAAAATAATTATCATCTAAATAAGTCTCTAAACCCAAAGGAGTCCCCAGAATCTCACCAGTAAGCTCAATTTCAACACCTCGCACAAAGGAATGAACTGCATATGTGGTCTTAGGAAGAATCATATTCGCATATATAACTCACAAACCAAAGTAGTTTTGGCCGAACTATGAGGTCGAACCAATGAAGAATATCTCATACATTAATCAACGACAGTAGGTACTACCATCCTTACTCCTTTGTAAATGAGCCAAATCAAGGTATCTCTCGGTAATGATCGATCTAGACATAAACGATGCAGACAATACATAACCATCTCTAGTAAATTGGATCCTAGAGGCATCACCCTGTGCATCCAGAATAAGAATAGAAGCATTCGAAGTATGATAACAGATCTTAGTCAGTCTAAGATTGAAAAAAAGTTTCTCTCTCTCTCTCTCTCGCTGGGTCCACTTGGGGGACGTGTATTATTCTTATCGTGTCCCTTCTTTCTTGCCATGGTGCAAAAAAAATGACAAGAATCAGACTCAAATAATAAAAAGTAGGGCTGAAATGTGATAAGTATAAAAAACCCTCAAATAACGTAGCCCAAAATCACTACAACCTCAATCTAATCACTCAACCAACCTCTAAGATAATATAATCAAACTAATAACACTAGAAGCAAAAGTAAATCAAGTGAACCTAAAGAAAATCAAAGATTTAGCAAGTGAATTAGGATGAAAAATCCATATTTGTCAAACTAGGGCTAGAAACCAACAAGCACCCAATAAACCCTAAAAATGCGATCAACACAGACATGGAATGGATGAAAAATACTCTTGGGCAATTTTCACCTAGGGTTTTAAGCTTTGGGATGGATTTGAATCGAAATGAGCCCGTTCGCACAGTTAAGAACCACTGTTTTCATGGGTTGTGCGTTTGCCCCTCTTTTAGTGTCGTGCATATAAAAACCAGAGCACTGCACTAAAACTCCATAAATCTCTGAAATTCTTATTTTTCTTTTCTTTTCTGTATTCTTATTTTTCTCAAGGTTTTTCAAGTGAATGGGACACATATTCATATCATGACCAATGCCACCATAACAAAAACACTTGTCCTCTTCCTTAGACTTTCCTTTATTATAATCTCCTTTCTTAACATAAGAGTTATATTTAGAAGACTTATATGGCTTTTGTTCAAGTTTATTTCCATTTTTGAAAAGATTTTTGTTATTTTTGTAAAACTCGCTAAATCGTTTAAAAAAAAAGTGTCATGTCTACTTCAACATTCTCTTTAATTTTTTCAACACCCTTTTCGGAGATATATTCACTTGAGTCTACAAAATAATCCGAGTCTTTTTTCGATTTTGGAGGAACAATATTTTCTTCTTGATCACAAATTTGAAGAGATCTAAAAATCACTTTAAGACTATACGTGTCCGTGTTCTTGCTTCATTCAAAATAACAACCTTAGTGGAAAATATACAAGCTAAGGTTCTAAGGAGATTTTTCATAGATTTATTTTCCGAAATCTTCTCATTTAAGTTGGAAGACACATTTTAAACCTCTATCAAGCTGATATAGTAGTCATTGAATGACTCACTCTTCTCTATTCTCATGGTTTAAAATTTGGTCATGATATTTTATAATTTTTCACATCTCACACTCGATGTTCCCTCATATGTGACTCCCAAAATATCCCATGCTTCCTTGTATTGTTCACAATTGAGTATGCGATTATACTCTTGAGTACTTATCGAATAAAATAATGCATTCAACACAACCGAGTTAAAATTACAATGAAAAAATTCGACATTTGTCCATAACAACCTTGGTTTTTTTACTCTCACATTATATTGATACGGCGCAAATATTTCGTATTTCACCCGTTAACCTACACGTTATTAGCCCACTCGGCTATCTTAATCCCTTTATTTATGCTCGTTAACCAACCAACCACGGATTTCTATATATACATGATTTGCAGGGGTTAATTGAGTGTTTGTAGGTATTTGGATGCTTAGTATGAAGTTGGGATGCATTCTGGTGAAGTTTCGTACACAATCGCACGTGCAAGGGCATTTTAGTCATTTCAAAATTTGGGCAACTGGCCCAATGTCTTCTCGAAAGTTTAAGACCTTTGAACAAGCTTCACTTGGCCACAAACAGTGCACGATTCCGAGTCCGAACGAAGAAGTTATGGCCTTTTGAGCGGAAAGGAATTACAATATACCAAAAATAGGGGAAGTGTTCAAAACTTATAGATGAGAATTGATTCGGATTTATTCCGAATAGATTCTCTTAGAACCAGCGCACTAGATCTTACATTTTGAATCGATTGGTATTTCATCTGGCTCGATTCGGCCTACCAGTAGCCTCGAGATATTTCCATTCGAATCAATTCGGATTTCACCCGAATCGATTCGGGCCTCCAGATTTTGTTGTTCTTTTATTCACAAGTTTTCCATTGAGATATTTTGTATATTGTGACACCCCGACTAATTAAATACCGGGTATCTACTCCTTTATTAAATTAATTCAAAATGCCAAGTTGGCTCAGTTAATAGCATCACTGTCGAAAACATTTTAATAATTACTAACCACCTAGTATTTAAAAGTAAGTGCCAAATTTTAAGTTAAGTCTGATTAACACGCAATAAAAGAAAAATGGAAGAGTCAACATAATCCATTCACCATACGAAGTAATGAAATAACCAACAATAATAATAAGAAATCCGGAGGAAAACTCCTCGCAACAATCCCAACAAAAGGAAAATAATACTACAAGTCTGAATCCTGAATAATTACATGCCAAAAGTCTGAATAACTAAAATAAATGCAAAGTCTTTAAAAGAAATGGGCGACATGCCCTACAACTGATAACTGATGAATATCGAGTCAAGATCGATGAAGCGTCTACAAGCAAAGTCCTGTAACTTCCACAAACAGCTACAGCTGGTCACCTGAATGAGAATCATATGCATGGTGTCCTTGTGGCTGGGCACCTAAAATGGTTTTTACAAAAATAGATTTGGAAGAAAATGGGTCAGAGCCCGAAAGTGGAAAACATTTTGAAAACAGCAAGTGTTTTAATAAAATTAAAACATTAAATGAAAAATACATGTTAGGACGTGCACTCACATGGAATTCTCACCTCTTGACTACATGTGCACTCCTAACGTACATTACCCATCTAAATGATACGTAAAGCTAACCAAAACTTAATAAGTCTACCTCTTACTACTCGATTCCCATATCACATACTAACGTTACCAAATAAATATAGGGCTTTACTTAAACTGAGATTCTCAATATGTAATACATTTCACTATTGGTTAACCCGTTATGTTTTCTCAAAAACATACCGTAATATTATTCACAATATTAACATGAAAGTTCCCATTAATTAAGGTTATATTATTCCCATCATAAATATACAATACAAGCACCCCGAGAACTAAGCTGCGGTGCACACATACTCTGCTATCCATCCCGGTACATCACGTACATAAGGATCACATATTCCGAATCTCTCAGGAATAGTTCACAGATAACAACATCACAAATAATAGAGGCGAACACAGTCACATCACATGGGTCACGCACATACCTGCGCTCCCACGATCAGCAGACTTATTAACATCCCAATAAGTCCTTCTCTGACCTATGTTCATCGAGGTAACCAGTCTAAATCCGGGAAACACAGGGATTAGAGGGCCGTAAGCGAACGCAAACCTCCCTTGATAGCAAGTATGGTAGGTATGTCATACACATAAAATCAATACATATATACTAAGTATGCACACGTCTTAGTAATCACCATAATATATTGGTACATATCTCTTCTCGTACTGACATATAATACTACACCATTTATATGTTCCCGGTTAATATAATTAATTAGGCCGTCAATAGCTCACATCGTAATAGACACTCACGTCCTACTTCACATTTTTCTTTAGGTTCAAACTACACTTCTAGGTTTGACTCCTCATAATATCCTAAACATCCCAAATATATCAATTACTCATCAAGGAAAGGCTATCTCTACCTATACACAAGGTTACGGGGCACTCGGGATCAAAATAGGCTAAAAAGCCTAAACTGTCAACTCGTTCGAAGTCTCGCTCGAACGAGGCTGTTCGAACGAGACTTCGTTCGAACGAACTGAGTCTTCTAACGAGATCTCGTTCGAACGAAGTGGGATTTCTAACGAGATCTCGTTCGAACGACCTTATCGAACGAACTTCACCCTCGTTAGAAGTCAATGGTCAACTCGTTAGAAGCTCGTTCGAACGATCTCGTTCGAACGACCTGGGCAGGTCTTCTAACGAGTGGCCAGTTTCAAGCCTAGAATTCCTTATTTCTTTTTTTCCTCTTTTCTTCACTTATAACCTTCTCTAAACATTAGTTCAACAATATATCAAGGTTCCTAATCGTCTCTAAATATACATAGATCACCTACTAACGTTTTTGTGGGGATTAAATCATTATAACCATCATCCAAATAACAAATCTCTACATATTTTTCCCCAATTTCAAACACATGAACCCTAGAATTTATAATTCATCTAGAAGTCTAATAAGATCCGTTTTTGGTTTCACACTAATTGAAATATCATCAGAATAATCATCAACTACCAATCTACATGCAATTTCCTCCTCAAGAATGTAATTTCTATTTCCAAATTTAATGGGTTTTCATTAACTCCCAAGAACAAATCAGATTTTCTTTATCAATTCCTACACATGGAAGAAACATTCTCTATAAAAAGGAATTAAATCACTTGCCTTAATGGTAACTCTCGATTTGATGACGAATTTGATGAACGGATCTCTCTCCTCTGTAGATTTCTCCTATCCTCTCTTTCTACAAGCTTTCTTCTCCAAGGTTAATGGTGGCTATGGAGGTTAGGGTTTGTTTTAGGAATACTTTTCAATAACCTCCGTAGTCTATTTGCGTATTAGTGGGTTTAGTGGGTTAATGCCTAATCAGATATTAACTCCCAATTTTCGTAGCTTTTAATTTCTCAAAATTCAAAATTACCAAACTACCCCTATACGTTGCCGGTATGGCCTAAAAATGCCCCGGGACCCAAACCAAACCCCGGGCTAGTGTTTTCTGACTATTTCGACCCTTCCGGACGCGTTGGCGCACTCAAAACGACCATACGAATAATAGAAATAAAATGAACTTTAATTATCATAATTATATACCATGATGCTACTGTCACATGCCTCTCAACAAAGTTTCCAAATTGCCGTATTTCAATCTCACGACAAATTTCATAATTCAAAATTCATATATAATCATATATGCACATATAATCAAATACCAACTCGCATCTCGCTAGTATTTTAACCCGGATTAATTTCCAATTAATAGGCATTTAATTTAATTAATCCCATAAAATAAATATCACAAAAATACGGGGTATTACATACTTCCCCCCTAATAACTGAATTTCGTCCCGAAATTCGGAACTAGAAAGTACCTGGTAAGAACAACTCTGGATAACATTCGCGCATCTCATCCTCGCGCTCCCATGTGGACTCCTCAACATTATGATGTCGCCACTGAACACGCACTAACGGAACGATCTTTGACCTCAGTTTCCGTTCACTTCGGTCCAAAATAGCAATCGGCCCCTCCTCGTAGGAGCTATCAGGTTGGAGATCGATGTCCTCCAAAGCAATATGAGAATGAGCCAAATTGTCTCTAAGATATTTCCTTAGCGAGGAAATATGAAATACATCGTGAACCCGATGCAAATGCTCCGGTAATCCAAGCCTATACGCAACCGGTCCAATCCACTCAATAATAGGAAATGGTCCCACATATCTCGGTGCCAACTTCCCTTTCTTCCCGAAACGCATAATCCCCTTCATAGGAGATACCCTGAGCAAAACCTGGTCCCCCACTTGTAACTCTCTGAAGAACCTCTTCGCATCAGCATAGCTCTTCTGTCGATCCTGAGCTACCCGAATGCGACTCCGAATTAATTCTATCCTCGCCGAAGTATCCTGAATCACTTCCGGCCCAAGTAGTTTGTTGTCCCCCACCTCCAACCAACATGCTGGGGAACGACAAGGTCTACCGTACAACGCCTCAAATGGAGCCATGCCAATGGTGAACTGGTAGGAGTTGTTGTAAGCAAACTCCACCAGTGGAAGATACTGCTCCCATCCAACCCCATAATCAATGATACTCATACGTAGCATGTCCTCCAACATCTGGTTTGTACGTTCCGTTTGCCCATCAGTCTACGGGTGATATGCCGTACTCAACCGCAATTCCGTGCCCATGGCCTCCTGAAAACTCTCCCAAAACTGTTAAACAAATATCTTGTCTCGGTCAAACACGATATTTAAGGGCACGCCGTGAAGTCTCACTATTTATGTAATAAAGAGCTGGGCATACTGCCCCGCAGTGTAGTCTGTCCTTACGGGTAGAAAATGAGCGACTTTGATCAACCTATCCACAATCACCCAAATGGAGTCGTGACCTCTCTTTGACGTAGGCAACCCTGTGATAAAGTCCATGGATATGCTCTCCCACATCCACATCGGGACCTCCAACGGCTGTAGCAGTCCTGCCGATCTCTAATGATCCAGTTTTACTAGCTGACAAGTGGCGCATTTAGAAACAAACTCGGCAATATCTCTCTTCATCCCGATCCACAAATACTGACGTTTCATGTCTTGGTACATTTTGTCCCCACCGGGATGTACCGCGAACCGTGAGCCGTACGACTCGGCCATCACCTCGTGCCTCAATTCCTCCCCTACTGGAACTACTAACCTCCTATTGAAGCGTAATCCCCCATCTGAGCTAACGGTATAGGACTCGGCTCCCTTTGCTAGTAATCGAACTATCTGCTCCTGACAGAACGAGTCATCTGCTTGTGCCTTTACCACTCTCGTGACAATCTGCGGCGTAACAGTCATTATCGATATGAATGATCGGGCCACTGCATCCTGGTCTCCCAATTCTTTCCACTTGGCCTTCCACACCTCTGCCACTTCATCTGCTGGCCTACGGCTCAACGCGTCTGCTACCACGTTAGCCTTTCCCGGGTGATACTGGATATCAAACTGATAGTCCTTCACAAACTCAAGCCACCTTCGCTGTCGCATATTCAACTCCTTATGCGTGAATAGGTACTGTAGGTACTTGTGGTCTGTGAACAACCGAAACTTTTCTCCCAAAAGATACTGTCTCCATATCCGAAGGGCAAATACAACTGCCACCAACTCCAAGTCATGAGTGGGGTAATTCTTCTCATGAGGCTTTAGCTTACGGGAAGCATAAGATATGGCCTGACTCTCCTGCTGTAATACACCTCCAAGTCCTTGTAGGGACGCATCGGTGTATACTAGATACTCAACTCCCGGTCTCGGCAATGCTAACACAGGTGCTGAGGTCAACTTATCCTTCAACTCATCAAATGCCAACTGACAGGCATCACTCCAGATGAATGGCACACCCTTACGAGTCAGATGTGTCAAAGGACCTGCTATCTTCAAGAATCCCCGAATGAATCTCCTGTAGTATCCTACTAGGCCCAAGAAACTACGAATCTCTGTCGGTGTCGTGGGCTGTCCCCACTCCCTCACCGCGGATACTTTCCCCGGATCAACAGATATCCCCCGGTCGGAAATAATATGTCCCAAAAACTGGACCTCCTTCAGCCAAAACCCGCATTTCTCATATTTTTCATACAACTCGTTCTGACGTAGTGTCTGCAAAACTTGCCTCAAATGCTCGGCGTGCTCCTCCTCTGTCTGGGAGTAAACCCAAATATCATCGATGAAGATAATGACAAACTGATCTAGGAAATCCCTGAACACTCTGTTCATCAAGTCCATAAACACTGCTGGAGCGTTGGTCAAACCAAAAGGCATAACCCGAAACTCGTAAGAACCATATCTCGATAAGAACGCAGTCTTCGAGACATCCTCCTCCCTGATACGCAACTGATGGTATCCCGATCTCAGATCAATCTTTGAGAAGAAAGAAGCTCCTCTCAACTGGTCGAATAAGTCATCGATTCGAGGCAACGGATACTTATTCCGTATCGTGACCTTATTCAACTCTCAGTAGTCCACACACAATCTCAGTGAACCATCTCTCTTCTTCACGAACAACACAGGGGCTCCCCACGGCGAAGTACTCCTCCAAATAAACCCCTGACCCAACAACTGCTCAATCTGATCCCGTAACTCCCTCATCTCAGCTGGAGCCATACGGTACGGTGCGCGTGCTATAGGTCTCGTACCTGGTAATAAGTTTATAACAAAGTCTATCTCTCGACTGGGGGTAGGCCTGGTATCTCCTGAAACACATCAGAATACTCCCTGACAACTGGGATTGAAACTAAAGGAATCACAACCTCCTTAGAGGTATCCTCCTCTAGCTAATACAAATGAGCGTTCGAGCCTCCCTCTGGGCGAGGCATTGCCACTACAAACATCTCTTGCCCCGGAATGGCAAAAACAATGCTCCCACCGAAGAAATCAATCATGGCTCTATAATCAGCGAGCCAATCCATACCGATAATCACATCGTGAACATGCATATCTAATACCAACATATC
The DNA here is from genome assembly GCA_949130495.1 of Sambucus nigra. NCBI lineage: Eukaryota > Viridiplantae > Streptophyta > Magnoliopsida > Dipsacales > Adoxaceae > Sambucus > Sambucus nigra. Next base: position 408,635,545 of record OX422207.1, read on the forward strand.
TGCAGGTAATACCAGACTACCAATATCTACCCCCACTCCCCGGCATATAAAGAAAATAAGTGACCTACTCCTTAATGGTGAATCTACACACGTCACTGTGCTCTCTGCTGTCGCTAACAACCCTAAGGCTTTCACAAAATGTGTAGCTATAAAGCAATGTGTTGCCCCCGTATCAAACAAAACCCGACCCATAGTACCATGGATAGGAAACGTACTCTCAATAGCGGGTTGTGCCTGCGGAGCTGCTGCCTGGTGGACGTTATAGACACGTCCATACTGTAACTGTCCCTGCTGCACAGGAACTGCTGGAATGGATGGAAGAGCTGGCACCTGGGCTGGAGCTGGTGGAAAAAGTGGCCTCTGTGGCTCATGCCGAGCACCCTGCTGCTGCTGCGGGGCCCTTCCCCTATCAGGATAGTCCTGGCATTTATGGCCAGTCTTGCCACAAACAAAACACTTCCCCGGAAAGTTCCCCCCTCTCGGTCCCTGCTGCCCCCGGCCCTGGTGGCCGTTACCATTCCTCCACTGGCCCTGCTGGCCCTGCTGAAACTGATGTTGATCATTCTGACCCTGCTGGTTCTGATGGCCGTTCAGACCCTGATGGCCCTGCCGAAAACCTCCCTGTCCGTGCCTGAAATTTCCTGACCTGAACCTCTTGTGATCCCCCTGCTGGGTACCCTGATCGCCTTGCCTCTGCCCCTGAATAGATTATGCCCCACTAGCACCATTTCCTCCAGTCCTGCCCTGATGGCTAGACTCTCCTGATCGCTTGCCCTCAGTCATGTGAAAGCGGTGATCCTGGCAATGGAGCAATGCAGCGTTAACCACATCAGAATAAGTGGCTAACGAGAGGTTCCCTAACAAGTGCTGATGAATCCTCCATGTCAACCCGTCCGTAAATTTCTGTATCTTCTTCTCCTCCGTCGGTATCTCATCCGGAACAATGTTCAGAAGATCATTGAATTCGGCCTCATACTCGGCCACAGTCTTACCCTCCTGTCGAAGGCTCATCAACTTTCTTCTCATCTTCGTATGAACGGCTGACGGAAAGTATTTGCAGTCAAACCGCACCCAGAACTCCTGAATAGTGAGAGTATCCCTCTCCTCTACGGTGGTAATAGACTCCTACCACTGCAGTGCTGACCCCACTAGCTTAAAAGTAGCTAGTATCTGCTTCTAGACATCTGTGCACTCATACATCCTCAGGTGTCGCTGGATGTCCTTCCTTCACTGACTCGAAACTACCACATCGGAGCTACCTGCGAACTCCGAAGGGTGTGCTTTCTGAAAAGCATCACGTACATGTTCCCAAGCAGGCGGGAATGCATGAGCCTGAACTGGCGCGGCTATCGGCGCCTGAGGTGGTGCCTGCTGAACTACAGCTAGTGCGGAATTTACCGCCTGAGCCACAATGGCTACAACCTCGGCGGCATTCATCATGCCCTGAGCTGCTGCGGGCTGTGGTTCTGGCGTCGCATCCCTGGGAACCCTTCGTGCACGTCGTGGAGGCATCTAAAATAAGAATGAAGTTTATAAGTTCGCAGTTATAAACTTAAAATAGCTGAAGAACGTATCATAAACAAGAGAATACAACAGTCCTAAAATATAGGGCTCTATATCAAAGAAAGCTCAGCGGAAACATAATAAGCCGGTCAGATCCTAAAGGACACTAGAACCTGATGCTCTGATACCACCTCTGACACCCCGACTAATTAAATACCGGGTAGCTACTCCTTTATTAAATTAATTCAAAATGCCAAATTGGTTCAGTTAATAGCATCACTGTCGAAAACATTTTAATAATTACTAACCACCTAGTATTTAAAAGTAAGTGCCAAATTTTAAGTTAAGTCTGATTAACACGCAATAAAAAAAATGGAAGATTCAACATAATCCATTCACCATATGAAGTAATGAAATAACCAACAATAATAATAAGAAATCCGGAGGAAAACTCCTCGCAACAATCCCAACAAAAGGAAAATAATACTACAAGTTTGAATCCTGAATAATTACATGCCAAAAGTCTGAATAACTGAAATAAATGCAAAGTCTCTAAAAGAAATGGGCGACATGCCCTACAACTGATAACTGATGAATATCGAGTCAAGATCGATGAAGCATCTACAAGCAAAGTCCTGTAACTTCCACAAACAGCTACAGCTGGTCACCTGAATGAGAATCATATGCATGGTGTCCTTGTGGTTGGGCACCTAAAATGGTTTTTACAAAAATAGATTTGGAAGCAAATGGGTCAGAGCCCGAAAGTGGAAAACATTTTGAAAATAGCAAGTGTTTTAATAAAATTAAAACATTAAATGAAAAATACATGTTAGAACGTGCACTCACATGGAATTCTCACCTCTCGACTACATGTGCACTCCTAACGTACATTACCCATCTAAATGACACGTAAAGCTAACCAAAACGTAATAAGTCTACCTCTTACTACTCGATTCCCATATCACATACTAACGTTACCAAATAAATATAGGGCTTTACTTAAACTCAGATTCTCAATATGTAATACATTACACTATTGGTTAACCCGTAATGTTTTCTCAAAACAATACCGTAATATTATTCACAATATTAACATGAAAGTTCCCATTAATTAAGTGTATATTATTCCCATCATAAATATACAATACAAGCACCCCGAGAACTAAGTTGCGGTGCACACATACTCTGCTATCCATCCCGGTACATCACGTACATAAGGATCACATATTCCGAATCTCTCAGGAATAGTTCACAGATAACAACATCACAAATAATGGAGGCGAACATAGTCACATCACATGGGTCACGCACATACCTGCGCTCCCACGATCAACAAACTTATTAACATCCCAATAAGTCCTTCTCTGACCTATGTTCATCGAGGTAACCAGTCTAAATTCGGGCAACACAAGGATTAGAGGGCCGTAAGAGAACGCAAACCTCCCGTGATAGCAAGTATGGTAGGTATGTCATACACATAAAATCAATACATATATACTAAGTATGCACACGTCTTAGTAATCACCATAATATATTGGTACATATCTCTTCTCGTACTGACATATAATACTACACCATTTATATGTTCCCAGTTAATATAATTAATTAGGCCGTCAATAGCTCACATCGTAATAGACACTCACGTCCTACTTCACATTTTCCTTTAGGTTCAAACTACACTTCTAGGTTTGACTCCTCATAATATCCTAAACATCCCAAATATATCAATTACTCATCAAGGAAAGGCTATCTCTACCTATACACAAGGTTACGGGGCACTCGGGATCAAAACAGGCTAAAAAGCCTAAACTGTCAACTCGTTCGAAGTCTCGTTCGAACGAGGCTGTTCGAACGAGACTTCGTTCGAATGAACTGAGTCTTCTAACGAGATCTCGTTCGAACGAAGCGGGATTTCTAACGAGATCTCGTTCGAACGACCTTATCAAACGAACTTCACCCTCGTTAGAAGTCAATGGTCAACTCGTTCGAACGATCTCGTTCGAACGACCTGGGCAGGTCTTCTAACGGGTGGCCAGTTTCAAGCCTAGAATTCCTTATTTCGTTTTTTCCTCTTTTCTTCACTTATAATCTTCTCTAAACATTAGTTCAACAATATATCAAGGTTCCTAATCGTCTCTAAACATATATAGGTCACATACTAACGTTTTTGTGGGGATTAAATCATTATAACCATCATCCAAATAACAAATCTCTACATATTTTTCCCCAATTTCAAACACATGAACCCTAGAATTTATAATTCATCTAGAAGTCTAATAAGATCCGTTTTTGGTTTCACACTAATTGAAATATCATCAGAATAATCATCAACTACCAATCTACATGCAATTTCCTCCTCAAAAATGTAATTTCTATTTCCAAATTTAATGGGTTTTCATTAACTCCCAAGAACAAATCAGATTTTCTTTATCAATTCCTACACATGGAAGAAACATTCTCTATAAAAATGAATTAAATCACTTGCCTTAATGGTAACTCTGGATTTGATGACGAATTTGATGAACGGATCTCTCTCCTCTGTAGATTTCTCCTCTCCTCTCTTTCTACAAGCTTTCTTCTCCAAGGTTAATGGTGGCTATGGAGGTTAGGGTTTGTTTTAGGAATACTTTTCAATAACCTCCGTAGTCTATTTGGGTATTAGTGGGTTAATGCCTAATCAGATATTAACTCCCAATTTTCGTAGCTTTTAATTTCTCAAAATTCAAAATTACCAAACTACCCCTATACGTTGCCGGTATGGCCTAAAAATGCCCCGGGACCCAAACCAAACCCCGGGCTAGTGTTTTCTGACTATTTCGACCCTTCCGGATGCGTTGACGCACTCAAAACGACCATACAGATAATAGAAATAAAATTCACTTTAATTATCATAATTATATACCATGACGCGACTGTCACACGCGTCTCAACAAAGTTTCCAAATTGCCGTATTTCAATCTCATGAAAAATTTCATAATTCAAAATTCATATATAATCATATATGCACATATAATCAAATACCAACTCACATCTCGCTAGTATTTTAAGTCGGATTAATTTCCAATTAATACGCATTTAATTTAATTAATCCCATAAAATAAATATCACAAAAATACGGGGTATTACATATATAAACTCTTTTTCTCTCATTTGAGCAAGGATCTTCATTACTGTCTAGTTTTAGGGTGTGTAGAGAGAGTTAATCCCTATGATTAAGGGTGAAAAGTAGCGCGTGTCAAAATGTCGATCGTTGTTTTTTGTTCACCGCCTTAATACAAAAACCTAAACTATTACTACACTCTTTTAAGGGAGTATAACGGCCAGTTCGGGTATCAAAAATCCACAGAAACGAGTTGCTAGAGTTTAATGGGTTTAATACTTCTAAAATAAAAGTGTAAAAGATAATTTTAAACAAAAAGGATAAGATAACAAAAGGAAAAATATTATACTAGGCAAGTGTATTTAAACTATGTTAACAAAGCGAATAAAAATTATAGGTTGCATCGAATATCCCTCACCCCGAGTTAATTAGTATAAAATGGTTACATGGGTTCGCGGATTGTTAGGACTGCATCTCGTTTCGTCAGTTAATTAAATTAAGAGTTGTCACACACCTAAATTCGCATAAAAGACTAATAAGATTTTGGCATCAACAAATACCCCAGAGATTACGCACGAAAGGTCATAAATACGGCGTATACATGATATAAACCATTAAATCTCCTAGGCATAATAACTAGGACAACACACTCCAAATAAATAAGTAAACTCCATCACCAAAGCAAAGCAACACGTCAACCCTAGGTGAGTTCAATCCAACACAACCTAATTTAAAATTAGACCCTAAACATATTAAATGACATTAAATAAAATGCAACTAATTAATTAAAGCACACTAATTAAATTAATGCAACAATAAATAAATTAACAACTAAAATTAACTAGACATGAAAATAAATGGAAAGCAAATAAATCTAGGGCACAAAGCTTAAAAGAAAGAGAGAAGACAATGAAAGTATCCACTTACATAAATGGGTGTCAAACCATAAAGAAAATAGAGGAGACGGGTAGGTCTCCACAAAAAGTCGCAAATATTACAAACCATAAGTTAAACTAAGAGAGAGAGAGAAACTAGAGAAAAAACAAGATATTTTACAAAAGGGACAAAGCTCTCCTTTTTATACTAAGTTACATAAATAATAAAAGAAAAACAAAAACAAAATAAAAGAGAAGAAGAAAAAAGGAAAAAGAAATAGAGAAGGGAAAGAAAGCAAAGTCGGCCAACAGGATCGATCTACCGCCGGACCATGACCAGTCGACCGATGAAAGAGGAGCAGCCCACTGTCTTAGCACAAAGTGTAGGAGGGTAGTAAGACTGGGGTCTATGAATAACTGGAAAGGGTAAGGCGTGACCCACTCCAATGGACGCTGCCTGCAAGGTCTTCAAGGTCTCCTGGTGTAACTTCTGAAGAAAACTTCTCCTTCTGGTAACAATGGAACTCAAGCTTCAACTCACTCCCTGCAAGAAGATGAACTTTCACAGCAAAAATAGCAATTTTCTCAAGGGAAACACCTGAGAGTGATGCCTGTCAGTGGGGAGTGAAGGAACAAGGCACTCAGCACTATGAGAATGAGAAGGGAGAGAATACTTAGGTAGGTCTGATGATATTTTGGCAGTAACAGTGCAACTTCTATTGTCTCTCTATTGACCTTGCCCAGAGGTCTATTTATACATGGGCGTTAGGGGTGAGCTGGCATTTTTTGGGCGCCAAAATTGAGAGAGTTGGTGGGGAACAATGTCTGAAGTGTACCATTTGTCCCTACCTATGGCAGCCTACCTGTCCCCTCTGTCGGCGCCACCTGGCACCGACAAAAGGTCAAAAAGAACATATGTCCCCTAACGGAGAAAAAATATCAGATTTGGTAATTATCCTTTGAAACGGTAACTTGTGGTGCAATTTTGCAAATCTTGAGAGAGGGGACCTTAAGGACTCCTTTCCTCTAAAAAAATGTTGTTTTTCTTGAGAGGGACCTTGAGGACCCCCTCTTCTGGAAAAGTCATTTCTTTGTAAAGAGTTTATTTCTTGGGAGTAGCCAGGTTTTTGGTTGCTCACTTCACTTGTGACTAAGTGTGCAGTGTGTGTAGTCTCGAGTGACTTTTGGGTCTTCCTACTAGTATTCTCTAAATCCTATAGTGCTAAGTGGTTGAGCTTTCTCAACATACCTTGTCCCTCAGCCGCCAAGCCAAAACTCCCAAGAGGTCCCAACGCGCTTATTCGAGCCCTGCTTGCTCGACTAGGCAACCTGTACAAGAAAGTAAAGTGTTAGTGCTGTTGTTCATTTAGAGACTGATGTTTCATGCTAAGGAGTTGTTCGTGATAGCTACTCTCTCAATATGAGTTTCCGTCAAGACCCCTGTAGCAGCACTTCTTGAATAACATTTCTGCAGTGACCCTTGCAGTGGCGCTGAGCCTTGCAGTGACGGTGACTCTTTCGACTGTAATTACTGCAGTGACCCTTGCAGCGACGCCGACCCTTGCAGTGGTACTTCTTAATTTTGGACTTCTGTGGTGACTCTCGCGGGCACCTCTCGAATGTTATTACTGTAGTGACCCTTGTTATAGTGGCGCTGACGCTTGAAGCGGCGTCGACACTTGCAGCGGTGCGGACACTTGCAGCGGTGCCGGCACTCAAAGCGGTGCTGACCCTTGCGGCGGCGCAAACACTTAAAGCGGCGCAGACACTTGAAGTGGCGCCGACACTTGCAGCGGTGTGGACACTTGCGGCGGTGCTGACACTTGCAGCGGCGCTGGCACTTGAAGCGGCGCCGACCCTTGCAGCGACGTAGACACTTGCGTCGGCGCTAACACTTGCATCGGCTCTGGCACTTGAAGTGGCGCCGACCGTTGCAGCGGCGTAGACACTTGTGACGAGCTGGCACCTAAAGCGGCGTCGACCCTTGCGGCGGTGTAGACACTTAAAGCGGCGCCGGCACTTGCAGCGGCGTGTCTCACTTACAACGGCGCTGGCACTTGCAGCGGCACTGGCACTTTAAGTGGCGCCGACATTTGCAGCGACGTAGACACTTGCGACGGTGCTAGCACCTAAAGTGGCGCCGACCCTTGCGGCGGCGTAGACACTTAAAGCTGCTCCGGAACTTGCAGCGGTGCGTCTCACTTGCGACGGCGCTGGCACTTGCAGTGGCGCGGACACTTTCCGCGGTGCTGACACTTGAAGAGGCGCCGACCCTTGCAGCGACGTAGACACTTGAAGCGGCGCTGGCACCTGAAGCGGGGTCGACCCTTGAAGCGGCGCTGACTCTTGTAGCAGCGCACAACCTTGCGATGTCTTTTGGACTTCTGGGTGACCCTCGCGGGCGCCTCTCGAATGTCATTAATAAAAGAGGCATTTTTATTTTATTTTATTTACTTTTTTTTATTGATAGACACCCATCTACACAAAGGGTAAAGTGAAAAATCGGTCGACTGCGGCGACTGAGTCGGTCAACCGTGTATGCTACTGCATAAAAATCGCATCTCCATTTCCATGTAACTTCCATGGCCAAAACCATTTGCGTGTGAAACCCTACAGCTGCTACATGTGCGTATTGAGCCAAAATCGAGGCCACCACCATCAAAATGCATCAAAACCAACACCCATGCTACTACACCAATTCGTGTAAGACGACAACATCATCCAAAAAATGGCCAAAAATCAAATCCCAAATCTCCATAAAAAATGGCCAAGGCCATGGAAATGTCAAAGTGGGTACTCCAAAAACCCGAGCCAACTGACCCACAACTATATCCGAACGCAACCCAAGCTTCAATTTCAGACGAAAGGCATCAATTTGGGACGAACCCAAAACCTGAGCACAAACCCGAGCTTGGCCAAGATCGCCCATGGAAGCTCATGCAAAATGAAAGAGAAGAGGACATAGATGCAATTAAATAGATTGTTAATAAATTAATAAAATAATAATAAATAAAGTCTTATATTTCTTCCCTGATTAAAGGTCCGTGTTTCCTTCATTTGAACTCCGATTCGAGCACCGTTCATGGCCACATGAAGCTTGGCCCAGGGGCTACAACTTCCATTATACATGGGGGAAAAATCTCGAAGTGTGAAATTACGAAAATGCCCCTGAACGTGCGAATCGCAGCGGAAGATTACCGGAATGCGCCCAAATTTCATATGAAGCACTTTAATACCTATAAAAGCTCAATAATACCTCAAATAACATGTTAGCATATAAAACAGAGGTTGCCTGATTAATGCGCATATTTATAGGAATTACGATATCCAAGGGGGCTAAAATGCCTAAGTTCGAGGGTAATGAGTGCTATGATTCGGGACAAATCACACTACTCTCCATTTTTGGGTGTTTTGCCCCTTAATTTGTAAGTTACATTTTACTATTCCTTTGTCTTCCTTAATATAGTTTGTGTATTTCTTGATTATTTCTATTATTGTCATTTACTTTTCTTGCCTAGATTAACTTGTATTTCATTTATTTATTGCTTTCCCAGTGTTAAATTAGTCTTATTCATGAGTTGCCCTTAGATAAATAGGCCGGGGTTGTGTTCCGCCATTAATGGGTTTGAGCTCCGAAAACTAGGTTTTGTGCGAAATTGCATTTAATTGAAACCGTGCGTATCAAAGTTGGGTTGTTATGCATTTATCTTTCTTTGTCACGCAACGTTAGAGTTTAAGGCGACACTACGAATTTAATCCGTGTGTGGCCATTTTTGATTAAATGTTTTATCAAGTATATTTGTGTTTAAATCCATTCATGTGTGATGTTTATGCTTAATCAAAATGCTCGATTAAATAGCTTTTGAACCGTAACTCTAATTAGTAGGTATTTCGATCTGTATGGTGGAATGCGATCCCGATACTTTCTTTACTTTTGTGTAGCATAAGTTATTCTTTTCTTTTGTCACCATTACCAACCCTCAACTTTTATTTTTTTTTTGTTTTACACCTTTATTCCTGAAGTAATTAAACAATTGAAATCTAAAATTCAATCACTCCCTGTGGATTTCTTACGATACCCGACTTATCGCTATGCTTGTCTCACAAGTGTAGTATTAGCTTAGTTTTTTTTTATGTTGAGCGGGAGCCGAAATCAACAACAGTGTCCCTACCCGAACACTTGGTTCCCCTCGCAAAAAAATGGTGCCGTTGCTGTGGAGTATGTTTTAGATTGTAATTGTTTTATTATTTTGTAGTATTTTTTCTTTTGTATTTGTATTCTTTGTTTTAACCTTTTTTGTAGGATTGACTATTTGACCGCTAAGAAACATTGATTCTCTATCGCGCACCTTTCCATCGTATTCTCCATCTATAAATAATTTGGTAATCATGTCTTTCTTTTATAGTTATTACGGTCATTCTAATAATTCTTACTTTGGGATAGTTTTCCAGTTTTCCATTTTAAAGATTTTCTTGAGATTGAAAGACTTGAAAACAATTATCGAAATGAAAATTGTTATTGGGAGCTTGAGTTGATTCATTATTCGAATCCAATGATGATTCTTATTTTGATACTTTCGAAGATGAGTTTCAACCAACTGAGGAATCTGAGGCTCTTGAGATGAGGAAGCTTACTTTGGAAGAAACTTTTCTTCTTTACTTCCAAGGTTTGGAAAGCTTAAATGGTGCTGGAATGAGACTTGAAGCACTTTGCGATGAGATGAATTCTTATGCACAAAACAAGGAGGAGGTGGAAACTTGTGTTTTACCTCAATTTTTTAAAGAATTTCTCATCGAATGTGAATCTCTCTCCCCCAAAATTCAATCTCCTTCCGACGATATGTTGACGAAGATTGAATTTATTTCATTACCATATGCATTTTCCGTAATTGAACCATTAGAATTACCAGTTGGTTCCTATGAGTCGGTAGAAATTATTGTAACTTCTACACCTTATACCGATGAGGACTCTTTGCCGGACTTGTTTTCCGTGATGGATTTTTCATGTTTTTGTGCACCACCTCCCATTGCTATTGAAAATCCTTGGGGAGGTGAATTTACTTTTCTTAGATCCCAAGTGTACCTTTCCCCCTTATTATCCAAACCACCATCACCCCACTAAAATGTTTAATCGGTGATGGTTCATTTCTTACGCCTTACACATGCCTGCCATTGTTCAAACGATTTTTTTTTTCCAGGAGGCATGTTCGCTTTGTAGGGTCCACCGTTGATCTTTCAAAGTCAAATCCCTTTTTGGGTGGACCCTCAACTATTTAGACTTCTAGTGTATAGTTAGTGTGAAGCCTAAATAGTAGGTTGTAAATAGTTCGCTTTTTAATTTTCTTTATTTTTTAATTATAGTCTAGTGTATTTAGTTAAACTTTTTGTTATTGTTTTTCATTATGCTTGGTACTAACTTTTTTTGTAGATTCTTCGAACTTGTACCTATCGAAGATTGCTCCAATTTAGGATAATATCATTCTTTTCCTATCTTTGTGTTGTGTTCTTAATGCTCATTGAGGACAATGTAACATTTAAGTTAGGGGGTGTGGGATATTTTATCCATTTCTTTGTGTAGTCTATCGATTTACTTAGTTGCTAGTTACGAAGTATTCCTTTTTGTGAAAATTTCAAAATTTTGAAAAATATTTTCTTTCTTTTTTCTCCTTTGTTGGGAATTTTTTGCCTTTGTTTCTAATGATAAATTTTAATAATTACCCGATCCGATCGATAATTCAATGATGCATGTTCTCAATTTTAGAAGTTATTAGACTTTAGTCCACAAATCTTTGATATTGTGAATAACTTCAGGAATTAAACTTTATCCCTTGAGCACATGCCCTTTTCTTGTTATGTTGATTTGGTTTAAGATTTTTATAACTCGGTAATCTTCTGTTGCATTGTATATACTTAGACCGAGTAAGCTTTGTACCTTTCGTCGTTTGTGAGTGTATACACTATTCTTTTCTCTTTGAAAATGTTAAATTCGTTGGTAATCTCTCTATTCTTTCATCGATGAAATGTGTTACTTGAGCATGATTTTCATAATTATTTTGACTCGAGAATTGCATAAACTTTATGAAATGATCATAGGTCATCTTTGTTATATCGCCCATATTAGCCTTGACCTCACCTTTTATATTTTCCCTCTTCAACCCCTTTAATCCTTAATATAGCCTTTCATTTAATAACCCAAAATCCTATAACCAACTCTAAATTGGAGTTATACACCATACGTATTACCTTTCTTATCTTTGTTTGGAATGTTACTTGGGATTGAATGATGTGTTTCTTGTGGTTGCAATTTGAGCATGAAAAGGGTGAGAAAAGAAGAAAGTGTAGTGAAAAAGAAAAGAAAAAATAAAAAATAAAAGAAAACATGAGAAAAACAAGAAAAGAAAAAGGAAAGAGAAAGTTGTATATGTTGTATAGTGTTCAATAATCCTTGTATCTCTCCAATTCATATTTAATTCTTGTTACGGAAATCATTGTCCAATTTTGATATTGCCCACTATTTACCATTATCTTGAGTTTTCATCCCCGAATACTTTGAATCTGTACACAGTCCTTTGGTTTCATACCTTTAACCCCAAACCTACATTACAACCCTATAAAGTCCTATGCGATCTTAGGGTGCATTTAATTTAAAAGTTTGAATAGTTTTGATAATCTGTAAAAATGCATTTCGCCTCTTTTAATGTGCGGTATCTTTTATTGAGATTATAGTTTTAATTTCCTATATAGCGTTCTTAATTTCTGACATATGAGCGACCTAGTTTCCATTTACATGCCCGCATGTTCCGTGTGTTACCTCCCTGTTTCAAGTGAATTCATTTCATGAGTGTAATGCCCATGATGATTGAATATATGCTTGCTTTATTTTTATCTGGTTTATTTAAGTTTTGGCCAAATCATAGTATGCATATTCTCTCTCGCCTCCCACTTTTAAAGTTTCAATTCTATGAGGTGCATTCAACCTGTTAATAACAACGGACTTTAGCTTGGATTCGTTCAATATGCTGATAACATGTTTGAAATCTTTTTCGTATTGTTGAGTTTGCGGCATGTTGATTTGTCATATTTTGAGGAAGATATATGTTATTTGTGGGTTTCATCCCTGAAAACCCTCACGAGACGACACTCGTCCACTATGGTAGCCTAGAGGTTAATGGCTTATTGTATACACTAAATGCAATCATTCGCCCGTGAAAGTGGCCTTATCTTTTTACTGCTTTTTCATCCCATTTTGTACTTGTATCCTGCTTTTGGTTTACTTGTAGTTCTTGTTGTTTTCTATTTCATTTCTAGGGACTAGAAATGTGTAAGTTAGGGGTGCGATACGACACAAATATTGCGTATTTCACCCATTAATCTACGCGTTATTAGCCTCCTCGGGTATCTTAATCCCTATATTTATGCTCGTTAACCAGACAACCTCGAATTTCTATATATACATGGTTTTCAAGGGTTAATTGAGCTTTTGTAGGTATTTGGATGCTTAGTATGAAGTTTGGACGCATTCCGGTGAAGTTCCGTACATAATCGCACGCGCAAGGGCATTTTAGTCATTTCAAAATTTGGTCAACTGGTCCAATGTCTTCACGAAAGTTGAATCCCTCTTAACAATCTTCAGGTGGCCGTAAAAGGTGCGCGATTCTGAGTACGAATGAAGAAGTTATGGCCTTTTGAGTGGAAGGGAATTACAACATACCAAAAATAGGGGAAGTGTTCAAAACCTATAGGTGAGAATCGATTCGTATTTATTCTGAATCAATTCTCTTGGAACCAGTGCACCAGATTTTCCATTCTAAATCGATTTGGATATCAGTCGAATCGCATCAGCCTACCAGCAACCTCGAGATATTTCCATCCGAATCGATTCAAAATTTCACCCGAATCGATTCGAGCCTGCAGATTTTGTTGTTATTTTATTCACAAGTTTGCCATTGGGATATTTTGTACTTAAACTCTTTTTCTCTCATTTGATAAAGGATCTTCATTATTGTCTAGTTTTAGGGTTTTTAGAGAGAGCTAAGCCCTACTCTCCATTTTTGGGTGTTTTGCCCCTTAATTTGTAAGTTACATTTTACTATTCCTTTGTCTTCCTTTATATAGTTTGTGTATTTCTTGATTATTTTCATTGTTTTCATTCACTTTTCTTGCCTAGATTAACTTTATTTCATTTATTTATTGATTTCCTAATGTTAAATTAGTTTTATTCATGAGTTTCCCTTAGATAAATAGAGTCGGAGTTGTGTTCCTTCATTAATGGGTTTGAGCTCTGAAAACTGAATTTTGTGCAAAATTGCGTTTAATTGAAACCACGCTTATCAAAGTTGGGTTGTTATGTGTTTATCTTTCTTTATCATGCAAGGTTAGAGTTTAAAGTGACAATTCGAATTTAATCCGTCTGTGACCATTTTTTATTACGTGTTTTATCATGTAAATTTGGGTTTAAATCCTTTCATGCGCGATGTTTACGCTTAATCAAAATGCTCGATTAAATAGCTTTTGAACCGTAACTCTAATTTGTAGTTGTTTTGATCCTTGTGGTGGAATGCGATCCCGATCCTCACATTACTTTTGTGTAGCATAACTTATTCTTTTCTTTTGTCACCATTCCCGACCATCACCTATTATTTTATTTATTTTACAATTTTATTCATGAAGTAATTAAATAATTAAAATCTAAAATTCAATCCCTCCCTGTGAATTTCTTACGATACCCGACTTACCGTTGTACTTGCCTCGCAAGTGTAGTAATAGCTTAGTTTTTTTGCATGTATAGCGGGAGACGAAATCAACGACAGTGTCCCTACACGACAGTCGGTTCCCCTCGCATCACACATTCCTATATAATAGGGTACATCAAACCTTGTTCAACACTCATCCACACGCATTCATTTTTTGATCGGATATGAGCTCTCATTTTTACTTTCTAATGCCCATAGTTTGAGCCATAAAATTAAGGTTGGTGATTTGTGGAACTTGAATCATGAAATTGATCTATAAGAGCATAAAATAAGAAAATATTTTACCAAAATACAAATAACACACAACAAAGAAAAATACTCTAGCATGTTAATGCTACAAAAATTAGTATTAAAGCCCTGATACCAATTGAAGGTGTTGTGTGATATTCTCTAGTAAACTTGAAAAACAAACCTAGAGGGTGTGGTTATGTGTGTGAATAGGTTTGATATCATCCTAAATAAATTTTTCGCACATGTACAAAATTGTTTTAAAAATTAAAACAAGCCCCAACTGAATTTATTTTAACCTTTTCAAATGCCTTCAAAACTCACACAAGATGATATTAAGTTAATCTGGTGATGAAATCTAGATCTAAAATACTTAATCAAGTTTTAAGTCAATTCAAATGATTCAAACTAAATCAATGTAAAGTGACTGATGAATTGTGTAAAACACAATTCAGAACATACATAATCTAGCATAAGATATGGTTTATAAGAAAAACCCTCACATAGGGATAAAAAATCTTGACAAACTCCAATTCACATTTATACTTGAAAAGCAATTTTACAAAAGATAAGAAGGTACCTCTCATACAATCCCTATCATGTAGTTACTTATGGACCTTTCAACTCTTCCCCATAATCAATGAGAATCCAACACAAGCGCTATACAATGAACGAAAAAGTCCATTATCTTCCTTGGAAGTCAAGTCACACTTCAATGTTTCCAATATAATGAAATGACTCCAATTTTAGATCACGGAGTAGTTGGTCATAGAAATTTAACAAATGTGTAATGAATTGACAAAGCTAGTGTATATATATGTTTTAAATGCACTCTCAATTATTAACAAACACTTTGGATCAAACATAGATAAAAAGCTTCAAACGTATTTAGAATAACAAGTGAGATTTGGAATATAATAGAGAGAAAGTAGCTCTCAACTTCTAAAATCGCTCAGAAGGATGTTTCAACAGTGTAAAATTCAGATCCTTTAAAATAGGAGGAAAATTATTCTTTAAATAGGAAAATTTCAAAATCTCGGGCTGCTGTGCACACAGTTAGATGTGGTCTTGTGCATCATTTAATGAAATTATGGAAATGCCATGTGCACGAACAAAATACCAAGATGTGTGAAATCATATGCGCACATGGGCTCAATACTGAGTTGTGAAACAGTTAAAGTCAAAAATCATTTTTCAAAAGATTTTTATTGCTCAAAGGATATAACCAATTCCCAAAGTAGTTTAAAAAAACGTTTAAAAACCTCTGAGATTGGTTTTCAAATCACTTGTTCAACATTTTCAAAATTTTTACACATTTAGAAATCAAGATTGAAACATTATAGAAAATAATCGTGCACGTGTGTGTTTAGCCTTGTACATTTCACAACCATATACAATGATACAATCTTCACTTTAATTAATGCACAACAACATAATTCTTCAATGAGCAACATGCACGATCTTAAATCTTCAAAATTCATCTAAGTATAACCTAGACAACTGAACATTCCTTACGTATAATGAATCAAGTTTATATGACTTGATGGACTCGATGACTCAAACGTTTTGTTACGAGAACTTAGCCAACTTAATCAATATTACAAAAATATATTTTCATATTAGGATTGGATTTTTTTATGTAAATCATTAACTCACGATAAAGAACAAACACCCCATGAATTACATTGTCTTAGATAAAAAGACATAATTAGTATGTTAAACATAGCCTACGTGTATAACATTATGTTGTTTCCCTTAAACATAAGCGGTGGATATAAATGAGTAAAAAATACAATACACTTCTTGAACATCATCTGGCTACACACTATGGGCCGAATATGATCGTATTATTTTTTTTGTAGGTCTCGGGTTAGAGTCAAGGTCTTGCTATACTATTTATATATTTTGGAGATAGGCAGAGGGGTGTGAAGAATTTGAGTGATGGAAGAGGGCAGTGCTGATTTATTATGTCCACACTAACTAAAAAGTGGTGAACTTACATGCTACTGACCTGTTATATAGGAGCTAGTCACAGGTTATTTGTTGTACTAGTGACCTCTCACCAAATGGGCCTAGTCTCTCTCAACATTGTCATGGTTATTTGGGATACATCCCGATTATGATATTATGTACATTATATTTAGTTGTTGTTTTTCTCATACAAGAACTAGTGGGATTTTAAATGATATTGGATAATACAAAATCTGAAGAAAATTAAACCATTAAGGGTGATGATAATGGTTAATCTAATAACTGTAGTTTTATTATTTATAACCATGATTGACAGTTTTACTACTTGAGTGCGTATCTATTATTTTATTGCAATGGGCCTGACATGTCGTGTTATTTTTAGTGCTCCAGTTTACCCGACCTAGTTTTCCACTCGAGCATGCAGTCTTCCATTATAGTCACCACCGAATTTTGGAGATAAAGGTGTTGAACCTACTTTAAGTTTTATTTTATTCATGTTTGGAGATGAGAGGTTTACTTTATTCCTAGCATTTGTACTCAGTTTAGGTTTTGAGGAATTTCACATGTATTGGTCCCTAGTAGACAATTGTTACTTTTCTTAGTAATGGTGGAGGTTCACATCTATCTATATAGTAGTATTTGAGGATTTCTCATATAGTTCTTTATTTTGATTTAAGTTCATTAATTAATTCATGTTTCATGATAAGGGTGATATATAATTATTTTTAACAGCCTATGTAATTTTCAATAACTAGGCTTGATCAACTTAATTATTGAAAATATATGGGGTGTCACAACCAGGCAATCATAGGACCACATAAATTAAATGACGCATTTTCAACACATTTTTTACTCTTTAGATTTTGGCTCTGAAGGTTCCCTAGTCATTTTACCTTCTAAATAATATTCGCAGATTGGAAGTGCCTACAATTTCAATGAACTCAATTTTTCATTTTATACTAGTCTTTGAATTTCTTTTAGAATAAAATAACATAAGCGGAGTGCCACAAGTGTGGCTGGTTCTAGTTTGAAACCAACTTTCTCTTTAATGATTGCCCAATAATGTTACTCATTTAAGTGTTTAGCATTATTGGTGAGATAGATCTTGTAGTGTTTAAATTATTTTTCAATGTACACCAACAGATAAATATTTGAAAATTTTGATAAAAATAATTAAAATAATTGAATATCTGTCCAAAACTAATTTAGAAACCAAAACCAAATTTTCTTCTAGAAAACTTTTAGTAGTTTCTCGATTATTTGGAGCATCTGCAAAGAACCATATACCAGATTTGTGGCTTTTGAATCTACACACCAAGATTTTTTAGACTGAACATAAACCATGCTTATGATTTTAAAAGAAAAACCATTGCATTTTACTTTTCCTTATAGTGCTAGAAATATCGGACACGTTGCTATCATTGTACTAACTACTTGAAGTGAAAATACCCTTCTTTTGACTTTTTCTTTACTTCTCAAGGAATATGAACTTTCTTAACCCTAAATCACTGAACTTGAGGTTTATCCTTTTTATTCTTCCTCCCTTTCGAGAAAGAAGTTGAGTAATTCTTGACAACTAACAGCATACCTTGGCTTCCGATGATGCTCACTGACGGATCACAAAATGGATCCAAGTTTCCATATCAATTTATAATTTAAAAAATCCTTTATTAACCCAAGATGAAAACCATATTACGAATATGATTCTTGAGTGTCGTCAACTAAGATCAATGTTTATATATTCTCATAGGTTCGTTCTTTAAAAATAGAAAAATGTACATATAGAGCTACCATGTTGCGGGGACCAAACATACATAACACTTAATTTAAAATAATTACCAGGTAAGGATTTTAAAATACTACGATACCATAATTGATTCCCTCCATTGTGGAGGAAATACGAAGCTAATATGACTAACTAATAACATCAAAATTTCAAAATACTGATGGAAATTATGGGTTAAATAAGTTTATTATCCTCCTTAGTTTAAACAATGTCCATATTAAGATTAAAATGGGTTAAATGTCCATATTATTAGTTTAATCTTAAAGTTTTAATCTTAATATGGGTTAAATGGTCCTTAAAAATTTGTTCCAATTAAAACTTTTTACTTTAAGATTAAAATAAGTGAGAAAAAATTGATTCCATCTTCAAAAACTTTGAATCATTATTGAAATATTAATTTCCAAATATATATGAGATAATTAAGTTTTGATTAGATTTTAACTTGGTATTCCCTTACTACAAATTAAAACTAATCCCATCGAGCATTCTAGTTCTCCTTCAGAGTGAGATTTATCATTGAAATCTTAAATCACCTAACCAATAACTAGATAGACTTTTCATCTTTCAGTTATGTTATTCGGACAATCCGAAAACCATTCTCCAGCATAATTGAATTACTGACGTATTTTAGTCTCACAATTAATGACAATGACTCTATTAGGAAGGATGTCATTGACTGTGTTTAATTGTATTATATTGTTCATTCCTTGAAATTAATTCCTCCCATCTAGAATTATGACCGTGGGGGGAGGGGGGGGGGGGGGGGGACCAAATTCATTCACATTAAATTTTAAATAACTGTCACTTAGGAATTTACAAATATGATGATTTCGTGATCATTACCTTTCGCTAGGGAGGAAAGTCGATGTTAACGCGAGGTATAAATCATGTCAGGTTTTTAAAATATTGATGGATACCACGAGGTTTATGTTGATACCACTCACCCACTCAATATTATGATCTTGTAGGTATTCATGAAAAATGTTTACTCTGTTATAAATCCCTAAATCAAATCACCATTAATTTCCCATTTTCTCGTACAAATTAATTGACTCAGTCCCACTATTTTAATTTTTTAAAAATAAAACCATTTTAAATTAAAATAAAAACTGAAGACAAAATTTTTATTTATAGTTTAAAATTACTACCCGATTGAATTCAATTTTAGAAAATAATAAATAACATTTATTTTTAAAAAATCATGATCTAGCTTGGTCAAATAGATATATATATGTTCTCCATAATAATTTGGGTTCCTAATTAAATTAATAATCAACTAACAAAATCAGTCATCAAAACTCCTTTGATGTAAGAATATATAGTTATAGCCAAAATTATATATCAAATAGGAAATAAGATTTCCTTCCATTATGACCTAGACTTCTTCTTGAGTAAAGTCCTTTTAGGTCAAAACTCCTTTCAAGAAGAGTTCATCACGAATTTTAATGCATAAGAAGAGAGAGTTCAAAACTTATATAAACTGCTCTTGCCATGTTGAGAACCACATTTGAACAAAAGAGACATGCATCCATACTAAGGCAATCTGCGATTAGGCTAATAAGGCCCACGGTCATGCCTTTAGGTCCACGATCACGGCTAGGGGATTTAGTGGTCACGACACCCCCTATTAATTTTCCACTGGCTCGGTTTTTCTTTTAAAATTGTCATTTGGACCTCATGCAACTTTTCACAGACTCCATTAAATGACCTTTAAACATCAGCATATTGCAACCAAAATCCATTATTCTTATTCCATGATTAAACTCCATTACAAAATAGAATTAAAAAATATTACATCCCATCACAAACTACTCATATACATAAATTTTTTGCATTAATTAAACATAAGGTAATTATTACAACCAAATCAAATCTAGGAAAAATAATTATAAATAAACCACTATAGGATCCATTCACATAACATAAATGTGTGACTGTGATGGAGGGAATAATAAAAGTCATACAAAATCATGTTAGTACAAAAGCTATATGCCCATGAGTTTTGAGGCCCAAGTATCCTTACTTTAAATCCAGTATTGAGATCTAATTGCTAGGGATTGAAATTATAAAAAAAAAAAAATTACCCTAAGAACTTTGATTGATCACATTTGCGAATGTAAGCAAAAACTAAAATAGGGTTCAAATCACGATACCTTTTTTAAATCTTGTATGTGATTCTATATAAGATAGTGATTTGATGAAGAATATGGTGTTGCTAAATTTTTTCAAGATCCAAATCCTTCCTAGAATGTGTAAGAGGCCTTAAATCTTCTAGTATATGATCCAACCAAAGCAAACAATGTGTGTGAGTACTTTTGGAGATGGAGTCTTGGAAAAATATATGAAAAATCACTTTATCTCTCTGCACCCCTTCATATTTTAGGAAATATTGCTAAATAGACTATACTAAGGACCCAAGACTAATAATTAAATAAATTCCAAAAGAAAATATAAAAATCCCATATTACTTCCCGTAATGAATTTTTTTCTCCATTTAATTGTAATTAAATCCACAAAATAATTAAAATTTCTCTCTAATTTAATTATCTCCTAGTTACTCGAATAAAGAAGTCTTGTTTGAAAAGTTTAATAGTGAATAATATGATTCCCCATTCAAAGCATACAATACCTACTAGGTTAAACTCAATTAGCTACTAATCGATTGTCACTAACATCTTATTTGTTCCTTAATCTTATCGAACTTAACTTATTTGATAATCCATAGAATTATTAAATCCACCGACTGGGTTCACTAGTATAATAAAAATTTATCAGTTTATTTAGGGAGTATCACAATCTAGAATATCTACCAGATGCGAATTCCTCCAGAATATGATTTCAGACATACCAACACGATGATTTCCCAACGTTCGGAGATTTAGACCCAATAGATTAAATCATACCCATAATAATCAAAGAAATATATGAGTGAATACACCAATCCTCTTAATCCTCGCTATTGAGAATACAAACACAGTTCGCAAACTTGGTGAGATTGTAACACTTTAATCTAGTTAGACCCTAAACTTGAATTTCACACTTTCGTCCTATTTAATACATTCCTAATATACCATCACAATCCTCTTTTAACGATAATACAAGTTCTTGAACCATAAGACATGTTCCTATAGTCAACATAAACTATTAAGAGCATACACACAACTTTACCAATATGATGTCAAATCCTTATCTACTTTGTTAATTATTCAATTGAACTAGAAATGAAATTGTTAACTTCAATGATTAGGCCAAACCCAACCCATAAGAATTCCTACTAAGTTCAATTGATTGAAATTCATTTATATACTTAAACAAATATTAGGCACTCTCACAAACATGATTCTTATTTCAAAATGAACTCTACACCCCCTATTAAAAAAATTGACGTCACACATTGTTTTAGGAATCAAACCCCCAAAATCTTCCACTTAGTCTAAAAGACATGGGCCTATGTGTCTAGCGCCTTAACCGATTTCTATCTGATGCAATCTTGGTCCCAAAATTATCAACTCCCTTCGTTGAGCCCTCGAACCATGTGATAGCTATGACCAATGTGTTTATCTCCTTTTATGGGTTTTGGGTTCTCTCTAACTTGTAATCGTTATGCTATTAACACAATGCAATGTAATGGCCAATTAAATTAAATGAACTCTACCCAAGTCACTGAGGAAGTTATTGAGTCGTATAAACTCTTTAGTTTCCTTCGAAGTGGAAATAACTTCGACCTTTATGGTAGAGTAAACAATACATGATTGTTTCACACTCCTTAAAACTAATAATTATACTTCCTCGAGTAAATAGATATATTGAGGTGGAAATCCTGTAATCCTTATCTGATTTAAAATCGAGTCTTTGTACCTCAAGGGTATAAGACTGTCCATCAAGTAAGCTAACACATAATATCTCAAGTACTTGGCAATGCACTTTATTGTCTAGTGCCTCTCATATGGGTTAAACTTATATATTCAACCATGCTAAGATCAAATAAGATCTCCACGGATATACATAGTATAACATAAATAAGGTTGCCTACCACCAATTCAAAAGGTATATTCCTCATCCACTCTATCTTCTTAGGTGTCTTAGGACACCGATAGTTAGATATAGTGATTCACTACAAGAAAAAACCTTTTTTATGACTTTTTTTAAGTGTCATAAAATGCATTTTATGACACTTTATTTTACAATAAAAAACATCATAAGTTTGGGTGTCATAATTGATACCCATAAAAAGTATCATATTAGGTAACAGTTATATATGACTTTTTTTTCTCAAAAATGTCATACCTGCTACAAAAAAGGTCATAATATACTCTATAAGATGTCATATTTGATTTAAAAAGTGTCATGATAAATAGTTTTTAAAATTTTAAAAAGGTTATATGAAAATTTTCATCACATGAAATAAAAAAAATTAATAACCAATATTGATAGTTGGCAAATAAATCTAAACATAAATCAAAATTCATAGTAATATAAAAAAAACCTTGAATTTTTTTGTATTTGAAGTCACATACATCTAAAATGCACTTGTCCATATAAAAAAAAAAATAGTAGGACGCAAATAGATATACCCACCATCTACATTATTCACAAATTTTTTGGCCTACTACATGTATCATAACTAGATATACCCACTATGTACATCACTAAAAAAATATCTCCAAAAAAATTTACATCCAAAAATCAATCATAAATGCATCGGTCTTCCTTTGGCTTTCGCGAAATTGTGTCGATACCTCAAAAGCTTCAAACCATATAATATAAGCCTAAATAAGCTCCCATCATGAACTTGCATCTTCAAAGCATCATACAATAAAGAAAATTATCAAAAGTGTTGTCAAATCATATTCTTTTCAATCCTCTTATGTAGTATATGTCCAAATTTATAAAGATTATATAAAAAAAATATGTTTTCATAGCTTTTGAAAGAAACTCACAATTTTTTCATCAACTTCCTTTGTCGCATTGTCTTCAAATTCCCTATTTCTTGATTCTCGATCGATTATCAATAATAGAGACCTATCATCCTCATCAAATGCATCTCCATGTATCTTTTTTTGTCCCAATTATAAAATAAAATATAATAAATTAAGCACATAACACAAAATTCCTACAATGAATTGATTATGGTTGTATACTCTACAAATAATACAATAATTCAATCACATGCCTCCAAGCAATAATACACCTTTCACATGCATCTAATTAAACGATCCTGCATAAGTTCAAAACAACATATATAAATCTCTAGTGTAACATAAAACACAAGATATAAATTCCATTTTTTCCAAAGTATTACGTCGTGTATAATGTAAGTCGAAAAGATTTTTTAGATAAAAAAAATAATTGTAAATAATTTAAAAAAATTGGGCAGAGTTTCCTTTGTTTATAGGACTATCTGCCCTGTTTAAGAAATAAAAAAATCTTCAATAATATTCAAAGAGACCCAATTTATCAAAGAAATTCAGACATTATTTCGTTCACTAATAGAGAAAATAAACCATTGACGCATTGATATTTCTGTTGTGTTTCACATTAAAAAGAGTCGAATAAGACTATCCTCACCTTTAGGTAATTGATGATCAACCCTGAAAATAATTCCTTTCATCATTGTTTTTAGACAACCATAATAAGACTTCCCATTATTTCTTGCATGACGAGTCACTGGACATGCCAATTTATCTCGTTAGCATTCAAAATTATGAGTTACGCAGAATATGCATTTCTTTGTACTTACTAATTTAACAATATCTGGTTCTCGTATGAAAAAGAAGGTAGTATTGGAAGAACCAATTTAACCATACTGAGTAGTGAAAGTATATATAGAATGTAAGGATGCACATATACAGTAACCCAACTTTTTAAAATGTTCCATTTTAATGTTTCATATGCATTTTAAAGTTTCATATGCAAAAAAAGAACTAAGAATAGGTGAAAACAAGAGTGACATTATCAAATTTGTATGAAAATTAAACTTAAAAAGATAAGACTTTCTGAACAAGAAAGATGATCCTTATGCATCTGACTTGAATCCTCAATTCTTTCATATCAAGCTCGTGCCTACAATACATGGTAGAGGAAAACTATTAACATCACCCTATTCTATTTTAGAACCCTCTCCATTATTCCCTTAGGCACTACATGATGTAAAATGAGCACAAATATTGCACGTACAAAGGAAGGGACTCATACTGAATATTCATAAAAAAAGCTCCATCAATTCATTTAACTAACCATAAAACATAAGTATAAAACTAGTGACTCATTTCTCCTCTACTGAGAAAAACCCCGTAGGTCCTCCATAAATTAAAATTTAGTAAAGAATGCTAGAAAGAAAACGTCATTCATAAAAAGATGATCTAATAACACAAACCCTAAGTGTACACAATAAAATACTAAAAATAGTAAGGACGGTGCCGACATGCAATTAATAGGACAAACATTTGCTATTTTCAATCTCAAAATATCTTACCTAAGGGCACATGTTATTATATTCGTTAAATTCAAAAACAAATTAATATATAGTGAGAATAATACATTGTAACCACATACTTGTAGCATAATGAATATTATATTAGCAAATAAGAATTAACCAAAACACAATATGTTAGTTGAAATCAATACCCACAACTAATTAACTAAACAAGAATTAAGCAACAAAAATATAGCAATTGAAAACTATACCAAGACATAATCAATTAAATAGGAATCCGCCAACACAAATATATAATATATAAGGAGATAATTTTGAGCATCAACAACATCAATTGTGGAGACTCGCATTAATTTTAGTTCCAAATGTGAACAATTTACAGAGAGTTGAACTAATAGGGAAATATATGAATGCAAAAAGATTGAGATTTAGAATCCCCTATATCTGAAACCAAAATCGTACAATCTGGTTAGGCATTAATCAAAGTGGTTACTTGTGAGATAATAATTTCTAAATCCAAAAACAAGCATAAGAAAAATGTGAGATGTAGTGAATCGAGATCGAGTGAGAGGGATATAAATATATATCAACATAATACTCACAATAATGTTTGGATGTGAGAGATTCTTCGGTAGCTTCACTTCTTCCTCAAGCTCTTGGATGTGGGCCTACCAGCAGACCAAGATAAAAACTAAAACAAATTTAATAACAACTTTTGCGCATGAATCAAAATAACAAATATGAAACCTTAAACCTAATCCTACAGATTCAGTAAAGATTAACCACACAAAAATACAACTTCACTTTCTCTTGGAATTAATTTAGGGTGTGTTTGATTACAAAGTTGGAAAATGATAGAAAATAGAGTAAGTTTGATGAAGTGAAGGAAATGATTTGAGAGAAGAAAAAAAGAGAGTGCAAAGAATTTGTTACGAATTTTTGTGATAATTAGAATAGCAACAATGGGCCTCTAAATGGGGTCTATATGAAGAACAATACAAAAAGAGAAAATGGGCTCAATGGGTCACAAGTGAATGTTGGTGGTGTCTTCCTATCCTTATCTATTGGCCCGAATGATTATCCAAGACACGAGCTTTTCCCATTCAAATCTCTAGTGTTATCTTGAGTATTCATGACAAGGTAACTCATTAGATTCAAGTTCTTTTCATCCGCTAATTTGAGATCTTTTGAGCCATGGAGAAATTAAGGGGATGAGTAAGAGTTAGATTTGGATTAACTTGAGATTTTATATTTAGCAAATTAAAAATATATAGTTTCATGTATTACGTTTGAAATATTATGATATATATATATATATATATATATACACTAGTGTATGCCCGTGCCTGAAGGCACGAATTTTTTTTTCAAAGTACGTAATCGCAAAACGGAGAAAATTTCCAAAGTATGTAACCGCAAAACAACAAAAATTTCGTTCCCAAACAAAACAAAGTGTAATTTAAAAAAATAGATGCAATATCCTTTATTTATAGGACTATCAACCATGTTTAACAAATAGTAAATAGTCCAGCAACTTATACGTAGAGTTGAATCAACTACCACGTGACAATCAAAATAAGTAAAAAAAATTGACGAAATAACCTTACACGCACCAAATCCGACAATAAAAAAACAAAATTGTCAACTTTAAAGTCGATTTTTGCCCCTTGAACATTGTGGAAAATATCCCGAAACATCATTAGCTAGGCACGGGCGATACGAATCCAATGGCACCAAAATTGCCTCATTCTGATTTACGATTAAAAAGTTATGACATTTCTCCCAAAACATACTATTTTAACTTGTTATTTATTTTACGGTTAATGATTGGAATTTCAATGAGCACGTAAAGAACCAACTATTTAGGATATTATTGTCAACATTCATATAACATATTACTATATTCATAAATGATAATTACAGTTGGAAACAATTGTGTTATCTCAGCTATATATATCCACATATTCAATTGAGCAAAATCGAGTAGAAACACATAATGCAAAACATTAAAAATTACCATGACTGCAAACAGGGGCTTTTTACAACTTTGCTTCACCAAATGTTCAAGCCAAGACGTGCTTGCCCCTTATAGTATACACAATGTTCTTCTTTTAAAAAAAAATAAAGCCTTCCTTCTCATGTAGTCCTGCTTTTTTTTTTAAAACCAAGACCTGCTTCCCATTTTCAAACAAAGACCTGCTGTCTGTTTTTTAGCTGAGACCTGCTTGTACATATCCGAGAGATGCTCTTTTTTTTAGTGGGGAATCTACTTCTTCTATTGCAAGACAATACCTGCTCCTTTTTTGAAAGCCTTGAAAGGAGAGTTAAATTTTTTGAAAGACTATGATACATATATACTAAACCATCAGTAAAGAACCTTATTATAAAATACTTCAATTAGCTATAATAATAAGCTAGTTTAAAGCAGTCTTGGTAATTATGCTACCAAATCAAAACTTGCCACATCATTAGCAAGTGTTGGATCATAACAATCAGCATCATTGAATATGAGTTGGGGTCTCGAATATCACAAGTGGAACATCATTAGTAGGAGATGGATCGAGAAAATGTCGAATGATCTAGGAAGCAACAGGTATGAAAATTTCCACAAAAAGTATTTCTAACATATGGCAGATAAAACAGTGGCAACTAATATCATATGAGACTATAGAGTTGCATAAAAAACTAATAAAACTCATCAGTGATTCAAGGTGTGACAGCAAACCAAAACAGATGTCCACGAATTAAAATAAGCGATGTAACCAAAACAGATCAATGATCCATTTACCTTCTCTTGCGACACAAACATTGTTATCACAGCCATTTCGTTCATCTCATCACCAAAAATCACAAAAAAATACAGTTTCAATCTAAAAAATTATAGTTGAGGCAAAAAAATACAGATACAGTCTCAAAAAAATGAATACAAATAGGAAAAGAAAAAATGTTACCCGAATCATTTTGGGTACATCTGATCCATGAAGGCATCATCAAATACCTCGTACAAAATGTCCACAGACGATCGACAATATGGGACGTATCAAATGCATCCCTTTAAGGCTTGGGAACAATCACATTTAATATTTTGACATCTTGGTATAATTCGTCTCCCTTGACTGTCTTCACTTTATCTATATCCTATACGAAATCCATTCCCTTGATTATTCCACCAAAAAGACTGTGTGCTTATTATCCAGCCGTGGTGTGGCCACTATGGTGAAGAAGAACTGCGAGCCATTGGTGTTTGGCCCCGCATTTTCTATTGACACAGTGAAAGGCCTATCATATCGTAAACCTTTATGAAACTCATTTCCATCACCCAATGGATCTCCTGTCTGTATCAAAGATTATAAGAATAATAAATAGAGAATGACAAAGTGACAATGTGGTGACACAGTTTTTGACAAACTCGCGTGTTAATCCAACCTGAAATATAAAGCACCACATGAACCGGTGAGCACCAAAATTGGAACTGCATGATAATTAAAATAATTAAACACTGAACTGATTCAAATTTAACATTGAACTGGTCTTTAATTAAAACCATATGTGAAGGTGTTTTTGCTACTAATAAAATATGTTTGGGAACAAAAGATTGAAATTCGCTATTTACGTACCTTCATAATCGTGATGTCGCCTTGCTTGCCACCTCGTCGGAACCCTCACCAAGATGCACTATGATATCTTCAAATCAGACAAAAAAAAATCAAGGTAATACCACATAATAATATGACATGAAACTGTAAATGACATTTTATTTTTATTTTATATCTTGGGATATTCAGTCCTCTTAAAGGACCTGAAATTGTACATTACATAATTAGCTAACCAGGAATGTAAATTAACTTTGATGAATACAATAATATGACATTCAATTCATAATAAAACATTGAACGATTAACAAACTATTTATACAACTTAAAAAAACCAAGGGAAAACAGTCAACAAAAACATACACATACATATATATAAAATAAGACATCAGTTTTGAATACCTCCCTCACAAAACCACAATGGTTATCATTTGGCCAAACCAAAGGTGAAGATTATGTTTTGAAGATTTTACTTTCTCCCCATGCTCGCAAAGAATAATCCTCGTATCTACTATTAAACACAATTCTGACATTGGAACAATTGTGATTTACCCAAACCAAAGGTCGAGATAATTTTTCAAAGATTTTACTTTCTCCCCACTTCTCAGGCATTCTTCCCAGAATAATCCTCTCAACTACTTTTACACCAACTCTGACATCAGAGCCTCTCAATCTAACTTCATGTAAACATTCAAATTTGTCAAACATTCTCAGGTTTTGTCAAACATTCTCCACCTGCAGTATCTCGTTGCCACTCGCATTTAATGAATGATGATACAAAATTCTTCTAAAACATAATTGAGGACACAAAAAATTTACATTTAAAGAATTAAATAAAATAATTGTGCCAACATTGTAGTGTCGTTCAAGAAGAATTCATCAAAAACAATCATAAACTAATGCTTCAAAATAACTCAGTTAAATTGGATGGAAACATTTGCTAGAAATTTGTTGAAAATTTCCCACTAATTTGTTGGAAATTTATACAACATTGCTTCATCAGGAAAGGGGGAAACTTACAGTTGTATTTTCCGTTTGGACTTTTAGTGGGGGATTCACCTTCTATTTTTATCCCTTTTCGAAAATACGAGTCTTTGAATATGATCATCAGGCAATGACTTTATATTCCCCCAAATAAATGATAGTAGACATTTTACGACAGCCAAGAAATCGAGGAGATCAAGCCCTGTCTACACGAAGGTTCTGTGCCAGATCTCTAAAATGATAGTTCTACATAAGCCCTCTAATAACTATATTGCATACTACTGCGATTGCGTACTGGTCCATCCCTATAGTAGAGAAAACATGAAAGAAAAGTACTTCCTGAATAAGATAGTACAAATTACACACTAGTTACTTTACGTGGATGGAGCGGAGCTAAGAGAAGGTGAGAAGAAATATTAAATTGCATAATGAGCAACAAAAAAATGAGTAGTAATCAAGTAACAATATTATGCAGGATTTTTTGGTGTATAATGAATCTTACCAGTGTGAGTAACTGCTCGTTCATGTCTACCAATGTTGTCTAGTTGTCTATAGTCATAGGATTACTATATATTTTTGAATTGAAAATCGCAACACTCCAACGTTGTTTTCTAACGTCGATTGGTTGTAAAACCCAACTTAAAGATGTAAAAAAAATGCAAAATAATAAATAAAATAAAAAGGTGAAAATATGCAAAAAAGAAGATCGTATGAGAATTTGAAAAAAAGACGTACCAGTAATCAGAGTTGTCACAATTTTGCTGTCTTAGATGCATCTTTAGTTGAAGAAATCTTCTATCGGAGGTGAGGTTCCTCATTGAGTTCTATTACCTGGTCATGAGCTTTTTATGATTAAGTAAAATAACTAAGTGTCTTAAACTATGTTCAATTGATTTACGTAAGCTCATGAACATAAAAGAATGAAAACCCAAAACAATAATGTATCAGTGTTCGTGCATGCGAGTGTGCGAGTGTCTTCATGTGTAAGAGGGTGAGAGAGAGAGAGAGAGAGAGAGAGAGAGAGAGAGAGAGAGAGAGAGAGAGAGAGCGTGAGGGCAGAAGCATCGGTTACATTTTGAATGCATCTTACTTTTTAAATGCCATTTGGATACAAACAACCACCAATTTAGAGCTTCAACAAAGAATGTTTTCAAGTTATGAGCAGAAGCATAAAGTGTAAATTTTAGTATTAAATTTACTTTTTTTACAAAATACTTATAAATCCAATTTCTAGATATGCCAAAGACGCCATGAAACAGAATACATGTATCATACAATTCCATGAAGAATCAATCACATAAATAAGCATCCAAAAGATACTTACTCTATAATATTCTGCAAAGAATGCACTCCCAATGAAGGAAACACCACAAACCAAAGACGCGTTAATGAAGATACTACAGAGACATGATCTGCACAACTATTTCTTGTAAACATAATGGTCAATCTGAGAAAATTTTAAGAACTTTTCACTACAACAAATAAAAAATTCAAAGTTCACTAAAATAGAAATACAGAACATTAAAATGGTAAATTTATAAATAAACAACACTAACACTATATGTTAATACAGTTTATTATTTTCAATCTTCAAAATAATTTATATGAAGATCAAAGCATATATATATATATATATATATATCATATATTCTATGAAAAAAAAACAGACCAATAACAAAAATTATTCTCATTGTTTCCATTCAACCCTTTTTGCATAGTGAACGCCTTAAGCGTATCCAACATCAACGTAGAAAAAAATATATAAGAACAACGCAACACTGATTGTTAGATATCATTTAACAATTGGATATCAATCATTATAAAGGCTACTATCAGAAAACTACACAAAATTTGAATTAAATATCAGTGTTGGTGTAACACCCCGCCCGCCCGGGGAGAGCGAACGGAGCGCTACACATCGATAAAACTAAACTAATCCACAAATAACAAGGTATAGAGCATCTAAATCCCACAATAAAACAAGAAACCACTATTCTCATCTTCAAATTAATACAACAAATCTCTCGAAATAATTACAACAATCTAACTATCTCGAAAATAAAATAAATCTCCAAATGCTCTATACATCAAAATAAATACAAGTCTTCTCATCTCTTGTATTAAAAATTCTTCCCAAATAATCCTCGCTAAAATCACACCAATTGGTCCATAACACTCAAATCCGTGCTCACCTGCCAACTAAGAAAAAGATGGGGAAGTACACAATACGACAGGAATATGCCCAACAAAGATGTTAGCGATAAACAAAGCGCAACAATACGACTACGAATACTCAAATCAAATAATGCAAATCTCAATAGCATTTTATCAATAAATTTCTCAACAACACATTAATCGGAGTCACCAGGCCTCACCATACCGCGCCATACTTTATCATGTAGCCGAAAAAGGAGTCTTGGGGGGTGCCCAACATCAGTGCCATATTAAAATCTCATGACAGCGTGCTCAAAACAACATGAATAATACCTCATGAATGAAAATAATTCCACCAATTATTTTTCCAGATTTTCAAGAATTTAACAATTCAAAATATGAGTTCAATTAACAAAAATTCAACGGAATAAACACTCGCGAGATTTCAGGAGCATATTGTGTAAGACCCCATACCTTAAACCACCACAAAGAACCAACATGAATCATCACATAATTTTAGCCTCAAAATCTAATCACACCATCCCGTTCTTCTCGCGAAAATAATCAAATCTCGTTCTATACCAAACTCGAGAAAACACCAAATAAGCCTTCTAATCTATGGTTGAAATCTTGAATAAGTTTGGGGCTATGGTTTGTAGATGAAAGGGAGTAATTTTGGAGAGGTCTTCTTGTTGAAAAGTTGGAGAAGAAGTGATTTGAATAGATAAGCCACGAATTTGTTGATATATAAATGATTAAGTGTTTGATTAAAAAAAGAGTTCTAATCAGATACAAACACTAAAAATTTATTCCGGATGATCGGACCATTGAAATCACTTGAAATTTTAGTATGTTGTAGCGAACGGCGAGATAGGACTTGTGACAAAAATTCAACTTGATCGAAAGGTCAGATTTCGAAAAATATTATTTTTACTAGAGAGTTTTATGTTTTGAGAGTTTTATGTTTTAAGGGCTCTTCTATATAATAAAAATTCAATTAAAACTCCTTTTAATTCCGATTTCGAAACCGTTTGAAATTCTCATCTTTAAAAATAAAAGCCAACATATTTGAGCAATACAAATAATTTTATCTCAAAATTTATTTTTCCTCTTTATTTCAAACATACCCCAAAAATTACGTGGGTTGTTACACTTTCCCACTAACAATGGAATTTCGCCCTCAAAATTCGCCGAATACCTAACTCTAAAAAATCAGGCCACAATCTCCAAAAATAATTTTGTCTCCGAAAATAAATTCCTCACATCTAATCTAGATGCCTAACGCGAAACGATTATCTAAAATAATCTATCTCCAAAAATATGCGCCCAAAAAATGCAACAGACCCAAAACCCAAGACCTGAGGGTTGTCATATACCTAAGCTCTGATACCATTCTGTAACACCCCGCCCGCCTGGGGAGAGCGAACAGAGCGCTACATATCGATAAAACTAAACTAATCCACAAATAACAAGGTATAGAGCATCTAAATCCCACAATAAAACAAGAAACCACTATTCTCATCTTCAAATTAATACAACAAATCTCTCGAAATAATTACAACAATCTAACTATCTCGAAAATAAAATAAATCTCCAAATGCTCTATACATCAAAATAAATACAAGTCTTCTCATCTCTTGTATTAAAAATTCTTCCCAAATAATCCTCGCTAAAATCATCCCAATTGGTCCATAGCACTCAAATTCGTGCTCACCTGCCAACTAAGAAAAAGATGGGGAAGTACACAATACGACAGGAATATGCTCAACAAAGATGTTAGCGATGAACAAAGCGCAACAATACGACTACGAATACTCAAATCAAATAATGCAAATCTCAATAGCATTTTATCAATAAATTTCTCAACAACACATTAACTGGAGTCACCAGGCCTCACCATACCGCGCTATACTTTATCAAGTAGTCGGAAAAGGAGTCTTGGTTGGTGCCCAACATCAGTGCCATATTAAAATTTCATGACAACGTGCTCAAAACAACATGAATAATACCTCATGAATGAAAATAATTCCAACAATTATTTTTCCAGATTTCCAAGAATTTAACAATTCAAAATATGAGTTCAATTAACAAGAATTCAACGGAATAAGCACTCGCGAGATTTTAGGAGCATATTTTGTAAAACCCCATACCTTAAACAACCACAAAGAACCAACATGAATCATCACATAATTTCAGCCTCAAAATCTAATCACTCCATCCCGTTCTTCTCGCGAAAATAATCAAATCTCGTTCTAGCCCAAACTCGAGAAAACACCAAATAAGCCTTCTAATGTATGGTTTGTAGATGAAAGGGAGTAATTTTGGAGAGGTCTTCTTGTTGAAAAGTTTGAGAAAAAGTGATTTGAAAAGATAAGCCACGAATTTGTTGATATATAAATGATTAAGTGTTTGATTAAGAAAAGAGTTCTAATCAGATACAAACAGTAAAAATTTATTCCGGATGATCGGACCATTGGAATCACTTGAAATTTTAGTATGTAGTAGGGAACGCCGAGATAGGACTAGTGACAAAAATTCAGCTTGATCGAATGGTCGAATTTCTAAAAATATTATTTTTACTAGAGAGTTTTATGTTTTGAGGACTCTTAGAGAGTTTTATGTTTTAAGGGCTCTTCTATATAATAAAAATTCAATTAAAACTCCATTTTAATTTCGATTTCGAAACCGTTTGAAATTATCATATTTAAAAATAAAAGCCAACATATTTGAGCAATACAAATAATTTTATCTCAAAATTTATTTTTCCTCTTTATTTCAAAAATACCCCAAAAATTACGCGGGTTGTTACAGTTGGTTTAGACATATTATGAAAATATGTCACTTTTCACATCGAAGGTAGGAAAGTATTTCTAATAGTAAAGCATTGAAGCAAAGAAGCCAAAAAATGGAGAGAGATTAAGAGACTAAATCTAAATGGGCGGTAATGTTCAAACTTACAAAGAAACGGAGATGAGCAAAGACTGCTACAATAGAAAAAAAAATAGTAAATTGTAATGCAAACATAAAGATGGAGTGGATATTCCAACAAACAACCCCAATTGAAATTAAATCAACACTACTGGGAAAAAAAATTAAAATACTCACTTGCCCATTTTATCAAGCAGTGGATGTTCGATAAAGAGCATAACAATGTTTTGAATCCAAAGTCATATAAAGCACCCATCTCTTGAGAAAACCTTTTTTGTCCCGTGAAAGCAATTATTCAAATCCCTTAATGGGAAATAACCACATATATTATTAAGAAATGACAAATCTACACACCAGTATAACAAATTGACTAATGACAAATCTATAAAATTAGTAGAATAAAAAGTATAACAAATTGAATCCACCTTAATAGGGACTCAGTGAGGAAGCTTCTGATGATGGGTATAAGAGGAACCTCTGCACAAAGTTATAAACCCAACAAATAGAAATAGGACATGCGAGTAAAAGAATTATCGGTACATACATCAATACACCTTCTAAAAGTTAAATCCAATAATAATAAGCAACAATAATAAGCAGAAGTAGAAAAAAAAAATTGAAAACCCAAAGTACCCTGTTAAAAATGAAAAAAGTGAAAATACCAAAATGAAACCCTAAATACAAAAGTACGAGAGATAGAGATTACCTCTACAGATGCACTGAAGAGGAGGAAGGGGCAACGTGGAGAGGAGGACGGGCAACGGAGGAGGAGAGGAGGGGGCGATGGCTGATGGGGGGAGGATGATTCGTGAAAGGGACAAAATGAGGAAAGGGTAAGGTTTGGGGGAAAACATAGGATGCCCGAGAGGGATAGAATGAGGGAGTCGAGGTAGGGTTTGGAATGAAGGATTCATTTATCTCATTTGCCATGTCACAATGCTAAGTGGTGACATGGAAAAACCTCACACCTTTAGATTGCCACAAAAAATTTGATCCCAACCATTAAATCCTTTTACTATTCAACCACCCCTCTCTCATATTATATAGATATATATCATTTTAGGATGCTTGGACATATATCCTTTAGTATAAAGTTAGGCGATTTAGTCCAACCAGAATTAGAATTTTAAGTCTATAAATGTTGTTTATGGCAGACAACGTCTGAATGAATGAATTGAATTTTGAGATTAGTTTAACTTATAGTTCTTTTAGTTTTTCTTTTCTAATATTGTTCTGTATCTAAGACGACATGGGTTCAATGGGGTCTACTTCCCTGTTAGTGACATGGGTTCAAATCAGTTTGTTGAAGAAGATAAGGAGATGACCATATGGGATGTGGTTCTTAATGGGCTAAGTAAAGAGAAGCCGCAATGAGTCTGTGATGTATGTTGTGTCCGGCTCAAGTCTCTCCAGTCGGAATTCATGGACCAAGTAATTCGTGCAACACAATTACCGATAAAGGATATGACAAATCTTAGCACATTAAGATCTTGGCTTAATTTCCTATGTGTACAGCCTATGGAATAAGAAATTTATAAGGCAACTAACAACATTCAGGGTTATGATAGGATTGGTTCACTAACATCTGAAAAGTCCATACCTGATGCTATCTTAAAACAAGTAAAGGGCCTTGCCATTCTTACCATCGCAAAGGTAGGTGTAATGGTAATCTATAATGTCAGCACATAGTTAGTTGTTTCTCAGAGATAATATGGAACTTCGTGTCTGCCATCTGCAATTTCTTCCTTTGGCATTGGATGGGGAGCTCAAGTTGGGTGGGAACTGACTTTTTCATAATAGTGTTAAGAAATAATGATGTTATGAGAACATTTGGTGGAAATGTGCATTTGTCAGTTAGTGCAGGTTTGAGGGCTGCTATTGGCATTGTTGGAAGGTCTATTGAAGCTGATTTAAGAGTTGGTGATGGAGGTTATGCTACTTGCTATGCGTATAGAGGCAGTAAATGCGCATTTGTTGGGCGCTCATTTGAATGGAGTAGCGTCACTACTCGTATGGAAGAAAACTCTAGATTTTATTGTCCCTCTAGCGTACGAACAAGCTTACAAAATAGAAACACTTCATCACACTACAGACATCACTTGTAGTTGTTACTATGGATAGCTTGTTCTTTAAAAAAATAAAAATTCCATGGTATGAGCCTAAAACATTTTTCCTGATGGGGACAATATTCCTCGACTTATTTTAATGAGAATGCAGAATATAAAACATTATTAATAAGTTGCACTTCAGTTAAACTTAGCACCCACAATCTGATAACTAAGTTGAGAGATAACGGGATTATTTTCAATGTACATCAAGTAAAAAACATGGTTGCAATGCAAGCAAAATCAATGAAATAGACAAAAATGAAAAATAACGTGTTGCTTACCAACAACTCCTCTACCATCTTGCTCAATTAACTGCATTGCCAAATCTAAGTGGCCTCTGTAATCACACCGAGCTGACCCAAATATATTCCCCATCATGTAATCTGAGTGAACTCGTACTAAAACATCATCCCCTTGTTATGTTCAAAGTAAAAAAATGAAATACTACACCGTAAGTTTAGTGCTTAAATTTTGAGGAAAGTACTGGTAAAAATCCATCAAGCATTTTTAGGCTAATACCAGATCGATCCATCCATAACATATTTTTACCAAAAAAAAACACCCCCAATATATTTATCAAATCGATCAAAAAATTAGGAGTGATTTGAAAATATATTTTACATTCTTCTTATCCTATCACTAGAAAGGGCCACTTATAGGAGAAGATTAATGTAAAAGAATTTTCAAATCACTCTTGATTTTAGGATTGGTTTGGGAAATCTTTTGGTGGCTTTTTTCTTTGAAAAAAAGTTGTTGAAGTGAATCCACTTTTAATTTTCTATACATATGTTTACCTTTACAATAGTTGCGTGCTCGGTTCCATTTAAATTTTAATGAGAACAATCAGCCTCAAACAAGCCTCATTTCATTAGCAAATGTGAAACGACTGTTCTTTCCTCTAGTTTTTACCTCTTTCTTCTATACCTATAAGAAGGGAAACACAATGCAAGCATAACACTAATTATTTTGCTACTTTGAAAGATTAATTTTTTATATTTGACTGTACTAAACAAATTTAACTTCTTAATCTGATTACTAGCAAGTAAACCACTTATTTCCTAAGAGTTACATGACACATCAGTACCAACTTTCTTGGATGAACTAAAATGTAATATGATGACAGGAGAATGATATAATTATTTGAAGTAAATACATGCCATGCCTACTATACCTTCAACTTTAATTCTTTCTATTTATTTATTTCTCAGGCTTGGAAATTATTCTTGTTATAGAGCTTACCTGATAAGATTAATGATTGAGACAATTGGGATGATGTGATCTAATGTTGTTAGGCGTTCATTGGTTCGCTCGTCTTCTCTGCATCCCCTTTGCCTGAGGGTTCTACTCAAGTTCTTATGTAGCTCACCTATGATAGTAAAAATGAAAATGGCATGTTTTATATGAGAGAGACTACCGATTCTTTGCTTATTATGTGTGTGGATTCATTGTGATAAAGAAGAGAAATATATAAGAAGTGCATTAGTCTACACACTCATGGGTCAAATACTAGCATCTTACAAACTGAAATGACAAACCGAAATGATATTAGCTAGTATCCTTTACATGAACACAAAATCTATTAAATTTTTTCCACATTTCTAACTTAGTTTATGATGTGAGATTATCAGTTGTAAAAAAAATATAGAATATGCGAAAAGCAAAGTGCATTCTCATAGGTGGATGTCCACATATCCACGTTATAAGAAACCCACCAAATTGATCTAGTACAATTCAGTGAGACCCCACATAATTATTTAAGTTGATTAATTCAATTAGAGGAAATCAAACTCTTCCAACCCCCATGAACTCATACATTGATTTTCATTGTCTAATATGAAACTTTATAAGAATATATCATTATCTTACATTGCGTTGCTTCTCCTCATTCTAGAAAAAAACTCGTAATCCACTTAATGATAAATGAGCAAAGATGAATTGCAGTGAGATAAAACTGAATTAAAAGTAAAATATTATAACTATATCTTAATTTTATACCCTTCAAAAGTGCAAACCTCCTTCAAATTTGATTGCTAATAATTGCAACCATTTTATAGATAAAGTTGGATTTTTTTTTTACTTTTGTGATGAGTATATGATTTAAGTGTAAACCATCATAATTTACACAGGTTTTCCTAGCATATCAAACCATGAATTATATTTTTATAAGGCCATGTTTTAATAAAACCACATTGCCTGCTTGTTTATAAACTCATGTCATCTCATGATGATAATATATAATAGAAATTGGTCATGAAAATAGTGTTATATCTTATACCAATCTTTCATTTGGTGTATATGATTCGCCCAGTAAGAGAGATTTCATAAATAACTTTAAGTACCGGCAAGATAGAATGACAAGATTTATGGCACGTCACCATAAAAAATTTATGTCACTAGTGAAGCTATAAAAAGGTGGAAATAACCACTTGTTTGGATTCCTTGTTACTATTGCTTGGTTTAATCAATCTATATACAAATGTAGTAGAATTCAAAAAAATTTATTATTCGATCTATGATACTAAGCTTGACAATATGGGTCCAGAAGGACCAAATCGCCCATCATTCGCCAATAAACAAACTGTCCAAATCCACATTTAATACTATAGTTTGAGAGCTAATTCTGTCGGATAATGCGTGTAAATTTGGTCCATAAGTTTGCAAGTAAATTTGGTCCAAAACCTCCCCGTAGAAACTCGATCCAAATATGACCCGCAAATATCCCATGGGCATACAATCGTCCATGACATGTGTAGAAGTGTTCTGGAATGATGTTCTTTTTCAATCATAGGTATAATCTCTATATAAGCATTAAGATGCATGAACCATAAGTCGGGTCAATGCTCTTTTTCAACAAATGCCAAGATTGCCAATAAGAGAGCAAAAAAGCTTACAAATTACCGACATTCAGAATCTCAAATGGGCACAGATTAGGACAATGGTGACTAAGCATGACAAATGTGTGGCAATTTTATTTCTTTTAAATTGTCCAGTTAATAATAGTGACCAATTTATAGTTGTAATCGACCTAAGATTAAATATAAATTGATCAAAAATGGATTCAATCATAACCCTTATGCTGATTAACAAAGAATCATAAAACTAAATAATGAACTAAATCCACCAAAATCATCCAAATAAGCAGGAGAAGATAAAAAGTTAAACACAAAAATTAAAAATAATAGGCTAACGTATAGAACCATCATCATAGCCCAGATACTGAAATGTGCTCTGTATTCCTGCTAGGCCATGACTCAATTTCCAATGTCTAACATATCCATATCTGCAAGGAATATTGAAAATGAAAAGAATTCAAAATATGTTACAAGTGTTAACCATCTATAATGATAGATTCCGTCAAAAATTATCACTTTTTTACCATTCCATCCGCCAAGTCCCGCATAGGTTGCCCACTTTCATTCAGATCAATAATAGAAGTCATACTATAAAAGGGGAAAATTATTGCTTGATCGGTACTAATTTTTTGAAAAGTATTAGTAAGACAATGTGTGGAATGTGCAAATAGAGATCAAAATAAAAAATTTGCGTAAATATAAATACTATGTCATATGGAACAAAAATAAAAAATGAACTGATTTCTAAGGGTATATAACAACCCTCTTGAACAATACAAAACAAAATGACACGCTAACTTCTAACATCCAACGTGTGACGCAAAAAGAATTTATAGTAAAATTAAATCATAAACTCGTTGAGGAAGAAAATAGCTTTGCATTATCCTTTTCATGGAAAACTGTTCTAGATAAAACTTGACACGTAAAAGTCCACAAAATTTAATGATGTTGATCAAAAAACATAACATTGGATTACATGAGAAGTATTGCATGCTTGAATAATAAGAAATAATCATTTTATTGTTATTTAATTACTAATATTCTAACTGTATAAAATCTCTACACACTGAGCCATATCCAAACTAGTAATACCAAAAATTTGTACCATCCATATTTCATATAATGCAGTCAATGATGAACAGTCTTGAAATTCTCCATCTAATCCTTTGTTTGGTTTCTTTTCTCTGGTTTGGCCTTACTAACCATAAGGCCTTGAAAAGAAATAGGTAAACCTCTTGTTGAAGTTAGCAATAACTTACCAGCGTTAGCCATCTCCCCTAAATTTGAGGATGAGGAATATGATGTTGTTGATGACACAGGTCCTCGGGAGTTAGGCCTCTATGGTCCATTATCGAACGCAAAATGTAACAATGGAGTTTTATTTGTTGTTGTAAATACACCATTATGGCATCCTCAAAATGTACTTGTTAAAAACTAATGAAATATAACAGTTGTCGGAGACAATACAAGTTTTAGTATAGGAGAGACATATATATAAGGAGCATAAATAAGAGTATGCGTATTCGAGCTATATACGTTTGTATAAATAGAAAGAGAGATTTTTTTTGTATAGAATGAGGGTAATTTTAGGAAAGTTGGATTTATTGTTCACGTCACCAAGCCCGTCTTACTTTCGTGCACAACTATTTAGCAATTTACTTATTAAATGCCTTTCTTACTTTTGTTTTCAGTAGGAGTATTATTATGGTACCTATCTGTAACTTAGTGGCATCTTGTATAGGTAAATCGTAACCATGTCTCCATATCCTCTTCCAATAAAAATAACAAACTATTGGAGCCACAACTGCTCAAATTTGGAGAGGAATATAGAACAAACAAATTTGATATTTATTATTCTACCTATCTGTAACTTAATGGTATCTATTGACTCGAATTATAACCCCCTCACACATTATTCATAGTACTAGGCGTATGAATCAGAATCACAAGGATGACGCAAAAAATTGGGCACTTCAAAATATATTATTTGCAATGCTACAAGGAAAGGATGAAGCAAAATCTAAGAGATTTCTCGTTAGGTGTGGTTCGATGATAGAATTGCCAATGCTATATGCACAACGTGTTTTTATACATCTTCGAGGATCATGATTGTTGCTTTATCATTTCTTCTTAATTGTGAGAAGATCAAAGAAGATGATGATGATAGTGATGATTCAAGCAGTGAAGAGGACTTGCCTACCCAACAACGTCATGTTCTCATTAGCAAAGAGGCCATTTATAAGGCAAACCATTCAAGTACAACATCTAGTAAAAAGAAAAAGAAAGCAAAGTCACAGCGTGCCATTTATAGCATGAAAAAGCAACAGCATATATCATTGGAGAACAATAGCTCCAGTTACTATTCACCTCTTAACCACTTGAAAAATGCACAAGGATTTGCTGAGAAGTTGTTCTCTCGCCTTCAATCTTGCAATAAACAGTTTGAGATTAAGATGATGATGTTAAAAATAAATTCCAGGACTGTTGGGCTTCACCATTTGATTTTATTGAACCTTTATACTCATCTTCAGAAATCCATTCATCCCCATCAACGCGATGACACAAATTTACTTGAAGCAGGTATTCAGGCCTGCCATGATATGGTTCCACTTGATGCAGTTGAACCACTGTTCAAAAAAATATGCAATCAGTTTGTGCATGATTGCTCATGCACAGAGGCAATCTCTATTGGACTAGATGTGGTGTGTGAGATATGTCTGTGCATGCCTCTCTGGATGATATAAGAGGTGCTCCGAGACCTTGTTTTGAATTAAAAGTCGCACGAGAAAGCAGTTTCATCAGTTGCCCATTCGCTTATTTCCTTATTTAGAGAAGTTATCCCTTCATTTCTCATCAAGAAAGATCGTGGGCGCCCTAACAACCCTAATGAAAGGCTTACCCGGGATTGAGTTACTACATGAATATGGTGTTAAAGATGATGATGATGATGATGATGATGATGATGATGATGATGATGAGATGAAAATGTTGGTGAAGTTTTCTGATTTTGATGGCCAATTAAATGTTGTTGATAACAATCTTTAGGCTTTAAAGAAGTTAGCAAGTGGAAAGTTGGATAATACAGATAATGGTATTCTCTCTAACGAGGACTTTAAAAGAATCAGAACACAAAAGGCAAGGAAGGATGCAATGAATTATTTGACACATCATGGAGTGTTACAAACGAATTCAGAAAAAAAATCTATAAATTTTAAGATTCCGAATGCTGATCAATTCATTATTAAAAGAGTGGATGGGGCTAAAATTATCGTTGGCATACGGGAAAAGAAAACAAAGGAGGAAACATTGGCAGCAATTAGAGAAGTAAGAGAGGAG
The DNA here is from genome assembly GCA_949130495.1 of Sambucus nigra. Taxonomy (NCBI): domain Eukaryota; kingdom Viridiplantae; phylum Streptophyta; class Magnoliopsida; order Dipsacales; family Adoxaceae; genus Sambucus; species Sambucus nigra. The sequence continues at coordinate 408,678,152 of OX422207.1, forward strand.
AGAGGAAAGTACCAGACTTGAGCTACTATAAATAGAAAACGACGGGTGGTTTAATTAATTGGCAAAAGGAACACAAAAAGGTTATGCCCCTTGCTTCCAAGAGATCCAATGTAGCAAAAAATTGCATACACAAAAGGAAAAAACATAAGACTCCTCGTAAACAGTTTCGTGGAAGAAAATCATGGAAGTGATTTGGAGTGTGTTTTAGCTATCTTATAATGCTAGGTGCCTTATATTCTTCCTTTTTAAAATAAATTTTCCCAGATCATGTTATTTTTACGTAATTTATTTTCTTGAGCACATGACACATCCTTATACATGTCTTTAGTATATAGAATTTTGCAAACTCTTCAATTGATAAAGTAAAATTTCTTTTTCCAAAAAATATATATTATAGCCTCCTCTGATCAATAGACATGGAATACACTTGAAGACATATTGGGGGTATTTAGATAGTTAAGTCAATACGGTGCTAGTGTCTAAGTCTTCATTCATTTTTAAGTTTTTTTCCATTTATTACGTACTCCATACTCTATATGAAATATCTTCATAACAAATTCCTCCTGAGTTTTTAAGGAATGTTTGCTGCAACAAATGTCTTCATTAGTTATCATGATGGAAGACTATTCTTTGTGTGCTACATATAGAGATATACAAAATTCAAAGTTCACTTGATTAGCATTGAGCAATAACCACTATAGTGAAGTTCACTAGGAGATTGTTCAAATCATACGTCATTCTTTGGTTTGACTCTTATCTGATGAGAGGTCTTTCTATCACTTAGAAGTGCTCCATCCTTCAAATAGTCCCTTAAAGGGTCCATCCAACTGGGTGCTGACTCAATCTGGAGCACATGTTCCACGCCTGGAAGCTCATCGCTCTGGTTGATGCTCGGGTGAGCGAGGAAGTCAATGGGGATCATTATTTTTAAGTTGGAATTAATTGCTAAATTTAGGGATGCCAGGGCATCAGCATGGTTGTTCTATACTCAAGGAAATTACTGGACACTGACTTCCTCGAAACTGTCCATTAGCCTCTTGGCCAACGCAAGATAGGCTGCCATTCTTTCATATCTTGTGTTGTAGTCCCCACTTATCTGATTGGAGACTAATTGTGAGTCGCCGAACACCTATAACTGCTTTCCTCCCAAAGTGTGTGCCTTATGAAGGCCGGCTATCAAAGATTCATATTCTGCCTCACTGTTGGAGGCTTCAAATCCAAGCCTGATTCCCTGTTCGAGGGTTGTATCTTCTGGAGTAACAAGCACAATGCCCACTCCTGCCCCCTTTGAATTGGAGGATCCATCAACAAATAATTCCAAACTCCCTCTATTTCATGGTTCTATCCTTACTTCATGGGTTGAAGTTGGTCTAGAGGATGTTCGCCTGTGAATTCAGCTATGAAATCAGCAAGGACTTGTCCCTTGATTGCATTCCTTGGTTTAAATTGGATGTCAAACCGTCCGAGCTCGACTGACCATTTAGTCAGTCTGCCCGACAAATTCTATTTCCTTAGGATTTCTTTAAGGGGTGAGATGTAGGAACAATGATGGTGTGAGCTTCAAAATAGTTCTTCAACTTCCTTGAATCTACTATAAGTGCAAAGGCGAGCTTCGCTAGTTGTAGGTACCACTGCTCAACCTCTAATAGGGTCTTGCTCGCGTAGTAAACAGGGTGCTGAATTCCTGCTTTCTCGTATACCGGCGCAGAACTCACGGCGTAGTTGGAAACGGTGAGGTATAAGTATAGGGAATCTCTTTCTTAAGGTATGACAAGCAGGGGTGGTGAGCTAAGGTAGTCCTTGAGCTCGTTCAATGCTTGCTAGCAATCCTTATTCCATTCTACTGTCTTGTTTCCCTTCAAGAGCTAGAAGAATGGTTTTCATTTCTCGGAGGACTTCGAGATGAAACGATTCAAGGAAGCGAGCATGCCGATGAGCTTTTGTACGTCTCGTATTGTGCGAGGGGGTTGTACTCTGTTGATTGCATTGATCTGATCCGATTTAGCCTCGATGCCTCTCCTACTGACCAAGTACCTAAAAAATTTTCCTGACTGGACACCAAAAGAACACTTGCTCGCGTTGAGCTTTATTCGGTATTTCCTGAGGATTTCGAAGGTTCTCGATAGGTCTGAGAGGTGGTCTTCTTTGTTTCTTCTCTTGACGATCAGCCGCTGAACATCTTAGTGACCAGCCGCTGGTAGGCCTTGCGTTTTTTAGCCCAAAGGGCATGACTTTGTAGCAGTATAATCCGACGATGGTGATGAATGTTGTCTTGTCCTGGTCTGGTTCATACAGAGGGATCTGATGATACCCTGAATATGCATCCAAAATACTCATTCTTTCGTGAGCTGCTGTGGCGTCCACTAATTGGTAGATTTTTGGGAGGGGGAAATTGTCTTTAGGGAAAGCCCTATTAAGGTCAGTGAAGTCGATGTAGACTCTCTATTTCTCATTATTCTTTAGAACTACTACTGGGTTGGATAACCATTTGGGGAATTGGACCTCCCGTATGGATCCTGCATCCAGTAATTTTTTAACTTCTTTTTTTATGGATTTTTCCTTTTCGAGCGCAGATCGTCGTGCCTTTTGGGTGATAGGTTTAGGGTTTAGGGAGGATAGCCGCTATGAAGCACCTTCTTTCCATCACTTGATTGCCATGGATCTCCATTACTCCTTGCTCGGTCACATACGTGAGTTTGTGATGGTAGGTCGAGGGGACTACCTTCATCGCATGTAGCCATCCTCTATCAAGGATAGCTTGGTATGGCGAGTCAATGTCGACTACCAAAAACTCAATCATCTTAGAGATACTTCCTTCCCTTACCGGTAGCACAATCTTTCCCAGTGGGATAGTCATTTTTCCAGCGAAGCCAACTAGAGGGACAGTGGTCTCCTTCAGGTCGATGACACCCAACTTCAATTTTCTGAATAGATTGAGATACATTACCTCGAATGAGATTCCTTAGTCGACGAGCAACTTATCGACGTCATAGTTGGAAATCCTGAGCATAATAATTAAGGCGTCATGGTGTGGGGCTCTCACTCCCACAAGATCTTCATCTGTGAACACGATATGTTTGCTATAGTCGACATCATCTGCTCACCATTATTTTCCTAATTGGGTCTTTATTGGATCGATCTGAAAAGCTTGCATTACTATTATAAGCTTTTTTACCTCCATCCGAGCTGAATTCCTCTGAGCCTGCTTCATAACAGATGCCTCATTAATTACTGCAAATTCATGGCCATCGTCGTATTCGATTACGTTGTCAAGTCTTGCTTCTCCATTGACAACAACTTTCTCTTCCTTCTTCTCTATAAACTAGTTCAGGTACCCAGACTGGGCTAGTTCTTCGAGGTGGGACTTAAGAGCTTTGCAATGCTCAGTCTTATGGCCCCCCTCTTTATGAAAAGTGCATCTCAGAGAGTTGTTTCTCTTTGAGGGATCTCCTCCCATCTTTCTAGGCCACTTAATAAATGGTTCGTCTTTGATCTTCACAAGAATCTTGTAAATTTGTTCTCTAAAGATAGTGTTGACTGCCTGAAATGCTTTCAACACATCGTTCCTGCCTCCGTTCTTGGAGCCATTCTTTCCCCCATTCTTTCCTCCTTTCTTCTGGTTCTCAACTTTGTCATTGCCTTTGGCAGTGAGCTTAGTTCGACCGTTTCCCCTGTGCTGAGATGGGTCACATCCTCTACCTTGGCGTATTTCTCGATGCGATCCATCAGGTCATCGATGTTCTTGGCCTCTTTATTTGTCAAGGATTATTTTAGAAGGGAAACGACGGGTAGCCCAATTTTAAATGAGGCTAGTACTACCTGCTTCGAGCAGTCCTCGACCTCATTGAATAACTCCCAGTACCTCTTCGCATAGTCTCGGAGGGTCTCTTGAGGTGTCTTTTTCATTATTAGCAAAGCATCCATCCTTTTGGGATGGGAGCTACTAGTAATGAAGCGGGTCGTAAAGAGCACGGCCAGGGACTCAAAGCTCCTGATAAACCTATGAGGAAGCCTTTCGAACCATTTTTGTTCCACATCATGCAGGATCAAGGGAAAAATTCAGCACATCAGTGCATCCTAGTGGTTTCAGAGGTTCATGGCTTGCCTGTATTGCCTAACGTGATCAATGGGATCAGTTTTTCCATCATAAATCTTGAATCTTGGAATAGCGAATTTCTTGGGGGCTTCCTCTTCTTTTATTTCCCTTGAGAAAGGGGATTTCATTTGCGTCTTGAGAGCTTGTCTAGCAAGCTCCCTGGTCGATCTTACGCCGTGATGTGCTCGATATTGGTCCATCTCCCTTCTGACCAAATTTTGTATGTTCTCATTGCTACGAGTTGGGCTCCTGTAACGGCGAGCCGGTCGCTGGTGCTCGAGAGAGTCATTGCTTGACTCGTGCTTCTCACTCTTTTAGGATCCAAGCCTAGGGCTCCTTCCTCGTTTGCGAGACTTACTCACCTGAGGGCTAGGAGTGCTATATGGACATCACCTATTGTTGCGATGGATCTCTTTCTGCATCCTTTCTAATTTCCTTTTGAGGCGAGCATTCTCAGCCTCCTGCTTGCGAGCGGACACCCTTTGCTCTTGGAGCCTTGCCTCATAGGCATCAATCCGCTTGGAGATTTGCATGGACCTCGTTGGTCATTGGCTTTCCTATGAGGATGGCCTCTCTGGACGAGCCCTCTAATCTAAACGTCAAACTTCAGATCTGATCCTGCGAGGAGAAGGTTGTTCTTGGATATCTCCTGCCTGAGGATCATTACTTCTCTGACTAGACATTTCTAACTTATTTATTGGTGTAGGCTTTCTCAGGGAATACAAACGTTCCCAAAGATGGCGCTAATTATGGTGACAATTATAGTCAACATAAATAAATGAGAAAAGTACGATCACTAAGGAAAATAAAGAAGATAAAATGTCAATCACACAACACAGTATGTACGTGGTTCAGCAAGAATGCCTACGTCCACGGTGGTGCAGTCAGTATTATTTCTATATACTCCGAGGAGCGTTTACAGAGAATACAGTGCATGCCTTTTGCCCCAGGCTTAAGGTTTATTATATACGTGTCTATCCTCGAGGACTGGGGTTGGACTCCCCCATGTCCATCTTTTTCTCCTGGAATATCTCTAAACGAGATACTAGGAGAAGATTAAATTATAACGGAATTTAATTAAGGTGTGAGGGGTCCGGACTTTGGGCCGCTTTTATTAGGCTACTCGTCCGGGCCCATGATGACAAATTCGGGTACCCACATATATATATATATATATATATATATATATATATATACAAAAAGTCTTCTATAAGGACTCCTTATGGTGCATACCCTAGTACATATCATTTTTAAAATAGTAAAAAAATGATTTTTTTTATGAAACTTCATGGATATGATCTCCATGGTGAGAAGTTCATCTCCGATTTTTTTCATCAAAAAATTCAATAAAAAATCATTGAGATGAGGCGATATGTAAAAAAATGGCATAAATATGCAATTTTCACTATTGAAATTTTGTGTCGGCGCCTGTCCCTTGATTGATTGAATTTTTTGATGAAACTTCATGGATATAATCTTCTCACTGTCTAGATATAAAAAAATTAAATCAACAAGTGGGTGACATGATCGTCCAAATTTCAACGGTAAAAAATTTATACCCTTTTTTTTACATATCACCTCATCTCAACGATTTTTTAGTGAATTTTTTGATGAAAAAAAATTAAAGATGATCTTCTCACCGTGGAGATCATATCCATGAAGTTTCATCAAAAAATTCATATTTTTACTATTTAAAAAATGGTATGTATCAAGGTCTGCACCATAAGGAGTCCTTAGAGGAGGGGACCTCTCCCTCTCTCTCTCTCTCTCTCTCTCTCTTTCTCTCGAAATATATATACTAGCGTATGCCCGTGCCTGAAGGCACGATGAAATTTTCCAAAGTACGTAATTATGAAACGACGACAATTTTTCAAAGTAAGTAATAGAGAAACGAAAAAATTTTGAAGTGTAATTTTAAAACAATTGGCCATAATATCATTTATTTATAGGACTATTCACCATGCTTAACAAATAACAAATAACAAATAATCCAATAACATTCAAATAGTCTAAATTGTCAAATAAATTCACATATAATACGAAATATACAATATTCATCCATCGAATTCACATTGTGTCTCAAAAAAATAAAGTGTCAAATTTTTAAAAAAATTATGCATAATATCCTTTGTTTATTGGACGATCCACCCTATTTAAGGGGTAACTATAAATCCTACAACATAAAAAAATCCGCAATTCGGAGATTGGAGCTAGATGGGCAGGAATGGAGAATATGAATTTATTCGTTCTGTGGGACTTCCTCAAAATGTATGTGCCGTGGTGTTTGACCACCATCTTGGATGGGGAAAGAGAAAGTGAGCAGGCCTTTGCAGGAACGTCGGAGAGCATGTTTTTGCAAATTGTAATTCTTTTAGGTCTTTTGCACTCATCTGCTTCTGGATTAGGTGCTACTACTGCTGTGTTCCCATCCTTCCTCCCACCTTTAGCCATTATCACACTCTCCCTCTCGGTTTTCTGTACAATTTGACAAACAATAAACATAATTAATCAGTTTTTCGAACAAAGATACAATCACATAAGTAAATATAAAATCATTAACCAATATGCTACTTGCCAGTGATCTGAGACTGAGTTCTCTCAATAGCATCAGACCCACCTTAATGATACGCGCCTTAATAATGAACATAGCAAGAAAAACCATATATACATTTGTTTATATGCGTATCGAGGCATATATGCCAGTGCATATATGCAGTGCGTGTGCGTGCGTGTGTGCGTGTTTGTGTGCGCGTGTGTGCGCGGGGAAGGGGGAGGGGGAGGGGAAGGGGCAGGGGGTTCATGTGTACGATTATGCATATATGCATATTGCAGCATCTATGCCTTTGTTTATATGAATATTGAGGCATATATGCAGTGCGCGTGCATGCGTGTGTGTTTGTGTGCGTGTGTTTACGTGTGGGAGTGGGGAAGGGGGGAGAAGACGGGGCAGGGGGCGTGTGTTTGTTTATGTTTGTGTGCGCGTGTGTTAGTGGGGAAGGGGGAGGGGACGGGGCAGGGGGCGCGTGTGTGTGTTTATGTGCGTATGTGTGCAAATATGCAGTGCATATATGCAATCTGCACATATGCAGTTCATATATGCATATTCATATATGCATACTGCAGCATATATGCCTTTTTTTATATGCATATTGAGGCATATATGCCATTGCATATGCAGTGCGCATGTGTACGTGAGTGTGTGTGTGTTTGTGTGCGCGTGTGTGAGTGGGGAAGGGGGGAGGGGACAGGCAGGGGGCGCGTGTGTGCATGTGTTTATGTGCGCATGTGTCCGTGTGTGAGTGGAGAAGGGGGGAGGAGATGCGGCAGGGGGCGCGTGTGTGCATGTATGCAATCTGCATATATGTAGTGCATATATGCATATTGCAGCATATATGCCTTTGTTTATATGCATATTGACGCATATATGAAGTGCGCATGTGTGCGTGTGTGTTTGTGTGCACGTGAGTGCGTGTGGGAGTGGAGAAGGGGGGAGGGGACGGATAGGGGCACGTGTGTTCATGTTTGTGTGTGTGTTGGTGTGCGCGTACGTGAGTGGGGAAAGGGGAGGGGACGGGGCAAGGGGCACGTGTGTGCGTGTATGCATATATGCATATTGAGGCATATATGTCAGTCCATATATGCAGTGCTCGTGTGTGCGTTTGTGCGTGTGTGCGTGCATGTGTGTGTTTGTGTTCACGTGTGTGAGTTAGGAAGGGGGAGGGGATGGTAAGGGGGCTCGTGTGTGCGTGTGCATGTGCATGTTTGTGTGTGTGTGTGTATGCATATTGCAGCATATATGCCTTTGTTTATATGCATATTGAGGCATATATGCCAGTGCATATATGCAGTGCACGTGTGTGCGTGCGTGTGTGTGTGTTTTTGTGTGCGTGTGTGCGTGGGGAAGGGGGGAGGGGACGAGAAGGGGGCGCATGTGTGCATGTTTGTGTGTGTGTTTGTGTCTGTGTGTGTGCACGTGTGAGTGGGGAAGGGGGAGGGGACGGGGCAGGGTGCGCGTGTGTGCGTGTATGCATATATGCACTGCATATATGCATATTTGATCATATATGCCTTTGTTTCTATGAATATTGAGGCATATATGCAGTGCGCGTGTGTACGTGTGTGTGTTTTTTTTATGCGTGTGTGAGTGGGGAGGGGACATGCAGGGGGTGCGTGTGTGCGTGTTTGTGTGTGTGGTTATGTGCGCGTGTGTGCTTGTGTTAGTGGGGAAGGGGGGAGGGGATGGGCAGGAGGGCGCGTGTGTGCATTTTTTTGTGTGTGTTTGTGTGCGCGTGTGTGCGTGTGTTTGTGGGGAAGGGGGAGGGGACAGGGCAGGGGGCGCGTGTGTACGTTTCTGCATATATGCAATCTGCATATATGCAGTGCACATATACAATGCACATATGAAGTGAATATATGCAATCTGCATATATGCAGTGCATATATGCATATTGAAGCATATACGCCTTTTTTTATATGCATATTGAGGTATATATGCCAGTGCATATATGCAGTGCACGTGTGTGCTTGTGTGCGTGTGCGTGTGCGTGTGTGTGTGTGTGTGTGTGTGTGTGTGTGCGCGCGTGTGTGCATGTTTGTACAATGTAAAGAGTGGCACAAACCTTTTCGATTTTTGCCCAAAGACTCTACCTTCAATATAAGATCTTGACAACAAACTACATAGATCTGCAAAAAAATTAGATATGAAAAAAGAAAACAATATAAATGTGACAAAAATCTTAAAGATCCATGCTTCAAGTCACACATAGAAACTAAAACCAAATATAAACTATTCATGTGATTGAATCAACAAAAAATTGAAATTATTTATCACTTCTCGTTAGCTTCTATTGCTCTTGCTATTGATTATCAACCAATGCTAAATGAAACTAAAATCCCAATCATAACACAACCACACATCAAATATCAAACCTGAATATAACCAATTATGTGTACAACTTTTAAATGTAAACTAACAATTACATACTTTGGAAAAGCAAGATGATGATTAAATACTTTAAGAAGAAACATGTCCAAGTCATTCATTAATATTGTACATCACCTAAAGAAGACATAATGGAATCGGCAAAAGAAATTTACATGTTAGTAATTATAAACAATGTTTGTTGATGTTTTCTCAACCACCAAAAACAAATCATATAAAAGAGGCATTGAAGCCATTACACCCTTTTTTGAATGTAGCCCCTTTAATTGTGGGGAAATGTTAATATTAGACATTTCCCCCATCCGGCTCTACTAAAGACCTTCAGAGTCACATTAGCGAAAGTGGACACAGTTCCATATGTCCACCAATGACTAATTCAATAAAAGTATGGAAAAATGGGCACATACCTGATGTTCTGGATGATTCTGGTACCCCATGTTCCTCCCCTGAGCAATAGTCATTCCATGGAAAATAACTAAGCTGAAATATGAATCCAATAAAATGATAAGATCAGTTGCAATCGATGCCACATCCAGCAAAGCTAGAGCAGGCAGCGAGTTGAATCATGACTTCTGAATTTTTTATGTTTTCCCGATTTAACAACATGCGGAAGTAGGCCATCTCATCTGTACTATTATTAAACACCTATCAAATTTTGGATAAAAATAACATAGTAGGTGTGGATGCAATTATTATGCAACACAAATAAATACTAGAGAAGAAATTATCAAGAAAAGAATAACGAATATAATACGCCAATAACACAACAAAGGATGTATGTGGTTCAGCAAAGATGTGCCTACGTCCACGGTGGTGCAGTCGATATTATTTCTATATACTCCGGAGACTGATTACAGAGAATACAACTTGTCCTTTTCCCACGGACCTAGGGTTTAATATATACATGTACATGTATATGAGTGGAGGTGATGGGTTCCTCCATGTTTTCCATCTCCCATATAACTTCCCTTCATGGGATCGTGGGGGGAGACCGGATCAATATAAAAGATGAGGGGCCTGGACTTTGGGCCGCCAGGACTGGGCTACTCGTCCAGGCCCATAGTTCTAATTTCCGGGTACCCACAATTGCCCCTAAATTTGCTGGGCCATGTTTATGGGTTCAATGGATTTAAATGATCAGCCATTATGGCTGATTTGCGATTCTTCAAAAATTGTGAAGTTGATTTGGCGGCACCCGCTTCGCTTATTGTGCGTTATGATTAGAATTAAAGGCTTGTTGGGATAGCCAATTTTTCTTCCGTCGCTTCAGCCCTTCCAGTACTCTTCTTTCTTCCGAGAACTCTAGTGCCTCGTACCTTCTTCTCTCAATCCCCATTCCCATTGCTTCTTAGTCGTCTTGAGCTCGTGCTTCTTCATCACTTGAACCGATCTTTTGTTTTATAAGTTTCTCATGCCCTTTCTTTGCACTTTCTCTTTGGATTGTAGATTTTCTTGAGTTTTTTAATGGAAAAGATTGGAAATAGGTCAATCTCTGAATTTAGGAAGTTCTACAATATCCCTGAGTGGGTAGATATTGAGTGTTGTGCCTACCCTCCTAGGAATGTTAGGGATATAGAGGATGCCCACTGGATCTATGTTTTGTTGCTTTCCTAGGGGGACTTACTTTTCCCCCTAATGATCTATTTTTGCATTTCTTCGGCTATTTCAATATTGTTCCTGCACAATGCTCACCCAATGTGTGGAAAATAGTAAATGGCGACCATATAATAAATCAGTTGTATGATACTAGGTTAGGACTTGTCGAGATCTATTTTTGTTATTCATTTTCTCGAACTAGTTCAGGTGTCTTATACCTCAAAGCTAGGAGCCCTGATAGGGTATTGGTAGTAAACCTACCTGATTCCCATAAGGACTACTGGAAAGAGGGTTTCCTCGTTAGGAATTGGCAGTTCTCTCCCCAATTTGAAGGGACGAGGTCTGAGAGGTTCACTGTTCCTTTTTACGGGGAAGAATATATAGGTAGACATTGTAGTGTTGTTTCAACCTTTGCTGATTTGTGACTTTTCTAACCCCTCTTTTCTTTTTCTTTCATAACGAGGTCAAAGAATTTGGATCCTGCTCTTAGCGAGGTTCGTATCTTTGAGTTGGTGAAAGCTTGGAATATCAGGGAGCCTCTGGGTGACGACGAGCATCCCAGGTCTGCTTCCTTTTTGCTCGAGTATAAGAATGTAGGCTCAAGCTTCATATCACGTCCCGTGGATAGTGTACCAGAGTTTGATTCTTTCGGAGAGACTACTGCTGATCCTATCCAGTTGGACGAAGAGGAGAGCAGCTTTGAGAGTGAGCCTGCAGGAGCTGCGAGTAATTTGGGTGAAGGGAGCTTTGACACTAGCAGTTTTTCTGACAGTGAGGAGGATTATGAAGCTCGAGGATCGTCGAGAACTTCTAGCAGTTCAGGTGAAGAGATGCCTCCAAGGAAGAACTTGATTAGAGATGAGGATGATGAGGACCACGTGTTTCTTACACAGAGGTTAAAGAAACAAAAGTCTACTTCTGGGGCCGTGGCTACTGGATCTCGGTCTTCTACTCAGGAGCAAGATAGGAAGAGGAGAGAGGAAGAGCAGGTGAGAGAGGGGGAGAGAAAAAAGGAGGAGGAAAGAAAGAAGGTGGAGGAAAAGAAGAGGATGGAGGAGAAGAAGAGAATGGAGAAGGAGAAAGAGGAAGAGAGGAGAAAGATGGAGTCAAGGCTGGGCAAGCCTTGGTCCCGGTGTCTGCTTTGCCCGAGGGGGCGTCAGTTGCCATTTCTCCTCAGCTGGCACCTGCGCTGCTCGAGAGGGAAGTTCTTCCTACAGATCGCCAGAGGGCGCTGGGGTCTGATCAATTGGCCCTACAAGCTAGCCAGAGCTAGCCTTGGTAAGATCCTCTCCATTTTTCAATTCTTTAACAAGTTTTAGTTGTTTTTCCTTCTTGATTTCTTTTTTATTTTTGGCAGTTTGTGACTGACTTCGCCGTGCTCTATCGTTCTCGCGATGAGTTGGTGAGAAGGAATGGCGAGCTGGAGTAGCAGAAGTTCACTCTGGAAGTCAGGGGTTCTCAGCTGGAGGCTAATTTAAAGACTGCTGAAGCCTCCTGAGCTTCCTCTGATCTGGCCCTCATCAATTCTAATCGAGAGAGGGATGTGGCGGTTAAGGAGCTGAGCGAGCTGAGGAAGGCCTATGACCTAGTCTGCTCGAGCAAGATGGTGGTCGTGGAGGAGAACAAGGTTTTGACCGAGCAGTTAAAGGAGAAAGAGTCCCAGGTAGCCACCATCAAGGAGGATTCATATAACTCCGGGTGGACTGCTGCTTACGAAGACGCCGAGGTTCATATAGGATACATCAGCCATTTGAACTTCAAGAAGGGCTGGAACAAGGCCCTCTTAGCTGGTGGTATTAATGCTGAGTCTCCTCTGTTCGACGAGCATGACCCGGGTCTGAGGCCAACTGTGGACAAAGAAGCCTATGCCCCAGCCATCGAGGGTGTTGATCTTGCCTCTCAGACAATTCTTGTCGGTGCTTGTCCTACCCAGGCGACTGAGGGCATCCCTGTAGAGGGGGATGCCTCTGCTGCTGCTGACAAGGGGAAGCAGCCAGCCACCTCTGGGCAGCCTTAGGTTGCTAGTTAATCTTCTTTTAGGACTATTTTTATACTTTTGCTTGTAATTTTTCCAATTTCTGCTAGATGTACTTGACTTTTATTAATGAAATGAAAAGGCTTCTTTTTCTAGTGCATTGATTGATTTTTCTCTCCATTGCCCTTTTATGTCTTGTAGTTGACTGATGTAGAAGAGTATATTCCTGCCACATCTCAATTGGGCAAGACTCTTGGTCCCAATGTCAGTCCTCAGGTTCGTCAGGCCTTCGTTAGGCTTTGGAAATCTCTTAGGTGAAGGAATCAAAAGTATAAGGAGCAGTCTGAGCTAGTGGCTAAGATGAAGGACAGGCTCCAGGAGATGGAAGGCATTGGTGCCTCAGTGCAGGAGGAAGTCAATGTACTGAGATCAAGGTTACTAGAGGCCACCAAGATCAATCAAGTTAGGAAGTTCCTGTAGCAGAAGAATGAAAACCTGAGGAGGGAAGTCTTACAACTTAGAGATCATGCGCCGAGAACTATTTCAGCGGTTCTGTAAAGCTCCTTATCGTCGCGAGCTGGATATACTCCTCCTATGCCGCGAGGTTCCACTCGTCCTCCCCTCCCGCGAGCTAGTAGGAGAACCAGCGGCAGGAACAGGGAAGCAGAAGAACAGCGTGATAAGGAGATGGAAGAGCTCCGTGATGATGTCCGGCGAGTATATGTAATTGCTGGTAGGCTTCAAAGGGACGTTACCCGATTGCGGCACTTATTCAAGAAAGGTCCTCGGCAAGCGTGGGCTGACGGTTATGATCAAGGATGGCTAGATGCTCCAACAAGACTATCTGAGTTTGAGGAACTTTCTTTCATCAGAGGGTGGTTAAGTGCCTTGAAAGATCTTCAGGTCCCAAGGAACTCGGTGTGATTGTATCGTCACGAGATGTCCTCCTCCACTCTGATGCCCAACCCATTCAGGAGGGATGATCGATGGATCCCCATTTATGCTATTACTCGGCAACTATTGGAGTTGGACGCAGATGAGGTTGTGGAAGAGCTAGTCCCCGCTCCTGATGACGGACGAAGAGCTAGAGTTGCAGATTATCTTGTTCGGAGGCTTCCACCTTCTTGAGATTTTGCAAGTTGTTATTCTTTTGTCTTTTTTGTTAATGTAAATGCTTTGGGAGAGCTTCGCTGACTAAACATGTATTATAATTGTTGTAAATATAAGAGATTAATGAAAAGTTCGTGTTTTGGGCAATTTTGCCAACTAAACTTGTTCATCCAATCTTTTTATATTCTTGCTGCTTCATAATCCTTTTTGTTTTGTCATGCAAGTGTCCCCCCAGTCCAATATAATACCAAAATACCATTATGCCCCATTTTACCTTTTAGGTTGTGTCGTCACACTCCCTTAGGCCTAAGTAGGGCAATTGGCGAGGACACACCTGGTATTGGATGTCTTCATTCGATCAGGATTTTTCTCAACCAAAGTAGGTTTGATGGCCAGTATAAAATCTGGTTGCATTGCCTAAGAATCCTCTGTAGGGCTTTATATATTTCCAGGGGCCATGCTAAGAGGTCTCTCGTGTTTCATGACGATGACCTGAGGAGGGGTATTTTCCTGCTATATCGACCAAAGTAGGTTTGATGGCCAGTATAAAATCTAGTCGCATTTCCTAAGAATCCTCTGTAGGGCTTTATATATTGTCAGGGGAAATACTAAGAGGTCTCTCGTGTTTCATGACGATGAACTGAGGAGGGGTATTCTCCTGATATATCGACCATCGTGCTTGTGATTTGGAAAAGATGTGTGATAAAATGCAACTGTTACTGATTTCATTAGTAATAAGGGAAATGAACGATCCTTTCACATAACAAATACAAGAAAAAGATTCAATAATAGAATTCCTTGAGAATCTAAAAATAGAATTTCTTGAGATTAGCTCCGTTCCATGCTCGTGGTATCTCTCTGCCCTCCATCGTTTCCAAATGATAGGCACCTTGCAGGTCGCCTTTAGTTACTTTAAAGGGTCCTTCCCAGTTTGGGCCTAGCTTGCCGTTTGATGACTTTATTGTGTTGCCCAGGACTTTCCTTAGAATATAGTCCCCATCTTGGAATCTTCTCGGGTTAACCCTTTGTGTGGTAGTGCTTTGCGAGCTGTTGCTGATAGCTTGTCAGCTTCACTAGGGAAAGTTCTCTACGCTCGTTGGAGAGGTCGAGTTTAGTGAGCAATGCCTCATCATTCTGGCCTTGGTCGACAAGGTCGGATCTCATTGTTGGCAAACCCGCTTCTATTGGGATGACTGCTTCCATGCCATATGTTAGCGAAAATGGGGTTTCTTTTATTGCTCGCCGAGGAGTTATTCGGTATGCCCATAGGATATGGGGTAGCTCGATTGCCCATGCGCCTTTGGCTCGCTCTAATCGCTTCTTCAATCCATCAATCACAGTTTTGTTGGAAGCTTCTTCTTGCCCATTGCTCTGAGGGTAGGCCACCGAACTAAAGTTGTGCCTGATCCTGTGTTCGTTACAGAAGTCCTGAAAGGGTCCACTATCGAATTATGTCCCATTATCAGTGATGATGGTCTGGGGATTCCGAATCGAGTGATTATATTTCTCCATATGAACCTTATCATATCAGCATCTCAGATGTTTGCCAATGCTTCTGCCTCGATCCATTTGGTGAAGTAGTCAGTTGCAACTAGCAAGTATTTGCGATTGTCGGCAGTGGTGGGCAGTGGTCCCATGATGTCCATTCCCCATTGGGCGAAGGGCCATGGGCTAGTCAGAGATTTTAGGTCACTGGCGGGTTGGTGGACCATAGGAGTGTGAAGTTGGCATTTCAGGCATTTGCGGACATATACTGCGGAGTCCTTTTGCATATATGGCCACCAATAGCCTTTTGTCATTGCTCGAAAGGATAGAGACCTTCCTCCGACATGACTTCCACAGATTCCTTCGTGAAGCTCGCGCAACACTTTCTCGACATCGCCTAGGTGGACGCATCTAAGGTAGGGACCGGAGAAGGACTTCTTATACAAGTCGCCTCCTGTGGATAAGTGAAAGCGAGCAGCTTTGACTCTTATCTGGTGGGCAGTTTTCTTATCCTCTGGGAGTGTGCCCACTTTTAAATAGTCTTTTAAGGGGTCCATCCAGCTGGGGACTGATCCCACCTGGAGTATTTGTTTCACGTTTGGCATCTTGCTATTGTGGTTAATGCTCAGACAAATTAGGAAATCGACGGGAATGACCCTTTTAAGGCTAGAATCAACTGCCGAACTTAGGGCTGCTAAGGCGTCGGCATGACTGTTTTTCCCTCTAGGAAATTGCTGGATGTTGATCTCCTCAAAGCTCGTCATTAGTTTTCTCACCAGGGCGAGGTAGGCTACCATTCTTTAATCCTTCGCGTTGTAATCTCCACTTATCTGATTGGAGACTAGTTGAGAATCGCCGAACACCTGTAAATGTTTTGCTCCCAGAGTTTGAGCCTTTTGGAGACCGGCTATTCGGGCTTCGTACTCTGCTTTGTTATTGGAGGCTGCAAATCCAAGCCTGATTCCTTGCTCAAGGATGGTGTTTTCTGGGGTGATGAGAACAATGTCTACGCCTGCCCCCTTTGAGTTGGAGGCTCCATCAACGAATAGTTTCCAGGTTTCCACTGTTGCTTGGTTCTCCTTTTGCTTTGTTGGTTGAGGGTGGTCGGGGAATTCTTCACCTGTGAATTCGGTTATGAAATCAGCGAAGATCTGACCCTTGATAGCTGTCCTTGGTTAAAATTGGGTGTCAAACCGGTCAATCTCGACTGACCACTTAGACAATCTGCCCGACAAATCCTCTTTCCTTAGAACCACCTTAAGGGGGTGTGATGTAAGGACGATGATAGTATGAGCTTAGAAATAATGCTTTAGCTTCCTCGAGGCTATTACTAGGGCAAAGGCGAGCTTCTCCAATGGCAGGTACCTTTGCTTGGCATCTAATAAGGTCTTGCTCGCATAATAAACGGGGTGTTGGATCCCTGCAACCTCGCATATTAGCGCGGAGCTGACAGTGTGATTGGATACAGAGAGGTACATGTACAAAGAATCCGTTTGTTGTGGTATGACCAGTAATGGTGGAGTGCTTAGGTAGGATTCGAGCTTGTCCAATGCTCGCGAGCAATCTAGGCTCCATTCTATCGATTTACTCCCTTTTAGAAGCTAGAAAAAAGGCTTGCACTTCTCGGAGGATTTGGAAATGAAGCGATTTAAGGTAGCGAGCATTCCAGTGAGCTTCTGCACGTCCCGGATTATTCAAGGGGGTTGTACCCTGTTGATTGCATCGATCTAGTCTGGATTAGCTTCTATGCATCTCTTACTGACCAAGTATCGAAGATATTTTCCTGACTGGACACCGAAGGAACACTTTCTCGCATTAAGCTTCATTCGGTACTTCCTGAGGATTTCGAAGGCCTTTGATAGGTCTGAGAGGTGATTTTCCTTCTTGTTGCTCTTAACGAGCATGTCATCGATATCGACCTCCATTGTGTCTCCCATTTTATCCTTGAATATTTTTATGACCAGCCGTTGATAGTTTGCCCCCGCATTCTTGAGCCCAAATGGCATGACCTTATAGCTATATAACCCAACTGTCGTGATGAACGCCGTTTTGTCCTGGTCTGGGGCATACAAGGGGATCTGGTGATATCCTGAGTATGCGTCCAGGAAACTCATTCGCTCGTGAGCTACAGTGGCATCAACTGGTTGGTCTATCATTGGGAGGGGGAAACTATCCTTAGGGCATGCTTTGTTGAGGTCAGTGAAGTCGATGCAAACTCTCCACTTCCCATTATTCTTTGGAACTACTACTGGGTTGGACAACCACTTGGGGAATTGCACATCCTGTATGGATCCTGCATCCAGCAGTTTTTTGACTTCCTTCTCAACTGCTTTAGCCTTCTTGGGTGCAGTTCTTCATGCCTTCTGCGTGACTGGCTTGAATGTGGGGTCGACGTGCAGCTGATGACAGACCATATCAGGATCAATGCCAGGCAGCTCATATGGTTCCCATGCGAAAACATCTACGTTGTGTCTCAACAAGGTCGTCAACTCCTTCTGTTCTTGGTCGGTGAGAGATTCTCCAATCAAGAAGACTCTGCTACTGTCACCAACTTCGGCTATAACTTTGACCAGGTCCTCGATGACATGCTCGAAGGGGAGGAGACTAGTCTCCTCTACTCCAGGTCTTCCATACTTTAATTGTTATTTAGAAGGTAACACATCTTCTTCAACTTTCTCACTGGGTTGACCGGCATTCTTCTCTGGCTTTGGTCGGATGGATGTTATGAAGCACTTACTCGCCATCGCTTGGTCGCCGTGGATCTCCATTACTCCTCACTCGGTTACATACTTGAGCTTCTGATGGTAGGTCGAGGAGACCGCCTTCATTTCATGAAGCCATCCTGTGCCGAGGATGGCCTGGTACGGTGATTCGATGTCAACTACCAAAAACTCAATCATTTTGGAAACGTTCCCAGCACTAACTGGTAGCACTATCTTGCTTAGGGGCATGGTCATTTTTCTAGTGAAGCCGACCAAAGGAACAATAGCTTCCTTTAGGTCAGCGACGCTCAACTTCAATTTCCTGAATAGGTCAAGGTACATTACTTCAGATGAGCTTCCTTGATCGACGAGCAACTTGTCGATGTCAAAGTTGGCTATCCTGAGTGTAATGACCAGGGCATTATGATGTGGGGTCCTTACTCCCATCAAATCTTCATCCGTGAAAATAATATGCTTGTTATAGTTGACACCCTCTGCTCTTCGATGCTTTCCTGACTGTGACTTTGCTGGATCGATTTGAAAAGCCTGCATTACCGCTGTAAGTTTTTTCATCTCCATTCAAGCTGAGTTCCCTTGTATCTTCTTGACGTCAGATACTCCGTGGATTACTGCGAACTCGTGTCCAGCATCATCCTCCAGCACGTTGTCGGGTCTCACCTCTCTGTTGGCAGTCACTTTCTCTGCCCTTTTTTCCACAAAGTCGTTTACGTGCCCGGACTGGGCCAACTCTTCGAGGTGAGACTTAAGAGCTTTGCAGTGCTCGATCTTGTGTCCTCGCTCTTTGTGAAAAGCGCATCTCAACGCATTGTTCCTCTTTGAGGGATTTCCTCCCATCTTCCTGGGCCACTTGATGAATGGCTCATCCTTGATCTTCTCGAGAACCTTGTAAATTGGTTCTTTGAAGACGGTGTTGACCTCCTGGAATGCTTTCGACGCGTCATGGTTCCCTCCGTTCTTGGAACCATTTTTTCCTCCGTTCTTTCCTCCTTTCCTCTGGTTCTCAGTTTTCTCGCCTACCTTGGTAGTGGGCTTAGCTCGATCATTTTCTCCTGTATTAGGGCGGGTGACATCTTCCACCTTTGCGTGTTTCTCGATTCGGGACATTAATTCGTCAATAGTCATAGTTTCCTTATTCGTCAGGGACTGGTAGAGGAGGGAAGAACTAGGGAGCCCAATTTTGAAGGAGGCCACTGCCACTTCCTCCGCGCAGTCCTCGGCCTCATTGAATAACTCCTAATACCTCTTCGTGTATTCTCGAAGGGTCTCTTGAAGCGCTTTCTTCATTGTCAGTAGAGCATCCATCCTTTTGGGATGGGAGCTACTGGTAATGAATCGCGCCGTAAAAAGTTCGGCTAGGGATTTGAAATTCTTGATCGAGCGGTGGGGGAGCCTTTTGAACCACTTCTGTGCTACATCATGAAGGCTCGAGGGAAAAATGAGGCCCATCAGGGCATTTAGGTGACTCCAGAGGGTCATAGCCTGTCGGTATTGCCTGACGTGATCGATGGGATCAATTTTTCCATCGTAAATCTTGAACCTTGGAATAGCAAATTTCTTGGGAGCTTCCTCCTCTTCGATTTCTCTTGTGAAAGGTGACTTCATCTGGGTTTTGAGAGCTCGTCTCGCGAGTTCTCTAGTTGATCTTGTTCCGTGGTGAGCGGGATGCTGGTCCATCTCCCTGCGGACCATGTTTCGTATGTTTTCTTCGCTGCGAGCAAGGCTCTGGTAGCGGTGAGCTCTTCGCAGCTATTTGCGGAGGTCGTCGTCTGACTCGCCTCTTTCATCCGTTTGAGATTCTCGCCTAGGGCTCCTTCCTCGACTATGAGATTTGTTCGCCTGGGGGCTAGGAGTGCGATATGGGCATCTCCTGTTATCAGGATAAAGCTCCCTCTCCAGTCTTTCCAGTCTTCTTTTCAAGTGAACATTCTTAGCCTCATATCTGCGAGAAGACTCCCTCTGCTCGTGGAGCCTTGCCTCGTACGCATCAATCAACCTGGATACCTGCGTGGACCTCGCTGGTCCCTGACTTTCTTCTGAGGCTGGTCTTTCCAGGCGAGCTCTCTGATCTAAACGTCGGACTTTAGACCTAATCCTGTGAGAAGCAGGTGGCTCTTGAATATCTCCTGCTGGGGGAGCATTGCTGTTGTGGCCAGACATCGTAAACTCCTTTCTTGATGTGGGCTCTTCTCAGGAAAAGATGAACGTTTTCCACAGACGGCGCCAATTGTGGATGCAATTATTATGCAACACAAATAAATACGAGAGAAGCAATTATCAAGAAAAGAATAAGGAATATAAGATGCCAATCACACAGCAAATTATGTACGTGGTTCAGCAAACATGTGCCTACGTCCACGGTGGTGCAGTCGATATTATTTCTATATACTCCGGAGAGTGATTACAGAGAATACAACTTGTCCTTTTACCCCGGACCTAGGGTTTAATATATACATGTACATGTAGATGAGTGGAGGTGATGGGTTCCTCCATGTTTTCCATCTCCCCTATAACTTCCCTTCATGGGATCGTGGGAGGAGATCGGATCAATATAAAAAATGAGGGGCCTGGACTTTGGGCCGCCAGGACTGGGCTACTCTTCCAGGCCCATAGTTCTAATTTCCGGGTACCCACAGTAGGTATACATATATCATAAAATTTTGAAGCAAAAGAGAAATCATAATTACCTGTAACAATATATAAACTATGTTAAACATGATTAAACATGAACTGAGGGAATAACAAAAAATGGGGGTTTAAAGTAAATGAAGAGAGTTTGTCCTTCCGGTAGTCATTTATGGACATTTATAAGAAGCATTGAATCCATTACACCCAATATCAATGCTTCTCAAACAGAAATTACAGTCCGTAAAATTCATAAAATTCTTATCTATAAGATATAATCCTTAAAATCTTCCTTTTATCTATAACAAATATAAACTATGCCCACTGTGAATGGATTACATCCATATCTTCCAATAGAGCCTCAATATCTGATATATATGCCCATTGTGAATGTTGCGCATGGGAACTAACTGTGCAAATCCTTAGATGATCATTTAAAGGATCTAAACAATGCCTCAGATCTGATTACACAAAAAAAATACTCAAAGACTCATCAGGCTCAAACTTCAACCTAGAGTAACTGAAAAACCGTAGCAACTCTTCTCTAAACAGTTCACACAAAAATGCAAAGCGATCGTGAAAATCGAAACTTACTTTGGTGAAATCAATGTGGAGATCTTCAATTGTTGAAACGGATCACTGACTTGCAAATCCAATGATGGTACCGGTGATAATGGACATGGATATATTATCTCTACCGGCAGTTGGGGGAGAAGTAGTGAACTAGAGGGTGGCAGCGGGGGAAGGCAACAGAGGGTGAGGGTGAGTAGCGGAGGGCGAGGGAGAGGGAGAGCAGTGGAGGCGTGGAAGGCGAGAAGGTATAGGGAGGCAACGAATGGAGGAGGGAGGGAGGGGCGTTGGGAGCAGAGAGAACGTAGATAGAGGTAATGTGAGTTTGTGTTTGGGGGTTGTAAGGAATTAGGGACGGCTAAGTGGGGGTGAGTGAGATATGTCGAGAGAGAGAAAGAGAGGGTGGTGTGTGTGTAAAAGGAGAGTGTTACCAAAATAGCCTCACTTTTGAATTGAAGTGTAAGATGGGTGAGTAAAATAGGGGGGGGGGGGGGGGCAATCAATTAATTAAAGGGTAGGGTTGAAAAAAAAACTACATATGATCTCAAACATTAAAATAAGTAACGAGGTGGCATCGATCTAGACCGTTAAAAATGTGTTCATTTTCAAAAACCAAGGTAACTTATTATCCATATAATAAGATGGCATAGATTTTGAATTCTAAAAAATGTAGGAGCACAATAACGGTTCAGATTTCTTGAGAGAAAATAAGGGGTTGTGATGAGTTGTGGGATTTCATTATCCCGCTCAAATTTTTGAGATGCAAATACCTGCTCTTTTTCGCTCATAATCTCTACTTTATTTCAAAATTTTCACACCTCCCAACACACCACCCACCTCACATCTATTCACGAATCTCTATCTCTCTCTCTCAATCTTAATCAGACCCTCTCACTTCTTTCGTGTTCTCTCACCCTATCTCTTCACTCAAGTCATTTGATTATTCCAAAGCACAAACAAATGGAGAATTTTTTATCCACACTTTTGCTCTTGCCGGACTAACTTCATGGTATTTTTTTCATTTTCTCCTCCATTTTATCCTAACACACTGATCTAATTGTTTTTTCTATGTAATCATTTTCTAAGTAATGGGTTTTCTTCCCTCTAGGTGTTGAAGATTCATGCAGCTGAAAAGGGTGAGATCCAGGTGGATCTAAAATTCTGGTGGGTTTTCTTCCCTCTAAGTAATGGATTTTCTTCCCTCTAATAATACCTGAATGGTCTAGACAAGACATAATTTTTTTCTTATTTAGATCCTTGAAGTTCTGTTTTTTTTAATTACACTTTCACATTTTCTCAGCTGCTCATGTGGAGAGAAGTCGGACTGAGACCACCATGGATGGGAATGGAGTTAATACTTGATATTAATTTGGTAGAACAAATTTGGTAATGGGTATTTCATTTAACTATTCGTTATTCCTTCACTGTTCGTTATTTCTTCACAAATTTTGTAATGGGCATTTCATTCAGCTGTTGGTAATTGGTCGCTGTGTATATTTCAGTTTTTGTAACACGCTTGGTGAGACAACAAAGACATATTCTGAGTTTTGTATTCATAGACCCATTTAGTAAGTGTAAGGGTTGTCCTCCCTGTTTTAAATTTGCCCTAAAAATTGTTCAATTTCATAATTGATTGACATAGCCCTCCTTTTGTTAAATGTACATTTTTTTTTGGTTTGTCAAATTTAAGGGTTTAGGAAAACGGATGTTAGGTTTTTTTTGTATGGATTGTACAGATTTTAGGATTTTTATGCTCCCCTTCATATTAAAGCGTTTTTTGTTTGTGTTTACTGATTTCTTAGGTATTTTTTTTTTCAATTTTTTAATTTACTTTTTACTTTTGAGTTATTTCTCTCTTTTTTTTCACACTCGCAGGTACTACTAATGTTGTAGATTTCTCACACTCAGGAGGTATACAGCTGACACTCAGCAAGCAGGTATATAGCTTTTCCACACCTTTGAAAATTGTTTTGGGGATTTTTTTTATTTTAAAATTACTCTTCTCTAAACAATCACCACCACGCGCACAGGAAAAGTTGATCTTTGTGTTCTAAACTGAGTTTTATTTCGGGTGAAGCTATATACCTGAGTTGATCTTTATGGGCACACTACTGTTTGGAATGACATCAAACAATTTTTTTTTATTTTTAAGAAAACTTTATTCTGTTCCTTTCGATTCATTATTCTGTTGTAGAGTTTTAACAATTAGGGATTTAAGTTTTGGGTCTAAGTTAGTAACATGAAATTATTTAAATTGGCCTAAACTTGATTTGAAGTGGTTATGTATTGAAGATAAAATTGAGCTTTGAAAATTACAGTGCTAAACATATATTCTTCGTGAATTTATTACAGTGATAAAATTGTGTGAATTTATTATTTCCATGAGATTTTCATTTATAAAAGTAATTCTATTAGTTCTCACAATAGTTTCAATTTGGTAGTGAAATCTAATTTTAAGATGTAGTGTTTCGAATGAGGTTTTTTCGTCTTTAATAAAGGTCTATTTATGAGATTAATGGATTTTGTGATTTCAACATAACGATTTAGAGTTTATATTTTGGTAATGCAGGTCTTTGATACGCGTTTTCCCCATATTTTCACAATATACTAAACTTTTTTGTTGTCTCTTTGAATAAAAATGTAGGTTTTATTATATTGTTGATAAGGATTTTTGGCTTCTATTTTGTTCAACTTTGTATATCATATTATGTTTTATTTATGCTATGTTATTTCTAATACATATGATTTTATTGGTACAAAGTGCACAATTATTGTTATTTTATTTCAATCAATCAATTGTTATTGTTTTCGTATTGCAGGAGAAAAAAGAGTATTGACGTGTGAGGTTCAATTCAACGAAGGCGGAGTGTGATCGGTTGCAATTTTTCACACGTTGAGTATTTTCTTCATTTATTTGCAGTCTATCTAATCTATTTAGCATGAACTCTTTTTTATATTTATTGTTTTTTTTCCCGCCTACAACTTGCTTATAGATAAATTTCAAAGCAAGGGAATTATAATTTGGATTGAGGTGACTTTTGATACATATTTCTTTATATTGTACTCATGTTATGCCTTTGTATTGGTTGTAATTTTTTTCTCTCTTCATCTATTTCAAGTTTTCTGCCAAAAAGAGGGATGGACTTTATGAGTTGATTTGACAGTAAGAAGAATCTTCTCTACTGTAATATGCATTACAAAATGATCACATGTTTGTCGTATTTTATCAAAAATGATCACCTGCTAAAGTTCAGTAATTCTAAAGCTCATTGAATTTGGCAGTGTACTGTAAGAAACAAATTGAATATTTTGAAGTTCATGAAACTATGTATTTTGTTGCTTTATACTAATTTGAAGTGGTTTTGTTTGTTCCTCTCAGTAATTCAGTTCATGCAATTTTTGGATTCTTACCCATTTTTGGGTTCTTATGCAATTTTGGATCCGTACATCAGTCTATGGGTTCTTACACAGTTTGTACAATTTGATTTCATATTTTTTTTTTGCATTTTCTTCTCTTATGTAACATACCTTTAATCTAAAGAAACTTTTTGGTGCACTGGGCATTGCCAACCCTTTTTAGATCTTCAGGTAACATTTTTCTCTAAATTTCATTCTTTTGCTTTAGTGGTTACTTATACTTCAATTCCTTTTTTGTTATATTTTAAAGAGTGTTGTGTAGATTCTGAAGAAGAACTAATATGGGTAATAGTAATGTGGATTGTGATTTTAAATTTGAGTTTGTATAGGGTTTGATTATGCATAGTTTTAATGTCGTTTAATGCATAGTTTTAATATGCTTTAATGCATAGTTTTAATGTCGTTTTATGCATAGTTTTATTATCCCTCCTGATCAATGCACTTTGATAACCCCTCCTAATCAATTATGTGGGCATTTTTTTTCTTAGATTTTTTTATTGTCGGGAACATATGCTTCACTTGGTATTGAGTTGGAGGGAACATGATGTTTTTTATTATGAATAAATTGTATAGGCATCCTCCCAAGAAATCTTAACATTTTGTTTATTTTCGGGAACATATGCTTATCATTTTGTTGAATGTAATTTGTATAGGAATCCTCCCAATAAATGTTTCAATTTTGAGGTGCATTTGATAATGACGCTGAACATGGAGAGCAAAATGATAATTGCCGAAGATGCCACAATTTTTACTAAAGACCAGCCTCACTGAAGATACAAACGAATGAGGCTGAAGAACAGGCTGCATCTGAAGCTAAACCAAGCTTTAAAATTTGTTATATTATTCTACGGAATTTTTATGTTGGGGCATTGAAATACAGGTGCTCCTTTTTTTAAAATCTGGTGTGCTTTTCTAATTGTCTATATATTGGGACAAACTTTCTGGATTAAAGCATTGGGATTTTTTTGTTAAATCATTGGTTTGATGTATGATTATGCTTATATACATCTGTGTAAGATAAGTGTTTTCTAGATCTTCTTATATAAATCATTTTTTGTGATGTTTTGGATATATTATACAAATAAGCATGATCAACCCTATTTATAAGTTACTTTGTAAGTTCCCTTTTGATAGGTCTATTTCTGTTTAGTTAATAATTTGTGCGTATATATATGATGTTGTGTACGATTTATTCACTGAGATTAGATATGATACAAGATTCCTCTTCTAAATACCATAATGCTGATGTTGTTATCTTCAACACAGGTCACTGGTGGACTCACCAAAAAATATATAAAGGAAACAACTACTTACAAGAAGGAAATCATGTGTATAAGAGACTACAATTGGCGGAGGTGTATACAAGGTCCTTGAGAACATGGGCTCAATGGGTTGATGTCAATATCAATACCAATCATACAAGGGTCTTCTTTCGTGGATACTCTACTTCTCATTTCAGAGGAGGGCAGTGATACATACCTTGCCCCATACACGTGGATGATGACCATTCTCGAGCCTGTAATCACGGAGATTAAGACACCCATTTTTTATCTGAATATTACAAAGATGATATACTATAGAAAATATGAACATCCTTCAATTTTCAGGCAAGAAAGGGAGCAGAGATTGTGCTACTACTTATGTTAGTTGACTTTCTGCTCCCCACACCAGCGCAATCGCAGCAGTGCTGCTCGCCTCCTCTTCCTCCGCTGCCAGTAGAGCCCCTCATCTCTCTCGAGTCTCTCCTTCCAGTCATCAATTCGCAGCAGCCATACACACAGTACTTCCACCACGAGGAGAAAATCCATAGAATAGTTTCAAAGATGAGGATATACTCCAACTCCAATATGTTGCTGCCACCTGACAAGTGGTAAGTATATATGTATTTGTTTTAAATAATCTTTATTTTGGGTTTTAATGATTATTTTTTATTAATACGCGAACCGTATTATGAATATGGGTTGCTTACTTAAATTGATTCGACTATAGTCGTAATAAAGACTATGTATTCTAAGCAAACATCATGGTTCCCTATTGTTCGAGCTCTCTTTTATCATTGGAAAAAAAAAAGAATACGGGTTGCTTACTTAAATTGGGTTGCTTACTTAAATTTATTCCCTATTGTTCGAGCTCTCTTTCCATTCTTTTTTAGTCTCACAAAAAACTATGTATTCTAAGCACGATGGACTTTTTGGTTTATGTTCTGATTTATTTGGTTTTGTTTTGCAGGTTTGATGAATTTTGCTCTCAATTAGAAGGTACTATTGGTTCTTTTACACCACCATTCAAACTAACCCACTGTATAACCTCTATTGGGTTTTTTTAGGTGTGCATATTTTATGATTTGGAATTAAATTTATGCAGCACCAGTTCAGATGGAGACAGTGTCGATAAGCTCCAAAAAGTTGGTGGAAATAGAGGTCTGGATAAGGGGGAGAAAAGAAATTGGTGATAGCAGCTCACGTCGGCCAGATCTAACGGAGTTTAGGCGTACAACAATGGCAGGGGTACATCAACTCAGGTATGGAATAGGTGCAGGGGTACAGCAGCTCATGGGTGGAATAAGGGCAGGGGTCATCAGCTCAAGGGTCATCATCGCTCACCATTGGCTGCAATCGTTCTTTCTTCAATTGGGATGTACATTGCGATAGCATCCGAACATGGGACTACAGTTATAGTACATCTTGGATCCATTGAAGTTATGAGTTCTATCTTACAAAGCCAACTAGGAATCAAGACTTGACTGGTTTAGCATTAAGCATTGATGATTTTTTGATTGAGTAGTATTTTTTTGACCTTGCTATTTTTCTTTCAATGTTATGTAGGATTTGACTTGGATTTTGAATATACGTTTTTATATAAACTATGTTGTTTTTGAGTTGTTTTTATAACTCAATTTTTACCCTTTTTCTTTAGGGATAGGACCTAGGAACCTTCTTGAATGAAGTAAACTTAGAGTCCTAGAGTTATAGATAAGTTGGGAAGCTACCCTAGAGTAGAATTGGTTTATATGGGGTTTTTCCGGGGTTATGCCTATTGATGTTAGGGCACTTTTTTTCTTCTAGTTGATTTTTATAAAACTAGGAGATGTACTATTATGTTTGGGAGATTTTAGAAGCTCAATTGAGATATGTTAACCTGGTGGTTCAAAATAACACCATAAAGGTGTGTTTGGAGAATAAATTGAAAGTTCATTCATTCCTTTGAAAGATGATAATCTTGGGGTTTTAAAATAACACCCTAAAATGTTTGGAGATAATGAAGAGTTTATTTACTCCTTTGAGGTTGTAGTTACGATATAAGTTATCGTATGGCTCCGGATAAAAAGGTGAATTATTTACAATAATGTAAACAAGTATGGTTTCAAATAAAACGAAACATACATGTATAAATGGAAATGAAATGGTTATGGTAATGATGATGGTAAATGATAATTTACTTAATCATGAATTTGGTAAATGATAATTTACTTGATTTTTGAAAATGGTAAATAAAATGGTTGGAACACACCTCTCTAAATGACATCATAAGGGATGTTCGCGCGTGAGGTGAAGCCCCCTGACTAATGAATGCAGGGTGGATATAGTCCTAGGCCATGTGAGCGTTTGTTGTTATATATATTTTCTGCGATGGGTAGGAGATTTCGGGTGTGGTCTTGACTACTCCGCAGGCACATGGCCGCTTCCCGATGTATTGCGATAAGTGCCCAGGTTGTCTTGTATAGATAGGATCTGGAAGATGATGGTCATTTAGGCGCGCGCCCAGTGGGGAAACTCGGAGGGGCGGTCTTAGAATCGTTATATGTATATAAATATAACTATTCATAATCAAGTGGGACTTGATGGATTATATTCCATAAAGAGCATACTGAAGTGCCACAAAGAGAACATATAAATGCCACAAAGTGCATTTGAAAATGATTATTTTCCTGATAAGGAAAGGATTTTTACAAAAGGTTAAATTTGGATAAAAATGCCATAAAGAGCATAAGATTTTGACTATATATATATATATATATATTTCCTATTAACGAAAGGATATATGAAATAATTGGTGCACATGATGAAGTTTTAGATTAATGTTATTCATTTTATTTTCTTGCTTAGCTTATGTCCTAAACTGTGTAGGTAGCTTCTTGTTTCTCTTTCTTCATAATTTATTATTCATAACTGTCATACTTTTTATTCATTTGGTAATCATATAGAACCGGGCCCTGACCCGTTCATATTTCTTGTTGTGCTTGCATCTTGTATCCGACCAGGTACTCCATCGCAAGGATGCCTGATTTGAATTCCGATCCCGGTGTCTTTGGCGAGCCGTGATGCTTTGCGGGTATTACGGGACATTTTGAAATAGACGCCATCATCTTTGCACTCTAGTTAAGATCGAGTCTTTTTATTCGGGCGAGAGGCCCAAGTTTTTGTAATTCATTAATGTAATGTATTATGTAATTTATTGAAGTTGTTTAATATTGTTGTATGAGACTGTGACCGACAACATATTCGGTCCCTTATTGTGCATTTGTGTGTATGTAATATAATTTCATATGGGTTTCCACTTTCTTTTTAGTTGGGTTGTTTAAATTCTTTTCTTTAACTTTAACACCAAAATTTTTGGCAACCCGTTTTTCTGTAATAAGGAGTGGTTATCCCGAATACTTCTTCTTTTGTTGTGATGCTGAGAATGATTCCATCAATGATTCCGTTATTTTGGAGTATCGGGTTGGCCTCCCCCTATTTCGGATGACGGGTTGTCACATTTATTCGTCCCATGTAACAACAGAAGGTTGGATCATGTGGATGATTATTGGAGTTTCCTTAGTTGATTCAAGAATTATGATTTTTGTTTACTTGAGAGATAATTGGAAAATTGCAGATTTTACATTTATTAATGGATAAACTAAGAGACCTAATATGTTGACTTTAATTAAGGTTAGAGATCGAATAGGACTTTAGTTAATAGTACCATTTGGGGTTACGGATTGGAACAATTAGGGGTATATGCGAGAGTGATGCGACACTATATATATATATATATATGTGTGTGTGTGTGTGTGTGTGTGTGTGTATATATATATATATACACATATATATTACGTGTAATATACATCGATTATGATGCATGTAAACATACCATCACTCGTGGGAAATCTATCGGTCAAGGTTATTTTAAAGGTTATGATTGTGTACCTCACACCTACTTGTTGACGTAGGCCACCGTGGAGGTCTTTATGTTCTATAATACATTCAAGATGGTTACCTCTTTGTGATGAGAGAATGCAAAAATACACGATCCGTTGATCGGGTTTGGGTATGAGACTTTCTGATGGTGTTACTCCATAGTGATCCCCTTATATCTATTTATTTATTTGTTTAAGTCCGTTAGGTGAGCAACTTGTACGGATTTACTGATAGAAGCACGAGATGGTCCCCATTGGTATTTTCCTTCATGTGATGTATTTTATAATTATAAGGAGATAAGTTAGTTGAATGATGAACATTTAATTAAAATAAACCCTATGTCCCGTCTATGTGGTTTATTATGAGATTATGTAAATCTTATTTCGTGGATGACATTTCAGGGGTTAGTATTTGCGTTGTATTATCATTTGTGTAGTTAGTTACATCCCTGTTGTCTTTAAGCATGATTTAATTACTAATTAATCTAGAATTAGAGACTTTTAGTAAAGTTTATGCCTTTGGTCGTGCTGGTAGTGTTTCACTTAAGTGATAGGTGAAGTGTTTATTGCATGTGAGTGTCGATCGGATGTCATGTTTATTGTAAATTAGTCGCATGATTATTACTGTTGATATTGAAAAAAAATCTTTAAACTTTAGAGGGTTGACCACAATTATATAAAACTATTTGCCAAGCATTTATAGATAGGATCTATAGGGCTGAGGAGATTCATACTTGCAGCTCCACTCTTATTTCAATTTTCTGTTTAGTTGATTCTTAGTATGGGTTGCTACTTCTTTCAGTTTCAGTTTAGTATTTTTATTCAGAGATTGTATGGACCTTGAGTCCCTATTATTTATTTCCAATCAGTTGTTTGGGTGTTGAGACCATTTGAGTCTATTATTGTCAGTTGTTGAGATATTATTTATTTTGGATTATTAATCTTTTTGGTTTACTGCGTATTTTTGATGGAATTAAGTTCACTTCAAGTTTTTTATTTATATGTTGATGTTGATGTTGATGTTGATGTTGATGTTGATAATAATATTGATTGATTAATGCACCATATCTTTGACGTATTGGGTTGGCAAAATAGTATGTGGAAAATAGAGGTTGTTACAGTTGCTACCAGAGAATCCAATGTTTTAATGCCTTAAGTTCCTTAGGATTCCTATTACGTTCTACGTTGTATACTTAAATATTTTAGATCCCTATGAGTAGGATTCATTGTATTTTTTTGTGAATAGTTAGCTAATGCAAACTTGTTTCCTTTTAGATGGAAAACACCATGAGCGATAGAGCACGAGAGGTTATAGAGAGAGATGCTGAGTAGGAGCGGCAACCACAATGACAGCCGTAGCAAGCACCACCAACAACATATGAAATAGACTTAATTATACTCTTACTCAGGAAGTCACCGCAGTGATGGACGTTATGTTACAATACTTCCAGCTGCAGTCGCAACCAGAACAGCGTGTGGTGGTACCCATTTCTCCACACACTTCGGTGTGAGAGAGAGTGCGTGAGGACTTTACTAAAGGTAACCCACCTGAGTTTGCTGGGAGTACATACATTATTTTGGCGTATCCATCGATGAAGGATATTTAGAGACACTTAGGGATGGTACAGTGCTCGAACGTTCATAAGTGTTGATACCAAATTTAGTCTGCTGACATGGCTTAGTTAAGTGGAGACACTTGTCAATCTACATGGCACTAACAAACATTTCTGAGCAATACCTTGACTTCGAGGAACTCAATTTACCCGACCAACTTTGATACTCCGAGCAGTAGATGCTCACCGAGGAACTTTACTGCACTGAGCAACTCATGGATACTGAGATACTTAGGCGATCCGAGCTGCACCTCGATCAGAGCATTTATTATCAGACAATTAAGAGGATTAAATGCGCATTAAATGATGATTATTATCATACGGATGTATACGCTGATTGAACAGCTATGTATTACCCATTTACATGCACAGCCTCATGGCTATAAATACATTGTATCATCCTCATTGTAAGGGGATCGGAATTTCCTGAGATAAATCCTACCTCGAGAATTCCCAAACAGTTAATAATAACACAAATAGTGGACGTAGGCCATTCGTTCAAGGCTGAACCACTTTAAAATATCTTGTCTTTTTTATTTTTTATCTGCGATTAAACAATTAAAGATAATCTGATTTTTTACATCAACGGATTGGCGCCGTCTGTGGGAAACAACTGTAATTTTCGTTTTTCACCAAAACTAATTCATCACCAATGGCTGACAATCCTTAATCGAGCAATCGAAATGCTGGAAACTCCCCAAATCCCTCCGCTCCTCCAAATATCCAAGATCTGGCTGGAATCATGGCCAGTTTGGCTCAAGGTCAGACAGCCATGCAAGAAACAATGCGATAACTCATGCAAACTATCCAGGGTGGAGCATCAACCTATTCAGGACAACGAAGTGTTCAAAGAAATACTCATTTACTTTCTTCACGCATTAGGCAAAGCGATTCATATCGCACTGAGAAATCTGAAGATTTTTCTTATCAACCGGGTCGAACTTCGTCAGTACGAGCCACAGATACTGAACAACACATCACTCTCTCTCCAGAAAGTACCAGTGCACTGGAAAGATTAAGTAGGGTCTCTCCTTTTGATCGATTATGCCCTAGAAAGAATAAAAGTCCTCCTAATGCTGTGTCAAGAAACTTTCGACGACCATTTGATCTAAAAGAAGGTTCTGCCCAATCACAACCAGTTGCTCGATAAGATGGATCCCAGGAAGCGACTTCAACATGATCAATTGCTCGAACCAATAGGACCGAGGAGGGAAATGATGCATGGAAAGGATCTATTCAGAGGTTGGAGGATAGACTATGGGAAATGGCTAAGGCCAAGAATCCTCTACAAAGAACTTTTGTCCAAGGAACACCTTTTGTCCAAGCAATTGTGGATTTTCCCACACCATCAAAGTTCAAAGCACCTGTTGTGACTCCTAAATATGATGGAAAAACCGACCCTGTCCTTCATATAGAGAAATACCAAGCTGCTGCCGACATCTACGGTGTGCCAGATGAGATGAGATATAGGGCATTCTCAGGAACTCTTACAGGATCTGCTCAAATATTGTACAATAATCTTCCTCGGGGTAAGATTTCAACTTTCTTTCAACTGGCCGAGCTCTTCATTGGAAACTTATGTTTTGGAGCAAAACCTATTAAACGAGTAGCACACTTGTTAAGTGTTAGACAAAAGGAACGTGAGAGCACCAGGGATTATATAACTCATTTTAATAACGAGAAACTCGAAGTCATTGATTATGAAGAAAAGACAGCGATTACCGCCTTGATGAGCGGGCTGCTGCCCAATAAGTTGTACTACACTTTGGCCAAAGATCCACCCAGAACCATGTCAGAACTGATGGCAAAAGCGGCCAAGATCATGAATGCTGAGGAGGCTATGGCTGTGAAGAAGAATATGGACGCTAAAGAAACCAAAGTGGAAGGTGATAAAGTTAATAAAAAAGAGCTTAAGAACAATGGTGGTGACAAACAATCAAAAACAAGGTCGTCATGGGAGGTATTGAAAAAATTTGATAATTACACTCCTTTGAAGATAGACATCAACCATGTTCTAGAAGAAATCAAGAACAACGAGGAATTAAACTGGCCAGAGAAAATGAAGACAGACCCTGACAGGAGGAATAAGGCAAAATATTTCGATTTTCACAAAGATTATGGCCATATGACCAAAAATTTCATAGCTCTTCAAAATGACATTGAAACACTTATTAAACGAGGAAAATTGGCAAAGTATGTTGATCATAGAAATGAAAGAAGAAACAACGACCGAACAAGAGAGAGGTCTAGATCTTCTCGTCGAGCAAAGGAAAACAAGAAAAGAGACCATGAAGTTGATTCAGAAGACGACCCCGATCTTCCCAAGAGACCAAGGCATCCAGAATGTGAGGTATTTTCAATACGCTTTGGGTCATTTGATTGTAATGTTATTACAGGTGGAGATGCAGGAGGAGGAGACCTTACTGCAGAGAGAAAAGCTTACCTCTGTGAGGCTCAAGCTTGCTCATACATTGAACGAATAAATCTAGCTGAGGAGGATCACCCGAGGAAGGTCAACAAAGAAAAACTGGTCATCGGTTTCTCAAAGAATGACCTCGCAGGTGTGTTGTATCCTCATGATGACCTATTGGTGATCAAAATGAGAATGAAGGAAGTGATGATCTCGAGAGTACTAGTTGATAATGGTAGCTCGAATGATATTTTTTTCTACTCGTGCTTCTACATCTTAAATCTAAAGTTATCTCAGTTGGAGCCTTATCATAGGCCCCTCCTCGGTTTTGCTGGCAAGAAAGTTTTTCCACTTGGGACGATCAAGTTGGATATGTTCATTGGTACATGGCCTGCTTGTCGAACAGAAAGAGTACGCTTCTTCGTGATGGATAAGAATTTTCAATCAGCCTACAATATCATCATGGGAAGGATAGGATTGAAGAAGTTCGAAGCGATACCATCTACGGTACATCAATGCCTAAAATTTCCAACCAATTTTGGAGTAAGAGTTGTGAAGGGTGATCAAAAAATAGCTCGGGAATGCTACTATTCATCTATCGAGCAAGAGGAATTAGAGGAATCTAGGAAAAAGACTACTACCTATTAGGTGGATGAGCGTGCAAAAATTGAAACATTGGATCCTAGAGACGAGTCACAACTCGTGAAAGGTCAGGTGGTGGAAGCTACTAAAAACATCATTCTGGACGACGAACACCCTGAACAAACAACTCAGATAGGTTCGTCATTAGATGCCTCACTAAAATAGGAATTGATAGTTTTCTTAAAAATCAGGAATTGGAGTCATGAGGATATGCCCGGAATATACCCAAATTTCTTATGTCACGAGCTCAATGTGAATAAGGAGATCAAGCCAGTGAAGCAAAGAAGAAGAGTGTTCAGCCCCGAGAAGAACCAAGCTATACAGGAGGAGGTCAAGAAGCTCCAGAAAGCTTGCTTTATTGAAGATGTTAAATATCTAGACTGGTTAGCAAATGTAGTGATGGTGAAAAAGAAAAACAACAAATGGAGGATGTGTGTAGACTTCACCGACCTCAACAAGGCATGTCCAAAGGATCATTTTCCCTTGCCCCGAATTGATCAATTAGTGGATTCTACCTTGGGACACGAGCTGTTGAGCTGCATGGATGCTCATTCTGGTTACAACCAGATTAAAATGAAACCTGAAGACAGGGAGAGTACTTCTTTCATTACCCCTAGGGAAACTTATTGTTATAATGTTATGCCTTTTGGTTTGAAAAATGCAGGTGCAACATATCAGTGACTGATGAACAAGGTGTTTGCAGAGCAAATCAGTTGTAATATGGAAGTTTATGTTGATGATATGCTGACAAAGAGAAAGAGAACTGCTGACCATCTAGCTGACTTTGGCCAGACCTTTGATCAATTAGATAAATATCAAATGAAGTTGAACCCGACTAAGTGCATATTTGGAGTATGAGAAGGCAAGTTTCTCTGGTATATTGTCAATCAACGAGGCATTAAATCAAACCCCTAAAAGATCAAATCTCTATTGGGGCTACGATCCCCAACGATGAAGAAAGAAGTGCAAAGTCTTACAGGGCGAGTAGCAGCACTTAACAGATTTGTATCGCGAGTAACTGATAGATGCCTACCATTCTTTAAAATGCTCCGAAAGACTTTTGAATGGAATGAAGAATGCGAGAAATCTTTTCAAAAATTAAAGAAATATTTGGGAGCACCTCCACTGTTGTCCAGGCCGGTGATGGGAGAAAGGTTGTACTTATATCTCGCAGTTTCGGAAAATGCAATTAGCTCGGCATTAATAAGAGTAGAGGATGGAGTACAAAAACCAATTTACACTAGTAAGGCCTTCCGAGGAGCAGAGATCAGATATCCAAAACTGGAAAAGTTGGCACTGGCGCTGATCAAAGCGAGTAGAAGAATGAAGCCATACTTTTAGGCTCATACCATAGTCGTATATACCGATATGCCGTTAGGGCAAGCTCTTCATCAATCAGAAAAATCAGGGAGATTGATGTATTGGGCAATAGAAATCGGTGAATATGATATAATTTTAAGCCTAGATCGTCACTAAAAGGGCAAGCAGTAGCAGATTATATAGCAGAGTTCACTTATCCTGATACCCCCGAGGAGCAAAAGATGAACACCGACTAACCTATGGATGTTATAAGATCATCAAATTTAAACCCCGATCAACTTAAGTTGGTCAGAGAGCAAGAGGAGAAGGTCGACGAGCATCGAGGTGAGGTAGAAATGGAGATAAAGGAGCAACAAATATTCCATCGAGGAACTTTGTCCAATAAAAAGTTTGAGGACGAAATACCTGTATGGAACCTATATGTGGATGGCTCATCATGAACCTCAGGTAGTGGACCTGGGATTGTATTGAAAAGTTCAGAAGAGGTCGATATAGAATATGCTCTGCACTTTCAATTTCAAGCTTCTAATAATGAGGCCGAATATGAAGCGATGATTGTAGGTCTTAGTTTATCAAAAACCATGAAGGCAGAGCAGGTAATCGTATGTAGTGACTCACAGTTGATTGTAAACCAAATGCTTGGTGTATATACAGCAAAAGAAGAGTTGATGATTAAGTACTATGCAAAGGCAATAGAATTGGTATCGGAATTTATTACTATTCAACTGGTCAGAATACTAAGAATGAAGAATGCAAGAGCAGATGCTTTATCTCGATTAGCATCAGCTACTCGTACACGAAGAACAATCCAAATTGAAATTCTAGCTGGTCGGAGCATAGGTGAAGATCTGACGATGAATTTTATTACCCTTGATTTAGGGCCATCTTGGATGGATCCCATCAGGGCATATATTGAGGAGGGAGAATTACCGATTGAAAAACTCACATCAAAGAAATTAAAGTTTAAAGCTGCTCGTTATGTACTGACTAATAGTATTCTATACAGACGAGGAATTATAGCAGGTTTGCAAAGATGTGTGCATCCCTCTGAGGTGAAAGACTTGATTAAAGAGATCCATGAAGGGTCCTGTGGAGCCCATGTAGCAGGTCAGACGCTTTTGCAAAGAGTGATGATGCAAGAATACTACTGGCCAGTGATGAGGGTTGATTGTATAGCCTATGTCAAGAAATGTGACAAGTGTCAATGGTTCTCCACTATCCGAAGAACTACCCAAGCATTGTTGACACCCATTACTTCCCATTAGCCATTTTCCATGTGGGGAATTGACTTGGTTGGGCCACTTCCAACGACCAGAGGAAGATTTAAATATCTCGTCGTCGCAGTGGATTACTTTACTAAATGGGTTGAAGCCGAGCCTTTTGTCGACATGACTTACAAAAAGGTGTACCAATTTATTTGGAAAAATATCATTTGTAGACATGGTCTTCCACATGCATTCATTACCGACCATGGAACACAATTTGACAATGAGGAGTTCGCTGCCTATTATCATCAGTCAAATATCTTGACAATCCACTCGGCACCAGGCCATCCCCAAAGCAATGGACAAACTGAAGTGACAAACAGAACGCTACTAAATGGCTTGAAGAAAATACTGAATGACGCGAAAGAAAACTGGATCAACGATCTACATTCAGTACTGTGGGCTTATCGTACTACTCCCCAAGCAGTAACTGGAGAATCTCCATATATGCTGGCATTTGTAAGTGAAGCTGTTATACCTGCCGAGTTGGGTCTCCCAACACACAGAGTACTGAATTTCAATTCCCCTGTCAGCGATTTAATGAGAAGGTAAGATTTGAACATGCTCGAGGAAGTTAGAGAAGATGCAACCATCAGGAATGCTGCTTACCAGCAACGAACAACTTTGTTCTACAACAAGAGAGTGAAGAAGTGCGACCTGAAAGAAGGAGACTATGTGCTAAAGAAAGTGACTCAAAAGCACAACAAACTGGAAGTGAACTGGCATGGACCATACCGAATTACAAAAGTTGTTCGACCAGGAACCTACAGAATAGAAACTTTAGAACGGGAGGAGTTTAAGAATGCATGGAATGCAGAGCACCTGCACAAATATTATCAGTAATGTAAACTCTCATGTAATGAAGTTTCATCAGTATGAATAAAATGTGAATATTCTACCCAATTCTCTCCTTTTGTTGAATTTTTTTGCGGAATACTAGTGCTACACACTACTCAGCAAAGTCCACCAACTCCGGTTGGTCGGGAATAAAAATATTTCCCAGAAATACCAACTCCGGTTGGTTGGGAAGAAAATCCACCAACTCCGTTTGGTCGGGAATAAAAATATTTCCCAGAAATACCAACTCTGGTTGGTTGGGAAGAAAATCCACCAACTCCGGTTGGTTGGGAATAAAAATATTTCGCAGAAATACCAACTCCTGTTGGTTGGGTAGAAAATCCACCAACTCAGGTTGGTCGGGAGTAAAAATATTTCCCAGAAATACCAACTCCGATTGGTTGGGAAGAAAATCCACCAACTCAGGTTGGTCGGGAATAAAAATATTTCCCAAAAATACCAACTCCGGTTGGTTGGGAAGAAAATTCACAACCTCCGGTTGGTCCGGAATAAAAAATATTTCCCAAAAATACCAACTCTGGTTGGTTGGGAAGAAAATCCACCAACTCAGGTTGGTCGGGAATAAAAATATTTCCCAAAAATACCAACTCCGGTTGGTTGGGAAGAAAATTCACCAACTCCGGTTGGTCCGGAATAAAAAATATTTCCCAAAAATACCAACTCTAGTTGGTTGGGAAGAAAATCCACCAACTCCGGTTGGTCGGGAATAAAAAATATTTCCCAGAAATATCGACTCCGGTTGGTTGGGAAGAAGATTCACCCACTATAGTTGGTCGGGAATAAAAAAAATTTACCAATTAAGGTTGGTCGAGAATTAAAAACCCCAACTCTCTTTGGTCAGAAATAGTTGGTTAAACGAATAATGGATTAGAATTAAATAGTGATCAAGCAAAATTTTAATACTTGAAACATTTCACCAAGTTGGTCGAGAAACAAAATATCATCAACTCCGGTTGGTCGACAAATGATTATTAAGATTGATAGTACAAGTATAGCACCTACCCTGCAGTGGCAGTACTTCTATAATCGCATTCAAGCCATGCATGCCGTGGCCTATATCTCATCTGAGGCGCGGCCAGATCTCCTGTAGGGTGCGGCCTCTCCATAAGAAGCCGCGGCACCCCAATGACCTCAGCTCAGGTTCCGCAGAACCCCTCCAGCAGCGCAACGCTACTGCTCTGGGCGCACACCTTCAACCACATCTACTGCAGACTTGGTGTACGCCATGTGCTCAGGGCACGTGATTCAACACACAGACCTCCTATAAATAAGGGTCCACACCTCGAGATAGGGAGATTCTTGGGATCGGTTCCAGACAGACCCGAGGTGCTACAACACAGATTCTCTCTACACCACCCCAACATAAGCTTTTGGAGGCCCAGAATCTACATCATAGCCACCTCGCGAGCTCACCGAAATACCTAATATTATCATGTACTCTCCTTCATTCTCATACTTTTAAGCCTCTATAGGCACGATTGTATTGTGCCAATCAACACACACATAATGATAAGGGAGCAACACA
Source organism: Sambucus nigra (assembly GCA_949130495.1). NCBI lineage: Eukaryota > Viridiplantae > Streptophyta > Magnoliopsida > Dipsacales > Adoxaceae > Sambucus > Sambucus nigra. The sequence continues at coordinate 408,717,500 of OX422207.1, forward strand.
GTGGATGTAGGCCCATTTTAGGGGCTGAACCACTCTATATCTTGTCTGCTCTCTGTTTGCTTGCTTTATCTATTTATTCTACACTTCATACTTGATTTGTTGGCACGAGATCGACCTGTGTACGATTTCTCGTATCATCAATTTGGCGCCGTCTGTGGGAAATCGAGACATTTCAATCTTGTTTCTCTGCACATATGAGTTCTTCAAACACCTTATTCGATCTTGGGGGGTCCTTTGGATCATCTCCTCATGGGTCGGTTACTGGTTATTGGACTCCACATCATATTGACACCCATAGGTGGGTATTTCTTAGATCCAGATGTACTCCATCTTATGGATTTAGACCCATCTTGCATACCCCTGTGATATCATTCTATCTAGCTAGTATCGAAAGGCATGATGGGCTTTTGCCTCAAAAGATGAATGATTAGGGGGGGATTGTATCTACTCCTTTGCTGTTATTGACCTATGATCTAGGGTTATCATTGAAACTGCGCCTTGTGTGCACCGAGAGGTTATTTACTCATGAACAAACCCTAGTAGGTGTGCTCCCCATAAGTTTTGGGAGAGAAACTCAGATCCCGAGCTTCAGGTTTGGGATTACTCCTTGCTGCCTAGGAGGGGATACGGCCAGACAGTAAATATGTCTTAGGGTCGTGGCCTCCACTAGGGTAGTTACAAAATCTTCAAACGTTGAGGAGCGTAATCAGTCGGGCTCTAGCTCTACCATGGTGTATCATACGGGGCCGCGGCAGTGAATCTTGCTACGCGCCTTATGGCCGCGGCCTCGGTGCCACGTAGCAGTGGCTGCGGCCTCCATTTCCTACTTGGTTCAGTATCTCTGAGATTGCTCACTTCTGTTAGTTTGTTCTCAGATTATATATATACATTGTAAAGACTAACAAAAGCAGAGATGGAGGGAGAATCCAGTCGGAGTGCAGAATTCAAGGATGAGATTATGCAACTATACAATCACCTTAATCACCTCTATAACAGCCACGCCTCGCTTCAGACCCAGGTCAATTTTCTCACTCAGAAGGTGCTAATGCTGGAGGTCGCGGCATCTAAAAACATAGGCACGGAAGTTGAGGGAATAGCAAAGCCAGCCATGCCTGCCGTGGTAGTAAATGAAGCCACGGAATCAACCATTAGAGGTAAAAAAAAGGCAGAAAAAGTTGGGTGCCTATACTCAGTTGAGCCTCCCAATTGAAGAGATCTTGGAAGTCATCAAAGGGGACAAGATTTTGAGGTGGCCAGAAAAATTGAGAGCTCCACCCCACAAGAGGAACAAAGCTACCTGGTGCAGATTCCATCAGGACCATGGCCACGACACAGAGCAATGCTATGCTCTGAAGGATGAAATGGAAAGGCTAATCGGGCAAGGGATGCTGCAGCGATTCCTGAAGAATGCATAAGGGATTCCGACAGACCCAGCCGAGGCTGCCTACCGCATCTCATCCTTAGTTTTTCTAATTTCAACTATTTCTGTTTATGTTTTATGAAGCTCACTGTAGCCTTAAATACTCAAGACTTTATGTTTTGTTAACAAAGTCATTGGCAGCATACATATATAAGTATATGAACTAGCAAGTTTAGCTATATCTGAAATTTCTCTTGGTTTCATAACCTGCTACCTCACAAAAAGACTTGTTGTCTCAATCATATTTCAGAGGAAATATAACAAAATTATCTCGAAGGATTATTCTACTTCAGGATGCGCTCATGGATGGGATACGACCTTCGTTAGCTCTAAAGTTTCCCTCGCAATGTGAAACTACATCTTATCATATGATGACCATATTCGCGGAGGCATCTGAGGATTCAAGGAGCTTTTATCAACCACCAGGGCCTAAAACGCCAATTCTCTGCTCTCGAAGTGCGACATCATCCATGGGGGCTTATAACGCCCATTCTTAGCTTTTGGGACTCGTCATTGAGCCAGGAGGCTTACAATATCTAGCCAGGGATGGCTTTATATATATTATTAGCTGTGGGTGGCTTAATAACATAACCCAGCCTGGAGAGGCTTGATAGTATCTCGAATATTAGTCGTGGGTGGCTTAATAACATAACCCAGCCTGGAGAGGCTTGATAGTATCTCGCATATTAGCTGTGGGTGGCTTAATAACATAACCCAGTCTGGAGAGGCTTGATAGCATCTCGCATATTAGCTGTGGGTGGCTTAATAACATAACCCAGCCTGGAGAGGCTTGATAGCATCTCGCATATTAGCTGTGGGTGGCTTAATAACATAACCCAGCCTGGAGAGGCTTGATAGTATCTCGCATATTAGCTGTGGGTGGCTTAATAATGTAACCCAGCCTGGGGAGGCTTCATAGTGTCCCAAGATCGACTAAAGGAAAGCCATGAAAGACAATCGAATCGGCTGTTGGAGGCTCTGTCATCATGATCATGAGGCATGTCAAACCTACAGAAGGGTGGCTTTGATTTCCCAGGGGCAAGGTTCTGCAGCCCCATTATCTTGTCAGCAGTCAAATAGATGTTGCGGCATCCTCATCCACCACTACCCTAGTGCTGGATGGCAACCTGCCATAGCTAAATGGAAAAAGCGACTGAGTCGCTGAGGTGGGCTTGGATTCAGAGTAGTTGCCCTCGTTCAAATCACCGCGGCTTCTACAGAAAATTGAAGAAATCAAGCTGCGGCCCCAAAACCAAACTTCATTGGCACCGCGGCCTGGGGATCACAGCCCTATGGTGGTGCTAAGGTAAAGCAAAAAAAGGGCCAAGGTGACAAGGGCACCGCGGGTGATTAACAAGAGCAAGATTGCATCGAATTATGCTATGCTGCCGCGGACTTAGTTACAAGTACTACAAGTTCATTCAATACAGAAAGCAAGTTACAAATATGAGGCAGTAACATGCAACCATTCATTATAGCGGGCAGTGCAAAACACGCAATGCAGAAAAGAAAGGAATATTAAGCAGTGATAAAAATATGGCCGCAGCCTTTGTATTAATAGACTTGGATTACAGAAATGAGGGCCGCAGCCACAACAAAGTTAGATTATAAAGATGCAACAGAAATTAAAAATCTAAGAGGCTGCATCATCATCATCATCAGCCTCATCACCGCCCGCGGCATTCTCTGTCTCCCCGTCCTCAGCCGCTGCCTCTGCCTCTGCTTGGGCTATCAGCCTTGCTCTCTCTTCAGCCGCGGCCCTCAGCTCAGCAATACACTCCTGATGTTCTGCATCACTTGATTTCCAAGCGAGGACCGTCTCCTTGGCATCAGGGAAATTCTTAATGATTCTCTGCCGCAACTCCTGGTAGCCGCGGAGGTATGCCCTGTTATTGGTAAGGAAGAAATCCTTGGAGCCTTTGAAGGACTCCACGGCATGATCTATGGCTAGCTGGAGGGCGTCACCATGATCAACTTCCATCTTTTGTATGGCCGTGGCATGGGCTTCGTCCTTCTGAGAAGACTTGGCTTCAAGCTCTTGGTATTTTTGCTGGAGGAGGGCAAGCTTGGAACTTGCAATCTCTGCAACACAGGCGGCTTTGGCTGTTTGGGCCTGTGATGATTTTAGAGATTTTGCGGCCTGATTGAAATTCTCCTCCGCTTCCTCTCTGGCCTTGTTGGCCTTCTCCAAGTCCATATTGGCTGCCTGGAGGGCCACGGCAGAGGACGCTTTCCCGACCTCAAAAGAAGAGGTCCGTGCAGACTACAGGTTCGCGCATGAGCACTCTTCTCGGCCTCTTTTAGCCTGTACAAAGCCTTGTACTTCCTTTTCTGGACCACAATCACATCTGCGGCCTGTATATGAAATAAAAGACATTAGCAAAAGTACAGAAAAATATGAGATACAAAGCTTAAATGACTAGTATGTACCCTGAGAAGGCTGTGGAGGCCACAGTCCTCCAGATCTTCGTGATCCTCCCCAACTAGTCTGTCGAGGTCCGCGGCATCCAAGACTCGCTTCATTCTCCGTGCAGCCTTTGCAGTAGTGTCCCAGGAGGAATTTAGGTCAGGCTGCCTTAATTGAGGCCTTTGCCTACCGTCTGGCCCGGACTCTCCGCGGAATTGGGGAGGGGGAAAATTTTCATTAACGGCCACTACATTTGGTGGAGGAGGAGAGGACGGTTGGAGGGGGATTTCCGCTGACATCAGTCCGACCGCGGCCAAATTTTCCCATATGTCGTCATCAAAATGTTCATGATGCACAAGGGTTTCAACGTCAACCACCTGATCCGTGGCAGGATCAGTGGTCTTATCTCCAGCGGGGGCCACGACAGGTACCTTGGCTCTGGACCGCTTCCTTTTTCTGCTTCGCGCGGTGTTATTCAGGACGACCGTGTCCTCATCCATCTCTGCCAGCTGCGCAGCCAGCAGCTCCCTATCAACCTCTTCACCTGAAAAAGAATAGCATGAGTTCAACAAGTTCCAAGAGAATAAAATGACCGTGGAATGAAAATAATGGCACAATTAATTACCTTCTACGCCCATCTGTTGAGGAATTGATTTGTTTGGGAAGAATCCCGCCTCAAATACAGTTGCCGACGTTACAAGTATGCTGAACTTCTTATGCTCAGCAGGAACTTCCGCGGCCTCAGCAACTCTTTTTTCCTGCCGCGGGTTCAAGTGCAGATTGTCAAGGGCTGTAGAAAGAAAATACAATTCAAGTTTGTAGAAGTCAAGTGAAATTAAAGGACGCGGCTATAATCTTGTACCTAGTTTTAAGGGTGAACCCCACTGCCGCGGCATTTTATATGATCTCTCTCTTTCATTCTCCTCGGGGTGCATCTCCCAACCTTCACCGGAGATATAAAAATATTTTCCCTTCCAGTTTTCCACACTGGTAGGTCTCCCAGTGTAGAGGGTCTCATCCCTGCCGCGGCTAGAAAAATAGTAGTAGCCCGCGAACTTTACTGAGTTTTACTTTGGGCGGTAGAAGTGAAAGAACTCCACGGGAGTAATGTCCTTTTTGAACAACTTCTCCCAAAGGACAACTGCAGCTAGAACAGTTCTCCAACCGTTGGAGTTTAACTGAGCTGGAGCCAGTTTCATTGTATGGAAAATGCGACGGATGGGAACAGGAACAGGCAGCCGCAGCCCATAGATGAATGCGTGCAAAGGGAAGAAAATCCCATCGTCAGACAGAACCGTGCACGGTCTTTGGTTCGCGGCATGGGCTGAGCACGTCAAGTTTTCTGGAAACTTGAAAGCCTCAGCAACCTGCTCAACCCAATCTCGGGTCATCGAGCCACGGATGTCAAGCGCAACCAATGGTTTTGCAGCCCTCCCTGATGTACCTCCATGCTTATTTCTAGCAGCCGCGGCAATATCTCCTTCTCCCATGGGATGGGTACTTGAGTTGGCTTCCTCTTCCATCAGCTGAGATTGGGAATCCTTACCAGATGCAGAGTCCACGGAGGTTGAGTCAATTATCACGCAGTTTGGGCAATCTTTCCGTTTGCAGGGCCTAACTGATCTCAGAGGGGGCATGGAAGTAAGCTCTGGGGGAGAGGTCCCAAAATGCTTTGCCCAAAAGCCTCTCAGGAACTCGTCTGGGTTAAAGCTCATATGGCTGCAGCAGTACGTGAAAAGCAGAGTTCGCAGTTAGGCGCCGCAGCCAGTATGACTTGTAAGACTTCAAGAAGCCGCAGAAGGTTATTTTTAAGTCTTACAAGCTGGAACTACGTCCCTAATACGGTTATTAATGGGAGAACTCTATTGCTTATGGGACCAAACGGTCCCAACTGGCCACGGCCACATCCATATTTATGGAACATGTGCTACCACAAAAATAAGACAGAATTGCTTTAAGGCATTCCCGACCACGGCCATTCCTAATTCTTCAGACAACTCGATATGCTCTAGTAGCAACAACAGTTATTTTACATGGATGTCTTAGGATCATGAAAGTTTTAAGGCTCATGAAAGTTTTAATGCAGTTCCGAGATGACCAGGGGGGATTAAGTTGATTTGTTGCCGCGGCCTCTATCCTAAACAGTTGATTAACCAATTTTTAACTATTCTAAGATCAAATTCACAGAATGTGGAGGGTTCGGCTATGAACATCAAGAACAGTGATGTGTATTTCATATGCAGCATATGTGATAAAAAGCAAAACGAACAAGTAAAAGCCTAGATTTCTAGCAAATGAATCAGGAAAGGCGTAAAAGCGGAAGAAAATTGTAAATAGTGGTTGAAAAATCACCTGGGAATGAAAAGGATCGATAAGATCAGCTACAAACCACCTTGAACTGCCACACACTGCCTCGGAGGGTCGCCGAAATATGCAGGAAGAAATGTGCAGAGTTTCGCTCTCGATTTTCTATCAAAAGATTTGGAAACGTAATGAACTCCACGGCCAGAAACAATTTATATAAGGGAGCGCGGAAGATGAATCGTCCCTTTGGACGCACAGCGGCACTTAGGCTACTTATCCGCAGTCCCAATATGTCTCCCTTGACACTACGGCTTGGGGGCTTATTGATAGTATAAGCATAGCACCCTGCCGTGGCAGTACTTCTATAATCGCATTCAAGCCATACATGCCGTGGCTTGTATCTCATATGAGGCGCGGCCAGAACTCCTGTAGAGTTCAGCCTCTCCATAAGAAGCCGCGGCACCCCAATGACCTCAGCTCAGGTTCCGCGGAGCCCCTCCAGCAGCGCAGCGCTGCTGCTCTGGGCGCACACCCTCAACCACATCTACTGCAGACTTGGTGTATGCCACGTGCTCAGGGCACGTGATTCAACACACAGACGTCCTATAAATAGGGGTCCACACCTCGAGATAGGGGGATTCTTGGGATCGGTTCCAGACAGACCCGAGGTGCTACAACACAGATTCTCTCTACACCACCCCAACATAAGCTTTTGGAGGCCCAGAATCTACATCATAGCCACCTCGCGAGCTCACCGGAATACCTAATATTATCATGTACTCTCCTTCATTCTCATACTTGTAAGCCTCTATAGGCATGATTGTATTGTGCGAATCAACACACACATAATGAGAAGGGAGCAACACAGTGGATGTAGGCCCATTTTAGGGGCTGAACCACTCTATATCTTGTCTGCTCTCTGTTTGCTTTCTTTATCTATTTATTCTACACTTCATACTTGATTTGTTGGCACGAGATCTACCTGTGTACGATTTCTCGTATCATCAAAGATAGTCAATAATAAGTTTCACCAACTTTAGTCGGTCGGCAAATAACACAGTGTTGTTATCTTTTTAACACATATACATGCACATTCATTAGTAAATAAGTAGAGTGTTTTACAAAATACCTACAAGACAATGGCAATCAAGATTGCAAAGAAAAATAGAAGCTTTTCATTAAATCCAAAACAAAATACATTGAGAATGAAATACATATTAATTATTACATCAAGATTCCTACTCTATTGGTTTCTTCCCCTCCGCTTTTGAAATAGGTTCCTCGCCAGCAGGAGGGTCGTCTAAGGCATAGTGGGAATTTATGAAATTAAGGTCTTTGAGCATCCTGATGTTCATCACAGATGGCCGATCGAGTAGGTGCTCTGGGCGAGATATCTTAAAGTTGGAGTGAAGACTGTAGTCGCCGAGATACTTTGAAATTAGGCATTGTGGAATGGCCCGAGTAGGAATCCATCTCATATCAAGCTTGAAAGGAGGCACTGGTAGGTCGAGAAACCTAGGATTGTGGTAATCCCACAAGTAATGACCTTGTTCCAACTTCAACACGCCCAAATAATTTAGCCATCCTTGCTTGTAACCCACATTATTTGCATTTTGAATCTGACCATCTAGATGGTAGAGGGCTTCATTATAACCAGCCATCCAAAACTCCTTGGGCTGCTTGTGGAATTTATAGGTTAGCCTCTCCAATTGCTCGAGGAGGTTCTTCGCTAAAAGTTCTTTAATCTCCAAAGCAGACTTTTGAGCAGAGAGCTGCTCGTCCAGATTCATGATTTTCTTAGACATCTCAGCCAATGACTGGTTCTTTGCCATCAATTGGAAGGCTTGGTTCTCCAGAGCCAATTGAGTTCTTTGTTCCTCAATATTAATCTGAGCAGCTCTTGATCATCCCCGAGAAGCTCTTGCTCATACCCGAGCAGCGGTAGAAGGCCCAATCCTTTTCAAGGTTTCTAATTCGTCTCTCAGATTGGAATTTTTGACCTCCAAGAAAGAGAATCCCTTATCGTTCACAGGGACCAAAGCGTTTGAGGTAGATGCTGCAGACCTCAGCTGGGATACCTCTCCTCGCAAGTTATTATTTTCCTGCTCCAACAACTTGGCTATCTGTCTGTGCTCTTCGACCTCGATTTTTAAAGTTCTCTCCCTCACATCATAAGCGGCAAACAACTTATCATATCCCTTATCAGCATTCAGTTGCTGATACTTCTTCTCATATCCTTGGTGCAAGAGGGCTGTAGATTCCTTATATTGTTGTTGAAGCTCCTCGATAGTGCCCTGGAGGCCTTCAATCATCTCATAATATGCTACATTATTAGCCACTGCCCGATCGAGAAGACACTTTAAGTACTGGTAGGCTTCGATTGCTTGCTCTGAAGCATTTGGACCGAGGATATCAACAATATGAGCATCAGTCATATCTGTATGACCAGCTTTGAAGTACTCATTGCATTGTCTCAACAATTTTATATCATGAGTAGATAACAATTCCATCCTGGCCATAAACTAGTAAAAAGAAGAGATATCAAGAATCAATAAGGAGCAAGAGGAAGAGAATCAATAGTATAAATAGTTGAAAATTCAAATTTTATTACATCGTAAAAGAGAAGTACATAGTTCAGAGATACAATTGGCAAAAATAAATAGAGAGAAAAATTCGAACAACTCTACACCTTCTCCATATCTCCTAAAACTTTCTCGGGAGGCTGGGACGAGGAGGTAGGTTGCTCGAATGGCACCGATGGTTGTTCGATGGGTGCTGGGAGCTGCTCGATTGAAATAATGGATGGTTGAAGTTGCTCGCAGGAGGACTGGACAACTGGGGGATGAGAAATTTGATCTCCCATCACCATGGAGGATTCCTCAGAGGCAGCTTCATCCTCTTCTTCTTCAGGAGTTGGAGGGGGCGAGGGACATGTCGCTGAAACAGCTCAGAATTTTCATCAATATTCATCTCTTTCAGAGCAGCGACCCATCCATCCCTAAAGTACTTAAGGCTACCATATTCCACTTGTGACATCTGGCAGCCAGACCCTTAATCGATCCTTTACCCCCGCCAGGGCTGAAGGACTTCTTAATAGACATTTTCCTTTTCACTTTCTCTGAGGACATCTTCTCAATCATGAGTTCCTTAGAAACTTTCAATTTCTTTTCGGTCTCGTCCCTCTGGCGATCCACCTCATGAAGTTTGCCCAACTCTTACTTAGCAGACTTGAGCCTACCTTCAAGCTCCCCAACATTTTGGAGCTTCCCTTCGAGCTCTTTATTTTTACTTTCCAAGTCTTTTATTTTCTTCTCCAATCCCTTGGAGACCTCAACAACCTGATCCCTCTCTTGCTCGGTGGAATTAAGCTTCTTCTCCTAAGAAGCTTTATCATCAACATACTTCTGACGAGAATCCTTTAGAGACTGCGTCAGACCCACCAAAGCTTCCTTCACACCTAACGAGGACTTTGAAGCTTTAATAGCTTCATCCTTCTTCAAAATTGTATTGAAACAGGTTACCAACTGGGAAAAGAAAATAATAGAAAGTCAGTGCAAACATATAATAGTGGAAAAATGAAAGTTTAGGACAATAATACTTACATAAGCAATATGACGAGCAGCCAATGTGGTAACCATATCCCGAGAAAGATTTTCTTCCATATCTTGGATCTCGGGGATGATCCAAGATTTCACCGAGCTCATGACAGATCTCGGAGCAATGAAAGTGGGAACACAACTTCCAGTAGTTGGAGGCTGAGAGATGGATTCATCCATATTGACCGAGGAGCTCTTCTTCAGCCTCCTCGGAGGAGCATCAACGGTCTCGACCAAGGATGTAGTCTTAGTCGGGGATATGACAATAACCTCTCTTAGAGCAGCGACCTTGCTCGGAGCTACTAGGGGATTCTCGGCAACCTTCACAGTAGTAGTCGGAGGAGGTGCATCGATTTTTCTTGTCCCTTCTTCTGGGACATCATATTTGCTTTTCTTTGCCTCTCCAGTAATAGAGGCCGATTTCTCGAAAAGGGCAGGAGCTCTTCTTCTCTTCATTCTTTCACTCAGAGGAATATGTGACTCAGGTGAAGAACTTGTAGAAGTTGGTACTAGTTCTACGTCACTTATCACCGGACGAGCAGTAAAAGACGAGGTGTAACTCTTATACTGAAGCAAATATGAAGCTGATCTGATATGCTCGTCAATAACAGTCTGATGTAAACCCCAGATAAGTTTTAGATGTTTTAAATTAACTTCTGTCTCTTTTGGCGACCTTCTTCTGCTGTCAGCTGGAGATAAATGAAAATTAAAATATCAGTGACACATTTTATCAAACACAAAGAGAGCATAATTTCAAAAATTAGGTAAAGTAAAAACAACCTATCCCATTGCCATAGGGAGGGCATCTGGGACCCTGATACACATCATTTCTAGTTAGTGGAGCATGTTGCCAATTTTTCATAACAATACCATGCTCGAAATAATCCCTATTGGCATCTGGGAGATTGACCACTAAAGCTCTATTTAAAAACCTAGTTTTCAAGTAAAAAGTACTGTCGCTGACAACCCATCTATAGCAAAACATAATTTCTGGAATTCCTATATGAGTTCCATGAATCTGATTTAATCTATGAACTCCATTAACTATTCTCCATGTATTGGGGGCTATTTTTGCAGGAACCACGTCAAAATATTGACAGAATTCCCGACACAAAGGGTTTGGGGGAAAAGAAAAGCCACATTCAACCACAAAGAGACTGGGGAACTAATGTCCCTCAGCCAAACGGAAATAATCTGAAGGTTCAGAATGTTCCTCCAGAACAACCCATGAAGGAATAGAGAAATCAGAACGAAACATATCAAGTGACTCAATAAGGTAAACAATGATGAATAAAAGAATTAAAAGAGAAGGAAGAAGATCTTACAGGAAAAGGATGGATCTGTTGACAACGAACGATAAAAGGGATGAACGCACAAGAGAGAGAGAAAATGGAAAACTCAAATATACACATTTGAAAAAGTAAAAGACGATATGATTTTCTGCAACGCTTAAATACCTTACATTGGGGAAAGGTAAAAATAATGATTATAAAGGGAGACGTTTACGCTACCGCCGACTAAAAGGACAAAAAAGGCGCGGAGATCGAAGCAGTTAGAAAAATTTGAAAAGTCTGATTCTATGAATTCAAAAAGAAAAATAAATGCAAAGAAAATGCTCTTAAAATTCAGGATGACATTTTAATCCTCCATATTTCGAGAAGAATGTTCCACACTCCTCAGTCTCGAACTGTGAAACATTGGGGGATTCTGTTGATACCAAATTTAGTCTGCTGACATGGCTCAGTTAAGTGGAGACACGTGTCAATCTACACGGCACTAACAAACATTTCTGAACAATACCTTGACTTCGAGGAACTCAATTTCCTCGACCAAAGTTGATACTCCGAGTAGTAGATGCTCACCGAGGAACTTTATTGCACCGAGCAACTCATGAATATCGAGATACTTAAGCGGTCCGAGCAGCTTAGGTGGTCCGAGCTGCACCTCGATCAGAGCATTTATTATCAGACAATTAAGAGGATTAAATTCGTATTAAATGCTGATTATCATCATACGGATGTATACTCTGATTGAACAGCTATGTATTACCCATTCACAAGCACAACATCATGGCTATAAATGCATTGTATCATCCTCATTGCAAGGGGACCGGAATTTCTTGAGATAAATCCTACCTCGAGAATTCCCAAATAGTTAATAATAACACAAACAGTGGACGTAGGCCATTCGTTCAAGATTGAACCACTTTAAAATATCTTGTCTTATTCATTTTTTATCTGTGATTAAACAATTAGAGATAATCTAATTTTTTAAATCAACAATAAGCATATATTAGCCAACTTCATATTGGTTGAAGAATCTTTACAATGGCATAATTTAGCCACCGTGTGAAAATGTAATTTTTGTATTAATATTAGTTGGATAGATTCATGTGATAAAATGTTTTAAGCCATTGAGTTTTCCAAGTAATATGGACTTGATTTCTTATGAGTGAGACACGGTCGTTTGTCTTATATTAGACTTAAATGAACCTTTAATGACTGGAAGACCTTTTCTTTTATATATAAACCTCAGATTTATTAATGAAGGTACAATAGCCCCACCAAGGTGGCTTATACAAGCTAGAGGAAAGATAAGAAAAAACATATAGGAAAAGAAAAAATATTTCAAAGTTTTGATGGATTGAACTCCTTAAAGATCCATTTTGTAGTGGTATCTAGCTGAAATTGGAAGATCACTGGCTTGACTGAAGGAAGAAAAACATTTAGAAGATACTCCATGATTTTCTCAACAATCTGCAATCTTGTTATTCTCCCTGCAAGTATGCTGAAATTTGACTTGAATTTTGGCTTGAAGAAGGTTGATATCATAGAAAACTTCAATAATGGACCGGGGAATAGACTTCATCATACCATTAAGGATGTCAATCATTAATTTAGAATCAGATTATATTATGATATGGTCCAGACTTAATGAAATACATAGTTTTAATCCCCTAAAAATGGCCAAAATTCCAGCTTTGTTGTTTGAAATAGAACCCTCAAAAGATGAGAAAGCCTTAATTAGAAGACCCCTGTGATCTCTGATTATACCACCTGATCTAGAAGGGCCTGGATTCCCTTTGGAAGCTCCATCACAATTTAGTTTAGCAAATCCATCTGGGGGTTTGATCCAACTGAAAATGAGAAAAGATCTAGGGACATATGGAACAATATTCAGTTTGAAAGTTTGGATGATGTAATCAAAGTTTCTGGTAGAAGACTTAAAATTTTTATAATAAGCACAAGAATGAATAAGGTCATAAACTTGATGAATAATGTTCTTGGCTTCGATTTTAACACCTTTAAAAACACATAAGTTTTTGCATTTCCGTATTTCCCAAATGATAGCAGAACAATGGTAAAAATGAATTTGAGATAATCTTAACTGGGACTTCTTAACCACCATGACATAAGAACCATGTGAAAAGTAAGTAAGATATTTGTACACCAAGAAACTGAGCAAAATGATTCCATACTGATTAAGCAATAGGATTGGAAGATCTTTTACGCCACTTAATTAAGAATTATGTTGCCATCCATACATTTACGTTGGAATGAAGCTTATATCTTTTTTTTATGTGAATTTTACATGGCTAAACACACACGTTCATTACGTTTTCTAAAAATGAGTGAGCGTTTTTAAAACTATATGAATAAGTGATTTAAAATAGTCTGAGAGAACTTCTAAAAAGTTTTAAAAAAATTTAGGAGTTTGTTTTAGAGTTTGAACATGTTAAGGATTTTTAAAAATTATTTTTTTCCTTAATCGTTCCTTGATATCCATAATGATCCCTTGCACACATCTACAAAATGAGCCCATGTTTATGGACATGACCACGATTCTATACTCCCAGAAATTGCGCACACAAAAACTTAACCCGTGTGCACGGTGGCCCCATATTTTAAAAAATCTCTATTTAAAGGGAAATTTGCCTCCTATATTTTTAAGATCTGAATTTTACTAAATTGAAATATCTCTCTGAGATATTTTTAAAAGTTGATAGCTATTTTAACTCTCTCCAAACCAAATCTCACCTGTACTTAAAAAACTTTTGAAACTTTCATCTTAAAGTGTTTTAGATAATTGAGAGTGGATTTAATCAGATCTTCACTGTAACGCCCTGACCCGGATTTAAAGTTAATTAAAGGACTAACCTTATCCGGTTCGTACGTTAATTGTGAATTACAATGAAACAACATATATAATGTTTCTAATCCAATTTTAGTAGTATTGAACGTTACAATTATTAGCATGCGAGTCAAATTTATAATTACTACGTGATGACACCCAAGGGGAGTGCCCCCAAGGTCAAGTAAACAGAGCTACTAATCGTAAAGCAAGTAACTACTTACATGTACCGCACTCTCAAAATACGGAATGACATGCAACCTACCATAACAAAGGAGGGATGTGAGCCGAATGCGTAGTGGGAACATATACAAATGCAATATAAAAATGAAAAGCAGAAAAGAATACTCACATGCTACACTACATGCATGTGAAAATACGTATATATCTATATATAAAACTTCAAAAAATACATGTGCCCATGTATTTAATCATTTTTATTATAAAAACGTTATTCGGTTCCATTTGGCCTTCCTGGCCTTACACAATAGTCATATTGTATTATCATGTTTCGAAAACAAACACTTATTGCCATTAACTCACGCATAATCAACAAATATCCTTTGTTTGGGAAATCTTTCATTTTCATTAAGACCATTTATTTCTCTACATTCAATTAACTCACGCCCGAGTTATTTAACCATATCATAATACTTTCATCAACACACACACACACATCGTATTAGAAAACTACTCTTTTTTCCTATTGAAAGCCTCATATAACACATGCTTGTATTTATTATGGTTTGAGCCTCATTAGGTAGCTTAAGTATCATTAAGTTACCTCATTTAACCATCCCATGTTACCACATAAACCTTAAACATTTAATGTCTTATTCTTGTATTAATAAATTAATGGATCAATACCATCCATTTATGTCTCTTTCATGAATATTCAATTCATTACTTCATATTATCTTTAGGGATTCCTTCAACAAACACTCACGGACTTCGTGGCCTCACACCACTGGTCTCCGCCACCATATACTACTGTAGTTGGTTTGGGGTCTTTCACCACTAGGGAAAGCATAGCCCATGCTCAATTATTTATCCCGGCATCATCGAATCTAATTATGTTGTCAATGTGTTCAATATTTCCATAATGTTCACATTAATTTGCCTTTTTTGAGCCGAGGCTAAAGCCTTGGGCTTAATTGTCCATTTTTCCATTATTCAGTAAGGAAAAATCATTGTATTCCATAAAGTCCTTTTTCTCACGCACACATTGATTTTATCCCGAAAATCATTTTCGATTTAAGGACTTAAATTATTCTTTCCATATTAGGGCCAAAACACTCTTTAGTATTTTATTTCATAAAAATGTCACACTCTAAGTAAATCACCAATTTACCATTTTTCTTTATCAAATCATTCAACCTTATCCTTTTTTAAGTGTTATTCACAAAAATACCCCTTTCAAGTTCTAAGCTCAACACTTAGGCATTTTAGTCATTAACATACTTCTTCATTCTCACTTTGTCAAAAATTTCACATTTTGCATTTTAACCTTTTTTAATATATAAAATCACGTTTTTACATATCAAAGTCTTATTTCTCATATTTAAGCATACACACTTTAATATGTCTTTTCACAACATAAAATCCATCTCGTCAATATTCATACATAGTGTTTGTAATACCCCGCACTTTTGGGGATAATTAAATTCAATAATTAAGTGTAATTTTGGAATTTAAGAAATTATCGTGAATAGTAATTTTTGGAGTTTTCAAAGATTAGATGATTTTCGATGGGTGTTATATTTACTTTTGAGATTAAGTAAACAAGTCGGAGTATTTTAATTATATGTCGCAGCCGGGTAAAGCGACAGAGGATAATATTTTAATGGGAATAGCGCATTCAGTTGTGTGGGGTTAAATTAGTGATTTGCGGTCAAGTAAATCATATGGGTATATCGAGTGCGCGGTTAGTCTCTGAATGTCCGAGATAGTCAGAATAGAGTATCATTGGTCGTAATTGAGTTTCGGGAATTTCTGGATTAATAGGGACTCGTAATTAAGTAAACGAGTCATTTTTGGGTTTAAAGGGATAAACCCTCTTTTCTTGCCCTATAAGACATGGGAGAGTGGGAGAAAGGAAATAAAAGGAGAGAAAATAAGAAGAGAAGAAAGGAGAAGGAGAAAAGAGGAGAGAAAAAGGATTTCCCAGCCAAACTCCATCGGATTTGACTCAGGGTCGTCGGATTTTATCCTCCAGGCAAGTGATTACTTTATTTATTTATTTCTGAGCATCAATATCTTATCGTATTTGGTAATAATAAATTATATGATTTTGGGATATGGGTTTTGGTGAATCAAACAGGATTTTCGGAAGTTTAATGGTTGAAAATCGAAAAATGTCAAATTGGAGAAACTTAGAATTTTATAAAAATTAAATTGTTGAATCTTGGTTCTAGGATGTTTAGAACCTATTTTTCTTGTGTATAATTAGTTGGTTGTAGTTAAATAAGTTTGGGAGAAGGGTTATAAAGCTTGGTGGGTTTGTTAATGACCGAAACAGGGGCGAAGAAGAAGTTGCCCTGCTTGATCGATCGACGACCAAGCGTCGATCGATCGATCAAACAATTATTTTGGTTAAATTTGTAAGGACACAAATTTCCAATTGAGTCCATATATAGTTTTGGCTCAATTCCGGACAAAAACATTTTTTCATAGGATAGTATTTATTGTATATTCTCAAGCCTATGAAGTGTATGTTGAAGACGTAGCGGCAAAGAATTGAAAGCTTCATCAAAATGCCGGTTTGCGTGCCTCGTTTCTACGTCATCAACTAAGGTTCCATGCTCCCAAGGTATGAATGTAATTATATGTATATAGGAGCTTGGAACAATTTGTATTGGGTGTTAGGTGTAATAAAAACTGCATTTTATTTTCAGAAAGAATCAATTAGAACTTTAAAATAAGTATATAAAAGTTTCTGGGCCAAAATCGAATTTTTCAATCTTTCTGGTTGTTCGTTTGAAATGTCGTTCGAACGAGTTTTTTCGTTCGAACCAGATTTCGTTCGAACGAGTTTTGTCGTTCGAACCAGGTTCGTTCGAACAAGTTTTGCCAACGACCCTAACTGGACAGTCGTTCGATATGTCGTTCGAACGAATGTTCATTCTAACGAGGTATCTAACGAACTTCTAACGAGCCCAGGCTGGTCACTCGTTAGAAGTCTCGTTCGAATGAGAATCACGTTCGTTCGAACGAACTTCCAGCGGAAACATTTATTTGACAGTTTTTTGCAGTTTTTCCCCACTCTTCCACTTGGTTTTCAACCAACTTTTTTCATACAATATTATGTGCGGGAAACACATTTTCCAAGACAACTTTTCCAACATTTGTTTATCTCCAAAAGAGAGTTTGAGAGCAAAATTACTTTAGGAAAATGTTCAAGTTTTGAGTGTCAATTTTTAATGAAAAATTCATACACACTCTAGTTTACACCCAATAATCGTTTATCCAAGTTTCTATATTTATATCAATTGCTTGGAGTTTTTGGCACCGGTTTTCTCTACCGAATTCAAGAGACGTTTCAGGTTTGCTTCTACACCCCATCACAAAGAAGACTTTTGTTGAGATTCTACCCACAAGGAGAAAGGCTCCATGCTTGGGTGACGGTGACCATATAAAGTCCCATCGGTGTATTCCGAGACCACGGTGGAGCTCCGTTGGTTATCCGCTAATTGGAGATTGATACAAGAAGGAGCATCACGGCTTGAGAGGGTTCGAGTTTAGGAATTAAGTCTTTTGTCTTGTATTTTGTAATACCATTTTTAGTGGATTTGAGGCTAGGGCCGTCCCGAGGTTTTTTCCCGTTAGTGGGTTTTTCCTCGTACATCGCGGTGTAGTGTGACAATGTTTATTTTTATCTTGCTCAAAATTTAGAACGCATGCTTTGGATAATTTCAAGATAAAATTTGGTTTAATTCTCACACTCATTTAATTTGGGACTTAAATTAAATATTGGGTAAAATTGGCTTATTCAAGTCATTTGCTAAATTTGGTTTCGCCTAACTTTGAATAATTGTTAATTATGACTTAGGCAAATTCTAGGACTTGAATTACGTTTTAATTCGTGTCTTAAGATCTTAATACTCGGCCTTGTTGATTTGTTGAACCATCTCTTTTATACGCTTCCGCATTTATTTAAAAGGAAATTATATATTTTAATTTGACATTATTAAAATTCGGGGCTTTTCAAATTGGTATCAGAGCCAAAAACGATAAATTACTTCGTTACGATCCTTTAATTTTTGTCTAAAATGGATTTTTCTCCATTTTCAAAATTTCCTATTTTTGATGGTTCAAACTACGCGTATTAGAAAGCGCGAATGAAATCGGCACTTAAATCTATCGATGAACGTGTTTGGATGTCTGTTGTTAACGGTTGGACCCCACCAACACATTTAATTGAAAATGAACATGTTCCCAAACCCGTTGATAGATGGACTGAAAATGAGTTTAAGCTAGCAAACTTTAATTCCCGAGGTTTAAATGCCTTGTTTAGCGTTGTCGCACCGGATGAATTCCGACGTATTATGACGTGTGAAACCGCTAAAGAAGCTTGGGATATTTTACAATTAACTCATGAAGGAACTAGTGTCGTTAAAGCTTCAAAACTCCAAAACCTCACCACTCAATTTGAAACTATCAAAATGGATGAAAAAGAAACTTTTGATAAATTTTATGCTAGACTTTCTGATATTGTTAATTCATCCTTTAACTTGGGAGAGAAAATACCTAATGACCGTGTTGTAAAGAAAATTTTGAGGTCACTACCCGATAGATTTATTCCTAAAGTGACCGTTTTAAATTCTTTACCCACTTTAGCCTCTACGAAATTAGAACAGCTTGTAGGTGATTTACAAACCTATGAACTAGATATGTTTCCCTCTAAAACTGAACAGAAAATTGAAAAGGGCGTTGCTTTAAAAGCCCGAAAAGAGGTCAAACAAGTAGTAGAGAGCGATAGTGATAGTGACTCGGAAGACGTGGCTTTGTTTGCTCGTAAATTTAGAAAATTTCTTAAATTTAACAAAGATAAATTTAAAAATGATTTTAAGAAATTTGAATCTTCTAAACATGATAAAAACGAGAAGATTTCTAAAGCCGATAAGATCCCTAAACCTAGTAATTAAAATATTGATAGGGATGAGTCTAATAAATGTTTTGGTCGTGAAGGTTATGGCCATAGGGCTTATGAGTGCCCCACTAAACTAAGGAAAGATGGTAAGCGACCTATTTCATATAATGCAACCCTTAGTGATAGTGATAGTGATAAGGAAGAAAAGCCCGATTCCCCCACTAAGAAAAATTTTGTGGCTTTTATGGCTAGTCATGTGAGTGATAGTGAGAACTCATCGAATGATGAAATTATAGCACATGCCACTTCCAAGGTCATTGTACATGATTCTCTTATTTTTAATGATAGTGAGAGTGAAGAAGAAAGAGAGAGTGAAAATGAAGAAGAGGTTGATGAGAGTGAACTTCAAAATGCTTTTCATGAATTATATAAAGAATCTATTAAATTGAAAAGAGCTAATTTGAAGTTAGAAACGAGTTTAAGAGGGAGTGTCAAGGTGAATGATGAAAGTGCCTTAATAAAAGACCTTAGGACACATGAGAGGACTCTTCAAGAGAAGCTTAACTATGTAGAAGGCGAGAGAGATAGCCTTAGGGGTTTAATGGAATCCTTGAAAAAGGAGCTTCTTGCTCTTGAAGAGCGAAATGCTTTACTAGAATCTAAAATTTTAGAATTGGAAAATAAATTAAAAGATTCTAGTAATGTCAAATTTGATTTGGAGTGTCGTTCGGAAAAACTAGATAAAATGCTAGGAGCGGTCCAAATTAAAAATGACACTTTTGGTTTAGGCTTCAACTCTTGTAATGATTTTAACCCTAAAGTCAAAACCAATGTTTTAGGAGAATCTTCTAGGAATGCATTTAATGATAACTCCTTAGATAAATCTTTTCGACATGTTCTCACTTGTACACATTGTGGTCGAAAAGGTCATCTTAGGCAATTTTGTTTAGATCTTAAACGAAATCCTAGAAAATCCCATAGTAAAGTAACCACGATAGCTAACGTTCCTACACCCCAAGATAGTAATTCTTCATTAATTTTGGTTATGAAATCCGACTTGGTTGCCTTACAAAATAGGGATTTTGATTCTCATATACTTTCACATCCTTCCTCCCTTGCTAAATCTATTGGATGAATGTGTTAGTGTTTGCATACTTTAGCTTTTGTACTTCATGCTATATTCACATGCTAAATGTATGCTTGTTTAGTCATTTTCTAGTCATTGCCTATTTTCATATCTCATGCTAGAAATCATGACTTGTTTATCTTTTTGTATTATATTTTGTGTTTGATTTAACTGAAAAATATAAAAAGATTTTTGTTTATCATTTGTGTTTTATTTATTTCATTTATGCTTAATGAAAAATACAAATGATTTTTGTTTGTCCTTTTGAGTAAATATTTGTTCTTGATTAAAAATGTTAAAAACTCAAAAAGATTTTGTTTTGTGTGTATTTTTGTTTGACACACTTTATGTGGCATATATTTGTGTTTGAATCCTATCGTTTACACTTCCATGTGGCTAGAACTTTTGGTTTAGATTTTCAATCCTTAAAATGTTCTTTACCATGTTTTATATGGAGTAGTTGGATTTTGTATTGTTTAAATGGATTTTATTTCTATATGCCTCTATTCACACGTTCACGAGCTCTTTTGAAATCTTAATGTCACATGTTATATTTGAGCTTTTTGAGGTGTTCTCCTATCAATCTAGTCATCTACATATCTATGACCTAGGAGGACTAGTGCATGTCAAAATCCGTTGCATGTGAGATTTGTGTGAAAAATGAAAACATGATAAATTAATATATGCACGGGGAAGGGCTCCAAAAGGATGAATTAAATCCTTTGCGATAGTAAGCCACCGTTGATTGGATCTAAAAGAAATACGTGATCCAAAGGCCTAAAAACAGAATATTTGGCATTTAAAAGAAAGCAATTGCCAAGGCCTATGTTTGTATGATATATTCATTCAAAAAACAAAAGAATATATATGCTCATTGAGGGAGAATTGGATGGTATATCAACGGTTTGCACAATGTCCCTTTATCCTAGTTGTCTTTAATGTCATGACTCTATTTAGTTTGTAGAATCATCATCATACTAGGCTTGTATGCATTGTGTATGTTTGTTCATTGAGTTCAATCTTTATATTATCACATCAGGTTATATTTAACAGTGATGAAGTTTGCAATCAAATGAGAACTCCGTGAACGTTTCTTAAGTGTTTGGGTCTAAATTTAATTGTTGCTAGTTCACACCCCTACACTTCCGTTTCCATATGACACATTTTTGCCATACGAGTGTGCAAACTTATTGTATTTTGTGTCATGTGTGTGTTTATATCTATCTATATATGCACGTACTTATTGGTATATTTATAGTATATATATATATATATGATATTTGTTTGTCTTTTCCTTGCTTTAATTGCCCATATGCTTTCATGTCTTATCACTTTAAGCTTTCACATGCTGTTTATTAGTTCTTTATCCTTTGCCTATTCCCGAACAAAAAGGGGGAGAATGATGATAGGGGGAGAAATGGTATATAATCCTATTATTATCGTATCTTCGTTTGAGGGAGATTTATCTTAGGGGGAGACGTCTTTCTAAGTAGGTCATGTGTTTTAAGGGAGAATTAATTTAGGGGGAGTAATTAATTAATTGCATTTAATATTTTGATATTCCCTATGCATTTGATGAGTTTGCTTAAGTGTGCAGGATTTATTCTAAAGCGGCATCTTTCTATGGCAAAGCGTTTTGATCCTTGGGTTGAGTCAAGATTGGGCCGGTTATGTTTTGAGTCTAATAGAGCTTGACGGCCCTTTAGGATTTTTATTTGGTTTTTTTCTCGGAATAGCCAAAGGGGGAGATTTGTAAGGACACAAATTTCCAATTGAGTCCATATATAGTTTTGGCTCAATTCCGGACAAAAACATTTTTTCATAGGATACTATTTATTGTATATTCTCAAGCCTATGAAGTGTATGTTGAAGACGTAGCGGCAAAGAATTGAAAGCTTCATCAAAATGTCGGTTTGCGTGCCTCCTTTCTACGTCATCAACTAAGGTTCCATGCTCCCAAGGTATGAATGTAATTATATGTATATAGGAGCTTGGAACAATTTGTATTGGGTGTTAGGTGTAATAAAAACTGCATTTTATTTTCAGAAAGAATCAATTAGAACTTTAAAATAAGTATATAAAAGTTTCTGGGCCAAAATCGAATTTTTCAATCTTTCTGGTTGTTCGTTTGAAATGTCGTTCGAACGAGTTTTTTCGTTCGAACCAGATTTCGTTCGAACGAGTTTTGTCGTTCGAACCAGGTTCGTTCGAACGAGTTTTGCCAACGACCCTAACTGGACAGTCGTTCGATATGTCGTTCGATATGTCGTTCGAACGAATGTTCATTCTAACGAGGTATCTAACAAACTTCTAACGAGCCCAGGCTGGTCACTCATTAGAAGTCTCGTTCGAACGAGAATCACGTTCGTTCGAACGAACTTCCAGTGGAAACAGTTATTTGACAGTTTTTTGCAGTTTTTCCCCACTCTTCCACTTGGTTTTCAACCAACTTTTTTCATACAATATTATGTGCGGGAAACACATTTTCCAAGACAACTTTTCCAACATTTGTTTATCTCCAAAAGAGAATTTGAGAGCAAAATTACTTTAGGAAAATGTTCAAGTTTTGAGTGTCAATTTTTAATGAAAAATTCATACACACTCTAGTTTACACCCAATAATCGTTTATCCAAGTTTCTATATTTATATCAATTGCTTGGAGTTTTTGGCACCGGTTTTCTCTACCGAATTCAAGAGACGTTTCGGGTTTGCTTCTACACCCCATCACAAAGAAGACTTTTGTTGAGATTCTACCCACAAGGAGAAAGGCTCCATGCTTGGGTGACGGTGACCATATAAAGTCCCATCGGTGTATTCCGAGACCACGGTGGAGCTCCGTTGGTTATCCGCTAATTGGAGGTTGATACAAGGAGGAGCATCACGTCTTGAGAGGGTTCGAGTTTAGGAAGTAAGTCTTTTGTCTTGTATTTTGTAATACCGTTTTTAGTGGATTTAAGGCTAGGGCCGTCCCGAGGTTTTTTCCCATTAGTGGGTTTTTCCTCGTACATCGCGGTGTAGTGTGACAATGTTTATTTTTATCTTGCTCAAAATTTAAAACGCATGCTTAGGATAATTTCAAGATAAAATTCGGTTTAATTCTAACACTCATTTAATTTGGGACTTAAATTAAATATTGGGTAAAATTGGTTTATTCAAGTCATTTGCTAAAATCTGTTTCGCCTAACTTTGAATAATTGTTAATTATGACTTAGGCAAATTCTAGGAATTGAATTACGTTTTAATTCGTTTCTTAAGATCTTAATACTCGGCATTGTTGATTTGTTGAACCATCTCTTTTATACGCTTCCGCATTTATTTAAAAGGAAATTATATATTTTAATTTGACATTATTAAAATCCGGGGCTTTTCAAAATTTATAATGGATAATTTCCCAAATTAAGGATTTTTAGCCTATTTAATTGAGGAAATAAATAGACATAACTAATGGAGATATATTTATCCAATTGGGGAAATTTCTGGGGGCTAAGAGAATGTTTTAAGTGTGCGACACTAGAAATTATATTTTCGAGGAAAATAGATAAAGTGAGGATTTGGAGAGTTGGGGTTTCTCAAAAATAGAGTGAGGTCCTCTAAATTATTATTTGGACATGATGTAGTCCTCTGATTCGTGGAAATGGAATCCACGACCTATTTAAATTAAGGGTGTTTGGTGGCGATTATTTCTTTGGATAATTTCAGTGGGCATTTAGGCTTATATAATTATGCGCGTAGAAAACATAATTATATTGATTATGGTCGAGTATATCCTGCAAGACTATTAGGATGAATTTGGGAAAATGCATATTTACTTAGCGTGAATTGGTATAGTTGGAGAAATTATATAAATCCTTAAGTGTGAATAAGATACAGGTTATTTATCAAGTGAGGGAATACTTTTGAGTTTAGTATCGTGAGTGTGTGAATACTGGAATATTATTATTTATGATAATATTTGGGATTATTGGTCATCGTTATGTGTGATTGGCAATTATGGCCATTTATATATATTTGAGGAACAATGTGGAATATATATATATACACTATTTTATTAAAGTATATATATTATATGATACGAATATGTATATATATCTATGTGTGGATGGTATATATATTTATGTGAAGCATACCCTTTCTATCCTATCATGGGAAGTTGCGTGATGTGGGTGAGGCCCCTGGCTTGAGGAGCAGGGAGCGTATAGTCCCTAGGTCTTAGCGTCCATTTTTATATTGTGTGATTTTATTAGGGGTGAGACGTGGTGGGTATGTTTCGTCTCACTTTCGGAGAGGAACTACGACCGCTTCCCATACGTTGTGATTTGGATTTTACCAAGGCGGTGTGAGATTCCGATCGTTGGTACCCAAGATGATATGTGATTGATTCCCTGGTAGATGATAGCATAGATACCGCATCCTCGAGTTATAGTTCGTTGGGTTGGTTATTATACAGGTGTGTATAGTATATTACTTGTGCATGAGAACAAGATATTATATCTCTATTAGAGTAAAGAGATAAATTAAATATGAAATGAATTCTCATTCCGGGAGATTGTATCTGGACTTATATTGTGATTCGTATTATAAATGAGGAGGTTATACATATTTATTTTTATGGGTATATATATTTAAGTTGAGTAGTGAGGGTCTAATGGATCTCTACGATCGACCTTGCCAAGTAATAGTGTATCGGGGGGGGGGGGTTCCTTGTTTGGATTTCTCTTCGCGAGACACCCCACGCACGAATATGGCATAGTGTTGAGACTGGGGAGATGTTTAACCTTTAGTGCTCTAATTTGGGTTTTCTTATATGAGTATATATATATATATATATGTATGTTGTGTACGGAGGGTCTAATGGATCTCAACGATCGACCTTGCCAAGTAGTAGTGTATCGAGGGGGTTCCTTGTTTGGATTTCACTTCACGAGACACCCCACACACGAATATGGCATAGTGGTGAGACTGGGGAGAAGTCTATCCCTTAGTACTTGGTTTGCTTAGGATTTCTAGAGTTTGGGGGTGACGGATTAGTTAGGCAGCGTTGCTTGACTAGGATGTTTAAAGGGATGCGCTAGGTGTGCGCTATTAGAAGAGAGGTAAGGGATATCTCATGGGACTGCGATACCAATTTAAATATGAGATAAAACATATTTTTAAAAATACAGCATTTATGCACTTGCTAAATATTTTCACAACTCGATCTCTGACCCGTTTATCTACTTTTCCTCTCTTTTGCTAATCTATATATATACTTAGGTGTTCAGACACAGGGACGCCTGGATGACGATTTCCTTCCAGTCGGACGCTTGCTGCAGTAGCTATGGATGCACGCAGGTTTATTTTTAGACACTTCTATTCTTGTGATCTAGATAAGAAGACTTGTAGTTAATCTCAGACCGAAAGCCCAACTGTATTTATTTATTCTTTTACCTCTTTTATTGCAACATTCGATTTGGTTATATTATATTTGAACCAGTCGTTCGGTTATTTGATCTCTTTCCAGTTTCATTTATATAAACTTTGTTAATGTTTTAATTGATTTATTTGCTTAAAAAGATTAGTTAAATAAAATTTTGATGCCAGCCTAATAGGTTATTAGTAATTAACTTGGTTTTCGGCAGTGATGCTAAGAATGCTCCATATGCGACTCCTATTTTAATTTGGTACATGAGTGATCGACCGGTATTTTATAAGGCGGGGTGTCACAGTGTTGTGCACTTTAATTTTGAATTTTTGTATAAATACCCATACTTAGTCATTTTATTCACACCAAGTCTTCTAAACTTTTATTATTTATATTTTCACCCAAAGTTTGCAAGAAGACTACACTTTTATATATTTACACTTTTAAACCCCTAACTTAGTTTAACAAACTAAACAGTACACTTTGTAAATGAAACTCCATTTGCCGATTTCATAATGATTCATCAACATTAAAATTACTATATTAATCTCATAAAAAAGGCATATACATACCAAGTGTTCTTCACATAAAACAAATCAATTATTCACCTCAAAACATGAGTTTAAAACATATTATTTCATAAAATGTTTGTGAATAGTGCGCTGAAGAATATCCATTTTCTTAAACCCATTCAATCCTTCATTTTAATTGCCCATTTTCATAGTAAGAATAATACTAATAAGTCTATTAGTGGATTTATAACCTTAATTAACATATTTTA
This sequence comes from Sambucus nigra, assembly GCA_949130495.1. Classification (NCBI taxonomy): domain Eukaryota; kingdom Viridiplantae; phylum Streptophyta; class Magnoliopsida; order Dipsacales; family Adoxaceae; genus Sambucus; species Sambucus nigra. The sequence continues at coordinate 408,743,755 of OX422207.1, forward strand.
AGTTCTTAATATGTAGAAAAATCAAGTTAAACATAGATTTACTACAAGACCCATTTCAAGGATAGAAAATCTCATTTTCTTCTAAACTATATCTTGAAATCATATAGTATTTAATCTTTAATCATGAATGACTATTTATACACACCTAATATCATCAAGATGCAAAATACACATACTAATATCATCATCAACTCAACTTTGTAAGAGATAAGTATTTCCCACTTTAAAATGTCTCCAAATAGTGGTGAAAATGTTGGTGTAGGAGGAGTTTCCCCCACCTCTAAAAGTATCCTCAAGGGGTCACAAGAAATCCCTCCATGGAAGCTACCTCGAAGCTTACCTTCTTCTCCTCCAAAAATCCATCTTCAATCTTCTGTAAAACTCAACAAGCGTCCAATAATAACATCTCTAACAACCCAACATCATTACAATGGTTATACATGGTGAAATAAGGTGTTTCTATGCCGTAAAATGGTGGTTTTATGATGGTTTTGGGGTGGCTCAAGGGTAGCTTCGAATTTTGGTGATGTCTAATGGTTTAAGGGAGTTCAAGGGGAGAGAGAGTTATGATAAATCTTATGGTAATTGATTGATAGAGCATATGCACCCACCTCTCTCTCTCTCTTATAAGCTATTTTGAGAAGTTTACACCTTATGACCCAAATAGCAAGTATTTGTGTGTTCAACTATGTGTAAAACACTTACCAAGAACTGCAAACCAATGTAGGAAGGTGACAGCACAATGCACCAATATGTGAACCCAAAAAACCATTTGAAAAATGCCCCAAAATACCAACAAAAATCTGATTTTCGTCATTGTCTCTCTCTAAAAATAATTATTTTTTTAGCAAATTTTTAACTTGAGATTCATATTCCTTGCATTTTTTGGGGCAAAAAATCATATTTACAATTGTGGTTTGGGCTCCCAAATTGTCCTGTACAATGCGCGCAAGAATCGAAACCTCCATACAAAAGTATTTTTTTCGATTTTTTTCTTCATAATAATATTCCTTATATTTTTTTGAGTCAAAAAACATATTTACAATAATTTTTTACCTTTCGAGACCTCCTAAACAATACACGCAAGAAACAGGACCTTCGTGCAAAACATTTTTTTTTCGATTTTTCTTCGCATGGTAATATTCCTTATATTTTCATGAGTCTAAATATATGGTCGGAATATTTTTTTTGACTTAACGATTCTCGTAAACAATTTGCGCAAGATTGGACTTTCGCTGTGTCACGCGTCATAAGACAATTAGTACACATGCTTGCTTAGCATTCGTTGCTTGTCCAAATCACACGAAACTTAACCAAAGTACTTAAAAAAATTATATAAACTCAAAATAAAACGCATGCGAACTGTTCAACTTAAAACATTTTTTTTAATTCATATTGCGATACTTTACTTTTCGTACCATTTAAATGTCGCGTCCTATTAGCCTTGTCTCTGTCACATCCGTTCATTGACATTTTCCCTCAATCTTAACGTATATTGTAGCCAATACTATTAGAGATTACACATGCATTCATGAGACACATGCTTTGTGGCATTTGTCTCGTTTAAACTATTTACGTAATATGCCACCTTATGTATTACTTGACGTGTTACACTTGAATTATTTATTCCTCGAATTTTTCTTTGGTCAAAACACTTCAAGTAATGTTAAATAACTATTTTCTAGGGCGGGGTTTTACATTCTTCCCTCCATAGAAAATTTCATCCTCAAAATTTATAATCATCATGCTCATTAATCATTCATCCAACAATTTAATTCCAATCCTAAATATCTTTAACACTATAGTCTAACCAAATATTTCATACCATTAATTTGATACAACCTCAACGGAACCTAAGGAATTATTTCTATCTCCCAAGCATGCCTAACATGCCCATCCAAAACCTCAAAGTAACTTATAGTCGGCAAATATCATGCTAATACCCCAAAGAACTCTTTATCTCGAATTATTCTGAACATCAGGATTTACAGGCCTACATTTTTTCAAACAATTTGGATCTTGCCTAGTCTAGGAAGATACATCCTCAACATCAATAACTATTCACACCAATGATTTCGAGACAACCATTTCATCCCAATAGTCCATCCGACTGATACTTCGTACTAAACTACCCGTTAAGCTAGAGTCATCCGAGATAGAACAAATCAAATACACATGAGAGGCTACATTATCAATCTGGAAATTCCATACATAGTGCAAAATAAGCATTTAATGTTCCATAATATTCATATCTTAGAGTCGTGACTTCAAATCCACGATATACGTCATAACTAGCTATACAAGTTAATTAGCGAGTGTGTCAACCTAAAGCTATCATGTACACATGCAAACTATATGCAACAAACTGCGAGAACCCGCATACATGCTAACTCATGAAAATAAAGGTGCTTCCGAATAAGAGCGTACTCATATATCGTGACAGATCAGCCTCAACCCGACCTATCCTGCATCACTACTGAGCTTTTGCAACGGTACACCTGAATACATTCCCATAACTGAAATAACAACATACCATCACCAGGAATAAATAAGGCACAATAAGATGCAATGGATCAGGTGGTTGCCATGCCAGGATGAAAAAATTAAATTCGAGGAATGAACCATGCTACGCGAACTACGAACCACATCGTACACTTAAAGTCTAAAATTTTCACTGACCCATTCGTATGCTAAAGTATTAGCCTAACCACCTACCCTAGCTTGAATCATTAATCACGACTAGCCATTTTTAAAGATAACAACTTGGGTACTGATTCACTTGGGAAGATAAAACGCTAGGCTTCCCTCCTTAAGATTGAGGTTATTTGTTATCCTTCATACCAAAGCGAAGTTATATGTCTCATTCCTTAACATTAGTTACTGACCTAACATACTCAAGCCTCCATAATTCCAACATGCGAATGCTAACTTTCAAACCTCGAGATCCTTCTCGTTTAGTGAAACACAATAATTATATAAATTCTTCCTTAGGGATCATTGTTATAATTCTTAGCAACATCTTACGTAATCCCAAATCATAACTATCTGACTAGTTACAATGTCACCTCGATTTTTCAAGCATTACTCATGCCTAATAAAATTGATTTTCCTCACTAGGGTCATACTAAGCCATACGGGTAGCACACACGGGTGCTATAATTAAGACTAACACTCTATTATTAGTGCTATTTTTAAAACCATGAAGAACTTCATCGCGTCCTAAGTATCCCAAGTGTAAAACCTAGCACGTATTAACCAATTCTCGATATTCTCCCCAAGTCATACCATAATGCAAGCTTATAAACAAAACAATGGCACTAACTCTAAGGTACATCCACAAATGACATGACTAAATTGTATTACAATCACCGATAGCCTATGCATTCCTCAATACGATAACTTTTCCTAATGCTTTATGGAAGAGTCACCACGTCAATCGACTCCAATTGAACATACATATCCTGACCTAGGAGTTATCATGACAAAAATCCTTTCAAGTATAACACTCAACATGGCTGCTAAATTATTTTCTCAAAGGTCAAACACTAATCCCAATCACTATGTATCATACCAATTATAACTCTATATTCCTGAAGTCATAAGGCATTCCATAATATCAACGAGAGACCTCAACAGTACCGTACTATGTGGTCCAACCTTAATTTCACCTTTATTACAGAAATCCTATTACTTGCACTGACACTTCATTAGATAAACCTTGGTACATATATCCAAGGAGAAAACATGAGTTCACCTACTTATCCATAATAACCCAAGATCAAATTCATCATACCCTATCATTTAACCTCAGTGATTATTCAGGAACGACAAATAACGTGCCTCACTACATAGCCATCACACCCATTTTCTAGATCACAAGTTATCACGACTATAAAACCTTTTGTAGGATATGGGGCATCAGGTAATACCTATAAAACTTTTAGGCCAATACCTTTGATGACACAAGAGATCCTATCCCCAATACCACCTTATTTTTCTAAAATCATAATTCAAAACCACCATTCCTAACACTAAGTCCCAAGGGCTATATCGATTTGTTCTTAAATCACTTGAAATCTTCAAGTTAATCTAAACCCAAAACATAATCAAGTTACTTAGTAATTCTGATTTCCATAGAATTATTTATTCACAAGTCATACTACTTAGTCACCTAATCTCGTAGATGAAACTAAAACCATACCAACTAAGATGAAACTAAAATCATTATGACCTTCTATTCATCAAACTTACACACAATACATCCCACACAAGTGTAAGATGCTACCACTTAACGACCTACACCAAAATTCGATAGTTGCTAGATAACACTACCAGAACAAATATAACGGAATAAGAATGGCTACTAACTTATACGATCACCAGCTCAAAGAACAGGGCACAACGTTCTCAAGACCTAGACTTTACCATCAAGGCACAAATCAAAACCATTATCATGAAATCTTGATCAGATATAACTAACAACAACATCGAAAGATCCACTACCGACCTCACCACGTCACATCTGAAAGAAACATTGGACCTAATGCTCTGATACCAAGTCGTAACGCCCCGACCCGGATTTAAAGGTTATTAAAGGAGTAACCTGATCCGATTCGCACATTAATTGTGAAGTTCAATGAAACACCCTATAGAATGTTTTCAATCTAATTTCAATAGTATTTAATATTACACTCATTAGCATGCGAGTCAAATTTATAATTACTGTTGATATAAAAAATTAGATCTTATCTAATTATTCAATCACAGATAAATAAATGAGATAAAGAATTTTTAAAGTGGTTCAGCCTTATAAGAATGGCCTACGTCCACTGTTATGGTATTGCTGATTGTATGGGAATTCTCGATTACAAGTTATCTCAAGAAATTTCGGTCCCTTTATAATGAGGATTGTACAATGTATTTATAGCCCTGGGGCTGTAATGTGAAAGGGTAATACATTAAATGATGTACATATGAAAGGGTGATACATTCAATTCTCCTTAAGCGTATGCGTCTGAATGATAAGCATTTAATGAACAGTCAAACTGTTGGTTATCCTACTATTAATGCTTTATTCGAGGTGCAGCTCGGACCGCCTGAGTTGCTCGGACCGCCTAAGCTTCTCGATGCTCAAGAGTTCCTCAGAGAATTCTCGTTCCTAGGAGTGTATGAGTTCCTCGGGGAAACAGTGTACCTCGTTGTAGTATGGTTTCTCGGAGCGTGTGAGTTCCTCAAAAGTGTTTGTTGTTGCCATGTAGACTGCCACGTGTCTTCACTTTATTGATCCATGTCAGCAGACTAAATTTGGTATCAACAGAAGCCCCCAATGTTTCATAGTTCGAAATTTGAGGAGTGTGGAACATTCTTTCTCGGAATATGATAGCTTTAAATAGTCCTCCTGATTTTTAGGAGTGTTTCCCTTGTATTTATTTCTCTTTCCAAATTCGTAGAATCAGGCTTTTTTGAATTTTCACAACCACCTCGATCTCTGCGTACTTTTTATCCTTTTAGCCGCTGGTAGCGTAATCGTTTCTTCTCGCTTCGATTGCCGTGCCCTTTTTGTTCCTCTAGCCTCCGGTAGCGTAATTGTTTCTTTTTGTAATCATTACTTTACCATTTCCCAAGGCAAGGTTTTTAAACTTCACAGACACCTCCATCGTCTTCTACCTTTTCAAATTTGTATTTTCGAGTTTTCCATCGTCTCTTTCTCTCCTGTGTATTCATCTCTTCCATCGTTCGTTGTCATTAGATCAACTCTTTTTTCGTAAGATTTTCTTCCTTCTTCTTCATTTCTTTTATTCATCATGGTTTACCCTGTTGAATCTCTTGATAAGTTTCGCTCTGATTTTTCTATTCCCTCCTAGGTTGTTTTGGAAGAGCTTTCTGAGCCTTCTGATTATTTCCGTTTGGCTGAGGGACATTGGTTCCCAAGTCTCTTTATTGCTGAGTGTGGATTTTCTTTTCCACCCAATCCCTTATGTCAAGAATTTTGTCAATACTTTGACGTTGTTCCTGTAAGAATAGCCCCCAATACATGTAGAATAGTTAATGGGGTGCATATGTTAAATCAAATCCATGGAACTCGCATAGGGATTCCAGAAATCATGTTTTGCTATAGATTGGAAGTTGGTGATAACACCTTTTATTTAAAAACTAGATTTTTGAATAGGGCCTTAGTAGTCAATCTCCCGGATGCTAATAGGGATTATTTTGAGCACGGGGTTGTCATAAAAAATTGGCAACATGCTCCTTTATCTGGAGATGAAGTTTATCAGGGTCCCATATGCCCTCCTTATGGCAATGGGATAGGTTATTTTTATTTCATTTTATTTATTTTGAAATCATGCTTCTTTTGTGTTTGATAAAATGTGTTACTGATATTTTAATTTTTATTTATTTGCAGTTAATAGCAAAAGAAAGTGTCCAGAGGAAGCAGACGTAAATATAAGGCACTTAAAACTTATCTAGAGTCTGCATCAGAGTGTTGCCGACAAGCACATTAGGTCAGCCTCATATCTGCTGTAGTCCAAGAGCCACACTACCTCTTTTACTGCTCGTCTAGTAATAAGCGACGCAGAGCCAGTACCAGCTTCTACCAGCTCTTCGCTTGAGTCACACGTTCCATTAAGTGAAAGGATGAAGAAGAGAAGACCTCCCACCCTCTTTGAGAAGCCTGCCTCTGGTGTTGGAGAGGCTAAAAGAAGTAAGATTGATGTCCCAAAAGGGACAAAGAAAGTTGATGCACCTTCCTCGGCTGCTGTTGTGAAGGTTGCCGAGAAGCCTCCAGTAGCCCCGAGCAAGGCTGCTGATCCAGGCGAGGTGATTGTCATATCACCGACCAAGGGCTCCTCCTTGGTTGAATCAATCCCTGTTCCCCCGAGGAAGTTGAAGAAGAGTTCCTCGGTCAATTTGGCTGACACCATCACTCAGCCCCCAGTTACTGGAACTGGTGTTCCAAAATTTGTTCCCCCGAGCTCTGCCATGAGCTCGGTAAAGTCTTGGATCATTCCTGAGGTCCAAGGTACTGAGGAAAACCTTTCTCGGGACATGGTTACCTCATTGGCTGCTCTCCACCTTGCTTCTGTAAGTCTTTTTACTTTGAACTTTTCATATTTCCCTTGTCATTTTTGTTTCTAACTTTCTTTAATTTTCTTTTCACAGTTGACGAGATGCTTCAATATAATTCTGAAGAAAGATGAGACGATTAAATCTTCATGCTCCTCATCTAGTGTGGAGGAAGCTCTGAAGGAAGCTATTAAGTCTTTGGAAGATTCTCGCCAGACATACGCTACTGACAAGGCCTTTTGGGAGAATAAGCTTGCCTGCACCGAGCCGGAGAAAGCTCAAGTTGCTGAAGTCTCCCAAGGGTTGGAGAAAAAAGTGAATGCTTTGGAGAAGAAAAATAAAGATCTTGAAGAGAAGCTCAAAACTGCTGGGGAGCTTGAAGATAAGCTTATGGTTGCTGAGGAAAAATTAGGCCAGCTTCAGGAAGTAAGTCGGCAGAAGGAAGAGGTTGAGAATAAATTGAAAGTTGTTGATAACCTGTTGTCCGAGAAGCTTTCCTTGGAGAAGTTGAGGAGGAAGATGGATGTGAAGAAGTCCTTCAGTACTGGCTGGGACAAGGGGTGGACCAAGGGGTTGGATGCCATGATGTCATAAGTAGAATATGGCAGCCTCAAGTACTTCAGGGATGGATGGGTCGCTGCTCTGTAGGAGATGAAAGTGGATGAAAATTCTGAGCTCTTCCAGCGACACATCCCGGGTCCCCCTCCAACTCCTGAAGAAGAAGAGGAGGACGAAGATGCCTTCGAAGAGTCTTTTATGGTGATGGGATATCATCCCCCATCCATCCAGCCTGCTCCCGAGGAACCTCAGCAAATCATTACTTCTTCCGAGCAACTGCTGGCGCTCCCCGAGCAACTTTCTATTCCCTTCGAGCAACCTACTTCCTCGTCCCAGCCTCCCGAGAAGGTTTTGAGAGACAAGGAAAAGGTGTAGAGTTGTTCGGGTTTCTCTTTATATTTTTCTTTTGTCAACTGTAACCATGAATATGTAACCTAATCCTTGATATAATAAAACTTGAATTTTTATTCTTGCATACTCTTGTCTCTTCTTCATACTCTGTCTTGATTCTTATTGATTATTGCTTTTCTTCCTCTGCTAGTTTCTGGCTAGGATGGAATTATTATCTACTCATGATACTGTGCTGCTGAGGCAAGGCAATGATTATTTTAAGGCTGGTCACACAGATCTGAGTGCAGAACAAGTCGTCGACATCCTCGGCCAAGATTCTTCTGAACAAGCAGTTGAAGCATACCAATATCTGAAATGTCTACTTGATCAAGCAGTGGCCAATAATGTGGCTTATTACGACATGATCAAGGATCTCCAAGGCACCCTCGAGGGTCTTCAGTAATAATACAAAGAGTCCACTGCCCTGTTGGATGAGGGGTACGAGAAGAAGTACCACCAACTCAATGCTGACAAGGGGTAAGAGAAGCATTTTGCTGGCTACGAGGTGAGGGAGAGAACTCTAAGGGTCGAAGTCGAGGAGTGCAGACAGATAGCTGAACTATTAGAGCAAGAAAATAACAACTTGCAGAAAGAGTTGTCTCAGTTGAAGTCTACAGCTTCCACTTTAAATGCCTTGATCCCAGTGACTGATGAGGGATTCTCGTTCTTAGAGGTCAAGAACGCCAACTTGAGGGACGAGTTGGAAACCTTGAAGAGGTCTGGCCCTTCTACACCTTCTCGTGGTCGAGCAAGAGCTCCTCAGGGACGAGCAAGAGCAGCTCGGATTCCTATCGAGGAACAGAGGACTCAGTCTGCCTTAGAGACCCAGGCCTTCCAGTTAATGGCGAAGAACCAGGCGTTGGGTGAAATGTCAAAGAAAATCAGGGACCTGGAAGAGCAGTTTTCCATGCAGAAATCTACCTTGGAGAATAAAGAGATCTTCATAAAAAATCTCCACGAGCAGCTGGATAGATTAACATATCAATTCCACAAACAACCCAGGGAATTCTGGATGGATGGATACAACGAAGCTCTCTATCACTTGGACGATCGTATCCAGAATGCCAATAATGAGGGCTACACGCAAGGCTAGTTGAATGCCTTAGGTGTTCTGCAACTCGAACAGGGTCATTATATGTGGGACTATCATGATCCTGGGCTGCTCGACTTACCCTTGCCACCATTCAAATTGGATATGAGTTGGATCCCTGCTCGGGCCATTCCTCGATGCTTGATTTCCAAATATCTCGGTGACTATAATATCCATTCAAATGCCGAGGTATCTCGTCCCGAGCACCTCTTAGATCGACCATCCGTGATGAATATCAGGATGTTAAAGGATCTCAACTTCATAAATTCTCCCCTGGCTTTAAATGATCCGCCTGCTGGGGAGGAACCTGTGTCAAAAGCAGAGGGGAAAAGACCAGTAGAGTAGGAATTTTGATGTAATAGTTAGTATATATTTCAATATCAATGTAACATTAATTTCATTATCAATGTAATTTGTTTTTGGATTTAATGAAAGACTTTCATTTTTGTTTGCAATCTTAATTGCTATTGTCTTGTAAAACACTTTATATTTGTGCATGTGTATCTGATAAAACGATAACAATATTGTGTAGTTTGTCGATTAACTTATTGTCGAGTAGTTTGAACTTGTGGTAGTCATTTGGTAAAAATAATATTTTGTTTCTCGACCAACTTAGTAATAATTAAAAAGTTACGAGTATAAAAAATGTTGCTCGATCACTTTAAATTTTACTTGTCGACCAACTACAGTTATGGGTTTTTATCCCCGACCAGCCATAGTTGGTAGATTTTTATCTTAAATGTTTCCGACCAACCAAGGTCGGTAAATTTTCCTTGTTGACCAACTACAGTTGGTGGGTTTCTATCCCCGACCATCCGTAGTTAGTATTTTCGAAATAATTTTACCTCCCGACCAACTCAAGTTGGCATTTTCGAGAATATATTTACTTCCTAACCGACATAAGTTGGCATTTTTAGGAATACTTTTATTTCCCGAGAAACATATAGTTTTATTTCCCTTAGGAATACAAATTTTACTTCCCGGAGGAATGCAAGTAGCTTTATTTCCCGGAGGAATATAGGTAGCTTTACTTCCCGGAGGAATATTGGTAGATTTACTTCCCGGAGGAATATAGGTAGCTTTACTTCTCGGAAGAATATAGGTAGCTTTACTTCTCGGAGGAATATTGGTAGATTTACTTCCCGGAGGAATATTAGTATCTCGACCAACCTTAGTTGGCATTTTCGAGAAAAAATTTGAGTAGCCTGAGCTTTGCCGAGTAGTGTGTAGCACTAGCATTCCCCCAAAAACTTTCAATAAAAAGAAACAATTCGGCTGAATATCTTCATTTTATTCATCACTGATAATACTTGCATAGGTGCTCTGCGTTCCATGCGTTCTTAAATGCCTCCCCTTATAAAGTTGTTATTCGGTAAGTTCATGGTTGAACAACTTCTGTAACTCGGTATGGTCCATGCCAGTTTGCCTCCAGTTTGTTGTGCTTTTGAATTACTTTCTTCAGCACATAGTCTCCTTCTTTCAGGTCGCACTTCTTCACCCTCTTATTGTAGAATAGAGTTGTTTGTTGTTGGTATGCAGCATTTCTGATGGCTACTTCTTCTCTAACTTCCTCGAGCTTGTCTAAATCCAATCGTCTCATTAAGTCACTGACAGGGGAGTTGAAATTCAGTACCTTGTGTGTTGGGAGGCCCAACTCGGCAGGTATAACAGCTTCACTTCCAAATGCCAACATATATGGTTATTCTCCAGTTGCTACTCGGGGAGTAGTTCGGTAAGCCCATAGCACTGATTGTAGCTCGTTGATCCAGTTTGCTTTCGCATCATTCAATCTTTTCTTCAAGCCATTTAGCAGCGTTTTGTTTGTCACTTTAGTCTGTCCATTGCTTTAAGGATGGCCTGGTGCTGAGTGGACCTTCAAAATGTTTGACTGATGGCAATAGGCAGCGAACTCCTCGTTATCAAATTGTGTTCCATGTTCTGTGATGAAAGCATGAGGAAGACCATATCGGCAAATGATGTTCTTCCAAATAAATTGGTACACCTTCTCGTACGTCATATCAATGAGAGGCTCAGCTTCCACCCACTTAGTAAAATGATCCACTACGACGACATGGTATTTGAACCTTCCTCTAGTCGTTGGCAGTGGTCCAACCAAATCTATTCCCCACATGGCAAATGGCCAAGGGGAAGTGATGGGTGTCAATAATGCTTGTGGAGTTCTTCGGATGGAGGAAAAGCGCTGGCACTTATCACATTTCTTGGCATAGGCTACACAATCAACCCTCATCGTCGGCCAGTAATATCCATGCGTCATCATCCTTTGCAAAAGCATCTGACCTGCTACATGGGCTCCACATGACACTTCATGGATCTCTTTAATCAATTCTTTCACCTCGTAGGTATGTACACATCGTTGCAAACCTGCCATAATTCCTCGTCTATATAAAATACTGTTACTTAATACATACCGAGCAACTTTAAACTTTAATTTCTTGGCTGCGAGCTTATCAATTGGTAATTCTCCCTCCTCAATATATGCCCTGATAGGATGCATCTAAGATGGTCCTAAATCAAGGGTGATAAAGTTCATCACCAAATCTTCATCTATACTCCGACCAGCCAAAACTTCAATTGGGATTGTTCTTCGTAGCTCTGTACGAGTAGCTGATGCTAATCGAGCTAAGGCATCTGCTCTTGCATTCTCCATTCTCGGTATTCTGACCAGCTAAATAGCAGCAAATTCTGATACCAACTCAATCACCTTTGCATGGTATTTGATCATTAATTCTCCTTTGGCTGCATATATTCCCAACATTTGATTTACAATTAATTGAGAATCACTGAAGACAATAATTTGCTGCGCCTCCATAGTTTTCGCCAAATTAAGACCTGCAAGCATGGCCTCATTCTCAGCTTCATTATTGGAAGCTTTGAATCGAAAACATAGGGCGTACTCCATGTCGACCTCGTTCGGAGTGCTCAAAACTATCTCTGCCCCACTGCCTGTTGTGCAAGATGAGCCATCTACATATAGCCTCCATATAAGTAACTCGTCTTCAAACTTCTGATCTGACAGAGTTCCTCGGTGAAATATTTGTTGCTTCCTTTCATCTTCCCCTGATACTTCTCGCTCTTCGTCGACCATCTTTTCTTTCCCTTTTACCAATCGGAGTTGGTCTGAGCTCGACTTTGATGATCCTGTAACATCCACTTGCCCTTTTACCAACCGGAGTTGGTCTGAGCTTGTGTTTGATGATCTTGTAACATCCACAGGTTGATCTGCGAGCAACTTTTACTCCTCGGGGGTATCAAGATAGGTGAACTCTGCCATGAAATCTGCTACAGCCTGCCCTTTTAGCGATGATATGGGTTCATAAACTATATCATATTCACCGAGCTCTATTTCCCAGTACATCAATCTCCCTGATTTTTCAGGTTTATGAAGGGCTTGCCTCAATGGCATATGAATATATACGACTATAGTATGATCCTGGAAGTATGGCCTCATTCTCCTACTCACCTCAATCAGCGCCAGTGCTAAGTTTTCCAGCCTTGGATATCTGATCTTTGCTCCTCGTAAGGCGTTACTTGTGTAATAGATTGGTTTTTGTACTCCATTGTCCACTCTTATCAACGCCGAGCTAACTGCATTCTCCCATACTGCTATCTACAAGTACAATTTTTCTCCCATCACCGGCCTGGATAACAGTGTAGGTGGTCCCAAGTATTTCATTAAGTCTTGAAAAGCATTCTCACATTCATCATTCCACTCAAAAGTCTTTCGGAGTGTCTTGAATAATGTAACTTTCATTTCATTATCAATGTAATTAGTTTTTGGATTTAATGAAAGACTTTCATTTCTGTTTGCAATCTTAATTTCTATTGTCTTGTAAAACACTTTATATTTGTGCATGTGTATCTGATAAAAAGATAACAATATTGTGTAGTTTGTCGATCAACTTATTGTCGAGTAGTTTGAACTTGTGGCAGTCATTTGGTAAAAATAATATTTTGTTTCTCGACCAACTTAGTAATAATTAAAAAGTTACGAGTATAAAAAATGTTGCTCGATCACTTTAAATTTTACTTGTCGACCAACTACAGTTAGTGGGTTTTTATCCCCGACCAGCCATAGTTGGTAGATTTTTATCTTAAATGTTTCCGACCAACCAAGGTCGGTAAATTTTCTTTGTTGACCAACTACAGTTGGTGGGTTTCTATCCCCGGCCATCCATAGTTAGTATTTTTGAAATAATTTTACCTCCCGACCAACTCAAGTTGGCATTTTCGAGAATATATTTACTTCCTAACCGACATAAGTTGGCATTTTTAGGAATACTTTTATTTCCCGAGAAACATATAGTTTTATTTCCCTTAGGAATACAAATTTTACTTCCCGGAGGAATACAAGTAGCTTTATTTCCCAGAGGAATATAGGTAGCTTTACTTCCCGGAGGAATATTGGTAGCTTTACTTCCCGGAGGAATATAGGTAGCTTTACTTCCGGAGGAATATTGGTAGCTTTACTTCCCGGAGGAATATTAGTATCTCGACCAACCTTAGTTAGCATCTTCGAGAAAAAATCTGAGTAGCCTGAGCTTTGCCGAGTAGTGTGTAGCACTAGTATTCCCCGAAAAACTTTCAATAAAAAGAAAGAATTCGGTAGAATATCTTCATTTTATTCATCACTGATAATACTTGCGTAGGTGCTCTGCGTTCCATGCGTTCTTAAATTCCTCCCCTTATAAAGTTGCTATTCGGTAAGTTCTTGGTTGAACAACTTCTGTAACTCGATATGGCCCATGCCAGTTTGCCTCCAGTTTGTTGTGCTTTTGAATTACTTTCTTCAGCACATAGTCTCCTTCTTTCAGGTCGCACTTCTTCACCCTCTTATTGTAGAATAGAGTTGTTCGTTGTTGGTATGCAGCATTTCTGATGGCTACTTCTTCTTTAACTTCCTCGAGCATGTCTAAATCCAATCTTCTCATTAAGTCACTGACAGGGGAGTTGAAATTCAGTACCCTGTGTGTTGGGAGGCCCAACTCGGCAGGTATAATAGCTTCACTTCCAAATGCCAACATATATGGTGATTCTCCAGTTGCTACTCGGGGAGTAGTTTGGTAAGCCCATAGCACTGATTGTAGCTCGTTGATCCAGTTTGCTTTCGCATCATTCAATCTTTTCTTCAAGCCATTTAGCAGCGTTTTGTTTGTCACTTTAGTCTGTCCATTGCTTTGAGGATGGCCTGGTGCTGAGTGGACCTTCAAAATGTTTGACTGATGGTAATAGGCAGCGAACTCCTCGTTATCAAATTGTGTTCCATGTTCTGTGATGAAAGCATGAGGAAGACCATATCGGCAAATGATGTTCTTCCAAATAAATTGGTACACCTTCTCGTACGTCATATCAATGAGAGGCTCATCTTCCACCCACTTAGTAAAATAATCCACTGCGACGACAAGGTATTTGAACCTTCCTCTAGTCATTGGTAATGGTCCAATAAAATCTATTCCCCACATGGCAAATGGCCAAAGGGAAGTGATGGGTGTCAATAATGCTTGTGGAGTTCTTCGGATGGAGGAAAATCGTTGGCACTTGTCACATTTCTTGGCATAGGCTACACAATCAACCCTCATCGTCGGCCAGTAATATCCATGCGTCATCATCCTTTGCAAAAGCGTCCGACCTGCTACATGGGCTCCACATGACCCATCATGGATCTCTTTAATCAATTTTTTCACCTCGTAGGGATGTACACATCGTTGCAAACCTGCCATAATTCCTCGTCTATATAAAATACCGTTAGTTAATACATACCGAGCAGCTTTAAACTTTAATTTCTTGGCTGCGAGCTTATCAATTGGTAATTCTCCCTCATCAATATATGCCCTGATAGGATCCATCCAAGATGGTCCTAAATCAAGGGTGATAAATTTCATCTCCAAATCTTCATCTATACTCCGACAAGCCAAAACTTCAATTGGGATTGTTCTTCGTAGCTCTGTACGAGTAGCTGATGCAAATCGAGCTAAGGCATCTGCTCTTGCATTCTCCATTCTCAATATTCTGACCAGCTAAATAGCAGCAAATTCTGATACCAACTCCATCACCTTCGCATGGTATTTGATCATTAATTCTCCTTTGGCTGCATATATTCCCAAAATTTGATTTATAATTAATTGAGAATCACTGAAGACAATAATTTGCTGCGCCTCCATAATTTTTGCCAAATTAAGATCTGCAATCATGGCCTCATATTCCGCTTCATTATTGGAAGCTTTGAATTGGAAACGTAGGGCGTACTCCATGTCGACCTCGTTCGGAGTGCTCAAAACTATCCCTGCCCCACTGCCTGTTGTGCAAGATGAGCCATCTACATATAGCCTCCATATTAGTAACTCGTCTTCAAACTTCTGATCTGACTGAGTTCCTCGGTGAAATATTTGTTGCTTCCTTTCACCTTCCCCTGATACTTCTCTCTCTTCGTCGACCATCTTTTCTTGCCCTTTTACCAACCGGAGTTGGTCTGAGCTCGAGTTTGATGATCCTGTAACATCCACTTGCCCTTTTACCAACCGGAGTTGGTCTGAGCTTGTGTTTGATGATCTTGTAACATCCACAGGTTGATCTGCGAGCAACTTTTACTCCTCGGGGGTATCAAGATAGGTGAACTCTGCCATGAAATCTGCTACAGCCTGCCCTTTTAGCGATGATATGGGTTCATAAACTATATCATATTCACCGAACTCTATTTCCCAGTACATCAATCTCCCTAATTTTTCTGGTTTATGAAGGGATTGCCTCAATGGCATATCAATATATACGACTATAGTATGAACCTGATAGTATGGCCTCATTCTCCTACTCGCCTCAATCAGCGCCAGTTCTAACTTTTCCAGCCTTGGATATCTGATCTCTGCTCCTCGGAAGGCCTTACTTGTGTAATAGATTGGTTTTTGTACTCCATTGTCCACTCTTATCAACGCCGAGCTAACTGCATTCTCCCATACTGCTAGGTACAAGTACAATTTTTCTCCCATCACCGGCCTGGATAACAGTGGAGGTGCTCCCAAGTATTTCTTCAAGTCTTGAAAAGCATTCTCACATTCATCATTCCACTCAAAAGTCTTTCGGAGTGTCTTGAATAATGTAAC
This sequence comes from Sambucus nigra, assembly GCA_949130495.1. NCBI lineage: Eukaryota > Viridiplantae > Streptophyta > Magnoliopsida > Dipsacales > Adoxaceae > Sambucus > Sambucus nigra. The sequence goes on from OX422207.1 coordinate 408,759,973, forward strand.
TTTCATTTCATTATCAATGTAATTTGTTTTTGGATTTAATGAAAGACTTTCATTTCTGTTTGCAATCTTAATTGCTGTTGTCTTGTAAAACACTTTATATTTGTGCATGTGTATCTGATAAAAAGATAACAATATTGTGTAGTTTGTCGATCAACTTATTGTCGAGTAGTTTGAACTTGTGGTAGTCATTTGGTAAAAATAATATTCTGTTTCTCGACCAACTTAGTAATAATTAAAAAGTTACGAGTATAAAAAATGTTGCTCGATCACTTTAAATTTTACTTGTCGACCAACTATAGTTAGTGGGTTTTTATCCCCGACCAGCCATAGCTGGTAGATTTTTATCTTAAATGTTTCCGACCAACCAAGGTCGGTAAATTTTCCTTGTTGACCAACTACAGTTGGTGGGTTTCTATCCCCGACCATCCGTAGTTAGTATTTTCGAAATAATTTTACCTCTCGACCAACTCAAGTTGGCATTTTCGAGAATATATTTACTTCCTAACAGATATAAGTTGGCATTTTTAGGAATACTTTTATTTCCCGAGAAACATATAGTTTTATTTCCCACAGGAATATAAATTTAACTTCCCGGAGGAATACAAGTAGCTTTATTTCCCGGAGGAATATAGGTATCTTTACTTCCCGGAGGAATATTGGTAGCTTTACTTCCCGGAGGAATATAGGTAGCTTTACTTCCCGGAGGAATATTGGTAGCTTTACTTCCCGGAGGAATATTAGTATCTCGACCAACCTTAGTTGGCATTTTCGAGAAAAAAATTGAGTAGCCTGAGCTTTGCCGAGTAGTGTGTAGCACTAGTATTCCCCGAAAAACTTTCAATAAAAAGAAAGAATTCGGCAGAATATCTTCATTTTATTCATCAGTGATAATACTTGCGTATGTGCTCTGCGTTCCATGCGTTCTTAAACGCCTCCCCTTCTAAAGTTGCTATTCGGTAAGTTCCTGGTTGAACAACTTCTGTAACTCGGTATGGTCCATGCCAGTTTGCCTCCAGTTTGTTTTGCTTTTGAATTACTTTCTTCAGCACATAGTCTCCTTCTTTCAGGTCGCACTTCTTCACCCTCTTATTGTAGAATAGAGTTGTTCGTTGTTGGTATGCTGCATTTCTGATGGCTACTTCTTCTCTAACTTCCTTGAGAATGTCTAAATCCAATCTTCTCATTAAGTCACTGACAGGGGAGTTGAAATTCAGTACCCTGTGTGTTGGGAGGCCCAACTCGGCAGGTATAACAGCTTCACTTCCAAATGCCAACATATATGGTGATTCTCCAGTTGCTACTCGGGGAGTAGTTCGGTAAGCCCATAGCACTGATTGTAACTCGTTGATCCAGTTTGCCTTCGCATCATTCAATTTTTTTTCAAGCCATTTAGAAGCGTTCTGTTTGTCACTTTAGTCTATCCATTGCTTTGAGGATGGCCTGGTGCTGAGTGGACCTTCAAAATGTTTGACTGATCGCAATATGCAGCGAACTCCTCGTTATCAAATTGTGTTCCATGTTCTGTGATGAAAGCATGAGGAAGACCATATCGGTAAATTATGTTCTTCCAAATAAATTGGTACACCTTCTCGTACGTCATATCAATGAGAGGCTCAGCTTCCACCCACTTAGTAAAATAATCCACTGTGACGACAAGGTATTTGAACCTTCCTCTAGTCGTTGGCAGTGGTCCAACCAAATCTATTCCCCACATGGAAAATGGCAAGGGGAAGTGATGGGTGTCAATAATGCTTGTGGAGTTCTTCAGATGGAGGAAAAGCGCTGTCACTTATCACATTTCTTGGCATAGGCTACACAATCAGCCCTCATCGTCGGCCAATAATATCAATGCGTCATCATCCTTTGTAAAAGCGTCTGACCTGCTACATGGGCTCCACATGACCCTTCATGGATCTCTTTAATCAATTCTTTCACCTCGTAGGGATGTACACATCGTTGCAAACCTGCCATAATTCCTCGTCTATATAAAATACCGTTAGTTAATACATTCCGAGCAGCTTTAAACTTCAATTTCTTGGCTGCGAGCTTATCAATTGGTAATTCTCCCTCCTCAATATATGCCCTGATAGGATCCATCCAAGATGGTCCTAAATCAAGGGTGATAAAGTTCATCGCCAAATCTTCATCTATACTGCGACCAGCCAAAACTTTAATTGGGATTGTTCTTCGTAGCTCGGTACGAGTAGCTGATGCTAATCGAGCTAAGACATCTTCTCTTGCATTCTCCATTCTCGATATTCTGACCAGCTAAATAGCAGCAAATTCTGATACCAACTCCATCACCTTTGCTTGGTATTTGATCATTAATTCTCCTTTGGCTGCATATATTCCCAACATTTGATTTACAATTAATTGAGAATCACTGAAGACAATAATTTACTACGCCTCCATAATTTTTGCCAAATTAAGACCTGCAATCATGGCATCATACTCAGCTTCATTATTGGAAGCTTTGAATTGGAAACGTAGGGCGTACTCCATGTCGACCTCGTTTGAAGTGCTCAAAACTATCCCTGCCCCACTGCCTGTTGTGCAAGATGAGCCATCTACATATAGCCTCCATATAAGTAACTCATCTTCAAACTTCTAAACTGACAGAGTTCCTCGGTGAAATATTTGTTGCTTCCTTTCATCTTCCCCTGAGACTTCTCGCTCTTCGTCGACCATCTTTTCTTGCCCTTTTACCAACCGGAGTTGGTCTGAGCTCGAGTTTGATGATCCTGTAACATCCACTTGCCCTTTTACCAACCGGAGTTGGTCTGAGCTTGTGTTTAATGATCTTGTAACATCCACAGGTTGATCTGCGAGCAACTTTTACTCCTCGGGGGTATTAAGATAGGTGAACTCTGCTATGAAATCGGCTATAGCCTGCCCTTTTATCGATGATATGGGTTCATAAACGATATCATATTCACCGAGCTCTATTTCCCAGTACATCAATCTCCCTGATTTTTCTGGTTTATAAAGGGCTTGCCTCAATGGCATATCAATATATACGACTATAGTATGAGCTCATTCTCCTACTCGCCTCAATCAGCGCCAGTTCTAACTTTTCCATCCTTGGATATCTGATCTCTGCTCCTCGGAAGGCCTTACTTGTGTAATTGATTGGTTTTTGTACTCCATTGTCCACTCTTATCAACGCCGAGCTAACTGCATTCTCCCATACTGTTAGGTACAAGTACAATTTTTCTCCCATCACCGGCCTGGATAACAGTGGAGGTGCTCCCAAGTATTTCTTCAAGTCTTGAAAAGCATTCTCACATTCATCATTCCACTCAAAATTCTTTCGGAGTGTCTTGAATAATTGGAGACATCGATCAGTTGCTCGTGATACAGATATGTTGAGTGCTGCTACTCGTCCTGTAAGACTTTGCACCTCTTTCTTCGTCATTGGAGATCGCATCCCTAATAAAGCTTTGATCTTTTCAGGATTCGCCTCAATGCCTCATTAGTTGACAATGTATCCGAGAAACATGCCTTCTCGTACTCCAAATATGCACTTTGTCGGGTTCAGCTTCATTTGGTATTTATCTAGTTGATCAAAAGTCTGACTTAAGTCAACTAGATGATCAGCAGCTTTTTTGCTCTTCGTCAGCATATCGTCAACATAGACTTCCATATTGCAACTGATTTGTTCAGGAAAGACTTTGTTCATCAGCCTCTGATATGTCACACCTGCATTTTTCAAACCAAAAGGCATAACATTATAACAATAAGTTCCCCTAGGGCTAATGAAAGAAGTACTTTCCCTGTCTTCAGGTTTCATTTTAATCTGATTGTAGCCAGAATAAGCATCCATGAAGCTTTGCAGCTCGTGTCCCGAGGTAGAATCGACTAGTTGATCAATTTGGGGCAGTGGAAAGTGATCCTTTGGGCATGCTTTTTTGAGGTCGGCGAAGTCTACACACATCCTCCATTTGTTGTTCTTATTTTTCACCATCACTACATTGGCTAACCAGTCTGGATATTTAACATTTTCAATAAAACAAGCCTTCTGGAGCTTCTCGACTTCCTCCTGTATAGCTTGATTCTTCTCGGGATTGAATACTCTTCTTCTCTACTTCACAGGCTTGATCTCCATATTCACATTGAGTTTGTGACATAAGAAATTTTGATCTATCCCTGGCATATCTTCATGACTGCAAGCAAAAGTTTATTTTCTGCTTCTAAGGAAAGTTATCAATTCCTGTTTTAGTTAGGTTTCCAACGACTAACCTATTTGAGTAGTTCTCTCAGGGTGCTCGTCGTCTAGAATGATGTTTTCAGTAGCTTCCACCACTTGACCCTTCACGAGTTGCGACTCATCTTTAGGATCCAATGTTTCAATTTCGGCACCTTCATCCACTTGATAGGTAGTAGTCTTTTTCCTTGATTCCTCCATTTCTTCTTACTCGGCGGATGAATAATAGCATTCCCGAGATACTTTCTGATCACCTTTAAAAACTCCTACTCCGAAATTTATTGGAAATTTTAGGCATTGATGCACCGTAGATGGCACAACCTCAAACTTCTTCAATCCTACTCATCCCATGATGATATTGTATGATGACTGAACATACTTATCCATCACGAAGAAGCGTATTCTTTCTGTTCGACAAGCAGGCCACGTACCAAGGAATATATCCAACTTGATCGTCCCAAGTGGAAAAACTTTCTCGCCAGCAAAACCGAGGAGGGGTCTATGATAAGGCTCCAGTTGAGATAGTTTTAGATTTAAACTATCGAAGCACGAGTTGAACTTGATGTCTGCCGAGCTACCATTGTCGACCAGTACTCTTGAAATTATAACCTCCTTCATTCTCATCTTCATCACCAGTGGGTCATCATGAGGATATAGAACACCTGTAAGGTCATTCTTTGAGAAACCAATGACCAATTTCTCTATATTCACCTTTCTCGGGCGATCCTCCTCAGCTAGATTTATTCGTTGAATGTACGAGCAAGCTTGAGCCGCACAGAGGTAAGCTTTTCTCTCGGCAGTAAGGTCTCCTCCTCCTTTATCTCCACCTGTTATAACATTACAGTCAAATGACCCAAAGCATATTGAAAATACCTCACGTTCTGGCTGCCTTGGTCTCTTGGGAAGATCGGGGTCGTCTTCGGGATCAACTTCATGGTTTCTTTTCTTATTTTCCTCTGCTCGATGAGGAGATCTATACCTCTCTCTTGTTTGGTCGTTGTTTCTTCTTTCGTTTCCATGATCAACATACTTTAATAGCTTTCCTTGTCTGATGAGTGTTTCAATCTCATTCTGAAGAGCTATGCAATTTTTGGTTATATGGCCATGATCTTTATGAAACTCATAATACTTCGCCTTATTCCTCTTGTCAGGGTCTGCCTTCATTTTCTCTGGCCAGTTTAGTTCCTCGTTGTTCTTGATTTCCTCTAGAACATGGTTGATATCCTTCTTCAAAGGAGTATAATTATCATATTTCTTCATCACGTCCCATACCGACCTGTTTTTTGAATGTTTGTCATTACCATTATTCTTATGCTCTTTCTTCTTAGCTTTATCACCTTCCACCTTGGTTTCTTTGGCATCTATGTTCTTCTTCGCAGCCATAGCCTCCTCAATATTCATAATTTTGGACGCTTTTCCCATCAAGTCTGACATGGTTCTAGGTGGATCTTTGGCCAAAGTGTGGTACAACTTGTTGGGCAGTAGTTCACTCATCAAAGCAGTAATCACTGTCTTCTCCTCATAATCAATGACTTCAAGTTTCTCGTTATTAAAACGAGTTATATAATCTCTGGTACTCTCACCAGCTTTTTGTCTAACACTGAACAAATGTGCTACTCGTTTAATTGGCTTTGCCCCAAAACATAAATTCCCAATAAATAACTCGGCCAGTTGAAGAAAAGTTAAAATCTTACCCCGAGGAAGATTATTATACCATATTTGAGCAGATCCAGTAAGAGTTACCGAGAACGTCCTACATCCCATCTCATCTGGAACAACATAGATGTCGGCTGCAGCTTAGTATTATTCTATATGAAGGAAAGGGTCAGTCTTTCCATCATATTTGGGGGTCACAACAGGTGCTTTGAACTTTGATGGTGTTGGAAAATCTACAATGGACTGGACAAAAGGTGTTCCTCGAGCAAAGGTTTGTTTAAGGGGGTTCTTAGCTTTAACCATTTCCCCCAATCTATCCTCCTGTCTTTGAATAGAGCCTTTTCCATGCATCATTTCCTTCCTCGGGCCTATTGGTCCGAGCAACTGATCGCGCTGATGTGGCTTCCTGGGATCTCTCTTGATGAGTAGCTGGTCGCGACTGGGCAGATCCTTCCCTTAAGTCCGATGGTCGTTGAAAACTCCTCGATGGGGCTCTACGAGGACTTTTTCTCCTCCTAGGACCTAATCGATCGAAAGGAGATACTCTGCTTAATCTTTCTAGCGCACCGGCCCTTTCTGGGGAGAGAGTGATACGTTGTTCAGTATCTGTGGCTTGCACTGACGAAGTTCATCAAGGTTGATAAGAAAAATCTTCAGACTCCTCATTGCGATATGAATTGGTACGCCTAGTATGTGAAGAAGATGCACGGGTATTTCTTTGAATACTTCGTGGTTTTAAATGGGTGGGTGCATCGCCATGGAGGATTTGTATGAGTTGACGCATAGTTTCTTACATGACGGTCTGGCCCTGAGCCATATTTGTCATTATTCCAGCCATATCTGGAATATTTGGCGGAGCAGATGGATTTGGAGGGCTTCCAGCGTTCGATTGCTAGATTCTGGAATATCAGCCATTTGTGATGGATTATTTTTTATGGAAAACGATATTACCAGTCATTCCCACAGACGGCGCCAATCTATTGATGTAAAAAATTAGATCATATCTAATTATTCAATCACAGATAAATAAATGAGACAAAGAATTTTTAAAGTGGTTCAGCCTTATAAGATTGGCCTACGTCCACTGTTATGGTATTACTGATTGTATGGGAATTCTCGATTACAAGTTATCTCAAGAAATTCCGGTCCCTTTACAATGAGGATTGTACAATGTATTTATAGCCCTGGGGCTGTAATGTGAAAGGGTAATACATTAAATGATGTACATATGAAAGGGTGATACATTCAATGCTCCTTAAGCGTATGCGTCTGAATGATAAGAATTTAATGAACAGTAAAACTGTTGGTGATCTTTCTATTAATGCTTTATTCGAGGTGCGGCTCGGACCGCCTGAGGTTCTCGGACCGCCTAAGCTTCTCGGTGCTCAAGAGTTCCTCAGAGAATTCTCGTTCCTCGGAGCGTATGAGTTCCTCGGGGAAACAGTGTACCTCATTGTAGTATGGTTCCTCGGAGCTTATGAGTTCCTCGAAAGTGTTTGTTGTTTCCACGTAGACTGCCACGTGTCTTCACTTTATTGATCCATGTCAGCAGACTAAATTTGGTATCAACAATTACTATGTGATGAGACCCAAGGGGAGTGCCCCCAATGTCAAGTAAACAGAGCTACTACTCGTAAAGCAAGTAACTACTTACCTATACCGCACTCTCAAAATACGGAATGGCATGCAACCTACCATAACAAAGTAGGTATGTAAGCCGAATGATCAATGGGAACATATACAAATGCAATATAGAAACGAAAGGAAGAAAGAAATACTCACATGCTAGACTACTTGCATGTAAAAATATGTATATATCTACATATATACCTTCAAAAAAATACGTGTGGCAGTGTATTTTATCATTTTAATTACAAAAACATTATTTGGTTCCATTTGGCCTTCCTGACCTTAGAAAATAGTCATTTTATATTATCATGCTTTGAAAACTAGCACCTATTCCTATTAACTCACGCATAATCAACAAATATCCTTTGTTTGGGAAATCTTTCATTTTCATTAAGACGATTTATTTCTCTACATTCAATTATCTCACGCTCGAGTTATTTAACCATATCATATGACTTTCATCAACTCACGCACACATCGTATTAGAAAACTACACTTTTTTCCTATTGAAAGCCTCATATAACACGCTTGTATTTATTATGGTTTGAGCCTCATTAGGTAGATTAAGTATCGTTAAGTTACATTATTTAACCATCCCATGTTACCACATGAACCTTAAACATTTAATGCGTTATTCTTGTATTAATAAATTAATGGATCAATACCATCCATTTATGCCCCTTTCATGAATATTCAATTCATTACTTAGCATTATCTTTAGGGATTCCTTCAACAAACACTCACGGACCCAATCTAATTATCTTGCAATATGTTCAATATTTTCATAATGTTCATATTAATTTGCCTTGTTCGAGCTGAGGCTAAAGCCTTGGGCTTAACCGTCCATTTTTTCATTATTCATTTAGGAAAAATCACTGTATTCCATTAAAGTCATTTTTCTCATGCACGCATTGATTTTATCCTAAAGATCATTTTCTCTTTAAGGACTTAAATTATTCTTTCCATATTAGTGTCAAAACACTCTTTAGTATTTTACTTCATAAAAATGTCACACTTTAAGTAAATTACCAATTTACCATTTTTCTTTACCAAAACTTGCAACCTTATCCTTTTTCAAGAGTTATTTACAAAAATATCCCTTTCAAGTTCTAAGCTCAGTACTTAGGCATTTTAGTCAGTAACGCACTTGTTCAACTTCTCACTTTGTCAAAATTTCACATTTTGCATTTTAACGCTTTTTAATATATAAAATCACATTTTTTACATATTAAAGTCTTATTTCTCATATTTAAGCACACACACTTTAATTATGTCTTTTCACAACTTAAAACCCATCTCGTCAATATTCAAACATTTGGCATATTTACACTTTCAAACATAGTGTTACACAATTTAATTTTGACTTTTTGTATAAATACCCATACTTAGTCATTTTATTCACACGAAGTCTTCTAGACTTTTATTATTTAGATTTTTACTCAAAGTTTGCAAGAAGACTACACTTTTACATATATATACTTTTAACCCCAAAACTTAGTTTAACAAACTAAATAGTAAACTTTGTAAATGAAACTCCATTTGCTCATTTCATAATGATTCATCAACATTAAAGTTTCTATATTAATCTCATAAAAAGGGCACATACATACCATGTGTTAACTTCACATCAAATAAATCATTTATTCTCCTTAAAACACGAGTTTAAAATATTTTATTTCATCAAATGTCTATGAATAGTGGGATGGGGATTATCAACTTTTTTAAAACCCATTCAATCTTTCATTTAAAGTGCCCATTTTTATAGAAAATAGTAAGAACAATACTAATAAGTCCATTAGTGCATTTATAACCTTAATCAACATATTTTAAGCTCTAAATTTTTAGAAAAATAAAGCTAAACATAGATTTACTACAAGACCAATTTCAAGGATAGAAAATCTCATTTTCTTCTAAACTATATCTTGAAATCATATAGTATTTAATCTTTAATCATGAATGACTACTTCTACACACCTAATATCCTCAAGATGCAAAATACTCATACTAATATCATCATCAACTCAAATTTATAAGGGATAAGTATTTCCCACCTTAAAATGTCTCCAAATAGTGGTGAAAATGGTTGTGTCGGAGGAGTTACCCCCACCTTTAAAAGTGGCCTCAAGGGGTTACAAGAAAGCCCTCCATGGAAGCTACCTTTAAGCTTACCTTCTTCTGCTCTAAAAATCCATCTTCAATGTTCTATAAACCTCAACAAACCTCCAATAATAACATCTCTAATAACCCAACATCACTCCTATGGTTACACATGGTGAAATAAGGTGTTTCTTTGCCGTAAAATGGTGGTTTCATGGTGGTTTTGGGGTGGCTCAAGGTTAGCTACGAATTTTGGTGATGTCTAATGGTTTAAGGGAGTTCAAGGGGAGAGAGAGTTATGATAAATCTTATGGGAATTGATTGATAGAGCATATGCACCCACCCCTCTCTCTCTTATAAGCTATTTTGAGAATTTTACACTTTATGACCCAAATAGCAAGTGTTGGTGTGTTCAAATATGTGTAAAACGCTTACCAAGACATGCAAACCAATATAGGAAAGTGACAATACAATGCACTAATACGTGAATCGAAAAAACCATTTGAAAAACGCCCAAAAATACAAACAAAAATCTTATTTACGTCACTTTCTCTCTCTAAAAACAATTTTTTTAGCAATTTTTAACTTAAGATTCATATTCCTTGCATTTTTTTTTGCTAAAAAAATCATATTTACAATTACCGTTTGGCCTCCCGAATTGTCCTATACAAGGCGCGCCCGAATCGATACCTCCATACAAAAGTATTTTTTTTTTATTTTTCTCTTCATAATAATATTACTTATATTTTTGTGAGTCATAAAATTGATTCACAATAATTTTTTGACCTTCCGAGACGTCCTAAACAATACGCGAAAGAAACAGGACCTCCGTGCAAAACATTTTTTTTTCTTCGCATGGTAATATTCCTTACATTTTTATAAGTCTAAATATATAGTCGGAATATTTTTTTGACTTACCGATTTTCCTAAACAATTTGCGCAAGACTGGACTTTCGTTGTGTCGTGCGTTATAACACAATTAGTACACAAGCTTGCGTAGCATTCATTGATTGTCCGAATCGCACAAAACTTAACTGAAGTAATTAAAATAATTATATAAACTCAATATAAAACTCGTTGAACCGTTCAACGTAAAACGTTCTCGTTTAATTCATATTGAGATACTTTGCTTTTCATACCATCAAAATGTTGAGTCGTATTAGCCTTGTCCGTGTCACATCCGTTCCTTGATATTTTTCCTCAAACTTAATGGAGATCCTAGCCAATACTATTAGAGATTAAATACACATTCATGCGACACATGCTTTGTGAAATTTTTCTCGTTTAAATAATTTACGTAATACGTCACCTTATGTATTTCACTAGGTGTTACACTTGGATTATTGATTCCTAGAATTTTCCTTTGGTCAAAACACTTCAAGTAATGTTAAATACCTATTTTCTAGGGCGGGGTATTACATTCACAATAGACTTTGGTAATTAATTCTACATCTAGTGAATTGCTTCAGTCTTATACTCTATGATCTAAAATTGGAGGCATTACAAATTATTGAAGAATTTGTAGTATGATGTGGCTTCAAGGAAGATAATGGACTTCATTCAGGGTATGGATCTTGTTATGGATTCTTATTAACTATGGGCGATAGTTGAAAGGTTCATTGGTAACTACACGATAAATAATGTGGGAGATCTACCTTCTTATCTTTTGTAATATTTATTTTCAATTGCAAATGAGAATTGGAGTGCATCAAGGTTTTAGGTAGATTTTTTTACTCATAAACCTTCTCTTATTCTTGCTTATTTATGTTTTGTACTGACATATACACAATCCATCAATCACATAGATCAAGTTGTGAATTTTCCTAAAAATTGTTTAAGTGTGTCAGATATGGGTTTCACCACTAGATTCACGTAATTTTATCTTTCATGAATTAATTAAGTCATTTGAAAAGGTTTTTATCAAATCAAGTGTTGATAATATAAAATTGGAAGAAATTTTTTGAAACTTGAAAAATTGACCTTAGGATGCATTTAAACCTATTCACCCCCTCTAGGTTTATTGTAGATGTTTACTTGAGTATTAGTACATAAATACTTTGCCACAGTTGATGAGAGGGAAATGAGGAACATCACGGAGTTTTGGGTTAGATTTGATGAAAACTACTTCCCACCAGCCACCAGGGGTGAGAAGAAGAGTCAGGTTCTGAGTCTCAAGCAGGAGGGCCGCACTGTAGCATAATATGATCATGAGTTTACTACCATTTCATTGTTTGCATAGGAGGAGGTAAACACAAAGGAAAATAATATGGAGAAATTCATCTTTCGTTTGACATGGTGTATTCTATAGGCCATTTTGGGGAACCCAACTTTTACCACTTATACATAAGTAGTGAATGCCACTTTAGTTTACTGCCATGATTATTGAGAGTTTCCTAACGGTAAGGGTGAGAAAAGGACCAATGGAGATTCGTTTAGGCAGTAGGTAAATACAAACGAGGGTGCCACTCAGGGGACTCAATAGTCTAAGGGTCCTCAATCATAAGAGAAGCACCATAAGAAGCACAAGGGTTTTCATGACCATAATGGACACCAAGGCCCAAGGTAGCAGTCTTAGTAGGACTAGTTCAAGAAAGATATAGGCCATTAGGTCTAGGGACAACAAGTTCGTGGCCTACAGAACTAATAGGGACAATATAAGGATAAGTGCCAGTTTTACGGATGTTTCTTCACATGCAATGAGGCAGGACATGTAGCTAAGAGGTGCCCTTGGGGAAACAGAGGCACACATGAGTAGGGAGGACAACGTGGGTATCAAGAAAATTAGGTTAAGAATAAGCAGTTACCATCCCCACGCACCACAAACACAACCTCACGGGCAACAACCATTGTAGTATGAACATGTGTCTCACATATCACCTAGGGAGGCGCATGCACCAACTCAAGTGGTTACGAATAGGTTTCCTATTTTTGGTCATGTAGAATGCATTTGTATTGATATTTGTGCATTGATTTCATTCATTAGTACTATATTTGCTCAGTTTTGGGGAATGGTAGATTTAGCATCGAATACTTTGTTACATGTTGTTTCACATGTGGGTAGAAAGGCACCTATTCGTTTCATGTGTAGAGGTATATGGATGAATATTAGTAGACTTCTCTTTGTAGATGACCTATTGAGTTAGATATGTATGAGTATGACGTCATCCCGGGGATATATTGGTTAGCTACGTATCACACTTGCGTGTGCTAATTTAAGAAGTCCATCATCTTTGGTGTTTAGGTGCAGAAGATGTACTTAATTGCAACATTGTGCCCGAAGGGTGGGTAAATCACACATTTGTATTACATTAAGGAGGACACTTTTGAGGGAGTCGCAGTGTATTTGGATTCTATTACGATTATTAGCGAGTTTTATGATATGTTCAAGTATATTCCGGGGTTGCCATCAAGTAGAGAGATTGAATTTATGATTAACTTAGATCTATCCACGAGATCAATAACCTGAGCGCCTTATGATATGGTTGCATTAGAGATGAGAGAGCTGAGAGACCAGATTCAAAAACTTTTGGGACAAGAATTTATTCGGTGGAGTACTTCACCATTGGGAACTCCCGTACTTTTCGTGAAGAAGAAGGATGGATTGTTGAGACCGTGTATTGATTACTAAGAGTTCAACAAAGTTACAACATATGACAAGCATTCATTACTCCATATTAATGATTATTTGACCCATTTAAAGGTACTTCATACATTTCAATAGTTGACTTGAGGTTAGGTGTAAGGACATGGTTTTTATAAATGTTCGTCACAATTGAGTATGTCGTATACCGCTACAATCGTTGAAGAATTGTTCAAGACCACATATGCATCAAAATGGATCCGAATATCAAGTTTCTTTAACATTCAATCCTCTGCAAGGTTATTTTCGGTGAGAAAGTATTTAAGTCCTTTTAAAATTCACTTAAAGGTGTTGGGATAAGTTTTAATGGACGTTTGGAATTTTTTCTAAACTATTTTCTAACTGTTGAGGTGTTATTTTTCGTCAAAATGAATTTTCCATGGTTAAAAGAAGAATTTTTTAAATAAAAAAGTTAAATTTATTTTTTTGCGTTTTCTCGTCCGAATGACATGTGATGTCATTCAAATGACATGGGATCGCATTCGAACGACATCCTATCTCATTCCAACGGTACGCCGCCTCAAATTTTTTTATATAAAGCGCATTAAACAAGGCGTCTTTCAAAAAAAGACCTGACGATTTTCGATACCAGCAAACTGCAAACTGTAGAATGATTTTTGTTTTCTTCCCTTAGGGTTTAAAACCTAGTTTTTCAATTCACAAAAATCCCAATCTTTATGTGAATTGTTTTGGAACCCAATATACCATCTTGTTGAAATTTGCTCCTATAGAGAGGATCTTTACTGCTGATTTAGGTGCTTTCTTTGGTACTGGGCTAACTAACTGCGATCATTGAGGTTCGTTGTGTGTGGATCTTTGCTGAAGATAGAAATGCGTGTTCTTGTGGAGTAGATTTGTTTGTTCCATTACTGATGAGACCGATTGATGCCTACGGGTATTCGTGTGTCACCTTATTTCATTGTAATCCGTATAAGTTGCGATTTAAAAATTATAGTGAAATAAAAGGTTTTGCCCTTCGGGGATTTTTCCTGAAAGTGGTTTATATTGCATGCTTATTGATTTATGATTCTAAATTACCTAGTTACATGTGTTAGGTTTATCTAAAATTAGGGTTTAATTAAAACTGATTGGTTTGTCACATAATTAAAATTGGATTTTTTTGAGAAGTCACATTATTCTGCTGTAGGACACACTCAAGTTGGTAACAGAGCCTGTTGCACTAAGTTATTGTGTTTGATCCTATTTTTATAACATGGATTTTGGTGGTTTTGATGATTTTAGATGTCAACTTTTTGAAAGGACTAATTTTAAAAATTCACTTGAACTATTTTTTAAAATCTTTTGTTGAAAATGATTCTGAGAGGTGTCTTGGTTGTAAAGGAATTGGTCGTATGGTAGATGAGTGTCCCACTAATACATGGAAGATTTTTAATAAAACTACATCTCATGTTTCTTCACGTAGTAATAGTGATTCTAAAAATGAAGTTTTTTATGCTTCGAAGCGAGAGCTTTCCACCCCTGTGACTAGTGATGAGAGTGAGAATGAGAAAGAGGAAGAATTGAGTGAATTGCAAGCTGCCTACAATAACATGTATATGGAATCTGTAAAGTTAAAGAATGCAAACTTGAAACTTGAAGCTAAATTGACAAACGTGTCTTATATGAAAATAACACTATTGCATTAATTGAGGATCTTAGGAAACGTGAGAAGATTCTTAGAGATAAGCTAGGGTATATCGAGGGTGAGAGAGATAGTCTTAGAGGGTTGATGGAGACTATGAAAAAGGAGCTTTTAGAGTTTGAGAATTCTAGACGTTTACTCGAGTCAAGGATATGTGAGCTTGAGAAGAGTTTAAAAGAGTCAAGTAAGGTTAATTTTGATTTAGGGTCGAGGTCAGAAAAGCTATATAAGATTTTAGGCACTGTCCAAATTAAGGAGGATAGGGGCGGTATAGGCTTCGATGATAGTGGCGCACCCATTCCCAAAGTTAACCCCACACGTGTAAGAGAGACTCCTAGGATTGTGAAGAAAGAATCACCTAAAGTTGTTAAGAGAGAGCAACCTAGGAACATCATGAGAGAGGCGCATAGGAATTTTAGTAGAGCGCCACCTAAAAACTTTAGGAGAGGGTCCCCTTTAGGTAACACTCATCGCCTAATTTACACTTGCACACATTGCGGTAGGCAAGGTCATCTTAGGTATTTCTATTACAAACTTTTAAATGGACCTAGGAAGGTTAATAAAAGAATAAATTCAATTCATCAAACCCCCCACGTGTCATTACAAATCTGTTTGGGTTAGGAAATCAGATTTAGAGGATTATGGTCTAATTGTTCATAATTCTCATTTACTTGCACGCGATTCACCCCATGTGAGATCCTTTGGTTGATCGCATTTGATATTTTTCATTATCTAGTGGTTCTCCATAATATACTCTTACTACTGTTATGACTTACTTTGTTGTAGTTTAAATTGTGTTTTTAGTATGCTACTTCTTTAACACTGTTTTTCTTCTGTCAGCAACTTCTAAGTATTGTTTTCTGGAATTTTATTCACTGGGAAACACTGTTTAACATTCTGGAAATCAGTGAAAATTCATTTTTCTCGTTAGTGTGAGATCAGTTTTCGTTTGAGCGACCCCTGTAGATTTTTTTTCTTCTGTTTGAACTACACTGGTTCAGCTTGATATTATTTGGTACTGTTGGGTTGCCTCTGATAGTTTATATGCAGTTGGTTTTGGTATTCATGCTTAGTTGCTTATAATGAATTTTTTATTTAATCACACATGCTTTGATTATTGATTCATTTGTGTGATTACTATTTTCTAGCATAGGATGATTTGCATGATGATATTTTTTCCTATTGCTAGTGTGTATCATTTTTGTAATTATGTGTTTTTTTATATTTAAAAAAATAAAAAAAGATTTTATTTTGATATATTTTGGGGGAAAAAGACAAAAAGAGTTTTGTAGTTTGTTTTACATCGTTTATGGATGGACATTTAGGATGACCGACTCGCAACATGATTCAATATCCACGTGACTATTTGATAGTGTTTTGAGATAATATGTCATGTCATCCATGTGCTTTACAATCTTTGGTGTCATTGAGATGTTATTAGTTGATACTTCCTACATGTTTGGCTCATTATTTCCTTTATTTCACACATGCGGGGATTTGTTTGATTATTGTACTTGTCTATCACATGTTGGTCGAGTGTTTTCATCCCAATATTGTCCTTGAAATGAACTTTCCATGATTAAAAGAAGAATTTCCGGAATAGAAAAATTAAAATTATTGTTTTGTATTTTCTCGTTCAAACGACATGTACTATCGTTAAAACGACACAGGACCTCGTTTGAATGAAATCCTATCTTGTTTGAATGACATCCTATCTCGTTCGAACAACGCGCCACCTCAAATTTTTATATAAAGCGCGTTAAAGGAGGCGTCTTTCAAGAAGAAGACGAGACAAGTTTTTATAGCAGTAAACTGCAGAACGATTTTGTCTTCTTAATTTAGGGTTTAAACCTAGTTTGTCAATTAACTAAAATCCCAATCTTTATGTGAATTGTTTTGGAACCCAAGATACCATCTTGTTGAAATTTTCTCCTCTATAGAGGATCTCCAGTGCTGATTTAGGTGATTTTTATGGTACTGGCTTGACTGACTGTGATCATTGAGGTTCGATGCGAGTGGATCTTTGTTGAAGACAGAACTGCGTGTTCTTATGGAGTAGCTACAGTTGTTCCATTGCTGACGACGCCGATTGATGCATGCGGGTATTCGTGTGTCACCGTATTTAATTGTAATCCGTGTGAGTTGTGATTTACAAATTATAATGAAATAAAAGGTTTTTCTCTTCGGGGATTTTTCCTGAAATTGGTTTCCTTTGCATGTTTATTAATTTATGATTCTAAATAACCAAGTTGCATGTGTTAGGGTTTGTCTAAATTTGGTTTTAATTAAAACTGTTTGGTTTGTCACATAGTTAAAATTAGATTTATTTGAGAAGTCGAATTATTCCACTGTAGCACACTTTCATTGGATACCAACGATTGAGGATTTGAGAGTAGGATGTTTCAAAGATAGCATTTAAAAATATGTGGGATGTATGTGTTTATAGTTATGCCATTTAGGCCCATGCACATGTAGGTTATCTTTACACTGAGGATGGGTTATCTCATACGTTTATAGAATTTCTTTCAATCACACCTGAGATCATTATTCTTGTTACGAGGGCACACGCAAGGGACCCTTCTTGTCAGGGTAAGGTCATGTAGTTGTTAGCTTACTCGTTCAAATCTAATGGGGATTTATAATTCCATAGTAGACTAGTGGTACATCTAGATGAGGAGTTACGATATGCATTGATGACTGAGGTGCATGGGCCACATTTTATAGTGCATCCCGGTGGGGATAAGATGTACCAATATATGATGTTCCATTATTGGTCGGAAGTAGTAGTGGAAAATATGGCCCAAATAATAAAGCAACTCATATTGGTCCAGTCATTTAAATAAGGAGCCCATATTTAAAAGTTATGAGTTAGATATGGGGCCCATATTTAAAATATATTAGTCAAATATGGGTCCCATATTTGAAAGTTATGAATAAAATATGGAGCCCAATTTTAAAAGCTACAAGTTAAATATAAAGCTCATTTTTAAAAATTGTGGGTAAAATATGAGTTTTTTTACATATACCTAGAATTGTAATACTTACTTTAATGGAAAAAAATGGATTGGCCCAATCCATATTTGGTGATCCTATATTTGGTCCAACCCACATTTAGTCCATCCATATTTAACCCAACCCATATTTGATCCTCCCAGATTACACCAAGCCCATTGTTTTTCCACTGCTAGTGGGAAGGAATAAATAGGGACATCATATTGTTTACGTCTAAGTGTGGTTCCTGCCAAATGGTGGAGGTGGATCATTAGAGACCAACGGGTGTTCTACTGCCTATTTAGATTCCGTTGTGTAAATTGGAGATAATTTCCATGGACTTCATTGTAGGTTTGACTATGTCGTAGAGGGGACATAGTTCCATCTTAGTGATCATGGACCGTTTGACTAAGGTGGCACTTTTTATCGATTTGGATGGGTTTGAATTTGGAGAAGTGTGCCACACTTCTCATTTTTAATATTGTGAAGTTTCATGGTGTACCATTCATTATTATATCAGAATGGGACAAGATATTTGTGTAATATTTTTGAAGGAGTTCCAAAAAGTGTTGGGGAAAAAGTTGAGGTTGAGTATCTCGTATCACCCACAGATGGATGGACAGAAAAAACGGGTGAACCAGATATAAGAGGACATGTTGTGGACATGCATCTTGTACTTCAAAGGCGGTCACAATAATAGTTATATATTCATGATTGGTATTGATCTAATTGAGGCCTTATATAGGAAGCCTTTTTATTTATCCACTTGTCGGTTGGAGGCAGGGGAAATAATCTTCTCGGACTCAACTTTGGTCAGGACACCTCAGAGAAGATGGAGATGATCATAGAGGATTTCGACTGCCCAGAGTCAGCAGATGCGGATAGGAGGCACTTGGAGTTTTTTATGAGAGATCGGGTGTTACTTAGGGTATCTCTCATGAAGGGAGTGATGCATTTCAAGAAGAAGGGGAAGTTAGCTCCATGGTATATGGGATTATTAACTATCACTGATCAGATCGGACCAATTGTGTATCGTTTAGTCTAATCAACAGGTGCACGATGTTTTTTATGTCAAGATGTTATGAATGTTCCTTAGAGACACTTTATCATATCAGTACATTGATCATGATGATATAGATGTTCAACACGATGCGAGTTAGAGGAGAATACAGTTGCCATTTTAGATCAAAGGGAGTAGAAACTTTTCTCCAAGGTGATTTCGTTAGGGTGTGTCCAGTGGAGGCATCACAACGAGTATGAGTCGATGTAGCGGGCATGACATGTGAGAGAGATATCAAGAACTTTTCTAGTGAGTTAAGTATTGAATTTTGAGGACGAAATTTCTTTATTAGGGGGAAGACTGTAATACCTCTTATTTTTTGTATTTATTTAATGAGTATTAATTATGAGAATAAATTAATAATTTGGAATTGATTATTACCAAAGTGAATTGTTAATCATAAAATGCATATTTAAACGATGTTTAAATGTACATTTTACGTAATTTATTTGTACCACGTGTTATACTTAATTAATGGGGGTAATTAATTCAGTTGGACTATATGTAGTAACTCGTAAAACAAATATATATGTGTTTCACTTTACGTTGTGAGGTATTATAGTGAGATATTAGGTAGTACCATTTGGAACGGAGTCTAGAGTGATACGAATCCTCGATTATGTTTTTTTATTATTCTAAATTGGGCCTGGGGGTAAGCAAACCCTTAATCTAAGCTATAGACAAATATGGGTAGTATTTTGGGCTCATTTGGAAACCCCAAAATATGCCTAATAGGGACCAACTAATTTAAGAATTAATTAGGAGTGTTAGACCTCGTTAATCACATATTTTACATCAGAGAGTTAATCCCTATAAGATTTGAACCTTTGGGAGAGCCTAATGAACTTTAGGAGAAGAAGAAATAAGGATCTAGCATAAAGATTCATCTTTCATACTTTCAGTTTAGAACGCATAATTAGGATTAAAATGTGACACCCCGCCTAATTAAATACCGGGTGATCAGTCATTTATTAAATTAATTCAAAGTGCCCGGTCGGTTCATTCTTAGCATCACTGTCGTAAAATAATTTTCTTTATTAATCACGTAGTAAATAATTAAGGTAAGTGTCAAAACATTTAATTTTATAAATTAAGTCTGATTGTTATTATTTACTATGAAACCATTTTCATGAATACAAGTCATAATATTAAAACCAAACCATCTGAATGAAATGACCAAGCTAGATAAACCAATCAAAATAATAAATCCCAATTGCAGGACAAAATAATAAGTAAAACAATCCTAACAATAGTTGAATACTGAAATAATAAATACTACAAATCTCTCTCTGAACTAAAAGAAATATGGAGATGGGTGACACATGCCCTAACTAGAAATGACTAAATAGTAGAATGAGAAGACAAGGATGAAGTCGTCTACTGCAATGACCTGCAACTTCCACACTAGCCTCAGCACGTCAATGGTCCAAAGATCTAGGTCTGACGCCCCTGTGGCTGGGCACCTGCAATATATATATACAGGAGGAAGAAATAATAACAGGAAACGGGTTAAAGCCCGAGTGTAAAACAACTTTAAAAATAGTTTAGCATGTATTTCAAACGTTTACCAGTTGATATTACATACATGTTAGTACCTCGACACTCACTTGAGAATCCTCACCTCTCAACTAGTGTGCACGCCTAACGTACTATCAAATTAACCTTGTTAAGTTTAACCTAGTTAACTAGTCTAACCCAATTTTAATTCACTAAGCCTAATTCAATAAATTTCATGACTATACTGTATATTTGATAACCTTTTCTTATGAATTTACCAAGCCAGTTACATTCATCACAATTCAGACTTAAGTTCTCAACAACTTAACTCATTTAATATTAATTACACAATTCGATCTACTTACGAGCAAAATATATTAATCACGGGTAAATATATTTATCACTTATAATATATATACTAATAGGGAACCCCACATAAGTCTATGGTTCTGGCATACTCTTCTATCAATTCCCTGTATCACTCGTAATCACTCTCGAACTGTATTAACAAAAAACACACATATTAGAGGCGAAGCATAGTTCCAAGTCACTGAGTGGTCACCACATACCCTCACGTCTCTTACGATCGTCTGACCATCATCCCCGGATAGCCTATACTAACGATGCTATGTTCTAGGGTACAAGTCAATATCCCTCATAAAGGTCCAATCAAGATAAGATTGACCCGGCACGGAACCTCCGTGATAGCTAGATATATATATATATATATATATATATATATATATATATATATATATATATATATATAGGCAGGCTACTGTGCACACTAAGTTTGCAATTTAAGTTTGCATATTACCTTTTTAAAGTAGTAAAAAAAAATATTTTTGAGTTGATTTTTTTTGTGTGATATTTAAACATTTCAAAGAACCCATATAAAAAAAATCAGCTCAAAAAAACTTTTTTTGCTAGTTTTAAAAAATCGGTCAAACTTTCTATGCTTTTAAGCCCTTTAAAAACTGCGAAAGTTTGACCGATTTTTTAAAAATAGCAAAAAAAGTTTTTTTGAGTTAATTTTTTTTATGTGAGTCCGTTGAAATGTTAAAATATCACATAAAAAAATTGGTGTGCGCCAGCACTCAAAAATATTTTTTTTACTACTTTAAAAACTTAATGTGCAAACTTAGTGTGCAAACTTAGTGTGCACAGTAGCCTGCCTCTATATATATATATTCACATTATTCATCTAGGTATACCCATGACCCATAATACATGTGAACTATGCTCAATTTCTACGCATAATTAAATAATTCATTTTATTTTCTCAATTACGCAACTCCTTAAGTTTTTAATGACTCTCGAAGTGCATCCTCTTGATATATATAAAATCAATAGGTATACCATCACAACCCTACTGGTCTAAGTCATCTTCGATTCTTGCAAGACATAATTTAGTGTACGCACGATTTCCCATTTAATTTATACCCTTAAATCCCACGGTTAAATCTTATATAAACTCGTATTATCCGGACACTACTTATACCTTACTGGTCCTTCCCAAGTCCAATTATGATATAAAAATTATGTCCAAAGGTCCTTACACATCGGTATTGGATTAATATTTAATAGGAGAAAAAGTTCCCATTTCCACGAGGAGTCAATCGATCAATGAAAGGGGGTCAATAGATCGACATTCTTGAGTAGATCGATCGACCAAGCATGTCTTGCCCAGAATTCTTCATATTAAACCTGCGGGTTTCTTCCAACTTAAATCATCAAAACCCCATTAACATGTCCCAAACTCCCAACCTAATATCATGAACGTTATATAAACCAATATGGATGATTTCTAACATAAAACATTCATTAATTCCTCAAAATTAGCCATCAAATGTGTTAATTCAAGAAATTATCATTTAACCCTAGTTTATTAATTTTTCTCAAGAATTCATTTAGATTCTAGTTTTTTATCTTTACTAGGCATCAAATTTCATGGATAATATTATACATATAACAAGATATTCATCCTAACATGGTTTGTACTCCCAAAATTTCAATAATAATCTCCCAACAACATTATTTTCATGAAGACATAAATTAATTAATTCATACACTAGCATGGATGTGTTATAAACTAAAGAACAACAAGTTAGGTGCTTTTCTTAGAGATGGAAGTTTGAATCGTTGATAATGATGGGTACGATTTTGTTCCTCGTTCCCGGATCTACGCATTAGTGGTGGAATTGGTGAAGATGCTATTGGGTAGGTGGTTCTCTCTCTTCGCAGCCTTCTATCTTCTCTCTTCCTTAGCCTTTCTGTAACTCCAAAGTTTCTAACCCCGAGTACTCTCTCTTCCCACAGATATAAACTCTCTATTTTAGTCATTAATTGTAGCTAAAAATGGAAAATTACCAAATGCCATCTCGAATTACCGGTTAGGACTAAAAACGTCATGAGACCCAAACTAAACCCCCGAGTATACCTTCCTGACTATCTTGATGGCGCACTCAAAATGACCATATGGGTGTCTTAGAATTAATTTACTTTTTATTTTCTTAAATTAATCCTGACACGATTGACACGCACATCCCGACTAAATTTCTATAATTGTCATATTATTCACTCGTGACAATTTTAATAAATTCAATCTCATATATTACTTTACTCATTAAGTAATATTCAACATAATTCATATCAATAATTACTAACTCTCGTCACGCTAGTACGTATTCAATTCAAAATCTGGATTAATATTAAATTAATTTATCCCAATTTAATTTAATTAATCCCATAATTAAAGGCCACAAAATACGGGGTATTACATACTTCCCCCTTGATAACAGAATTTCATCCTGAATTTCAAAAAAAATAAGGCATACCTGGTAAAAATAATTCTGGATACTTTTCGTGCATATCTGCCTCGCGCACCCAACTTGACTCCTCAACATTATGATGTTCCCAATGGACCCG
Source organism: Sambucus nigra (assembly GCA_949130495.1). Taxonomy (NCBI): domain Eukaryota; kingdom Viridiplantae; phylum Streptophyta; class Magnoliopsida; order Dipsacales; family Adoxaceae; genus Sambucus; species Sambucus nigra. The sequence goes on from OX422207.1 coordinate 408,783,317, forward strand.
TACAAGTGGAACTATCTTCGACCTCAACTTATTCTCACTATGGTCTAGGATAGCCACCGATCTGTCCTCGTAAGAACTGTCATGGTTCAAGTCAATCCCCTCTATTGCAATGTGAGTGTGGGACAAACCATCCCGAAGATACTTCCTCAACGATGAGATGTGGAACACATCATGAATACGGTGAAAGTGCTCCAGTAACCCAAGTATGTAGGCCACCGGTCTAATCCTGTCGATAATGGGAAATGGTTCTCCGTAACTCGAAGCCAATTTCCCTTTCTTCCCGAACCTCATCACTCCTTTCATAGGAGACACTCACAATAATACTTGGTCCACCACGCTTAACTCCCTGAATAACCGCTTTGCATCACCGTATCTTTTATGCCTGTGTTGGGCTACCCGAATGCAACTCCTGATCAACTCAATCCTGTTTGACCTGTCATGAATCACCTTTGGCCCGAGTAACTTATTGTCCCCCACCTCTAGCCAACAAGTGGGAGAACAACAAGGTCTGTCGTACAACGTCTCAAATGGGGCCATGCCAATTATAAACTGGTAGAAGTTATTATAAGAGAAATCCACCAGTGGAAGGTACTGTCCCCAACCCCTCCAAAATCAAGGACACACATGCGTAACATATCCTCCAGCATCTGATTAGTACGCTCAGTCTGCCTATCTGTCTGTGAGTGATAAGTTGTAATCTAGAACCTGATGTTCTCATACCACCTGTGACACCTCGCTTAATTAAATACTGGGTCATTAGTACTTTATTAAATTAATTCAAAGTGCCCGGTTGGTTCATTCTTAGCATCACTTTCGTAAAATAATTTTCTTTATTAATCACCTAAAAAATAATTAACTAAGTGTCAAAACATTTAATTTGATAAATTAAGTCTGATTGTTATTATTTACTATGAAACCATTTTCATGAATACAAATGATAATATTAAAACCAAACCATCTGAATCAAATGACCAAGATAGATAAACCAATCCAAATAATAAATCCCAATCGTAGGACAAAATAATAAGTAAAATAATCCCAGCAATATGTAATACCCCGTACTTTTGACTATATTTATTTTTGGGATTAATTAATTAAATGCGTATTAATTGATAATTAATCCGGGTTATAAATACTAATGAGATGCGAATTGGTATTTGATTATGTGCATATATGATTATATATGTATTTGGTATTATAAATTTGTCGTGAGATTTATATACGGCAATTTGGAAATTTTATTGAGACGCGTGGGACCGCCGCGTCACGGTATAATATTTTGATAATAAAAGTGAATTTAAAATCTATAAACCGTATGGTCGTTTTGAGTGCGCCAACGCGTCCGGAAGGGTCGAGATAGTCAGAAAACACTACCCGGGGGTGTAGTTTGGGTCCCGGGGTATTTTTAGGCCATACAGGCAACTTAAAGGGTATTTTGGTAATTTTACATTTTTAGGAATTAAAAGTGACGAAAATTAGAGATGTAAATCTGATGTGGATTTAACCCATTAAGCCCATTAACCAAACCATATTAACCTAGAAAGCTACGTAGGTTATCATTTAGGTTTTCTAAGTTCCCAAATCAAAACCCTAGCCACCTTAAGCCACCATTGGAGAAGGAGAGAAAGAGAGAAAATTCTGCAGAGATTCTTCACCAAATCAACACCAAACCCGGAAACAAACAAGGCAAGTGGTTTAATTATGTTTAACTTCAGCAAATGTTCTTTCCATGTTAGAAAATGGAAGATTTATAATTGTTATTGGAAGATGAATGAAAACCCATGATTAACTCGACTTAGGTTCTGAATATTGAGGATAAATTGCATGTAGAATAGTATGGAGACGATTAATTTGATGTTAATACATGATTGGGTGAAAAAAAAACGAATTAAATTCTGGGATTTGATGATGATATGTAGTTAGGGTTCATGTTCTTGAGATATTTGGAAAAAGTGTAGAAAGTTGTAAATTTAATTGGTGTTAGGATGGATTGATCCCTTAAAAACATGTTAGGATGTGACTATATATGTTTAGTATTGATTATAGACCTTTAAACGATTGTTGGGACTTAGTTTAGAAGATTTGAGGTGTTAAAATGGATGAAAAACGATTTGGGGAAAAATCTGGGCCGAAGCTGGTAGCTCGTTAGAAGCAACCCCCAGGTCGTTCGAACGAACTCGTTCGAACGAGCTTCTAACGAGTTGACCAGTCGTTGCTAACGAGTAGGTATTTCGTTCGATATCTCGTTCGAACGAGATATCGTTAGAAGGTACAGTTCGTTCGAACGAACTGGGACCTCGTTCGAACAGCCTCGTTTGAACGAGTCTTCTAACGAGTTGGCAGAGGAATCTCGTTTGAACAGTCTCGTTCGAACGAGACTTCTAACGAGTTGACAGTTTGGTCCTTTTTGGACTGTTTTGACTTTTGGAGTTCCGTAAACTTGTTCGAGGATATACATATCATTCCGTAGATGTAGTAATGATAGAATTGGGACATTTGGGTATTTATGAGAAGGAATTTACATAAGAGAGTGTATTACATGGACGGTTTGGGTTGAGACGTGAGTGTTTACTACGACGTGAGAAACTATAGCGCGTATGATTATAAATCGGATTAGTATAAATTGTGATAATTATAGTTAGTGCGAGAATGCGATACGTACTACGATTAAAATACGGTATTACTAAGATGTGTGTTTACTTAGTATTAGTATATGGATTGTGTGTATGACATACCTACCATACTTGCTATCACGGGAGGTTGCGTTCCCTTAGGACCCTCTAATCCTTGTGTGCCTACGGGGGGGATATAGACTGGTACCTCGATGAACATAGGTCATAGAAAGACTTATTGGGATATTAATAAGTCCGCTGATCATGGGAGCGTAGGTATGTGCGTGACCCATGTGATGGTGACTGTGTTCGCCTCCATTACTTGTGATGTTGTTATCGGTAAACTATTCCTGAGAGACTCGGAATATGTAATCCTTATGTACGTGATGTACCGGGATGGATAGCAGAGTATGTGTGCACCGCAGCTTAGTTCTCGGGGTGCTTATATTGTATATTTATGATGTGAATAATATACATTTAATTAATGGGAATCCTCATGTTAATGTTGTAAATATATTACGGTGTTGTTTCGAGAAATATAACGAGTTAACTGATAGTTATATATATTGCATATTGTGTATCTGAGTTTACGTTAAACCCCTATTTAATTACGAGCGTTATTATGTTAATGGAACCGAGTATTATGGGTGGTACTTTTGGCAGTCTAGCTAGATATGTTGTCACTTAGCTAGTGGTATGGGTAGTTATAGATGGGTACTTGCGTTAGGAGTGCACAGTTAGACGAGAGGTGAGAATATAATGTGAGTGCACGTCCTAACATGTACTTTTCATTTAATGTTTTAAATGTTTTTAAAGCACTTGCAGGTTTTTAAAATATAACTCCACATTCGGGCTCTGACCCGTTTCCTTTTCAAATCTTTTTCTTGTAAAACCATTTTAGGTGCCCAGCCACAAGGACACCAAGCATAGGATACTCATTCAGGTGACGAGCTGTAGCTGCTTGTGGAAGCTACAGGGACTTTGCTTATAGACGCTTCGATCTTTTGGATTCCAGAGTCACTATCCATCAGTGTAGGGCATGTTGCCCGTTTCTATTAGAGACATCTTTTACATTTCAGTCTTCAGACTTTAGCATGTATTGTTTTAGTTTATTTATTTTAGTTATGGGATTGTAGTGAGGAGTTTTTCCTCCAGACTTTAATTACTCTATTGTGATGATTATTCGTTTTACTTCAGTATGGTGAATGGTGTTATTTATTTCTTCATTACACTTGTTGCATGTTAATCGGACTTTAAATAAAATTTGGCACTTACTTTTTAAATACTAGGTGGTTAGTAATCAATAAAATGTTTTCGACAGTGATGCTATTAACTGAGCCAACTTGGCATTTTGAATTAATTTAATAAAGGAGTAGCTACCCGGTATTTAATTAGTCGGGGTGTCACAGGTGGTATCAGAGCATCAGGTTCTAGTGTCCTTTAGGATTTGTACGGCTATTATGTTTCCGCTACGTTTCTTTGATATAGAGCCCTATATTTTAGGACTGTTGTACTCTTTTTGTGTATGCTTCGTTCTTCAGCTATATTAAGTTTATAACCGTGAACTTATAAACTTTGTTCTTATTTCAGATGCCTCCACGACGTGCACGACGAGTTCCCAGGAATGCAATGCCCGAACCCCAGCCCGCTCCAGTTCAGGGTTTGATGAACGCCGCTGAGGTTGCTGCTATAGTAGCCCAAGCGGTAAATGCTGCGATTGCCGTGATTCAGCAGGCACCACCTCAGGCGCCGGTTGCCGTGCCAGCACAGGTTAATGCATTCCCGTCTGCTTGGGAGCATGTACGAGACGCTTTTCTAAAAGCGCATCCGCCAGAGTTTGCAGGTAGCTCAGATGTGGTAGTCTCGAGCCAATGGAGGAAGGATATACAGAGGCATTTGAGGATGCATGAGTGCACTGATGTTCAGAAGCATGTACTAGCTACTTTCAAGCTAGTTGGCTCTGCACTACAGTGGTGGGAGTCCATTACCACCGCGGAAGAGAGGGATACCCTCACGATTCAGGAGTTCTGGGTGCGGTTCGACCGCAAGTACTTTCCGTCCGCAGTTCATACAGAGATGAGGAGGAAGCTGATGAGTTTGAAACAGGAGGGCAAGTCAGTGGTCGAGTATGAGGCCGAGTTCACTAACCTGTTGAATATCGTTCCAGACGAGATTCCAACAGAGAAGAAGAAGATTGAGAAGTTCACCGACGGGTTGAATTGGAGGATCCGTCAACATCTGCTAGGGAACCAATCATTGGCCACTTATTCTAATGTGGTTAACGCAGCATTGTTACACTGCCAGGACCACCATTTTCATATGGCCGAGGGCAAGCGGTCGGGGGAGTCTAGCCATCAGGGCAGAACTGGAGGACATGGTGCCAGCGGAGCACAATCTGGTCAGGGGCAGAGACAGAATGAGAAGGGTACCCAGCAGGGGGATAATAAGAGGTTCCAGTCAGGGAACTACAGGCAGGGACAGGGAGGTTTCCGTCAGGGCCATCAGGGTCCAAATGGCCATTAGGGACAACAGGGACAGAATGGGCAGCAGTTTCATCAGGGCCAGCAGGGCCAAGGGAGGAATGGTAACGGCCACCAGGGCCGGGGACAGCAGGGGCAGAGGGGAGGGAACTTCCCAGGGAAGTGCTTTGTTTGTGGCAAGACTGGCCATAAGAAGCGGAATTGTCCTGATAGGGGCAGGGCCCCACAGCAGCAGCAGCAGGGTGCTCGCCAGGAGCCACAGAGGCCTATGTTTCCCGCAGCTCTTCCCGCACCGCCACAGATGGCAGCATTGCCACCCATTCCAGCAGTCCCAGCTCAGCAGGGGTAGCTACAGTATGGACGTGTCTACGACGTTCACCAGGCTGCAGTTCCACAGGCACTGCCCGCGATCGAGGGTACGTTTCCTATCCATGGCACTATGGGTCGGGTGTTATTTGATACGGGTGCTACACATTGTTTTATAGCTACACACTTCGCGAAAGCTTTAGGATTGTTAGCTACGGCGGAGAGCACAGTGACGCGTGTCGACTCACCATTAGGGAGTGGGTCACTTATTTTCTTTATATGCCGGGGAGTGGGGGTAGATATTGGTGGTTTGGTGTTGCCTGTAGACATGTTAGTGTTAGACATGCATGTTCACGACTTTAGCATGTATTGTTTTAGTTTATTTATTTCAGTTATGGGATTGTAGTGAGGAGTTTTTCCTCCAGACTTTAATTACTCTATTGTGATGATTATTCGTTTTACTTCAGTATGGTGAATGGTGTTATTTATTTCTTCATTACACTTGTTGCATGTTAATCGGACTTTAAATAAAATTTGGCACTTACTTTTTAAATACTAGGTGGTTAGTAATCAATAAAATGTTTTCGAAAGTGATGCTATTAACTGAGCCAACTTGGCATTTTGAATTAATTTAATAAAGGAGTAGCTACCCGGTATTTAATTAGTCGGGGTGTCACACAATAGCTGAATACTGAAATAATAAAGAGTACAAATCTCTCTCTGAACTAAAACAAATATGGAGATGGACGACACATGCCCTAACTAGAAATGACTAAATAAGAGAAATTGAAGACAAAGATGAAGTCGTCTTTTGCAAGGACCTGCAACTTCCACACTAGCTGCAGCACATCAATGGTCCAAAGATCTAGGCCTAACACCCCTGTGGCTGGGCACCTGTAATATATATATATATATATATATATATATATATATATATATATAAAATAAAGGAGGAGGGTGTTTTCACTGTTCATGCCACATCATAAGATTTTACATACAAAATCTATATAAACAGATTTTGTATCTATATAACCACATCATATGTTGCACGTCATATAAACCAAACACAAATCCTTCAACCGCCATATCTACGATAGTTCAAGATGGTGTAAAGAAGACAACATTAATTAATAAAAATAGTACAAATAGTAAAAATAGTGCAAATAGTACGATATTTCAAGGCTCAAGAAAATGTGCTGGTAAAAGACACGCTTCTGAAGTCAAGACCTAGAGCCATGTGTGATTTTACTGACTCTTCCCCATTTCTCACTCTACACTAGAACTCACAATCACAACCCGCCTTCACCCACTCTAACCCAACAATACCACGCAGCTCTCACTCACTCTCTGTATCAAAGCTACCGTTTATCTCTCATATCCACTCCTGCATTCCACACCCGAAAGCTTTGAACTGACTTTAGAGGTAAACATATAAGATCGGGTTCATATTCCTCTTAGCAGACCGATTTTTGCACCGACTCTGCACTGATTTTTGTACATTTTTTTCGACTTAAGAGGTAAGCTTCTCGATTTTTGTACTCTATGACCCATGTTCTTATTTTTCCTGGGGCTTTCACTTGATTTTTTCGTGGTTTCTGATTCATTTTTTTTATTTCAAGGTTGGTTTGTTGAGGTTTCACTCTAATTTCTCCTCGGCGATTTTGACTTCAAGGTGTGATACATACCCCTGCTTTGTTTTATTGCATCTCAAGTTGTGATGTTGATTCAAACCCATATCTATGTATTATATTCATTTTCCTCTCTTGATTTGCTCTGAACGAATCTATCGAATTGTTGTTTTTTGCAGGTCCACCACAATCTTTGGCGGTTCTCCAATATTGCAATCCTACGGAGCTTTTTTCAGATCTAACAGGTTTTTTGCTTTTAATTTTGAGGTTAACACTTTGTTTCAATCCTGCTCTCCAAGTGTTTCTTTTTCAGATCTAATTTAAGAAATCTCTGTGAAAACTTGAACGATGAATGATCGGAGTTGAGAAGAAGAAAACACTTCAACAGTTCCCTAAGAACTAAATCTCCACAATCAGATAAGAGTTAGGAGAAAGAAAACACTGCAATTTTCTATATATCAGCTGCCGACATCAAAAAACAACAACATTGTATGAACTAATATTAATTCCAAATACAATATCTCATTGCTTGGTTTGTTTTGAATTTTTAATTTTAACTATAGTCAATAAATTTGTGGATGAGTCAATAGATTTTTAATTTTTAATTTTTCAAGTTTCTAACTCCTCTAGAATTTGTGGCTTTCAGGTTTCATTTATGTTTATGTTGTGAGGTTTTTCTTCAGGTGTAGGTGAGCTTGGGCGGTGGCCTCTTTTTTGCCAGCGACAACATCGTCGACTCAAATAGTTTAACTTGTGGTTTTTTAAAACCTCTTTTTGAGTGTGGTTCTTTAAGATTTTCATTTGTTAGATTTTTGCTTTAGTGATTTCATTTTGGGGTTCTGGGTTCTCATTTTTTGGATTGCATATGTTTGATGTTATGGATTCTCATATCTTTGATGTTTCTGTCTCTCTTTCAATAAGCCCCCCAAAAGGTGTTTTTCTCTTCCTTTCTCTCTCTACAGATGTCTCAAATACCTGACTTCTAGGGTATTTTTTATATATATTTTCTTTTATTAATTTATGGCGTTTATTGAAACCTTGAAGAATCGTGATGAGCTTTTAAGTTTCGAGGTAAATTGAAGTCTACAAAACTCTATTCCTTTGGAGTTTAGATTATAACGCTTGAGTTTGGGCATTTGATTTTGGGTTTTGATGGATATGGGTGTAGTAGAATTCTATATCTGAATTAGTGGAGAAGATACTATTTTTTTCAAATGGTTGGGTTCTTTGTTTAGCAAAATTTAATACTGAATGTGTTTTGTAGTTTCTCTACTGTGGAGACTAATTTTAATAAGGAAGTCATATTATGACAAAGTTTCATTTTCGCAAATATTTGGGTGGTTTGTTCTATAATTTTTTTTGTATGGTGATCACTGTTTTTTATTGTTACAAATTAGGAGGTTTTCATTGTGTTTATATGTTGTATGTTAGTAATTATATAATATTTTCATCTCTCCCTACATTTTCTCATGCCCAGAAGGTGTCATGGATCATGCCAATTAAGCAATGTGGTTCATGTTATGAAAACAACTGTTTTAATAAAAAAAAATGGGACTAATTGACTGTTGAAAAAATGAACCGGTGACTTTTTGAAATTTTGGAGACTATTATAAGAGAAGGAATGTTATCAAAAATTTGAGCTGATGTATTACGTGATATGAAGTGTAAGATCAATAGGTTGCCTAATGCATATTTCTTAAGATACACCCAAACCTTTTTTAGCTGGTTGGATTGGTTATATTATGACCATCGATGTACAGAGATAAGCTACACCTAAAAAACAACTTAATAAAATATTATACAGTTTAAATGTACATATATAAAATATTTTTTTATATTTTATAAAATATTTTTTTTAATTCCATACAAGATTTTAATTCTTAAAATTATTTTTAAATTTTTTTTGTTAAGATAAAGTGTTTTTAAGATATTTTTTTACAAATTGTTCTTTTTAAATTGTCATTATTAATGTATTTTACACAATTGTTTTATTTTTAATTTTATGCGATAATGTTTTCAATTTTATAAGAAAGTTTTTATATTTTATAATTTTTTTAATTCTATCATTTTCGATATATTATGGGTGAGGGAGGGTAGCATAAAAAATAGGCAGACATACAAGGATAGAAAGTAATCAAAGTTTCCAACCCACCTTTTTTTCTCTACTGCCATGAACAATATCAATTCCAAATCCTACTCGTAACAAAAAGCAACCTACATACAAAATAGGAATAATGACTCTACTCGCCTGTCCCAGTCCATCAGCTATTTGATATATATAAAGCTGTGAGAAATGTTGGATATATAAACATGGTTCCATATGTTATTCCATTAGTTGGGTACTGCATCAAATGTCGCCCACTAAAAGTTAGATTTTGGGACCTGCGTTGAAATTGACCATCCCTTTACAATATATATTGGGCAATACATTTTTAACATTTAAATTATATATTTTTTTCTTTGAATCTAGCCGGTACTTTATCCTAGTAGTCATTCATAAGATTTCTACCTGACTCATAGTAGGGCAATATAACATTACAATATTATCTAGGGAACAGTGGCAGTTATCTTAGTTCATACATTTAAATATCAAATATATATTTAAAAATTGTTTTAAATATTGGATTTATATTTAAAATTTATGAATCAAATATAAAGTTTATTAATAATAAATATAAGTCAAATATAGAATCCATTTTTAGAAGTTGCGAGTGAAATATATTTTTTTTGTATTTATTTGGAATTGCAAATACTCACATGGATAGAAAAAATGGGTTGATCCAATTCATATTTGATCTGCTTATATTTGGTCCATCCTATACTTAGCTCAACTCATATTTGGTCCGCTCATATTTGTCCTAACTCATAATTTTGCCACTATTACTTGGGAGTATAAGCGACACAACACAATATTTTTTTAATTAGAAATGAATTTGATTACAATTAACAAGACACAAAACATTAAAACACGATATGGAATAGTATTTTTTTTATCAATCATGAACATTATTCAAGTGAAAGTGGCACAAAATAATTTTTTTTAACAAAAATATATCCAAATGTTTTTTTAATCGAAAATGAAATGGACCAAAATAATGAAGATACAATACGACACAACGCACAATGAAATAATTTATGTTACCAATCACTAACACTTTCCTAATAACAGGGGCACAACACAATGTTTTGTTAACGAAAAATAACCCTAACTAAAATAAACATGACAAAATGAAATATTATTTTTTTGCCTAATCTCGAATAACCTCAAGTATAAGTGACACGATACAAAATATTTTTTTAACCAAAAACGATCCCAACTAAAGTAAACATGACACGTCACAATACGACATGAAATGAAATATTATTTTTTAACTTATCTCGAACATGATTCAAGTAAAAGTGGTACACCACAATATTTTTTTCTTAAATCTAAAACAACCCGACCAAAATAAATATGGCACAACATGAAATATTTTTATGGAAAATTTTGGTTTGGACGAACTCTAAACATGTTAGTTTGAATTTTTTTAATTCAATATTAAACATGGTTTGAATTTTGAATTATGGCTTATGTTTAGGGGGGTTGAATGGAAGAAAATCGTCATTTGTTTTAGATGTTTAACATGTCATGCTTCATTATTTTGTAATAATTTTTAAATATATCATATTGACAGAAAATTAATTCGAATGCAAATTTATCACCGTACCATCGGCACGGGTACACCCTAGTATATATATATATATATATATATATATATATATATATATATATATAAGAGGAAGAAAAGATAACAGGAAATGGGTCAGAGCCCGAGTGTAAAACAACTATAAAAATAGTTTAGCAAGTATTTAAAATGCTTACTAGTTGATATTACATACATGTTAGTACCTTGACACTCACTTAAGAATCCTAGTTCGGAATCACTCTCGAAATGTATTAACACAAAACACACGTATTGGAGGTGAAGCATAGTTCCAAATGACTAAGAGGTCCGCACATACCCTCACGTCTCTTAGGACCATCTGACTATCATCCTCAGATAGCCTATACTAAGGATGCTATGTTCTAGGGTACAAGTCAATATGCCCTATAATGATCAAATCGAGATAAGACTATCTCGGCACGGAACCTCCGTGATAACAAGTAGTTCGAGTATGATTATACACAAATATACAACATTTCATATATATATATATATATATATATATATATATATATTCACATTATTCAACTAGGTATACCCACGACCCATAATACATGTGAACTATGCTCGATTTCAACGCATAATTAAATAATTATTTTTATTTTCTCAATTACCGTAACTCCTTAAGTATTTATCGACTCTCGATGTGCATCATCTCGATAAATATAAAATCAGTAGGTATACCCTCACAACCTACTGGCCTAAGTCCTCTTCGATTCCTGTAAGATCGAATTTAATGTACGCACGATTTCCCATTAAATTTATAGCCCCGATATCCCACGGTTAAATCTTATATAAAGTCGTATTATTCGGACCCTACTTATACCCTACTGGTCCTTTCCAAGTCCCATTATGATATAAAAATTATGTCCGAAGGTCATTACACATCGGGATTTGATTAACATTTAATAGGAGAAAAAGTTTCATTTTCCAGGAGGAGTTGATCGACCGATGAAAGAGGGTCGATCGATCGATCCAGTCGATCGGTCTTGCCCATAATTCTGCATATTAAACCTTCAGGTTTCTTCTAAATTAAATCATCAAAACCCCATTAACATGTCCTAAACTCTCGACCAAATATCATGAACGTTATATAAACCAATATGGATGATTTCTAACGTAAAACATTTAGTCATTAAATGGGTTAATTCAAGAAATTATCATTTAACCCTAGTTCATCAATTTTTTTCAATAATTCATTAAAATTATAGATTTCTATCTCTACTGGGCATCAAATTTTGTGTATAACATTATACATATAATAAAATATTCATCCTAACATGGTTTCTACTCCCGAAATTTCAATAATAATCTTTCAACAACATTATTTTCATGAAGACATAAATTAATTAATTCCTACACTAGCATGGATGTGTTATCAACTAAAGAAAAGAAAGTTAGATACTTGACTTATAGATGGAATCTGAATCATTGATGATGATGGGTATGGTTTCGTTCCTCGTTCCTTGACCTACGTGATGGTGGTGTCATTGCTGAAGATGGTGTTGGGTAGGTGGTTCTCTCCCTTGTAAGCCTTATCTCTTCTCTCTTCTCTCTTCCTTAGCCTCTTTGTAACTCCAAAGTTTGTAACCCCAAAGGACTCTCTCTTCTTACAGATATAAACTCTCTATTTTCGTCATTAATTATAGCTAAAAATGGACAATTACCAAAATCCCTCCCGGGTTACCGGTTAGGCCTAAAAACGTCCCAAGACCCAAACTAAACCCCCCGAGTATACCATTCTGACTATTCCAACCCTTCCGAACATATTGGCGTACTCAAAATGACCATACGGGTGGCTTAGAATTAATTTACTTTTTATTTTCTTAAATTAGTCCCGACACGACTAACACGCGCGTCCCGTCTTAATTTCTATAACTGTCGTATTATTCACTCATGACAATTTAAATAAATTCAATCCCATATATTACTTTACTCATTAAGTAATATTGAACATAATTCTTATCAATAATTAATAACACTTTTAACGCTAGTACATATTCAATTCAAAATCCGGATTAATATTATATTAATTTATCCCAATTTATTTTAATTAATCCCGTAATTAAAGGCCATAAAAATACGGGGTATTACATGAAATCTGTTATCTTAATCATGTTTTGTTAATGGGTTAACTAATACTAATGGTAATTAATTATAACTTGAAAAACTTAATCTTTTTAAAGGGAAACCTTAAATGGAGTTATTTTTGGGATATGATTCTCTGTTAGAACTCATGTCAAGAATTTAATATCATATGTTGATCTAATCCCCATTTGAATTTAAGGAATAGATCAAAGATCATCTGTGATTATGATTCTATTGCATGTTAAAGATTGAAACTTCGTTTAATTTGTAGATTGTTACGATTCAAATTGTAATCATGTTTAATTGATGTTAAATCCATTGGAAATGAATTAGGAGAATGATTAATTATGTGTCTAATTTGGAATATAAGGTTTGGGCCAGCCGTGGAGCTTAATTAGAGCATTTGTGGAGGTTGGGAATGTCAAATTTTGGTTTTTGGGCACAACCTGGGCCTTCGATCCAAACAGAATTGATTCGTCTTGAGGACCGAATTGATTTGGCCCCTGTAGCTAGCCTGCAAGGTCGGATCATGGGTATGATTATTGGATTTTCCTTAGTTTATTTAAGTATCGAGATTTCTGTTTCCTTGAGATATAATTAATGAATGTCAGGTTTATTAGTGAATAAACCATGAGACTAAATATGTTAACTTTAATTATGGTTAGAGATTGAATAAGATATTAATTAATTATACAATCCGATGATGAGGATTGAGACAATTTGAGGCATACTATAGAGTGATACGACACCCTATATATATGTATATATATAATATATATATATATATATATATATATATATATATATATATATATATATGTGTGTGTGTGTGTGTGTGTGTGTGTGTGCACATACCATTACTCGTGGAAAATCTATCGTTCAGGATTGCTTTAATAGTTATTGTGGTGACAATAAATCTCAACACAAATTATAAGAAAATGAGATCACCAAAAAAAGTAAAGAACATAAATTAGAATGGTTGCAATCACACATGACACAAGATATACGTGGTTCGGCTAATTGCCTACGCCCACGGTGGTGCTCTATGTTTGTATTTCGTGTTTCTCCAGGGGAGTGTTTACAATTACCTACCCTTTGTCCTGGGCCAGGGGTAAAATATATATATGTGAATTTTGGAGAGTGGGGTGTTGGGCACCTCCACGTTAGCCCATAATCCCTAGAATATCTCCTGAGAGATTTTAGGGGTTTAATGGGTCGCTCCTGATTTAGTCATATGTGAGACTTTTGAGTTTGGTCCGGACTCCACCTATTCTTGGTAGGGCTTAGTCAGGCTACTTCTCTGGGCCAAGACAAATGGAAGAGGTACCCACAATTGCCCCTAAAATTTTTGGGTCACGATTTGGGCTCAATAACTTTAAATAATAGCTCAGATGGCATTTTTGTGAATTACAAGATGCTTTGGGGAGTGAAACATCGTTCCCTAGTAGATTTAGGTGGAAGATTCACTTCGTTCTTTGTGCGTCATCATTGAGAGGGTTTAAATTTGTTTGAAGAGGCCATTTATGATGTCGCTTCAAAAATCTTCACACTCTCAAGATTTCTCCAGCTTCTTATTGCATTGTCTCACTTCTAGGTCTCTCATTTCGTCTTCGAGCTCTTTGTTGTCTTTCCATCTTCCTTACTTGTGGACTTGCATCGTCTTAAACTGATTTTCACTTCATAATTTTCCCAAACCTATTTTCTGTTGCAATTTTTCAATATCACTGCTAGGGTTTTATCTTCCGGTGACAAGAATATGTAATAGCTCAATAGCTGAGTTTAGGGAGTTTTACAACATCCCTAACTGTGTGGACATTGAATGTGCCCATGTCCCTCGCAATGTTCGAGACATTGAGGATGGGCATTGGATTCATATTCTTCTGTTGTCCCAGGGGGGTCTAACCTTTCCCCCAAATCTCTTATTTTTTCATTTCTTTATTTATTTCTATATAGTTCCGGCCCAATGTTATCCGAACGTTTAGAAAATTATGAATGGTGTACATAGGATCAATCAGATCTATGGCACCAATTTAGATCAATCAGATCTATTTGAAATCTAGGAGTCCTGACAGGGTGTTGGTAGTCAATCTACCTGATTCCCACAAGGACTATTGGCAAAAAGGGTTTATTTCCAGGAACTAGCAGTTCCCTCCTCAAACTGAGGGAACGAGGTACTTGGGACCTATGATTCCCTTTTACAAGGAGGAGTACATATGTAGACATAGATCTTGTTCTTCTCATTGATTTTCTATTAGTGTACTGTATTTCTTATATTTTCCTTTTTTCCTTTTTCAGCGAAGACAAAGAACTTGGAACCTGCACTCTATGAAATTTGAGTTGCTGAGCTAATCAAAGATTGAAAGATCAGGGAATACTTGGATGATGGAGAGCATCCACGATCAGCTTCATTCCTTTTAGAGTACAAAAACATTGGGTCCAGCTTCATCGCTCAACCTGTTGATAGTATTCCTCACCTTGATATCATAGAAAAGGTTGCACCTGAACCAATCCAGTTAGACAAAGAGGAGAGCATCTCTTGTGAAGACATCGTAGGGACTGACAGATATGGAGTTGAAGGTGATTCTAGCAAAGAGAGTTCAAATGGTTAAGGATCCTCTATTTTGGAGGAGGTTTTAGAGAGTTTGAAGGATTTGAATAGCTCCATCGAAGAGACTATGGCCCCTCCTAGGAAAAAAATGATACTAGATGATGATGGGGATAATGTGGAACTTGCGCGTCGATTAAAGAAGCAGAAGTTTGGGAGTGTGGATAGTGCCACTGGCTCCCAAATTGTAGCTCATGAGCAAGAGAGGAAGAAGAAAAAAGAGGCATTGGTGAGAGAGAGAAAGAGGAAGAAGGAAGAAGAGAGGTAGAAGAAGGAAAGAGAGGAAGAAAAGAGGAGAGAAAAAGTGAGGACCGAGATTGGGCAGTCTCCAGTGCCCGTATCTTCCCTGGCTGAAGGGGATTCTATTGCTCTTTTACCTCAGCTGGCTCCGGCAGTGCTCGAGAGAGAAGTCTTGCTAGCTGATCACTAGAGGTCGTCATGTATAGGGACCGACCATTTAGCCCTAAAGGCAAGTCAGGGGATAGCTTTGGTAAGTCTGTTCTTACTTATCTACACTTAGAGTTCTTTTCAATACCTTCTTCGCTAAATGTTTTCTTTTTCTCTACATTTTGTATATGATTTTAACGTCATCTATCGCAGCCGCGATGAGCTAGCGAGGAATAATGTTGAGTTAGAGGCGAACCTGAAGGCTGCTAGTGCTGCTCAGAAGTCTTCCGATCTTGCCTTGGAAAAATCTAATAAAGCAAAAGAGGCAACGTTCGAGGAGATATTGGAGCTAAGTAAGTCTTAAGACTTAGTCCGTACGTGTAAGATGGCGATGGTTGAAGATAGCAAAGAGCTTGCCGAGAAGAAGAAGAAGTTGGACTCTAAGGCTGCCACCCTCACGCAGATCTCGTACAATACTAGGTGGCTCGTAGGATATAAGGATGCTGAGGCTTAGATCGGCTACATCGGATGTCTCAACTTTAAAAAGGGTTGGGATAGGCCTTTGCTCGCTGTCGAGGTGGATGTTGAATCCCCCCTCTTTGATGATCATGACCCTGGCCCCAAGCTTGTTATGGATAGGGTGCCCTCTCTTGCTGCCAATGAAGGTGTCCCAGTTGTCCCGACTACTACTGTTGATGCTCCCCTTGATCAGGTTATGGTGACTGCTCCATCTGAGGGAGGTGTACTGGGGCTACCACGGATAAGGGGAAGCAACCATTAACTTCATAATTAACTGCGGTTTCCATCCAGTCTTCTTAGCGAGCCTTTATTTTTCTTATGTCTCTATTTCTTCTCGTTGATATACTCGAACTATTTTTTTAATGAAATAAAGTTATGTTACTCTTCATATACTGATTTATTTATTCTTAATGCTCGTATGATTTGTAGCTTATCGATATTGAGGAATATTTTCCTGCTACCTCTCACCTAGGAAAAATTCTTGGTCCCGATGTGAGCAATCGAGTTCTCCGTGCCTTTGTAAAAATATGCAAGTCTCTTAGATTGAGGAATCAAGACTATAACGACCAGTTAGAGCTTGTTACCGAGTTGAAAGATAGGCTTGAGGAGATGGAGGAAGTCGGTGCTTCTGTTCAAGAAGAAGTGGATGCTCTGAAGGCTAAGCTTCTTGATGCTTCTGAGATCAATCAAGTTGGAGAGGTCCTTCAACAGTAGAATGATACCCTAAGGAGGGAAGTTTCGTGACTCCTAGAGAATGCACTGAGCATTGCCCCTCATATTTTACGTGGTTCCTCTTCATCGACTGGGCGGAGAGCTATTACTGATGATAGTGGTTCAGCTAGGGAGATTATTGAACTATGAGGTGACGTCCATAGGGTGTGTGTGATAGCTCTTAGTATTCAAAGAGATATCACCTTATTGAGGCACCTATTCAAGAAAAGGTCCTCATCAAGTGTGGGCTGATGGATACGACTAGGGTTGGACTGATGCTCCAACGAAGTTGAAGGAGGTTGAGGAGTTATCTTTCATAAGAGGATGGTTGAGTGCTCTTAAGGAGTTGCAAGTCCCTAGGAACTATATTCTCTATTATCGGCATGAAATCTCTCCAGCAATATTAATGACAAACCCATTCAGAAGGGATGATCGATGGGTTCCCATAGATGCAATCCCAAGACATCTCGTGGAACCAAATTTAGACAAAGTTAAGGAGGAATTAGCTCATCACCCTGATGATGGCCGAAGAGCACGAGTGGCTGACTATCTTTCTCAGTGGCCTAGTTCTCATTAGGGTTTAATTACTTAGCATATGTAACGCTTTGTATATCTAATGATGAAATAAAATAGTTATATTTTGGGCAATTTGCCGACTAAACATGTGTTATGTTATTTTTTACTTCATTGATCTCTTGTTCTATTATCTTGGGCTCTTTCAGTCGACTAGATTTGATTTAGGCAGAGTTGGTTGTTGAGTGAGTATCCCCCCATTCTAGTATTCTTTTAGTGTTCCATTCTGCCTTACTTTACCTTTTAGTTTGTGTCATCACACTTCCTTAGGCCTAAGTGTGGTAATGGCGAGGATACACATGGTATTAGATGTTCTATCCGAGCAGGATTTCTGAGCCAAACAATGTTTGTGACCAAACTGGGTTGGCCATGTTGCCTAAGGGTCCCTCTAGGGCTTTATATATTTTCGGGGGCAAGCTAGGAGGTCATTCGTGTTCATTGACGAATGCTTGAGGAGGGCCATTACACATTAACTCTGCTTTAATAAGATTCTCATGATCTTAGTTTTGTATATTAAGAGGGGAGCCTGTAAATTGGAAATGGTGCATGAATTATAATGTAGTTGAGAAAAATTAACACTCCATAAAATGCCACTGCCAAACAAATCTCGTTAATCATAAATGAATTGAAAATTCAACAACAAGTTCAATAAGAAAAAAGAAAACTAGAAGTAGAATTTCTTCAAATTGGTTGCATTTCAAGCTCTAAGTATCTCCCTGCCCTCCAGCCTTTCTAAGTGATAGGCTCCTTGTCAGTCATCTTATATAACCTTTAATGTCCCCTCCCAGTTTGTTCCTAGCTTTCCATCCGATGGTTTTACAACGCTGCCAAGAAGTTTCCTCAGGATGTAGTCCTTAACCTCGAATGCTCTTGGATTGACCTTTTTGTTGAAGTGCTTTGCTTGCTGTTGTCGATAGGCTGCTAGTTTCAGTAGAGCCAACTCCCTTTGTTCTTCAACTAGGTCAAGTCCAGCGAGAAATATTGCATCATTAGGGCCTTGGTCAACCAGGGTAGACCTCATGGTAGGGAGGCCAGCTTCCAAGGGGACAATTGCCTCCATCCCATACTTCAGTGCGAATGATGTCTCTCTAGTTGCTCGTCGTGGGGTGGTGCGATACGCCTATAGGATTTGGGTTAGTTAGTTTACCCATTCTCCCTTGGCTCACTCTAAACAATTTTTTAATCCATCAATCACTATTTTATTGGAAGCATCAGCATGTCCGTTGCTCTGAGGATATGCTACAGAGCTGAATTAGTGCCTGATCCAATGGTTGCTGCAGAAACCCTAGAAGAGGCCACTCTCAAATTGGGTTTCGTTGTTAGTGATGATAGTCTTGGGGATCCCAAAACCAATGACAATGTTCCTCCATATAAATCTTATCATGTTCGCGTCTCTAATGTTTTCCTGTGGCTCTACTTCTATCTATTTGGTGAAGTAGTCTGTTGCGACCAAGAAATACTTGCGATTATCAATCCTGGTAGGTAGAGAGCCCATGATATCCATACCCCATTGGGCGAAAGGAGATGGGCTAGTAAGTGACTTCAGGTCGCTAGTCAGCTGGTGAACCATAGGTGTGTGAAGTTAGCCCTTTTTGCATTTTTGAGCATAAATTATAACGTCTTTCTACATGTACAGCCACCAGTAGCCTTCTTTCATTGCTAAAAAATCTAGCAACCTTCCCCCAATATGACTCCCACAAATTCCCTCATGGAGTTCATGTAGGACTTTCTCGAGGTCCTTTAGATGAACGCATTGGAGGTAAGGTCCAGTGAAAGATCTCTTATACAGCTTTCCTTCATAAGATAAGTGAAAGCGAGCAGCTTTGACTCTCATCTGACGAGCGGTCTTCTTATCTACTGGTAGCGCGCCATCCTTTAAATAATCCCTTGAGGGGTCCATCCAATTGGGTGATGTTTTAATCTGGAGAACATACCCCGCGCTCGGTAACTCGTCGATCTGGTTGATACTTGGTTGGGCAAGGAAATTAATCTGAATTATCCTCTTCAAGTCGGACTTGATCATTGAGCTTGAGGGTGCATGGGCGTCAACATGTCTATTCTGTCCTCTAGGAAACTGTTGGATGCTGACTTGGTCAAAGTTGGCAATAAATTCTTTCGCAGTGGTGAGATAGGGTGCGATCCTCTCATCTCTAGTGTTGAAATCTCCACTTATCTGGTTGGAGACCAACTGTGAGTCACCAAACACTTAGAGTCACTTTGCTCCAAATTTTCGCGCTTTTTGTAGGCCCGCGATCAGTGCTTCATATTCTTCTTCGTTCTTGGAGGCTTCAAATCCAAGCCTAGTTCCTTGCTCGAGTATTGCGTCTTTAGGGGTAATTATCACGATGCCTACTTCTGCTCCTTTGGAATTGGAGGCTTCGTCAACGAATAGTCTCCAGACGCCTGATGCCAGAGAAATTTATTATGATGAATAGTTTGGGATTGGTCGCAAGGATGTTCTCTTATAAACTCTGCAATGAAATCGGTGAGGACTTGTCCTTTGATGGAATTCCTCGGCTTGAATTGAATGTCAAATTGCCGAAGCTCGAACAACCACTTTGATAGTCTTCCGAAAAGGTCTACTTTTCTCAGGATTGCTTTAAGAGGGTGGGATGTAAGTACGATGATGGAGTGGGCTTTTAAGTAATGTTTTGATTTCCTTGAAGCTACCACTAGAGTGAAGGAAAGTTTTTCTAGCAGTAGGTATCGTTGTTCAGCGTCCAAAAGGGTCTTACTCGCGTAATAAATTGGGTGCTAGATCCCCCTTTTCTCGTATACCAGTAAAGAACTTACAGCATGCTAGATAGTGCAAGGTAAAGTTATAGATAACCATTCTCTTAAGGGATTACAAGCAAGGGAGGTTTGCTGAGGTAAGCTTTGATCCCCTATAATTCCTTCGAGCAATTATTGTCCCACTCCACATCTTCTCTCTTCTTCAACAACTAGAAGAATGGTTGGCACCTTTCGAATGACTTTGAGATGAATTGATTTAGGGCGGCGAGCATCCCCGTGAGATTATTCACGTCTCTTATCGTACAAGGGGCTACACCCTGTTAATGGCATCAATTTGGTTTGGGTTGGCCTCAATACCTCTCTTGCTAACCAAGTACCCAAGGAATTTTCCAGACAGGACACCAAAGGAACACTTACTTGCGTTGATCTTCATTCGGTACTTATTGAGGATTTCGAAGGTCCTTGATAGGTCAGAGAGGTGGCCTTCTTTGAGGATGCCCTTGACAAGAATGTCATGGATGTGGATTTCTATAGTGCTTCTCATCTGGTCTTTGAACATCTTGGTGACCAATCGCTGGTAAGTTGCTCCTGCATTTTTTAGCACAAAGGGCATAACATTGTAGAAATATAACCCAATTTTAGTTATAAATGCTATTTTGTCTTGATCTGGCTCGTACAGAGGGATCTGGTGATACCCGGAGTATGCGTCTAGGAAGCTCATCCTTTCGTGTGCTATAGTGGCATCCACCAACTGATCAATCTTTGGGAGGGGGAAGTTATCTTTAGGGCACGCCTTGTTGATATCGGTGAAATCGATTTAGACCCTCAAATTTATGTTTCTCTTAGGGACAAACACTGGGTTGGATATCCATTTGGGTAACTGGACTTCCCGTATGAATCCTGCGTCTAGTAGTTTTTAAACTTCCTTCTCCACTGCCTTGTCTTTTTTCAGAGCAGTTCGGTGAGCTTTCTATGCTATTGGTTTGAAAGCTGGATCGACATGCAGTCGATGATAGGTGATGTTTGGATCAATCCCGGGCAGCTCATAAGGATCCCATGCAAAGACATCTAGGTTACTTTGAAGTAGAATAACCATTTCCCTCTTTTCGTGGTCGGTGAATGAGGTTCCAATCAAGAAATTTCTTTCACTTAAACTACTTCTGGTTGTGACTTCCTCCAGGTCCTCGATGACTCTTTCAGAGACTAGGAGCCTGGTCTCCTCCACTCCTACTCTCCCATATCTTAGTTGCTATTTGGAGGGAATTAGCCTCTCCTGCTCTTCGTTCTTACTTCTAGCTTCGTCAACTTTCTTCCTTGTCTTGGAATGGATGGTTGCTATAAATCACTTTCTAGCCATCATTTAATCTCCGTGGATCTCCACCATTCCTCGTTCAGTCACACATTTAAGCTTCTGATGGTAGGTAGAGGGGACAACCTTCATCGTGTGCAGCCATCCTCTGTCCAGGATCGCTTGGTAGGAAGAATAAATATCGACCATGAGAAATTCAATCATTTTCGAGATATTTACTGCCCTTACTGGCAAGATAATCTTTCCCAAGGGGATGGTTATTTTTCCAGCAAAGCAAACTAGAGGAACAGTGGCTTACTTTAGGTCGGTGACATTTAACTTCAACTTCCTGAATAGGTCGAGGTACATTACTTTGATTGAGCTGCCTTGGTCGATAAGCAACCTCTCGATGTCATAGTTAGCTATACTGAGTGTAATGATCAATGCATAATTATGTGGGGTTCTTACTCCCACTAGGTCCTCATCTGTGAACACAATGTGCTTGCTATGGTCGACATCCTCTGCTCGCCGATGCTTCCCTGCTTGCATTTTGGCTGGATAGATTTGAAAAGCTTGCATTACTGCTGTAATCTTTTTGACGTCCATCCAAGTCGTGTTTCCTTCATTATATTTGAGGTCGGACGCTCCATGAATTACTGGGAATTTATGGCCGACGTCTTCCTCGAGCACGTTGTCGGGCCTTTGATCTCCATTGACAACTGCCTTATCTTCCTTCTTTTCCACAAATTCGCTCAAGTGTCCATCTTTAGCTAACTTTTTAAGGTGATACTTGAGGGCTTTGCAGTGTTCAATTTTATGACCGTCCTCTTTGTGGAAAGCACATCTCATTGCATTGTTCCTCTTTGAGGGGTCTCTACCCATTTTCCTGGGACACTTAATGAATGGTTCGTCCTTGATTTTTGCTAAAATCTTGTAGATCGGTTCTCTTAAAATTGTGTTTACTACTTGAAATGCCTTCTAGGCATCACTCTTATTCCCATTATTAGGGCCTCTTTTGCCCTTATTCTTACTCCCTTTATTTTGACTCTCAGTTTTGTCGCTTTCGTTGCCGATAAACTTGGCGTGACCATTTTCCCATACATTGGGATGGATCACATCTTCAACTTTGGCGTATTTTTTAATACGAGCCATCAAGTCGTAGATAGTTATGGCATCCTTCTTAGTGTGGGACTAGTGTAGGAGACAGGAACTAGATAAGCCAATCTTAAAGGATGCAATGGAGACCTACTCTGAGCAGTCCTCGACCTCGTTGAACAACTCCTAATACCTCTTCGTATAGTCTCTGAGGCCTTGTCTTCATAGTGAGTAAAGCATCCATCCTGTATGGATGGGAGCTGCTGGTAATAAAGCGAGTCGTTAAGAGCTCTACCAGGGACTCGAAGTTCCTGATGGATCTGTGGGGGAGTTTCTCCAACCACTTTTGAGCCACTCCGGGCAAGCCCGATTGGAAAATTAGGCACATTAGTGCATCATTGTGGCTCCAAAGGGTTATGGCCTATCTGCATTGTCTGCCATGGTTGATGGGGTCAGTTTTATCATCGTAGATCTTGAATCTGGGCATGGTGAACTTCTTGGGTTATGCTTCTTCCTATATTTCCCTCGAAAAAGGGGACCTTATTTGTTTCCTGATAGCTCACCTAGCTAGATCTCTTGTCATCCTGGCACCACGATGTGCTGGGTGTTGGTCCATCTCTCTCCGGACCAAATTTTATATATTATTATCCCTTCAGCTAGGGCTCCTGTCATGACGAGCTGATTGATATTGCTTGGACCAGTCATTATCTGACATGTGTCCCTCATTACTTTGAGATCCACGTCTTTGGCTCCTTCCTCGGTTGTCATGTCTACTCACCTGAGGGTTAGGGGTCCGATAATGACGTTGCCTTATATTGCGATGGAGTTCTATCTCCATCTTCTCTAGTCTCCTTTTGGGGTGGGCGTTCTCAACTTCTTACTTACGAGTGGCTTCCTCCTGCTCTCGGAGCCTTGCCTTATAGGCATCGATCATCTTGGATACATGCGTGGATCTAGAAGGTCCCTGGCTTTCTTTCGAGGCTTGCCGCTCTGGGCGAGGCCTTGCATTTGAGCATCGAACATCAGATATAACCCTATGAGGGATAGGTTTATCTTCAATATCCCCTACTTGAGGGGCATTGCTGTTGTGACCAGACATTCTAGGTTCTTGTTGATGAAGTCTTTCTTAAAGGAACAACAATCACTTCCCACAGACGACGCCAATTTTGGTGACAATAAATCTCAACACAAATTATAAGCAAGTGTGATCACCAAAAAAAGTAAAGAACATAAATTAGAATGGCTGCAATCATACGTGACATAAGATATACGTGGTTCGGCAAATTTCCTATGTCCACGGTGGTGCTCCCTATTTGTATTTCTCTTTTCTCCAGGGGATTGTTTACAATTACCTACCATTTGTTCCGGGCCAGGGCTACAATATATACATGTGAATTTCGGAGAGTGGGGTGTTGGGCACCTCCACGTTAACCCATAATCCCTAGAATATTGTGACACCCCGCCAAATTAAATACCGGGCGATCACACCTTTATTAAATTAAAATCAAGGTGAACAGTTGGTTCATTCTTAGCATCACTGTCGTAAAAATAAACTTTTCCAAATTAACACCCTAATTAATTAAGCTAAGTGTCAAAACCATTTTTTTAACCTTTCTAACCAAATTGTATTTTTAAAGAAAAACTTATTTATTTAATTATTAACCACATTCTCAATAAGTAATAATCATACAACAATTATCCGGGAACATAATCCAATTACTTTAAACGTTCAACATCCAAAATCCCAACATTTAAAACTAAATGTAAAACATACATGCTGAATAAATCCCAAAGTAACAGTACTGGAAATAATTGAAATACAAATGTCCCAACAGAACAGATAAATAGTGGAAAGGGCGACACATGCCCCAATAATTGAGAATCATAGGAGTGGAATCAAGTAAGTGAAATCGTCTAAGCAAGTGGCCTGCAACTCCCACCTAAGCTGCAGCACGTTCCTTCCAAGGGATCCTAAGAAAGACGCCCCTGTGGCTGGGCACCTATAGTACATACATATATATACAAGAGAGAGAGAGAGAGAAAAATGGGTCAGAGCCCGATAGTGTATATGATTTAAAAATTGTTTAGAAAGTATTTAAATTGATACAGGCCAATGCAACAACATATTAGTGCGACACTCTCTTGAGAAATTCTCACCTCTCTTCTAATGTGCACTCCTATCGCACTAACCCTCCTAATGGTTTATCTCATCATATATCACGCTATCTTTCCCCAATGATTTAACTTATCTTAGGTTATTCGCAGGATTCAAAATTTAACGATACAATTGTTTGAAAAGAATATTTCAATTAATAACCAAAGTTCTCATTTTAACTTTATTAATCAATAAAGTTTTTCCAGTGTCATTTTATACTTTCTCAAAACAAGTATTTACAATTTGAGTCATCAACCATGTCCTACATATCAATTCACAGTAGGTAGTTCCAAACTTTAGAATTTCATATATATATATACTACTCGTAAAATATATATATCATAACAGCACCCCAAATAAAAACTATGGTGCGGGCATACTCTACTATCCAAAACCCCATATCACTCATATTAAGGGGAATACAATCGGAATCACTCTCGAATTGTATTAACACATACACAAACAAAATTGAGGCGAAGTATAGATTCCAAGTCTCTAAGAGGATGGCACATGCCTGCATCTCTTAGGACCGTCTGAACTATCACGGCGATAGCCTATACCAAGGATATCTATCTTCTAGGGTACAAGTCAATATCCCCCATAAAGGTCCCATTGAGATAAGACTTGTCCCAACGCGATAACCTCAGGGATAGCAAGTAGCGTGGGCATGATTTTCACACATAGATAGCTTATGCATACACAATCATATACCTATACTAATATTACCATATCCATATTAGGTATATTCTCAAATCCCATAGTTACGACTTTTATCCATATTATCATATTTTAGTAAACACTTATAACGGTTCGTTTCTAACCTTGATTCGGTATTATTTCAACGTACCACACAACTCTCATGGCTTTATTCTCTAAATTATAAAATTCAGTAGGTATACATATTTGTCCCAAAGTAACTCTCTTACATGTCTCTCTCTTTAAATCATAAATTCACCGACCCTTATGTAATTATCCCAAAATACAATCTTAGCCCGACATCAGGGGTCCCAAAATTTATTCACATGTCCTACTGGTCTTCCCTATCTCCCAAAACATTTTATTAAGGATGGCCAAGAATTATTTCACAATAAATTGAACTTAAGTAATTTAGAAAGGGAAATAGGAGTCTGCCAGGAGGGGTCGATCGATCGAGGTCTGGGGCTCGATCGATCGATTGAAGCTCCGGGCTCGATTGATCGATCAAGCAGGTCTGCGAAAAGTGCAATTCTGCAGTTACGGGTTTCATCTCCTAACTTCAACAATTTCCATATTTTCTAATCCCAATCATCCCAGAATTGATAGTACTAACCTTATATCATCATATTAGGTATTTTCAATGTAAAGCATGTGGATTTCAGTCATTTAATCATGGATTAACAACCCAAGATCTATACATTTATCAAGAACCCTAGAAATCTCTAAATCATGGTTCCAATCTGTTTTTCCAGAAATTTCTTCTTATAAACATCATAATTTCGTGGGTAAATTCCTCTACATGGCAAGGGTTTCCAGAATTATCATTTAAACCATAACTACATGCGATTCCTATCTCAAATCTTAGGTTTTCTTCCATAAAACTCACCCTAATCATTCCTACAATAATACGAAAGATGCATTAACGAAATAAGCAAGATAAACACTTGCCTGAGATTTTCGACGTTCTGGTTTGCGGATGATTTTGGTGTGGTTGCGTTCTCCGTCGCGCGATCTACGCGTTGGTGGTGACGGCGGTGCAATCGGAGGTGTTCTTGGCCTAGAACTCCTTGGAGAGCTTCTCCTCTTCCTCTCCAATAGTCGTCAATAGTATTTCATTGTGTTAACCCTAGAAGGTGAAACTTTCCATCTGATATAACCCTATAAAATTCGTGGGTTTAATTACCCAACATTGTGAAATGTCCAAAATGCCCTCCCGGGTTACTAATTAGGCCTAAAAACGTCCCGAGACCCAAACTAAACCCTCGGGTACACTTTTCTGACTATCTCGACCCTTGTGGATGCGTTGACCATACGAACAACTTATAAAATATTCACTTTTACTTATCAATATTTAGTCCCGACGCGACACGGGTGCGTCCCGATCCAAATTTCCATAATTGCCATTTTATTCACACGTGACAATATTATAAAAATAAATTTCATATATTACTATACTCATCCAGTAATATGCAACCAATAATAAATTTTCAATAATTACTAACTCTCGTCACGCTAGTAAATATTCAAAACAACATTCCGAATTAAGATTAAATTAATTTATCTCAATTAAATTTAATAAATCCTTAAATTTAAAAGCCATGAAAATACGGGGTATTACATACTTCCCCCCTAATAACGGAATTTCATCCCGAAATTCGGAAAATGAGGCCTACCAGGTAGCACAATTCTGGATATTCTTGTGAGTACGCAAACTATCTACATAGTACGGCGCTCAATCGCTATAGCTTTTTCCTCACAGTAACATTGTTTTACATTCTCATTGGAGACACTTCACATTGCACTCCCAACTGACAACATTTGAATAGGTTACGTCTATTCGTTATAAATTCCATTATCTCACTATCATTAGGAGGTCGCACCTCACTACATGACAACTACTCGGATTTATTCATACACAAAATTCCCATTCTGAGAAGATCATACAAACATTTGACCACTCTTGACTGCCTAAAACAGTCGTGGAATTCCACCATAGATATCGGATATTTTCTCGACCGATCAAAAATTCTGATTATATACTCTCCTCTAAACATACAGAAGGAGAATAGTCGAGGTTCTTCCATAACAAAACCATAATTAGTACCTCATACGCGACAAACCGGTACGAGTGCTTCTACAGAGCATACTTGAAATCATCATACCAAGATTCCAAAATTTCCTTCACGTGGCTCCACTAATCTTTAATCACCATGCGCTTATTCCCTGGCTAAGGGTGATATATCCTACTCGAAATGAAATCTTATCTCCGTTGGTTCCTAAAATCCCATTTCAAAGGTGGGATTCACCAATCTCATCCTGATTCAAAAATTTATACTGCGTCGGACCATGCACTGGCGCGATCCTTCCTTTCAAAGGAAGTCTGGGGCATACTAGTTAATATTGTAAGTCAGCCCAAAGGAATATCAATCACTTCCTTCTCGGCGACTTAATTCACATGTTTGGGATAAGCCCTTGATCTTGTTTTGAGGATGGCATCCCATCCAAAAACTTTACCGACTTACCAACCTCTTCTAATTCCAGGAATTTTCGATAAACACAAAATTCTTTGGTTGATTCTCCTCTTTCAACAAAATCTTACCTATGGGCAGTGCATGTAGAAACTACCCACTACGTCTCGCTAAACATCGATTCTTCCCTTGAAATGCCTCACATTAAGTGACACGTAATACTCCCCTTCCTTCCTTATAGTATGCCAAAAGTTCCACCCGTGCTCTTCTCTTTACGAAGCGCACTTTTGGATCTCTTATACCATACTAACATCATCACCCTTTGTATGTGCAAGTCGCTCTCATACTCGCCTACTAACAACTCTACTCCGAGTGTTCTTCATAATCATTTTATTCTGCTCCATTCAAGGAATACTCTTCTTAAATGACTTCCCACAGTCTTTCAATTAATATTTGGGTGTGCTATTCTAATTACACACCTATGTATGGATTATCGCCCCTCTTGTGACGTTTAATCCACTCTATCACTTCCACTTCGTTATACTAGTCCCACAAACATATATTTCACACATCTATTACCACGTCCCTTCGACTCGGACTATTTTAACTGTAGTTAACCAAAATGCCCACATTTTTGCAACACTCCGACCGCCCTGGAAGAGCGAACGGCGTGTTACTCATCTGTAGGACTAACTAAATTCAACGGAATAGAAGGAATAGGGCATTCAAATTCCATGACAATAAAAGAGGAATAATAATTTCGTGGGGATAACTTTCAATGTTTTCTTACCATAAATTACGGCTCCAATGGCTTTAACACAAAATTCAACTTCCAACTTACAAACATAATTACTTGATCCCATTTCGACCAGGGTACCGAACTCATGGAATAGTGACCAAACGTCTCCCTATTTCCAACCTTATGCTAAGTTTCATGCGTGGGATGTCTCGCAAAGCGAAATCCAAATAAGGAACCCCCCGATACACTACTACCTAGCATTGTCGGTTATCGAAATCCGTTAGGTCCTCCGTCCATAGTATATACCCCTTTATTTCGTCCCTTGACCGAAAAGTTACAATTTCTCCCGTAAGTATGCTTAACGAAGAACGTTTCACCAATTGCACTATTGTTCAGTATAGGTGGTTGGTAATAGCATTTCGTAAACCTCGAATACATACACTCGGAATTCTCGAAATTCATTTCCCTAATAATAGGGGTATAAATATTAACTCCCACATCTCTAAAGGATAAATATAACAATGCACTTTTCCTATCACTAAGTCCGGAGTTCTAAACATAATACTGAGTCAAATCTTTTCACTCAATGGTAAATCCCGATACATACGAAATTATACTGACAAAGTCTATACATACTTTGGCATCGAATATCTCGAGCCCACTATCTCCTCCGAAGTCTCTAGGATAGATAATATAGGTGCGAGTCCAACCTTCTTACAGGTAAAGCTCGCCACAACAAAACATGTTGCACAAATGCAACTACTCCGATAGCCTTGTAATAAATGCCCACTATCGTACTAACCATTTCTATAACGTTTTAACAAAGATAATATCATACTCGTGTATCGCATCACTACAACGAGTAACCTCAATAAAGTATAAAACGCTGTTAATATACTCATTCATCCCCTGCGGATAGCACCAAAGAAAAATTCCGTTATACTAAGGAGAAATATTCACATAATGGTAACATTTATAATGATATGCATTAAACTCGTCTCACATGCTAATCTAGCAATGA
Organism: Sambucus nigra; assembly: GCA_949130495.1. NCBI lineage: Eukaryota > Viridiplantae > Streptophyta > Magnoliopsida > Dipsacales > Adoxaceae > Sambucus > Sambucus nigra. The sequence goes on from OX422207.1 coordinate 408,813,125, forward strand.
ACAAAATATGGTGACTCGCTCGTGTCACATAAACACGCCGCATCCTCTAAGGATACAACTTATACTTCCATCCTGGCAATTTTCTTGACTGCACAAATGGTTTTCGGACGTAACACGTCTGCCCAAACCAAAACAAAAATTATTTTTAATCGTCGTCCTTTACTAGGCACCGTATTCTTGTCCCTTTTTCTCACTTTGGAACATATTATCGCGAGCAATTTCACTCCGCACCAAAATACCTCAACACATAATCCACTTATCACCTGTCCTACTAACCAAGTTAGGATTGTCCTTCTCTCGGACTTTAGTAGACTCGATTCCTGTTAGCCATCCCGGTTGTTCCCTTAGCTTTTTAGGCCATAAAGATTATGTTACTATCTATAATAGTACTTATTGAATTTACCATCACTTGGTAAGAATTTAACTACCTGAAGCATTTAAATGATTTTCCTGATGTGTATCCACATCCTTTTGTGGTGCTATACCACCACGTTGTATTCAGTTTTATTCTCGACTAAATTCTTCGATTCCTTTAACTTCCCCTACAAAGAAGCGTTATCATCTATATTAACAAAATATGACATTGTCAACCTCTGAATCGGTCGTCCATCAGGATTTCCTCCTCGAGTATTATCAACTATTATTAAAAGTTGGTCTCCCACTTGGAGTCGTTTCCTCCACTAGTATCTACCTCTTTCGATACAAAATTTTCTAATGATTAGGTTTCATATCCACAATTGAACTTCTGTCATGCCCTCCTGCGATGAGTTCAGAACCACGTTTGCTTCTCATCCTGAACAGTTGAGGAAGGAACATACGGTCAACATTGTACCTAAGGTTCTCCTATAGGCATAGCATTCCACTTCTAAAATTGGTGGTTGCCTCCAACCATTATGATTTCGTCCCGAAAGCCAAGAAAATTTTCTCTAAATTTTCACTTTCTGTTTGCCACACTTCGTCCTATATTTAGGCCTTTGGATACTTCACCTCCTTTGGTAGACACATACAATTTTCGCGTTTCTAAAATTTTCTACTGACTATCTCTAAATGTTTTTGTAATACGTTGGGTAAGTTTACCCTCGCACCTCATTTGACTATAACAGCATTTGAAAATCATTGCTTCACCTTAGTCGCCTTTCTAGTCATGGCTTCTCGAGCCATAATGGAGGTGACCTCAACTACGGTCATCATTTTCGGTTATATTTTATAATCTTAACTGAGCCCTGCCTCCTGATGTACGCTTAACGGTCCTCTTCTGACATCTGTCATCGCTCGGTATATGCACACATCTGAACAAAATTAGAATTCACTAATGTATACACATTTTAGCAGGAGAACGAAATCTCATCAAAGGAATCGACAATCCTAAACATAGGGCTCTATAACAAACAAAAGAACGCAGAAAGCATAATAAGCCATACAGATCCTAAGGAAACTAGAACCTGATGCTCTGATACCACCATTTACACCCCGCCTAATTAAATACTGGGCGATCACTCCATTATTAAATTAAAATCAAGGTGAACAGTTGGTTCATTCTTAGCATCACTGTCGTAAAAATAAACTTTTCCAAATTAACACCCTAATTAATTAAGCTAAGTGTCAAAACCATTTTTTTTAACCTTTCTAACCAAATTGTATATTTAAAGAAAAACTTATTTATTTAATTATTAACCACATTCTCAATAAGTAAGAATCATACAACAATTATCCGGGAACATAATCCAATTACTTTAAACGTTCAACATCCAAAATCCCAACATTTAAAACTAAATGTAAAACATACATGCTGAATAAATCCCAAAGTAACAGTATTGGAAATAACTGAAATACAAATGTCCAAACAGAACAGATAAATAGTGGAAAGGGCGACACATGCCCCAATAACTGAGAATCATAGGAGTGGAATCAAGTAAGTGAAATCGTCTAAGCAAGTGGCCTGCAACTCCCACCTAAGCTGCAGCACGTTCCTTCCAAGGGATCCTAAGTAAGACGCCCCTGTGGCTGGGCACCTATAGTACATACATATATATACAAGAGAGAGAGAGAGAGAAAAACAGTCAGAGCCCGATAGTGTATATGATTTAAAAATTGTTTAGAAAGTATTTAAATTGATACAGGCCAATGCAACAACATATTAGTGCGACACTCTCTTGAGAAATTCTCACCTCTCTTCTAATGTGCACTCCTATCGCACTAACCCTCCTAATGGTTTATCTCATCATATATCACGCTATCTTTCCCCAATGATTTAACTTATCTTAGGTTATTCGCAGGATTCAAAATTTAACGATACAATTGTTTGAAAATAATATTTCAATTAATAACCAAAGTTCTCATTTTAACTTTATTAATCAATAAAGTTTTTCCAGTGTCATTTTATACTTTCTCAAAACAAGTATTTAAAATTTGAGTCATCAACCATGTCCTACATATCAATTCACAGTAGGTAGTTCTAAACTTCAGAATTTCATATATATATATATACTACTCGTAAAATATATATATCATAACAGCACCCCAAATAAAAACTATGGTGCGGGCATACTCTGCTATCTAAAACCCCATATCACTCATATTAAGGGGAATACAATCGGAATCACTCTCGAATTGTATTAACACATACTCAAACAAAATTGAGGCGAAGTATAGATTCCAAGTCTCTAAGAGGATGGCACATGCCTGCGTCTCTTAGGACCGTCTGAACTATCACAGCGATAGCCTGTACCAAGGATATCTATCTTCTAGGGTACAAGTCAATATCCCCCATAAAGTTCCCATTGAGATAAGACTTGTCCCAGCGCGGTAACCTCAGGGATAGCAAGTAGCGTGGGCATAATTTTCACACATAGATAGCTTATGCATACACAATCATATACCTTTACTAATATTACCATATCCATATTAGGTATATTCTCAAATCCCATTGTTACGACTTTTATCCATATTATCATATTTTAGTAAACACTTATAACGGTTCGTTTCTAACCTTGATTCGGTATCATTCCAACGTACCACACAACTCTCATGGCTTTATTCTCTAAATTATAAAATTCAGTAGGTATACACATTTGTCCCAAAGTAACTCTCTTACGTGTCTCTCTCTTTAAATCATAAATTCACCGACCCTTATGTAATTATCCAAAAATACAATCTTAGCCCGACATCAAGGGTCCCAAAATTTATTCACATGTCCTACTGGTCTTCCCTATCTCCCAAAACATTTTATTAAGGATGCCCAAGAATTATTTCACAATAAATTGAACTTAATTAATTTAGAAAAGGAAATAGGAGTCTGCCAGGAGGGGTCGATTGATCGAGGTCTGGGGCTCGATCGATCGAACCTTCGATCGATCGAAGCTCTGGGCTCGATCGATCGATCAAGCAGGTCTGCAAAAATTGCAATTCTGCAGTTACGGGTTTCATCTCCTAACTTCAACAATTTCCATATTTTCTAATCCAAATCATCCCAGAATTGATACTACTAACCTTATATCATCATATTAGGTATTTTCAACGTAAAGCATGTGGATTTCAGTCATTTAATCATGGATTAATAGCCCAAGATCTATACAATTATCAAGAACCCTAGAAATCTCTAAATCATGGTTCTAATCTGTTTTTCCATAAATTTCTTCTTATAAAAATCATAATTTCGTGGGTAAATTCCTCTACATGGCAAGGGTTTCCAGAATTATCATTTAAACCATAACTACATGCGATTCCTATCTCAAATCTTAGATTTTCTTCCATAAAACTCACCCTAATCATTCCTACACTAATATGAAAGATGCATTAACGAAATAAGCAAGATAAACACTTGCCCAGGATTTTCGATGTTCTGGTTTGTGGATGATTTTGGGGTGGTTGCGTTCCCCGTCGCGCGATCTACGCGTTGGTTGTGACGACGGTGCAATCGGAGGTGTTCTTGGCCTAGAACTCCTTAGAGAGCTTCTCTTCTTCCTCTCCAATGGCCGTCATTAGTATTTCATTGTGTTAACCCTAGAAGGTGAAACTTTCCATCTGATATAACCCTATAAAATTCGTGGGTTTAATTACCCAACAATGTGAAATGTCCAAAATGCCCTCCCGGGTTACTAATTAGGCCTAAAAACACCCCGAGATCCAAACTAAACCCTCGGGTACACTTTTCTGACAATCTCGACCCTTCTGGATGTGTTGGCGCACTCAAAATGACCATACGAACATATTATAAAATATTCACTTTTATTTATCAATATTTAGTCACGACGCGACACAGGTGCGTCCCGATCCAAATTTCCATAATTGCCATTTTATTCACACGTGACAATATTATAAAAATAAATTTCATATATTACTATACTCATCCAGTAATATGCAACCAATAACAAATTTCCAATAATTACTAACTCTCGTCACGCTAGTAAATATTTAAAACAACATTCCGGATTAAAATTAAATTAATTTATCTCGATTAAGTTTAATAAATCCTTAAATTTAAAAGCCATGAAAATACGGGGTATTACAAATATATCCTGAGAGATTTTAGAGGTTGAATGGGTCATTACTGATTTAGTCATTTATGAAACTTTGGAGTTTGGTTCGGACTCTCCCTACAGGCTACTTCTCTGGGCCAAGATAAATGGACGAGGTACCCACAGTTATGATCGTGTACCACGTACCTGGCTATTAACGTAGACTGTCATGAAAGTCATTGGGTATGATCATACGTTCTAGATGTTTGCCGCTTCATAATGAGATAATGAGAATAGACTTGATCCATCAAGCGGGTTTGGGTAACCTACTAATGGTGTTTCTAGGTATTGATCTACCCATTTTTATTTATGTGTTTTTTAAGTCTGTTAGGTGAGATACTCCTATAAATTTATCGATAGAAGAATGAGATGGTACCCGAAGGTATTTGAATTCATGTTATATATTTAACACTTATAAAGGAGATATGTTAGTCTAGTTGTGAGAACATAATTATAATAAACCCTATGTCACATTTATGTATTGTATTATGACATTATGTATATCTTACTTCGTGGGTGACATTGCAGGGGTTTGTATCTAGGTTGTATTCTCATTCGTGAGTTAGTTACATACCTGTTGTATTTTTGTATGAGTTACTTATGTATTAATATAGAGATATAAACTTTTAGTATATTTTATGCCTTGGGTCGAGACATGATCATAGTACTTCACTTAGGTGAGAGGTGAGATATTTATTGCATGTGAGTATCGAAGGGATGTCATGTCTATTGTAAATGAGTCATATGATTATTATTGTTGATATTAAAGATATTTGTTAAACTTTAGGGCACTAACCCAAATCATATGAATAATTTTTTTCTAGCATTCATAGACTGGATCCACAGGGCCAAAGAGATTCAAACATGTAGCTCCACTCGTAGTTCAATTTTTTGTTTAGTTGATTCTTAGCATAGTTTGTCATTTCTTTCATTTTCAGTTTAGTATTTTCCTTCAAAGATTATATTGACCTCCTGTCCCAGCTATTTATTTACAATAAGTTCTTGGGGTGCTGAGACCATTTGAGTCTATTATTATTGGATGTTGATATATTATTTATTTTAAATTATTTATCTTTTTTAATTAATCAAATTTTGTGGATGAATTTAAGTTCACTTCAAGTCTTTTTATTTATATAATGATCCAGAGAATGATAGAGACTGGTTAACGTGCCCTATCTTTGACATATTAGAATGGATAAGACATATGTCAAAAAGTAAGGATTTTCTTACATCGATGTGTCACAAGAAAGTAGTAAAGATGCTAATAAGAATATCACTTTCACTATGAAGATAGAATTCCGGATCGTCTCACGAAAGGTGAAGATATAAGGCAAGGACATCCGTAGTAATAATTATCTCCCGTCACATACAAACAATGCAAGAGATGGGGCATCCTCTAAGTCTAAATCCATGTTCATGAATAACTCATAAATAAGGGTCACATAATTAGGAAATATTGTCATTGATGTAGATAGGTGAGTGATGATCTCGACACAAAAAGACACTCCCTAAGGTCTTATCTAAATGAGCCAAATAAAAAATGCACTATATCTGGATAGTATGGGTGGTAAAGGTTACTCGAAGGGAACCTTCATTATGGGTAGTGCAGCCGAACTGATAATCAACAATTGATAGATCAATGATAGGATCATTAATGGTGTAACTTTGCGTAAATATACGCAGATGTGTGGAAAAATGAGAACCAATAGTTGATGACTTTCTTTGTCATGAACCCAACCAAATAGTAGTAGGGAATGAGTGTCTTGACATGCCACTAAGGCATTCAATGTTATGGCCTTAAAATATTTCTTAAAATAAATGCAATGGAAATACATTCACAAGGTCATGAATCGTAAACTATTAAAAAAAATGAAATTACGTCATCAGAGCTTTCTAAAGGGGAACTTCGTATATATTAAAGTATGAACGGATTACAATTTACGCCAAAATTAAAAACTTATTATTAAAGATCCAAACATTCCCTATCTCCTAAAAACAAACATTATATTTAAAAGTATAACAAAAGAGCTTCGTAAGCTAGATCTTCAACATAGTCCTTCTACACTCCATCCTCCAGTCTAATTATTTCCTGAAAAATCATTATTTATACAACGTCAGCTAAAAGCTGAATACGATTTAATCTCCGGACATTCCAAGATTTCTAGAAAATAGATACCTATTCAAGTAAAAAGAGAAGTCATATAGATATATGGATAGGAACTTGCAGTAAATAGATATATATTTTGAAATGATAGTATATTTGTCACAATTGGATAGCTCAGAATAAGAAGAATGCAACAAATCAAATGTGATATATTTTTCTTTCGATCATACCATTTTAATGGACAATTACACTCTAATACCGTGTTTTTCTATTGTATTATACCCCGGTAGTTGAGGGTCAATCGAACTAGTTCATCACAACGCCTTATTTAGGGCACACCAGCGAAAACCCAGATGGGATGGTAAGTCAATAAAGAGGTCCCTTAGGATGAATCTTATTTCCAATATTCACTCTCATTTTCAATAATCATTTCAATCAGTATGTCAATATGGCGAGATATAAACATATCACAAATGAATCAATCATCGGTATCAGATGCATTTTAAGAATAAAAGCATTTCACAAAATACATAGTTTGCATGATATCATATAATTTAAATGTGCAAAAAATGACATAGAGGACTCACCTAAAATAGTGGCTCGAAAATACAAATATTGAGTCTTGGATCACATGTTAATCTAATAAATACAATAAAGGTTTAATTACGTATTCTAAATAAAGACCAATTCTAAATATTGTGTTTTACTCCTAAAATAACTTGCTGAAAAAGGTTACTAAAACAATTTTCTCAATTTTTAATATTCATTCATCGTATTTAAAGAATTTAATTCATATTCTTCCTAATCATTCGGTTCCCAGTAGAGATGGAGGGTCACTAGGGCACTGCTTAAATACCATTTCATCTAGACAGAAAATTTTCGGATTTATTCCCAGTACAGATGGAGGGTCACAGGGGCACCACTTAAATACCATCTCAACTAGACAGAATTTCACCGGGACTGACTTTGGAATTACTTAAATGAGATTCCATAATAACGAGTAATTACTTACAAAAATCGTATATATATTTTCAAACAAGTTTACATATTTTGAAAATAATATCCATTTAGATTGTTTCCAAATTTTAAGTTTTCATTAGTGGAGCCTTAAGTGTATATTACCAGCATAACTACTAAGTAAAACTATAAAACATGAAATGAAAACAATAAAAATGCATTATAACATTTAAATGAAATCATACCTAAGAAATAAATTATTTCTTCAAAATTATAGAACTCCTTCTTAAGATATTTCCCAAGCTTTCTATCATTCTTTCTTACTATAATTCTCAAGGAATTGGTGTGAGCTGTAAATGATCCCAAAGGTCCTATTTATAGGTTTCCGAAAGTATTACGGTGTTGACATGTGTGTAGGTGATCAAGCATTTACGGTGGCAAGTCATCATTTGGGTGTCGCATTTCGGGGTGGTCTTGCAGTCTTAACATCACCAAATGATAACAAGTGTTTTAGCTTTCTCTCTAAAGAAGACATGTGTAAGGTGGAGGTGACCAGCATGTGGTGGAAAGGTGATAAGGGCATAAGGGTCATTTTACACATGAAGGGTATTTTGGCAATTTCACACTATATATTTTCAATATTTCTTAGAGGTCCTTAAAAATATTTTATTTATAAAATGGCCCTATTTATATTTTTATTTTAGTCCCTAAAGTTTCAAAAAATAATATTTTCTGCCCTAAAACTTATTATTTACCTTAAGATATGTCATAAGACTTTGATTTGATCCAATTTACAGTTGATTCTTCATATTTAAAAATGAGGTTTGTTATATTGATAGAAAATAATAGCACATATTTAATAATACAACATTTATAAGATAATAAGTAACACGTGAGTCTAAAAACAAACTATATATATATATATATATATATATATATATATATATATGAGCATATAAAAGTGGGGTCATTACAACCTACCCTCCTTATAAAAAGTTTGGTCCCTAAACTTTACTCATATTAATTTACAAACAAGTATGGATATCTCTCCTTTATTTCATCTTCCTGCTCCCATGTTGATTCTTCAGCTGAATGATTTTGCCATAATACTTTTACTAGTGGAATTATCTTGGTTCATAATATTTGACCTTTATGGTCCAAAATTTCTACCGAATGCTCAATGTATAACAAATCTTCTCTAACTTGAAGAGGTTCGTGACTTAAGATATCAGTTGGATCTGGGATATATTTCTTTATCAGTGATACGTGAAACACATTATGTACACTAGAGAGTTTAGGTCGTAAGGCTATTTTATACGCAATAACTCCTATCTTTTCAAGGATTTCAAAAGGTCATATGTATCTTGGGCTCAACTTCCCTTTCTTCCCGATTCGTATTACTCCCTTTGAAGGCGATACTCGCAAGAACACATAATCTCCTTTTTGGAATTCTAACTGTCGGTGTCAATTGTAAAGATAACGCTTTTGACAGCTTTGAGTGATTCGAAGTCGGTCTTGTATCAATTTCACTTTCTCTATTGTGATCTGAATCAATTCTGGTCCTAACAATTTTCTTTCTCCAACTTCTACCCAACATGCGGGAGAACGACACCTTCTACCATATAATGCTTCATATGGAGCCATTTGAATACTTGCTTGATGACTATTATTATAGGAAAACTCCACTAATGGTAAATGATCATCCTAATTCCCCTTCAAATCAAGTATACGGGCCCTACGCATATCCTCTAAGGTTTGAATGGTTCTCTCAGATTATCCATCTATTTGAGGATGAAAAGCGATGCTAAAATTCAATTTGGGTCCAATGGCTACTTGTAGGCTTTTCCAAAAGCGAGAAACAAATCTTGGGTCACGATCATAAATAATTGAAATTAGGGTTCCATGAAGCCTAATAATTTCCCGCACATACAACTTGGATAACTTTTCTAATGAATGGGTAATCTTAATGGCAAGAAAAAGAGAAAATTTAGTTAGCCTATCAATAATTACCCAAATAGAATCATTACCATTTGAACTCCGTGGTAAACCTGTCACAAAATTCGTAGTAATATGTTCCAATTTCTATTCAGGAAGAGGTAGAGGTTGTAATAATCCTGATGATTTTTGAGGTTCAGTTTTTACTTATTGACAAACCAAACAGTGAGTTACAAATTCTTCTATCTCCCTTTTCATATTATCCCACCAAAACACTTTTCAAAGATATCTATACATCTTGGTATTTCTAGGATGAAATGTAAATCTCGAGCAATGAGTTTCCTCCAAAATTTGGCTCTTTCGTTGGGCATTACATAGAACACACACTCTATTTCCAAACCTCAATATATAATCCCATATTGTAAATTCAATTATCTTCCCTTGAATAACATCTTCCCTGATCTTCTTCAGTTGTGGGTCATTTACTTGTGCAATTTTTATCCTTTCCATCAACGAGGGTTGTACTTGTAAGGTTGCAATTATTCCTCCTTTGTTATAAATACATAGATCTATTTCCATACTTGTTAAATATTTCAATAGAGCTTCATGGCTAGTAATAAGACATGCTAAATTTGGTGTAGAGTTTCTACTTAAAGTGTCAGCTACTACATTAGATTTCCCCGGGTAATAGGGAATATTTAAATCGTAATCCTTCATCAATTCTAGCCACCTCCTTTGGCTTATGTTCAATTCTTTCTGAGTAAATATATATTTCAAACTCTTATGATCAGTATAAATCCCATAAGTCTCACCATATAAAAAGTGTCTCCAAATCTTAAAAGCAAAAATTACAGCAGCTAATTCTAAGTCATGGGTAGGATAATTCTGTTCATGTGGTGTTAATTATCTCGAGGCATAAGCTACTACTTTTCCATTTTGCATTAGCACACATCCCAAACCATTTTTTGAAGCATCACTATAAATCACCAATCCTCATATTCCTGAAGGAATAGTCAAAATTGGGGCAGTTACTAATCAATTCTTAAGTTCTTGAAAACTATTCTCAACTTCCTCAGACCATTCATATTTTACCTTCTTTTGTGTTAACCTAGATATAGGTTTGGCAATGATAGAAAGTCCTTCAACAAATCTTCAACAATAACTTGTTAATCCAAGGAAATTATGAATCTCTATAACATTAGTTGGTTTAGGCCAATCTAGTATAGCCTCGATCTTTTGAGGGTCAACCGACACTCTCTCCTTGGAAATGACATGTCCAAGAAAAGAAATGCTAGGCAACCAAAACTTACACTTCTTTAATTTTTCATATAACTTCTCCTTCCTAAGGATTTGCAATACTATCTCCAAATGCTTCTCGTGTTCTTCAGTACTCTTGGAATAAATAAGGATGTCATTAATGAAAACAACCACACATAGATCCAAATATTTCCTAAACACTCTATTCATCATATCCATAAAAACAGCTGGTGAATTAGTAAGTCTAAATGGCATCACAAGAAATTCATAGTGACTATATCTAGTACAAAAAGCTGGTTCTGAAATATCATCATCCATAATTTTTGGTTGGTGATAGCCTGACCTAAGGTCAATCTTAGAAAATACTTGCGCACCTTGTAGTTGATCAAACAAATCATCTATACGAGGTGGGGGTATTTATTCTTAATGGTTACCTTGTTCAATTCATGATAATCTATACATAACCTCATCGTCCCATCCTTCTTTTAACAAATAAGACTGGAGCACCCTAAGGGGATATACTTGGTCTAATAAAACCCTTGTCTAACAAATCTTGTAATTGAAATTTTAATTCCCTTAATTCTAAAGGTGCCATGCGATAAGGTGATTTTGAGATTGGTATAGCTCCAGGAATAAGGTCAATCGTAAACTCTATTTCTCTACTAGGAGGTAAACTGGGTAAATCATCTGGAAAATGTCTAGCTATAGGGATCTCTTCTAAATTAGTCTCTTTCATTTGTAAATCAATAATACTTGCAAGAAATCCTTGACATCCTTTCTTAAGAAAATTATAGGCTTGCATTGTAGAGATAATTCACATGGGAGATAGGATGTCAGTTCCTTCAAAACTGAATTTTGGTTGGTTAGGAATTTTGAAAGTAACTCTCTTCTCATAACAATCTACATTAGCATGATATGATGCTAACCAATCCATCCCCAAAATGACTTCAAAATCTCTTATGTCTAAAATTATCAAATCAACAAATAGTTTATGACTACTGACATCTATAAGGCAAGATTTATATACTAATGTACACGTCAATAAATCACCAAAAGGAGTAGAAACATGTATGTTATGATTCAAGGGTTCAGGAATATTAGGAAAGCGATTAACAAAACGTAAAGACACAAATGAATGGGTAGAACCAGGATCTATTAAAACTTAAAAAGGCTGTGCACATATAGAAAGTAGACGTGACACTACTGCATTAGAAGCCTTTACATCAGAAAGATTAAAAATTCTACCTTGTCTGCCATGATCCTTATTGTCATTAAAAGTATTTGTTGGCGATTTCCCTTTGTTAGGGTAATCTATCATTTTATGTCCCTTTTGGCCACACCCAAAGCAATTTCCTATGTTCCGGGTAACATGGTTGCCCTCTCTGAATATTACCACATCGTTGGAATCTATCAACATTAAAAGGTTTGTTCACAAAAGGTTTCCCTGTATTAGGTATAGTCCTAAAGGGTTTATTATTGGGGTTCCTTCCTTTTTGTTCCCTAAACTTCCTCTTCCCTTCTCTAATCTGATTATATTCTTCACTGTCCTTCTCAGCTATCATTGCTCAAGTTACTATGTCCGTATATGATGTCAACTTTAGGATAGAAATTCGACTACGAATTTCAACCTTAAACCATGTTCAAACTTCTTGGCCTTTAAAATATCTATTATCACAACATGAGGTGAAAAACGGAATAACTCGGTAAACTTTGCCTCGTATTGACTAACCGTCATATTTCCTTGAACTAAAGTCATGAAGTTGGTTTCTTTTTAGTCTTGTACAGTTTCAGGAAAGTATTTCTCGTAGAATATGACTAAGAAGTCATTCCAACCTATAGGATTATTCCTTTCCTCGTATATTCTCTTAGTCATTCTCCACCAATGTTTCGCGTCACCTTCTAACATAAAATTTCCAAATGATTCTCTTTGTTCATCATTACACTTAAGAACATCGAGTATCTTTTCTATTTGCATCACCCAATTTTCTGCTTCAGTGGGGTTAGGACTACCTTTAAAAGATGGAGGAATAAACTTCTTGAACTATTCAATAGTACATTTACTTAGTTTAGGATTCCTTGGTACTCCATTATTTACCTGATGCTCCATAATCTTTGCTAGAATTTCGATCGCCTTATATGCACCTTACAGTCCTTTAATACTCGAATCACTAGTTCCCATAGATTATCTTCTCTTGGTCATTTTATACAGTCATGGCAAAACGTAAGATCTACTATACTATATCAAGATTGAAAACTAAAAGACCAGTTGTAAATAATATAACACATAGGTAGGGTTATCACACAAATTAGATATTTAATACTATCTCCTAATAAGGATGGAAATATGAAATCTATAACGTTTGAAACCTATGTTCAGTAGTCTTCGGGTTCATAACCTATGCTCTTATACCACCTCTATCATGACCCCAACCCAATAGTAGTAGGGAATGAGTGTCCTGACATGCCACCAAGGCAGTCAATGTAATGTCCTTATAATATTTCTTAAAATAAATGCAACGGAAATACATTCACATGGTCATGAATCATAAACTATTGAAAAAATGGAATTGCATCATCAAAGCTTTCTAAAAGGTAACTTCGTATATATTAAAGTATGAATGGATTACAAATTATGCCAAAATTAAAAACTTAATACTAAAGAGCCAAACATTCTCTATCTCCTAAAAATAAATGTTATATTTAAAAGTATAACAAAAGAGCTCCTTAAGCTAAATCTTCAACATAGTCCTTCTACACTCCATCCTCCAGTCTAATTATTTCCTAAAAAATAGTTATTTATACAACGCCAGCTAAAAGCTGAATAAGATTTAATCTCTCGACATTCCAAGGTTTCTAGAAAATAGATACCTATTCACGTCAAAAGAGAAGGCATGTACATATATGGATAGGAACTTGCAGTAAATAGATATATATTTTGAAATGATAGTATATATATCACAATTGGATAGCTCAGAATAAGAAAAATGCAACAAATCAAATGTGATATCTTTTTATTTCGATCATATCATTTTAATGGCCAATTACACTCTAATACCGTGTTCTTCTATCGTATTATACCCCGATAGTTGAGGATCAATCGAACTAGTTCGTCACAACACCTTATTTAGGGCACACCAGCGATAACCCAGCTGGGATGGTCAGTCAGTAAAGAGGTCCCTTAGGCTGAATCTTATTTCCAATATTCAATCTCATTTTCAATACTTATTTCAATCAATATGTCTATATGGAGAGATATAAACATATCACAAATGAATCAATCGCCGGTATCAGATTCATTTTGAGCATAAAACCATTTCACAAAATACATAGTTTGCATAATATCATATAATTTAAATGTGCAAGAAATGAGATAGAGTACTCACCTAAAATAGTGGCTCAAAAATACAAATATTGAGTCTTGGATCACATGTTAATCTAATAAATACAACAAAGGCTTAATTACGTATTCTAAATAAAGCCCAATTCTAAATATTGTGTTTTAATCCTAAAATAACTTGCTGAAAAAGGTTACTAAAATAATTTTCTCAATTTTTAATATTCATTCATCGTATTTAAAAATTCCAATTCATATTCTTCCTAATCAGTCGGTTCCCAGTAGAGATGGAGGGTCACAGGGGCACCACTTAAATACCATCTCAATTAGACGGAATTTCATCGGGACTGACTTTGGAATTACTTAAATGAGATTCCATAATAACGAGTAATTACTTACAAAAAGTGTATATATATTTTCAAGCAAGTTTACATATTTTGAAAATAAAATCCATTTAGATTGTTTCCAAATTTTAAGTTTTCATTAGTGGAGTTTTAAGTGTATATTTCTAGTATAACTACTAAGTAAAGCTATAAAACATGAAATTAAAACTATAAAAATGCATTGTAACATTTAAATGAAATGATACCTATGGAATGAATTCTTTCTTCAAAATTATAGAACTCCTTCTTAAGATATTTTCTAAGATTTCTATCACCCTTTCTTACTATAATTCTCAAGGAATTGGTGTGAGTTATAAATGATCCCAAAGGTCCTATTTATAGGTTTCCAAAAGTATTACGGTGTTGACATATGTGTAGGTGATCAAGCATTTACGGTGGCAAGTCATCATTTGACTGTCACATTTTCGGGGTGGTCTTGCAGTCTTAACATCACCAAATGATGACAAGTGTTTTAGCTTTCTCTCTAAAGACGACATGTGTAAGGTGGAGTTGACCAGCATGTGGTGGAAAGGTGATAAGGGCATAAGGGTCATTTTACACATGAAGGGTATTTTATTAATTTCACACTATATATTTTTCCTAGAGGTCCTTGGAAATATTTTATTTATAAAATGGCCCTTTTTATATTAGTCCCTAAAGTTTCAAAAAATTATATTTTCTACCCCAAAACTTATTATTTACCTTAAGATATGTCATATGACTTTAATTTGATCCAATTTACAGTTGATTCTTCATATTTAAAAATGAGATTTGTTATATTGATTGACAATAATACCACAAATTTAATAATACAACATTTATAAGATAATAAATAACACATGAGTCTAAAAATGAACTATATATATATATATATATATATATATATATATATATATATATATGAGCATATAAAAGTGGGGTCATTACACTCTTGGACCATTAATTCCACCCCAAATGGTATTTGACATTCTTTTGTACCCATGGAGACAAATAAATACACCAAGAAAAGGTACAAAGGAAATAGTTAAAGAAAAAGGTCAATCCTAGAGGCATGAATCTCCAAAATTTACAAAGCAGTACTATAAATGCAAAAATATATCACAAACGACAACAAAACACACAAATATGATAAAGAAATAGTGCAAAGTTAACTTTAGGTATAGAAAAATTAAGAATGGATCAAATAATAATAACATGAATGGGCAATTATTAGACATAACTCTACAAATCCAACTCGACACAAAATGTTTAAAAGTTTATGTATACTCATGTGTCCCACTGCATTTGTATTGTCTTATTCCAGTTCCAAATATATTGTGTGTTTTGTCCTTTAGGATATTTTGATGAAGCTTCATATCATGTCATTCTCCGAAAATCTTGATCGGTCCCACCTCGAAATCCTTTATATTAACACTCTTAGAATGCCATATTAAATTGAGCTAAAAGGTCTTTGAAAAGTTTAACACTTTTGCAATATTAAAATTAACATTTTCATATTTGGAAAATTTATTTGTGTATTTGTGTGTTGTTATGGTCCATTCAGTATTGGTAATATAACTATCAAATATATAATTTCATATATAAATATATTATTTAGAAACGTAAAATAAATATATCATATGCATTTTCTTATTATGGTTCAAACATATATTTCTTTTTTATTCATTATACATGATTTGGGAAGTTTTCATGTTGATCGCGTCTGTAAAGAATATCTTCGCTTCAATAAAGGTTTCCTTCATCGGTCGTGCCCCTTACAAAAAAATTTTATCATGATTTGTAACTCCCCCCTCCCCCCGATGATGCTTCAACAAAATGAAGAAAAACTTTACATCTACGAAGGTACTTTGATGGTCATGAACTTTTTATAGAAAAGTATATGTTTTAAAAAGGATCTTTGAAATTTTCACGAGAATCCGCAAAAGAACAGGTTGCGTCCTTATCTTTTCTTGCATTCGAGCATTATGAATTTGTTGATGAGTCCTACTCCACACCTTTACTCTTTATTCCCTTCTAAGAAAGAGAGTTCAAATATGTAAAGAGTATTTTAACTCAATGTCAAATAATCTTTTGTAAAACTCTAAGAGAAAAAATTTCTAGAGTTTTTATAGGAAAAAATACATTGGTCAAAAGGATTCTCGGAGACGAATTTTTGAGTTATTAACTACAAAGAAAAATATTTTGTTTTTACTATCCACTTATCTCTTTACATTTTTTATATGTTTTTTTTAAAGTTTAATAAAAGAGAATCCTATTTAATCTTAAAACCCTTCTATCTTTATTCTTGAGAAAATTATTTATAAATTTGTTCTTGAGAGACTTTTGTGCGATTTTAAAAATACATTGCGATGTATGAGGAAGAAAAAATATTTTCAATAATTTCAAAACCTTGAGGATGACTCACATACTAGAAAGTGATATACATGCATTTGGTATATTCTTGACAAATCCATCCTCAACTTCAAAAATGATATTTTGATTTCACCAGAAAGATCGAAACACATTGGTTTGGACCAAAACATATCGTGGTTGTTAACCATTGTCCAGTTGTTAATGCCTTATATGTAATATATGGTGTGAAAGATTTATAATATTAGTAGTGCATTATTTTATTATAAGATGTTGTTTCACTTTATAAGTCTCTTCCATAGTTCATTTATCATTTTATTTGGCCCGAGTTTTTTTTTTCTCATTGTGAGATTATCCTCATATGACTTGATGTTTATCGTATTTATAATTTAGATTATTCAACTAGCATTGAAGACAAAATTATGTGTAATATAATTGGTAAACATTTTATCATTAGAACTAGGTAGTCATATTTATACCTAAGAGGAACATATTTCCTTTATCACGATGATAAGTTTTAATTCGGATACTTTTCACCTTCTCTATTTTGAGTACACGCACTCTTAACTGGTATCAGAAGTTAACATCACTTTTGTAGGTTTAATCATCTAGAGGTAGATCCTGTGTGTGTAAAATAGAGTGAATGTCATGTGACTGTGTTATTGACTTAATTGGTATTCTTAATAGTCATTTTTATACCACACTTCTGACGTCGTCCGATTTTATGAATAGTCTTATTTTTAAAATTGAAAAGGTTTGTGCTAAGAGTCGTGATATTGATAGTGAAGAAAATTATCTATGTAATTGAAGCCAAATGTATTATTGAAAACAAATGTCAAACTTCTTACGCAAGTGAAACATTTGCAAAGAGAAAAAGTTTTGAAGAAGAATGAAGATCATGTCTCTTTTAAGTTTTTTTTTTATTGAAATTATGTTTTACATGAAAAAATTTTAAGCCATGAAAATGATAAATTCAAATTTGTTTATGTGATTAATGTTTAAAGGAAGAAAATGAATTATTTCAACTAATAAAAGCTCATAGACATGCTTTTTACCATATACTTAAATCCCTTGATTAGGATTTAATGAAATCTTAACATTTATTGAAGAACTTATAGAAGATAAGAAGTTACCAATGGTTAAAGATGAATGTGTGTCCACCTTAAAAAGGAGATAAGTGATTTGACCATTTCTTTAGAAATTATGAAAATGGAGTTTCAAATTTGTGAAGATTCCAATGGGAACCTCTTAGAGAAGATATAAAACTTGTTAAACACTTGCATTCTAACAAACAAAAAATTCATATAGGAGAAAATTTTTATGTCAAAGATTCATCATCAAATATATTGCCATTTGTTGAGCCTATCTCCAAAAGTGTTCAAAATCAAAGGAGTGGTGATGTGAAATATTTGAATGAGAAGAATATTTTTCCTCTTAAATTTATAAACAAAAATCTATCTTTGAATAAAATTACACCTATAAATGATATTATTTGTTCTTATTGTCATAAAAATCATCACCTTAACGACTTTAGTTTCATGTTGAAAAATGTTTAAATTTTTGAAAGGATTGTTCCTAAATCCAATATGCCTCATGTGATTCATATATGGATTTGGAAGGATAGGAAGAAAATGGTAGATGTACAAAAGAAAAGGGATCCCTTTTTATTTCTGTCAACCTTTACTAGATTGAGTTGTTTCTCTATATGCCTAGGACTTTTAGAATACTTATCTTGTTTCTTGACTCATTCAACTACTTTTTATGCCTTTTATCAGCCTTTATTATTTAATCTTGTCATAATTGATGATTATGTTCTTGTAGATTACTTTTTTCATATTGCTAAAATTAATGTGTGAACTCTTGAATAAAATATTGTATGTTAGTTTTGTTTATGCCCATGTACTCTTATAATAGAAAGTTAAAACTTGAATTTTTAAAAAATTCTTGAGCTCAATCAATATGGAGTACATGTTGTAACATGATGCACTTGAAATCGCAAAAAGTTATTGAATTTTTTATCGAAAGACTAAATAAAGTAATTTGATCCATATTTTATCGTTCATCAAAGTGGTTGTGATTTGAAAAAGTAGTGACATTTTTCCCTCATGCATGAGAGGATTTTTATATGATTGTAGTTAAAAGTCTTAATGCATTTTTATTCAAAAACCAAGAGTGATGAAGTGGTTAGAACTAGAACTTGAGAATTGTGGGATGCTTACCTTTGAAAATTGAAAATAAATTTCTTGCCTTTTTGTCAACAGTGAAAATCTCTACTTGCAAAGGAAATGTCTCAAATATGTTTATATATCCAAAATTGGATAACATTAAGGATATGAGACCAATATGTTTTAATAAAAGAATTTCTTATTTTATAAAGGAATGAGTGATAATTGAAATATTATGTATTTTGAAGGAATATTAGACTTTTTCATGACAAACATCAAAATATATTTTCAAAAAGAGTATTTTGCATTGAAATTTAGTTTTGATTTAATTGTTCAAGGTTCAGATATGTTCACTTTGGTTCGTCACAAGACTTATATTTGATTCACCTTATATTATTGGATTAAAATGATTTAAGTCTTCATATTCTTATATCAAATTTACCCTATATTATTTAAAAACTCTTTAAGCCTCCATGCACTTATTCATTTTCATTCGGTGTATGTTAATTAGCACCTAAAATTGTACATTTTATACCCCGAATAGTTGTATTTTAGTTGCTATTTCTCGACAATATGGGTCTTATGCGCGTAAATGTTTATTATGCAGGTTTAATGTACGTTGCGGTGTTCAAACGCGTATTTCAAGGCAATTGTGCATTTTACGGAGCTAAATACCAAATTCCCTGACCCTAACCTAACCCATCCTAGCCTAAACTTGTCCCTAAACCGTCACCCAAGACCCGTGTGTGTTGGTTTGGTCCCTTTTTATTTTATTTTAATTTTTTAGATTTTTAGTTGAGTCATTTTAATTTTAGGATTATTTTAACATTTTTTTAGGTTTTATTTCCTATTTTTATATTTTATTTCTATTTTTATTAATATAATTTTATTTTATTTTATTAAGTTTTTAGTTTTAGTTTTTATTTTATTTTATTTTATTAGGATTAGTTTTTAGGAATTTAGTTTTATTAGATTTTATTTTTTTAGGCTTTTAGTTTTTATTCTTATAGATTTCTATTTTTATTTTTATTTCTTTTTAGATTTATCTTTTTATTTTCGTGTCCTTTATAGAATTTGATACTTTTAGTAGTTATTAATTAATTTTTAGTTATTAATTTTTATTCTTAGTTTTTATTTTAGTTGTGTTTAGTTTTTTTTGTGTCGTGTCTATTTTATTTTTAGTTTAATTTATTAATTTTAGTTTTTGTTTTTGTTTTAATTTTTAAGGAGTTCAAATTAAATACACACACCACACATAACCCACTAACAAACACACACTACTTATCCTACACCCTCACCCTCACACTAATTTTCATACACCCACACACACCCTAACCTACACTCCCACTTCATCTTCCTCACCACAACTCTCTCTCTCCTCTTACCCATATCCCCATATCCCCATAACCATTAACCTCTCTCTCCTCACCCACCATTAATACCAAACACACACACCCCTCTTCTCTCTCTAAACAATACCCATCCAGCCAACTCCGACCCTCTCTCTCTCCTTCTGCGATACCCATCTCCGTTTTTCCATGCCCAGCCGCCGGAACCTACACCGACGGCGCCCTTACCGCCGATCTCACCCCACGATCTGCCTCACCTCTCCTTCCCCGACTTCAACCTCACCCCGCCGCCCCTCTCCGGTCGCGACCAACCCGATCTCCCTTCACCGACGCCGTCAACCTTTGTCCCTCGCGCAGCCGTGTCCCTCTCTCTCTCCCCTGTAAACTCGCCGGAACCCCCTCCGATCCCCAACCTCCTTGTCCAAACTCGAACCCGCCGGTATAGCAACCAGCTACACCCGAATTCTGAAACTCGAATCCGTGATCCCCATACCCGGAACCACCAATCCATGCCTTAAACCGAGTTCAACCCAAAATCCATCCCCAATACCCATTTCCCTTATCACCCATTTCCTTTATCACCCATTTCCTTCTTCAAGACCCCAAACCCAAAGCCTTGATCCATTTTTAATACCCAACTTCTCCTATGAGCCAAATACGATTTTATTCTACCTGCCAAAATTCCAAACCAAAAACCAAACAATTACCCCACATGCCTAATAACCACTAACCCCTTTTACCTATTTACCCAAAATACCCTCAAACTACCTTCTTTACCTATTACCCAAAATTACCCCTCAACCCAAAACAGATTTTTTCCAAATATCCTCACACCTCACACAATCCATGCACAATTGTGCATTTTCTCCATATTACCCTCACCATTATATTCTCACACCTCACACCCCTCATGTGCACATCCTTATTTTCCCAAATTAACCCCTTAGCTCCATTGCATATAAAATGAAGAAGAAGACCCATTTGAAAAAGAATGCTAGATAAGAGAGAGCTTTAGATAGGAATTCTAGAGAGAGAATTAGGTAGAGAAAAACACCTTTTGTAAATAATTTTTTTAGTTTTGTTTTTTTTAGATATTTGTGAGGTTAATTATTGTAAGAGAGTTAATTGAGTGAATATTTTAATTTCAAATCATTTGGATGCTCAATTAAGTGGTGTATGCTTCAATTTGGAAGATTAGAGTTCAACATTCTCAAGGAGACTTGGTTTGTTTGTTCTATTCTCTTCTCTTTTATTTTAGTAGCCTTGATTATTAATTTGTCATGTTTCATATCATGTTAGGCTAAAACCCCTTTCAAAGGGTGGGGTAAAACCCTTATTTGATGTTATTGTATTTTAATTAGTTTAATTAGTTGAAAGATCCCTTTGAATGTTAATTTTAATCCCTCACCCTTAAATTTACGCCTCGAGAGAGGGTAAATGATTTTCGAGAGAAAATCGAAATTCTAGTGATAATACCCATTTTAGATTCGAGCTAGAGATAGGGGTTTCTTAAGTGGGATATTATCATTTGAATTTCAACTCTAAATTTAATTTCTAAGATTGACATAAATTCTAATTGATCGATCCTAGCGGGTGATTAATTAAAAGGAGTGTAGATCTAATTTTCTAGAGTTGTGAGGTGTTAATTTTAATTTTCTAAAAGATTAATATTCTAATTACACTTGCAACGAGAGTTGATGTGTAATTTTGATATTAATTTGGGAGAATTCAAATAATTAAATTAATTAATTAGAATAACTAAAATTTGTGGTGTAATCCAACTCCTTGATTGTTCTCACAATTATTTTCCTCACTTTATCTTTTATTTTAGTGTTAGATTTTATTTTTCATTTTAGTAAATTTTTAGTTAGTTTTCATTTCACATTTAGTTTAGTTTAGTTTAGACCTCACCTCACCCTTTTGTTTTAATATTGAAAAAGCTAAAAAAAATTAGAAAAGTGAAAAAGCACAAAAAGAAGATAAATAGTGAATTACAATTGAAATTGTTCCATATGCTTTACTCCCTAGAAAGTGGATTGATACCCTTACTTACCTCTACACTTGAGTTTATTATATTTTGTAGGTATGTGAGGTTTTGACTAACTTGGCTTTCAACAACAACGACATACTACACGCAAAAAGCATAGTTATCATATGTGGTATAACCATAAACCTTAATTTTGAAATTTAAACGAATGTTGAATTTAACCTTAATCAAAGTTGTTTAAGATAATATACCTTATTGAACATAGTTGCATTGTATTTTGGGTAGTTTTTCTCCATTTGGTAATTTTCAAATTTCTAGTCACTTTCATGACCCATGAAGGAGAGACTCGTGTTAATGACAATTTTGCATCTGCAAAAAAGGTACTCATATTACCGCGAGCATCGCGACCCGTGAAAGGAAATTTTTGCATCAGGGGACCTAGGTTTTAAAATGTGACCAACCCTTTACACTTTACCTTTTTGCTTCAATTACTCTCTCTTTCTCTTCTCAAGAATTATTCCAACCACCATTGAAGACCTAGGGAAATATTTTTACAAGCGTTTTTCATCAATATCCATCTAGAATTTATTAGTAAGTTAATTTTTACCCCTTTTCATTGCATTTGTTTAGGTTTTGATAGATTTCACTAGATTTGGGTTTTGTTATTTCGATTTTTCTAGAATTTTTTTCTATGAATTTTTTCCTATATTTCTTGAGATTATATCTATAGAATATAGTAGTTTTCATTAAAAATGGTAAAACTACATAGTTAAATCCAATTGGATGTTAAAAACTTATACTATTTGGGTATTTGTTAGTCAATGATAACCCTTTTTTAATATCTTGGTAAGGCTGTATCCTTTCCTTAGAATTTGATTACACCTTCTTATGTTTTATTTTTCTTCATTAAACTTGTTCGGGATACATTATTAGGGCTTCTTTTTACTAATTTCCAGTTATTATGACCGAAAATTCAAAGCGTGTATAGGTATCATTTCACATGCCCCAACTGCCTTACATCCTCAATGTTTTAATGATAAAGTTATCGAATGCTATGAATAAAAATTTAAAGACCAAGTTTCTTTGTTTGAGAGGATGATCATCTAGGATTACATCCAAGCCCACATTACACATGTATATAATGAGTTTTCTTGTCGCAAATGGTTAAGGTTATGCTCATATGGTAAAGATAAAGAAGTGGTGTATCTTAATATGGTAAGGTAGTTCCCCGTCAATGAAACATTCAAGGACCATTTTCATATTTATTTTTTACCATTGTCAGAGGTGTGAAACTTAATGTAATACCCCGTAATTTTTAATGACTTCTAAAATGAGTTATTTTTTAAATTAATGGATTAATTGGATTTTATTATTAATTAATTCATTGGCGTTTTATCCGAATTGAGGATATTAAAATGTATGATTCTGAATATTACTTAAAGATACTTAGGTAATATATGAATGTGATGATTATTGAAAATTGTTGTTCGGTAATTTGGATATTCAGTCGGACGCGTTATGGGACGTGTCGGGACTAATTTGTTAAATTAAAAAGGAAATTTATTTTCTATCAACCTTATAGTCATTTCGACTACGTTGTTGCATCCGGAACGGTTAAAATAGTCAGAAAAGTCTATTTGGATGTTGGATTTGAGTCTCGGGTCATTTGGAAATGAATAGACAACCCAAAAGGGTATTTTGGTCATTTTTCTAGGGGGGATGAATAGTGATTTCGGATTTTGTCATATTATAAGTATTTGAAGATTAACTGTACATGGGTTATTCATCTCCTCTACACAAATTAGAGAAGTCATCTTCGTAAAGAGAGTAAAAGGTTGCTTGGGAAGAGAAGAACTTACTTAGGAAGGAGAAGACCAAGAACCAAGGGTCACCACCACCAACCATCACCGAAGGTTGACCGGAGAAGGGAGAACCACCTGAGATATACTACATTAAAGGATCAGACCTTCATTAGAGGCAAGTGTTTGATAATGGCAATCTAAGCTTATATATTGTCCATGTTAGAATAGTTATTAAAAGAGATGATTTTTCATGTTTGGAAGACATAATGGAGTTGTTAAATGGATTTATGGAAACTGAAATGATATAGGAATTAAACTCATGTTGTAGGTTGATAACAATCCATGAAATAATCATATATCTATTGAGGAAATTCTGAAAACCATTGTTGTATTCTTGAGGATATTAGGCTGATAAGTTTATGGAAAAAGAGGAGATAAACATGCTTTTTAATCCAATCTCTTGATGATTCTAGGGTGTTTAAAGTATTATAAATCATTCATATACGCTCATATATCATGTAACAAGGATTATAAGTCATTTGGGATGTTAATATGAAGTTTTGAATGAACAAAAATGGTGAAACCCATAGTTGCAGAAATGCAGAAAAACCAGGTTGTTACCTGAGTGATCGATCGATCAACCCCCTGCCTTCGATCGATCGATCAACCCCCTGCCTTCGATCGATCGACCTCCCCAGGATTGTTAAAGTTTTTCCTTTTTAATGTTGATTCTTATCCCCAAACCTTTGGTATATCTTTGGTGATTATTAATTGGATATTATAGGACTTATATAAGATCAGTAAGCCCAGATAAGATTTGAATTAATTTGATTGGGATTTAATTGATTAGAATAATGATAATTAAATTAAAGGAATTTCAGTTGCTAGATTCAATTGAACATAACACCTAGGTATCCTTAAGTTTAGAAGAGGGTTTAATCCTAAGTGAAAGAAGATGTATTCATAAGAGATTTGAAACTATCGGTATTAACCCTAATTAAAAGGAGAGTTTAATTCATAGTAATTCAGGAGAGATGACGATATGGACCAGTAGGGTATTAGTGACTTCTTACTGAATATAGGTTAAGGAAAAACCTATTTGAACCTTGAGTGATGAGTGAGGCTCGGGGGTAACTAAATTTAACAAGTAAAGTTATGATAATTTAATACGTGGGAATTAAAGTGATATAATGCTACGTATGGGAATAATCTAAGGGTAATGTGAGTACCTTATTGATATTATATTATTGGTATGATAATGCCTATTTAATTGATTGATGATTATGTGTATGACATAACTAGCTTACTTGCTATCGACGGGAGGTTTGCACGTGAGGGCAGTCATATCCTGATGAATCCATGGGATCTTTGATTTGTCGCTCGAGAACATTGGTCTATGAAAGACTTATTGGGGAGTTGATAAGTCCGCTGACTGTGGGAACGTAGGTATGTGAGTGTCCCGTGGGTATGAGAACTATGTTCGCCTCCAATTTGTATGTTGTTGTTTGTGGTTCGAGAAATTCTTACCGAACCTTTTGTCTCCTATTCGGCGACCAGCGATGATGGGACATGATAGCAGAGTAATGCATTGCACTGCAGCTGTGACTCGGGGTGCTGTATTATATATGATTATATATATAATGAATTAAATGAAGAAATGGTTATATTGTGGTTAAATCATCTAATGTGTAATAATTGTAGATATCGGTGAATTGAGAAAAGAATTGAAGTAAGTTAATGAATATTTATTGAAGAGCTTAATTCATGTAAATCAGAAACGATTCATAAAATTGAGAAGTGTATAAGAATGATAACGTATGGTATGGGACATACGGGATTATAAAATGGGAATGGAAATCATATTATGGAATTGTTAAAGATGAAGCATTAACTAGGAGGTTAATAGGAAACGTTAAGTGTGCACTCTAGTTGAGAGGTGAGAATGGCAAGTGAGAGTTGGATACTAACATGTACATAATAAATTCTTTATTGCACTTGTTAAATACTTGATGTTTTTAAAATCATTTTTACAATCGGGCTCTGACCCATTTCCTTGCATATTTTCTTTTATATTGTATCTTCTATATCAGGTGTCCAGCAGCAGGGACACCAACCTTAGATGATTATGACAAGATATGGATCTATGGAGTTTTGTTTAGATGCCTATTTTATTTTGATTCACAGTATTCTTATAGATAGGGCATGTCGCCCAAAGGATTTCAGTTATCACTTTCTATCGGAGGCATATACTATTGTGTTCGTGTCATTTTAATACATTTGTTATTATTGGGATTACTTTAATGGATTAATATTATTTGAGAATGTTTATTCCATTTGCATTTAAATACTTTTTTGTTATCTGTTCAGTTATTTATAGAATAAAATGTGTAGTGTTATTCTTTAACTAAAAATGGATTTTGTTGAATTAAAATTTGGAAAGTTTTTAACACTGCTAAATTGGGTATTGGGTGACTTGTAAATGTTTTCGACAGTGATGCTAAGAATGAGCCAACTGTATATTCTGTTTTAATATTGTATGGGACTGACCACCTGGTATTTAATTAGGCGGGGTGTTACAGGTGGTATCGGAGCACCAGGTTCTAGTGTCCTCTAGGGTCTGTACGGCTTATTGTGTTTTCAGCTAGCGTTCTTTGATGTAGATCCCTATGAGTAGGATTATTGCTATTCTATTTATGCCTATGTCCTTCAGTTGTTTTGATATATCAAATACTGATAGTATTCTATCGTTTCAGATACCTCCTCGACGTGCACCTCAGCCCGTCCCAGCTCAGGGTATGATGACTGCAGCCGAAGTTGCTGCAATTGTCGCTCAGGCAGTCATTGCAGCTCTAGCCGCTGTTCACCAGGCTCCAGCATCGGCACCAATTGTGCCACTCGTGTAAGGTCAAGTGTTTCCTACTTCATGGGAACGAGCGAGGGATGCCTTTCAGACGGCGCACCCACTTGAATCTCAAGGAGGATCATATGTTGTGACTGCTAGCCAATGGAAGAAAGATATCCAATGTCACTTGAGAATTCTTGAATGCACTAAGGTTCAACGTCAAATACTAGCTACATTCAAGCTAGTAGGGGCAACTTTGCAATGGTGGGAAGCTATGACCACTATGGAGGAGAGAGACACAATGACTATCCAAGACTTTTGGATACGGTTTGATGGGAAGTACTTTTCTTCCGCCATCCAGACAGAGATGAGGCAGAAACTACTTGATTTGAAGTAGGGAGAGAAGACAGTAGTGGAATACAAGGAAGAATTTATGAGATTAACTAATTTGGTACCAGCAGAGGTACCCACTGAAGAGAAGAGAATTCTAATGTTCACTGATGGGTTGAACTATAAGATTCTCCAGCATTTATTGGGGAATCTTTCACTATGTACGTATGCAGATGTTCTTAATACTGTAATGATTCACTGCCAGGATAACCGCTTTTATGCTCAGGGTGTTAAGCGGGGGTTTGGATCAAACCTGCAAGGCAAGACTACTTGGGGCAGTTCTAATGGGACTCAGAAAGGGCAGAGTCATCAGCGTCAGGGTGAGCTGGGTTCCCAGATAGGGGATTATGCTAAGCGTTTGCGATCGGGAGATTCTCGATTTGAGGATAGAGGTATCGGGAAAGGGCAGCAAGACCATCAGGGAGAAAGACAGGCTCATTAGGGCCAAGGGAAAGGTGGTAATGGCCAGCAGGGTCGGGGTCAACAGGGGCAAAGTGGTGGAAAGTTTGCGAGAAAATGTTTTGTGTGTGGCAAGTATGGCCATAAACAACAAGATTGTCCTGATAAAGACAAATTCCCTCATCAACAAAATGCTCGACGGGAGCCACAAGTACCAGTGTTTCCACCAGCTGCTCTTCCAGCTCCAGCTCCGGTGCTAGCACTACCTCCCATTCCAGCAGCACCCGCACAACAGGGTCAGTACGGGCGTGTATATAACGTCCATCACGCAGCGAATCAACAACCACCACCCGCGAATGAGGGTATATTTTCTATCTAAGAAATTATGAGGTGTATATTGTTTTTTGTTGCGATTAATATTGTGTGGGCTAATGGGTTACTAAACTTAGCCTATAGCATTGTTATTTACGTAGACTCACCAAGGGTTGGGGACACCTATATCTTTCATGTTATCACGTGGGTCTGATTTTATCACGGAGTTACTTACTTTAGGCATGTTCGAGCATGATGTGACTATCGACGTGCATTGACTTGTGTTATTTGAGAGCATATGTACTACTACTATCCAGCATCTTGTCTTCTATAAGAGATTAGATGGGTGGACTCAATTTGAAATTGATAAAAACTAATTTTTTTTATAAACATGATTTCTTTTAAAAATCGATAAACCTAATTTTTATATACTATTAACTAAGGACATGAGGAGTTTTGATGACCGACTACTTTAGGTAGTAGTGTATCGGGGGGGTCCTTGTTTGGATTTCGCTTGCGAGACACCCCACGCATGAAACTAATAACCGTTGGGAGTCGAAATAAGTTAGGTCTTTGGGATATGAGTTTATAACCTTTGCGAAAATTTTTATAATGAAAGTGGTACGAAAGGGTGTATGGGTGCCCAGGATGGTTGAATGGTAGTAATTTTCAAAATTGTGAAAGTATAAAGATAATTTTTCCAAACTTGGTAACGTCAATGGTATAGGGAAGATTGGGTAAAGATTAAATTCGATTCACTTGAAACTATATGGTGAGGTTGGACGTATAACATTAACAGGGACTTTTGATAATGTACTGTATGGGCGGTACGTCTTAGGTTTCTTGCAATGTGAGATTTATACTCGGAGTTGACCTTACCGGTATGATTTATATTCCTGAATTTCGGGATGAAATTATGTTATAAGGGGGGAAGTATGTAATACCCCGTAATTTTTAATGACTTTTAAAATGAGTTACTTTTTTAAATTAATGGATTAATTGGATTTTATTATTAATTAATTCATTGGAAATTTTATCTGAATTGAGGATATTAAAATGTATGATTTTGAATATTACTTAAAGATATTTAGGTAATATATGAATGTGATGATTATTGAAAATTGTTGTTCGGCAATTTGGATTTTTAGTCGGACCCGGTATGGGACGTGTCGGGACTAATTTGTTAAATTAAAAAGGAAATCTATTTTCTATTAACCTTATAGTCATTTCGACTGCGTCGTTGCGTCCGAAAGGTTCGAAATAGTCAGAAAAGTCTATTTGGATGTTGGATTTGAGTCTCGGGTCATTTGGAAATGAATAGACAACCAAAAAGGGCATTTTGGTCATTTTTCTCGGGGGGGATGAATAGTGATTTCGAATTTTGTGCTATTATAAGTATTTGAAGATTAAGTGTACGTGGGTTATTCATCTCCTCTACACAAATTAGAGAAGTCATCTTCCTAGAGAGAGTAAAAGGTTGCTTGGGAAGAGAAGAGCTTACTTGGGAAGGAGAAGAATAAGAACCAAGGGTCACCTCCATCAACCACCATCGGAGGTTGACCGGAGAAGGGAGAACCACCTGAGATATACTACACCAAAGGATCATACCTTCATTAGAGGCAAGTGTTTGATAATGGCAATCTAAGTTTGTATATTGTCCATGTTAGAATAGTTATTAAAATAGATGATTTTTCATGTTTGGAAGACATAATGGAGTTGTTAAATGGATTTCTGGAAACTGAAATGATATAGGAATCAAACTCATGTTGTAGGTTGATAATAATCCACGAAATAATCATATATCTATTAAGGAAATTCTGAAAACTGTTGTTGTGTTCTTGAGGATATTAGGTTGATAATTTTCTGGAAAAGAGGAGATAAACATGTTTTTTAATCCAATCTCTTGACGATTCTAGGGTGTTTAAAGTATTATAAATCATTCATATATGTTGATATATCATGTAGTAAGGATTATAAGTCATTTGGTATGTTAATATGAAGTTTTTAATGAACAAAAATGGTGAAATCCGTAGTTGCAGAAATGCAGAAAAACCAGGTTGTTACCTGAGTGATCAATCGATCGACCCCCTGCCTTCGATCGATCGATCTCCCCAGGATTGTTAAATTTGTTCCTTTTTAATGTTATTATCCCAAACCTTTGGTGATTATTAATTGGATATTATGGGTCTTATATAAGATGAGTAAGCCCTAGATAAGATTTGAATTAATCTGATTGGGATTTAATTAATTAGAATAATGATAATTAAATTAAAGGAATTTCGGTTGCTAGATTCAATTGTTGGATTCTAATTATTATGTATGAGGATTAAAGATAGGACCAGTAGGTGTGATTGAACATAACACCTTGGTATCCTTAAGTTTAGAGGAGGGTTTAATCCTAAGTGAAAGAAGATGTATTCATAAGAGATTTGAAACTATCGGTATTAACCCTAATTAAAAGGAGAGTTTAATTCGTAGTAATTTGGGAGAGATGACGATATGTACCATTAGGGTATTAGTGACTTCTTACTGAATATATGTTGAGAAAAAACCTATTTGAACCTTGAGTAATGAGTGAGGCTCGGGGGTAACTAAATTTAAGAAGTAAAGTTATGATAATTTAATACGTGGGAATTAAAGTGATATAATGCTACGTATGGGAATAATCTAAGGGTAATGTGAGTACCTTGTTGATATTATATTATAGGTATGATAATGCCTATTTAATTTATTGATGATTATGTGTATGACATACCTAGCTTACTTGCTATCGACGGGAGGTTTGCGCGTGAGGGCAGTCATATCCTGATGAATCCATGGGATCTTTGATTTGTCGCTCGAGCACATAAGTCTATGAAAGACTTATCGGGGAGTTGATAAGTCTGATGACTGTGGGAACGTAGGTATGTGCGTGGCCCGTGGGTATGAGAACTATGTTCGCCTCCAATCTGTATGTTGTTGTTTGTGGTTCGAGAAATTCTTACCGAACCTTTTGTCTCCTATTCGGCGACCAGCGATAATGGGACATGATAGCAGAGTAATGCATTGCACTGCAGCTGTGACTCGGGGTGCCGTATTATATATGAATATATATATAATTAATTAAATGAAGGAATGGTTATATTGTGGTTAAATCATCTAATGTGTAATAATTGTAGATAACGGTGAATTGAGAAAAGAATTGAAGTAAGTTAATGAATATTTATTGAAGAGCTTAATTCATGTTAATGAGAAACGATTCATAAAATTGAGAAGTTTATAAGAATGATAACGTATGGTATGGGACATACGGGGTTATGATATGGGAATGGAAATCATATTATGGAATTGTTAAAGATGAAGCATTAACTAGGAGGTTAATAAGAAACGTTAAGTGTGCACTCTAGTTGAGAGGTGAGAATGGCAAGTGAGAGTTGGATACTAACATGTACATAATAATACATTTGTGTTCGTGTGTTCGTGTCATTATAATACATTTGTGTCAGTATAATACATTTGTGTCACTTTCTATCGAAGTCATATACTATTGTGTTCGTGTCATTATAATACATTTGTTATTATTGGGATTACTGTAATGGACTAATATTATTTGGGAATGTTTATTCCATTTGCATTTAAATTCTTTTGTGTTATCTGTTCAGTTATTTATAGAATAAAATGTGTAGTGTTATTCTTAAGCTAAAAATGAATTTTGTTGAATTAAAATTTGGAAAGTTTTTAACACCTACTTAATTGGGTATTGGGTGACTTCTAAATGTTTTCGACAGTGATGCTAAGAATGAGCCAACTGTATATTTAGTTTTAATTTGGTATGGGACTGGCCACTCGGTATTTAATTAGGCGGGGTGTTACACTTAATATATCTTTTTCACATCATTGTGGTGGAGAATAACTTAAAAAATTCTCACCAAACCATAATACCATCTCTATATGCGTCATGTTTTCAAACCATTGGAGTTGTTTTACCTGTGGACTTGGGGACTGAGATTTATATTGGAGTGAGCGAGGACATTATGAGCATAGGTAGGAACAGGTTCTCTATGAGAGTTATATTTGTTTGTTGAATAAGTGTCCACAAAACTCACTTTTTCAGATTTTTTTAAGTGGAGAAAGAAGAATAAACCAATTGTTAGAGATTTTTAAAATACGTGAGTAAAAGTGGTGCGGGAAAGCTTGTGCCACATTGAAAGTGTGTGGAGGAAAGTGGTAAATAAAACCAATATAAAAGAGATAGTGTCCCAAATTGGAATATGAACAAAGCTAAGTGAAACCCACTAAGCTATAAAAGAAGTGGGCAACCTTTGTGTCCCATATTCAAAAAATATAAAGAATATGTGCACTTAATAAGTTGAAATGGAAGATAAAGAGATACTTCATCAAGCGTTTAAGAGGGATACTCAAGAGAGCTCCAATACAATGTGAATCACTGTACACATGCACACACGGACGTTCGCGTGTCCATAGGGGTAGCGGGTTACCGGGATTCATCCGGTTCGGATCGCGATAGCTCGGGCGCCGCCCCTTTTTGGTCCGTGTAAAAAATCGGTTCAGTTTAGTTGCACTAGTTCGAAAATAACTCATAACTTTTGGTATTAAGCAGTCATACCATTTTAGAGTTAATTAA
Organism: Sambucus nigra; assembly: GCA_949130495.1. NCBI lineage: Eukaryota > Viridiplantae > Streptophyta > Magnoliopsida > Dipsacales > Adoxaceae > Sambucus > Sambucus nigra. The sequence goes on from OX422207.1 coordinate 408,845,831, forward strand.
AGATAATTAATTTCAACAGTCATGACTCTTGAGACACAACCTTTCATTCCCTATAAATAAAGGTTGCTTATTATGAAATTGCACATAATTATACTAACCCAGTTTCAGATTTCTCAACCCCTGCAATTACTCACTTACATTTTTAGGAGATACAAAAATTATCTTATTATGTTTGTGTACAAAAACAGAATAGGAACTTGCTTGTTTGTTCTTCTCTGCTACATCCAAGGACCACCTTCAACCATATAATTTGTAGACAATCCAATTGCTTCATTATATCTTGAGTACGAATTTGTGAATTTCCATTTGTATACCAAATTATCTTACTGGGGATAATACTGTATTTAGGAAAGTGACATCATGCGTTGAAGTTTTTCAGAATTTATTTGAAGTTCAACATAATTGTATTGAAGAATTGTTACATCATTGTATTGAAGTTAACTGAATTGTGATTAATAAAAGAATTTTATTTCTGCCTTTGAGTACATATTTTCCAACAATCTAAATATCGTATTTAGATGGAAGACTCTTCCAAATCACTTCGATAAATAACATAAGGCTTTGTCAAGTTGGACCGTTTTAATGGTAGTAATTTTCTGCGTTAGTAGAAAATGGTTCATTTTCTTTTAACAACATTGAAGATTGTGTATGTCTTGTCATAAGAGAAACCAAATGAAGAACAAAATGAAACAATGAAATAAACTAGGAATCGGACAAAATGGGAAACCAATGATTATCTTTGTTGTGGTCATATTCTCAATGAACTTGCTGATAATTTGTTTGACTTGTACAAAAATATTGGGACTTCGAAAGATTTATGGGACAAATTGGAGACCAATTATGTTACGGAAGATGATACAAGTAAGAAGTTCCTTATCGGTCCTTTTTTAAGTTTAAAATGCATGGTAATAGGGTTGTGCTCGAAAAAATTCATGACATCCAACCCATCTTAAATCATTGCAAACTTAGAAATTCAAATATGGATGATAATGTAATTGTTTGTGCAATAATTGAAAATTTTCCTCCTTCACGAAAATATTATAATAAAGAACTCAAGAACAAAAAGTAAGTTCTTCCACTTGAAGAATTAGAGGCTCATTTAAGAATTGAACGAGAGTCTCTAATTCTAGATGGTAAAGAGGAACAGGAAAATTTTGTTTCTAAGGTCCATATGGTGGTGGAAGGAAAGGAGCAAAAATTTGGCAATCATGGAAAGAATAATAAGCAGAATATTTTTTCTAACAATTCTAAAGCAAACAAAAAGAAGAAAGGAAATTGTTTTCATTGCAATAAACCAGGTCACTTTAAAAAGGATTGTCGTGAGTTCAAGAAACTAAGGGAGAAAGGAGGATCATCGGACACCAAGAAAAAGTTTGTTACTATGATATCTGAGGCTAATATGCTTGGAGAAGATAACTCTTGGTGGATTGATTCTGGTTCCACAAGGCATGTATGTAAGGATAAGAGCTTGGTCTTTGCCTATTAAACTGTGGAAGGGGATGTTAGCTATTTGGGAAATTCTTCAGCTACTGAGGTTAAAGACAAAAGTAAAGTGGATCTCAAATTCACTTTCAGAAAAATTCTTAGTCTCCCAATTTTTTTTCATGTTCCTTATGTTAGAAAAAATTTAGTCTCTGGAAGTCTTCTTAACAATTTTGGCTTTAAACTTGTATTTGAGTCAGACAAATTTATTCTGACTAAAAATGGTACCTTTGTAGGCAAATGTTATTTGTATAAGGGCATGCTTAAGCTCAACATCAATGAAAAATATTATTCTTCTTATATCATTGATTGTCTTTCATTATGGCATAGTCGTTTAGGACATGTTAATACAAAGAAAATGCATTTCATGGTTAATTTAAATTTAATTCCTAGATATGAGAATAACATGGATGAAAAATGTAAAATATGCATGCAAACAAAAATAACAAGATTACCTTTTCCAAAAATAAAAAAAAAAAACTATTTCTTTGTTGCAATTAGTACATAGTAATGTTTGTGATTTGCATGGAACACCTACTAGAGGCGGTAGTAAATATTTTGTTACATCTATCAATGAATTTTCAAAATATTGTTACGTATATATTTTATACTCTAAAGTTGATTTGCTTAATAGATTTAAGACATATAAAAATGAAGTTGAAAATCAATGTGATACTAAAATCAAATGTCTTAGATATGATAGAGATGGTGAATATCACTTTCCTCAATTTTTTGAAGATATGTGTATTATACATGAAGTTACTGCACCTTATACACCACAATGAAATAGAGTAGAAGAAAGAAAAAATAGGATAGTAACTGAAATAGTTAACACTATGCTTTCGTATTCTGGTTTAAATAAAGAGTTTTAGGGAGAAGAACTTTTAACTGCGTGTCATATTCTGAATAGAATATTTATTAAAGATAATAAGAAAAATCCTTATGAATTATGAAAGAATAGAAAACCTAATTCAGGTTATCTTAAAGTTTTGGGTTGTAGAGGTATTGTTAAACTACCTAAAACTAAGAGAAAGAAATTAGGAAGTAAAGGCGTTGAGTGTATTTTCATAGGTTATGCACAACATAGTGAAGCCTATTGATTAATGGTTAGTGAACCTAATGATTGTGTTGAGGTAATACTATAATTGAATCTAAAGATGCAATTTTTTATCATCAAAGGTTTTCTTCTATTCCTATAATAAATAATGAAAAAGAAGTAAATACTCCTTCACAATTAAATAATACACCAACGGTAGAATAAGAAGAGATTAGAAGAAGTAAAAGACCTAGAAAAGAAAAGAGCTTTGGTCCTTAATTTGTATCTATCTTGTTGAAGGAACTAGAGACACACCTTATAATCAATTTGCTTCGACTCTTAGCGTTGAAACAGACCCATAAACGTATTGTGAGTCAATTAAGTCGATAGATTCAGCATTTTGGAAAGAAGCCATAAATGATGAAATGGATTCAATCATGGGAAATAAAACTTGGAAGTTAGTAGAATTACTTCTAGGATCTAAACCCATCAAGTGTTGATGGATTTTTAAAAAGAAAATGAAAATAGATGGAACAATTGATAAATTCAAGGCTAGATTGGTTGTTAACGATTTTGCACAAAAAGAGGGAATTGATTATTTTGATACATATGCACCAGTTTCTAGAACATCTACTATTAGAGTTTTGATTTCATTAGCATCTATATATAGTTTTAAAATTCATCAAATGGATGTAAAAAATGTCATTTCCAATGGTGACTTAGAAGAAAAATTTACATGGAACAACCTTAAGGGTTTGTTATGCCCGGACAAGAACATTTAGTATGTAAACTTATTAAGTCCTTATATGGCCTAAAACAGGCACCTAAACAATGGCATGAAATATTCGATAAAGTCATCATTTAAAATTCATGAATCTGATAAGTGTGTTTATAGTAAATTTGCTAATTGTAAAGGTGTGATCATTTGTTTATATGTAGATGACATGTTAGTTATTGGTATTAATTTAGAAAGCATTAATAACACAAAGATTTTTTGTCCCCGTGGCTGATGTCATATTAGGAATGAGAATAATAAGTAAAGATAAAAAAGATAATTCTCACTCAATCTCACTATGTTGAGAAAATTTTAAAGAAAGTTCATTATTTTGATTACACATATGTTAGTACACTGTTTGAACCATATGTAATACCCCGTTTAATTAAATATCAGGTGATCAGTCCCTTATTAAATTAAATCAGAATATCTAGTTGGTTCATTCTTAGCATCACTGTCGAAAATAATTTCTTTAACAATTCACCTAATAATTTAGCTAGTGTCAAAACTTTTCTATTTTTAATATATATAAATCCATTCCACAATACGGAATAATAGTCTAGTAACATCACATCACAATTGTACTAAATGTAACAGGAATAAATGTGAATGGAATAAACTCTGTAGTTTAAATATATTATTACCACCAAATAAAACTGATATCCACAATACTGACATAACTAAATACAACCTCTAGAATCCTAAGAGACATACCCTAAATGAAAGTCAATACTAAAGATGTATGAATCAATAGATTGGAAGTGTCTAAACAAAGTATGCATCTCCATAAGAAACTATAACCCATCGAGACATCCATATTCTACATCGGCATTCCTGATACTGGACCCCTGATGTACAAGATACAATAGAGAAGAGAATATGCAAGGAAATGGATCAGAGCCCGATTGTAAAATATTTTAAAAATACCAAGTGAATAAATGCTATAATTAGCAATTGTTAGATACATGTTAAATTATCGATCTCTCTCTTGAGATTCTCACCTCTCATCTAGTGTGCACTCCTAACGTATCTCCAAATTATTCTAGTTACTATTCTAACTTTCACTAGATTGCAACACTGTGTCAACTAACCATGGCCCTTATCTATCCCATGTATATCCTTCGCAATACATGTAATAAACATTTATTAATTCATTTCTTAATAAAATTAAGTGTTCTCACACTTAATTAATTTCATATTCCACTATCTCTCATGTCTACTTAAATCACATAGTAGATAATAAAGTGTAGGCACCACATTCTAGGAATCCCTAGGCCTCCCCTTAGGTTCCTAAAACCTCCTCATCTCACTATAAACCCTAGGTTGCACTCCAAGTACCGATCTAGAGCCTAGTGGGCGCTCCCCAGCCCCAAATTGACCCCAATCAACTTCGGTGAAAACTCTTTGAATATTCGAAGGGAACTGAAACCCCTTTCCAATGGTCCTCCCCATGTGCAAAATGGCATAAGCGTTCGGCCGAACGATCAGTTTTACCCTGAAAATCGATTCGGAGGCCACCGCCACTCCTGAGCTCCGTTTGACCAAATTTAACTCTTCAGCTCGAACGAGACTTAATTAATATCCTAAGAGCACTGAATACCATTTCTAACGGTCCACCCAGTGCGTGATTCTGACCTACGGTACGAACCAACGATTCATTTTACTCCAAGAGGTATTCGGGAACTTTTGAGCCCCGATTGACCAAGTTCAACTTTCCAAACCGAGAAAAATTATTTTGGATGTAAAAGTACATCTCCTAACATTTCCAGCGGTCCTCCCCATGCATGATTCTGACTTACCATGCATACGAGTGATCCATTTGCATCCGACGATCTCTCGTCCAAAGGACCGACATGCGCTTCTGGGCCACATTTGACCCAAAGTCAACTCCCGCACCTGGGAGAAATGACCCTTAAAGGTCTCTGAAATTCTTTTCTAACGGTGAGCCCCGTGTGCTATTCGGATCAACGGTTTGTGTTCTACGACCATTTTTCAGGAGAATATGCACCGGACTGCCAATTGGCAGGTCCTAAACCCTGCTTATTGGCATTGTGCCTAGGGTTACATGTCGATAGGCACCCCCAGGGGTAGGCCGATTGTCACCCCCCTGACCCCATAAATAGGGGACAAGACCTCACTCAAAGAGACACACAATATATCCTCAACATTAGTGATCTCAACAACATTTCCTCGAAATCAGCGAAGTCCCTCATTTGAAGTTCCATTCAAGCTTAAATTCTCATCCTTTTCACATCCAATTTGGTAAAATTCCTTCTCTCTCATCAACATTCATCAACACTCAAGGGAGTTCATCCAATATCAAAGATCAAGCTTCAAAGAAGGTCCAATTTGTTCCCTCTCTCTTTAAATTCCTTGTTTTTGCATAATACACATTAGATTCATAATTTAGATCTTAATTTAGTTCATTCACATTAATATCTACACTTTTCATTAGTATATTGCACATACCTTATTTTCTACAAAAAAAATTCCAAAAACTAATAAAAGAGGTTTACACCCATAAATTCTGAATGGAATTACCCATCACAATTTTTTCAAAATAAAACAACACATTTTCTACACACACACAAATAATAAAATTCCATTCGGATATATGGGGTAAACCCCACCCCTATGATATCTTCAAACTATGTGGACTTTGATGCCTTTATAGTCTACGTAGGCGTCTCGTATTAAAATCAAAGACTCATGTCCAGTTTTCCAAAATTTTCTCAATTTCTCAAATTCCCTAATTTTCTAAAATCTCCCACTTTCATATATATATATATATATATATATATATATGATCTTGCCTGAGGGTACGTTGATAATTTTGAAAATTATAAAGTCATGTATAATGTAAATAATAAATGAATCATGTAAATTTAAATCTTACAGCTTTTTTACAACACAATTGTATAAACAATTTAGAAAATTTGGACAAAATTCCCTTTGTTTATTGGACTATGCACCCAGCTTAAGAAATAAATAAATAAAAACTCCAACAACAATAGTAATAGTCCATTTTGGACCTCATATAAACATCATAATCAATTTAACTCAACTTGACAAAATACAACCAATGTATCAATAAATAAATAAAACAATAATCAATTTAATGAATTCATGAAGAAAACACAATTACATCAAAAAATAATAATATTAGCCACTAATAGGCAAACTTAATTTTATAGATGAATTGTATTCCAAACCATGTCACCGTCAAATTGCGAAATACAAACTTTGGTCATCTTACATAAGAGAAAACAAATAAAGATAAGATACCAATTCTTTATCTTTATAAAAAGAAATAATTTCCTCTTCTTCTTATATAACAGGAGGATCCCTGTAATATGTTGGGACCGTTACAGGGAAGAACATTTATTTAACTCCTTCAAACTTTATAATAGGGAAAATGATTCCTGGCACACCCTACAATGGAAAAAAATAGCATATGTGTCAACATTTGTAAATATACTCGAGAGACAAATAAAATAAAATCAATAGAATGTATTAGAATACGCACCAAAATCAATCTAGCCCCAATACATACTCGTTTATGTGATGGATATGGAATTAATAAGCGTCCAACGGCATAGACAACCACAAAAAAGAAATAGAGAACCAGGCTCAACTGGTGTGGGTTCCAGAAAGCAAGGCGATTGGTCCATCTAAAATATGCCCCCAAGGCTGAGATAATCGAAACATGCATCACACATTTCTTTCCTAACTTGATCTGATGATGCACATAAAACTTTGTAGAGTCCAATGCGTATCAAGTCCCTTGAACCAAGATTTACGGCATGAATTTTGACATGTTAATAAAAATAACTTATGGACCTGCCTCTAACCAAGTATTTATCACTTAACAATAGGTACCAGTACTTTAGATCCGGCACTATATGTCAATACATATAATATGACATGTTACTAAAAAATAGAAAATATATATAAAGATATCACATGCATACTTTTGATGGATCTCATATGTTCAATCCACCAACAATACGAAACCCAAAGTGAAAAATGTGGCAGAAGTAAAAATATAAGAAATTAATACCAAGTGGACCTCCAATAAAATAAGTAGGCGTAGTGGCGCGTGTGATCACTACTACGTAATAGAAAATTATAAAACCAATTGCATAAACTACCAAAATAGTTTCCATTCACATTACTAAGAAAATAGTTCTCTATATATTAATAGTTGATGGTAATTCGGCAAGGTTATAACAGCAACACGGTAATGTAATGCAACAAGATGGTTATAGCAGCAAGATGGTAATGCGACAAGATTCTCTATATATCGATAGTTCTAAACCAGGGTAATGCAGCAAGATGGTAATCTAGAAGGGTTACATAAATTGTTTATTAGACTAATTGATATGAGGGTCAACAGCAGGATCATATATTTTTATAATGTAGCAAGTAAAAGGTAAGATGATATAATTAGATGCTGATTGAAGGGGGATAAAAACTACCATCCCCTAGATCAATAGATTGTGAATTGAATTAAAGAAATATTTATGTTACCTAGAAAATATGATTTCTTCAACCGCAATTATGATGGATGTCTTCATCATAGAGAAATCCCAAAGTTAATAGAGAAATCCCAAGGCAGGGGCATACTATTGAAGGTGCATTTAAAAACATATATTACACCAACATTCTAATAAGCACAAAAGGAAAAAACATACTTGCCATAAACAAAACAAAAAAGACACAAAAAGAGAAGAGAAGAGAGAAAAAGCTACTGTATAAAAAAAAGGCACCAAACTGTACATATTTATTCTCACTAATTGAAACTATAAGATAATTATTTTTTATGACGATGGATTTACCTCATAAACTTAAAGAAAAATGGAAACATGGTTGATTAACTTGTAGGTTGGTCATCTTGTTAGATACCTTTGCACCATAAAAACAGATCAGCAGAGGTGAATATGTGTGCACCATAAAAATAGAATACCTATGCATCATATGGAAAACACCAATTTATGTTCGACTAAAAAAATGTATGCACCATATGGATGCTATAAATACTCACTTATGCATCAGTTATAAGAGTCTCAATGATGTGTAGAGTTGACATATAATGTATGCACCATATGGATTCTATAACTGATCTACTTATTGGTAAGTGATGGATGTTATAACTGATCTACTGATCATAAGTGAGTAGTGTTCCTTATTTTTTTAGTCGCACATAAATTGGGCTATAACTGATCCTATAATTGATCTACTAATTAGTTATAGACCAATTTATGTTCGACTAAAAAAATAAGGAACACTACTCACTTATGCATCAGTTATAGGAGTCTCAATGGAAAAACCCAAACCAAGTCTATGTTTGTAGGAAACTCTTGAGTTATGTAGTAAACCTACACCAAAATAAACTTCATATATTGTAAAATTACTGTTTAGGACTCTGGGGAGAATTTTTTTTTCCTCCATATTATGTTGCCATGTGTTTTCAAGAAAGCACATGTTATAATGATTCACGACTCTCATTAACCAAGTGCATCCAATCAATAATTCAGACCTCTCAAGATTATCCGCCACCATTATCAGTTACTTCTGCTAGGGATAATCTAAAAAAATAGGTTCCAAATTAGTGTCTCGATCGATACAAAATCTTAGTTTCCATTCTGTAAGAATAAATAATCTAAAATCCCTAAAACAGTGAAGGTTACACAGCTAAGATGAAGTTTCTTAAAACTACTGTCAAATTTGTTTTGAGATTTAATAGTCAGTACATACCACAACCTCACATCGCAATCACCTATTACCCTAATTCTCCCTCCTGCCAATATAATAATAAAATTTTATGAAGGTCGAACAAATAATATCTTACACTATCTACATAATATGCAATTTCAATATTTTCCAATCCAATAACACCATATTACAGCTAGCGATAAAATTAAGTATTTATGGTCAATCCATATGAGATTAAAAACATTTGAGATCTTTCACAATACATTCACTGAAATGAGCTACAATTTGAAACATTCTTTAATTCACACTACAAAAGTCTAAAATAATAATGCAATCCATTCAATTGATACATTCTCAATTAACATATATAAAGAAAAACTCAAAAGGAAACACATAAGAAATAACATAAACTGAAGATACCACTCTCAGTATAAACTGACCACTGGAACTCATCAAGTGTGGAGCTTGGAAAATTTAAGCATAGTGATTTGGTCGGAATGTCGGCGTTGGTCGAGTTATCTTTATGAAATAAATAAAATAGAAATATATTAACAAAAGTTAGCAATTAAAGAAAACATAAATATATTAAAAGAAATAATGTAAATTCTAAATTGACCAAACAACCAACTTGAAATAGCAACCTGTCGTTACTGCACTTCTCGCATCTATTACCTATGTGATATATCACCACAACAAACCCAAAAAGAAAACCGTAAAAATAACCAAATTAGTAACAAATAGACATCAGCACAGAGTGAAATATTAGTTCATACCCAAAAAAGAACCATATTTTCTTTTAAAACTTCGTATCTCCATCAAGAATAATATTTCAAAATAAAAACTCATGTTGAGGGCCTTAAATAGTGAAAATTATAAATTGATAGCATCAACAGTAGCTTGTACTGAGATACCAAACCCATAATACCCAACTAGTAACAAAATTAGTACTGAGATACCAAACACCATTCATTATATCTCCTCACACACAAAAAAAAAACATTATACAACTAATTTATCACTATCAATCATCCCTTGATATCCCAAGTTAAAATCCTCACACATTAATACCTTATCATTAAATTGATTACAATGGATAAGCCATGATTCTCAATCTTTCATGGTATAAACAGTAAAATAATGCCCGCATAAGAATAATCGGATCTTGCTACCTCCTTTATAAAAAATAATAAAAAGGAATAGAACCCGTGTAGTATAGAACCCAATGGGTTATCTTTATTTCACTTTCAAACACCCAGTGGGATTTATCTTCTCTGTTTTCAGCCCATCCCTTCCAAACGTTATTTTTTAAAAGGGGGAAGGAGAGATCAAAACCCCATTATAAAAGATAAAAAACTTAGCATACATTTGAAAATGGAAGATTTAAAGAATAGTGTTGGATGGTATAATTGGGCTTCTGTAGGTGTTTAGGTACTAAGTATGGAGTTCGAACGCATTCCAGTGAAGTTCCGTACACAACTGCACGTTCAAGGGCATTTTAGTCTTTTCACAGCTTCGGTACCTGGCCCGACATCTCACGAAAGTTGTAGCCCTTCTCGCTAGCTTCGCGTAGCCATGAACGGTGTGCGATTCCGAGTCCGTATGAAGAAGTTACGGCGATTTCAGCGGAGGAAAAACAAAGAAGGCAAAAGAGGAGAAGAGAAGAATGCAGTGTGCTGCTGCTGCATTCTGCCCTGCTTGATCGATCGATCGATCGATCCCCTATTTTTCAGCAGATATTTTCATTTTTTTTCTTTCTTCTTTTCTTTTAATCCAACTTACTATAAATAGAATTTTTGTTGTAATAAGAATAGACAGCAGTATATACACGATTTTAGGTTAGTTTAGCTTAGGGTTTGGGTGATTTTCTTGGTTCTTCTTCATTTCCTCTTGGATTGACACACTTTTGGGCTTGAATGTTGACTATTCATCATCCTCTCCATTAATATAGTTTGTATTTCTTCATTTCTTGCTTTCTAGTTAATTTACAAGCTTTCTAATTTAGGTTTACATGCTTTATTTACATGCTTTGATTACTTGCTTTGTAGTGTAATTTTACCGCGTTTATTTACCGCTTTCCATTTATCGCGTTTTTAACATGCTTTCTAGGTAACTTAAATTAGGTTGTGTTTGAATTGAACTCACTCGGGTTGACGCGTTGCTTTGCTTTGGTGATGGAGTTTACGGGTCTATTTCGAGTGCATTGTCCTAGTTATTACGCCTAGGAGATTTGACGGGGCATATCATGTATGTCCCGTGCTTACGACCTTTCGCGCGTAATTTCTGGGATATTTGTTGACGCCAAAATCTTATTAGGCTTTTATGACGATTTAGGGCGTAACAACCCTTGATTTAATTAATTGTCGAAACGAGATGCATTTGTAATAACTCGTCGACCCATGTGACCATTTTATACTAATTAACTCGGGTGAGGGATATTCGACGCAACCTATAGTTTTACTCGCTTTCATAATCTAGTTTCAATACATTGCATAGATTAACTTTTCCTTTTAGTTTGTAATCATCTTTTACACTTTTATTTCGGAATATTAAATCACTTGAATTCTAGCAACTCGTCTCTGTGGATTTTCGATACCCGACTTACCGCTGTGCTTGCCTCGCAAGTGTAGTAGTAACTTAGGTTTTTGTATTGAGTTGGCAAAACGAAAAGAACGATTAGCGTCTTCACACGCACTACTTTTCGCACTTAATCAAAATGGCGCCATTGTCGGGGATGAGTTTGTTTTAGACTTTATTTGATTTAGTATTTCATAGTATTTTCTTTTTATATGTATTATTTGCTAATATTTTGCAGGACTTCCACATTTGAGCACTTAGAAACGCTCGAATTTTTCCCGCACGCACTTACTTCGTGGAATCCGCCACTTCGAGCCATTTTTGGGGTAAGCATGTCTTATTCCAATTCTTTCGGTAATCCTTGTCATAATTCTCAAAATTATCGCAAACCTATGACTTTCGGTGAATACTTAGAATCCCAAAGTGTAACAAATTCAAATATGACTTTGGGCGAGTATAACGAAAGTCAAAATCTAGGTTATTGGAATTTCAATGATGATGATAATGATTTTGGGCCTTTACCTCCTTATAATAGGAATTTTGAAACGAATTCGAATAGTTTTCAAAATTCCTATAATAATGAGTTTTCGTTTAAGTCCGATGGTAATTTTCAAACTTCCTATTCTAATGCATCTGCACCTCGACCTATGACATTCGGTGAGGGCTTGCGTATGTATGAGAATGAGAAAATTGAAAATCATTATCGGGAAGAAAATCGTTCGTGGGAACATGAGTTAGATTTATTATTTCAGTCCGACGACGATTTTGCTTCCGAGACTTTTGAAGTCGAGGAATGTTTTGAACCAAATGAGGTACTTGTACCTACTTTGGAATAAGCCATTCTAGACTTTGCCCATCTCGTAATAGATATTTAAAGTGAGGATGAAAACGACGTAATATCTATTTGCAATGAAATGATTTCTTCTTTGGCCCCCAAAGAAGAACATTTCATTGAAAATGATATTATTTCCTTTGAAACTCAAACTTCATGCGATGATGATTCATCTCATGAGTTTGAATTTTTTTCATCCCCATTTTCAATCTCTATTACCCCGCCGGAACAAGTACCCGATGATTCGGTTTCGAACTTTAATGTTTTAAACCCTATCGCCGATGAGGAGTACTTGCTCGAGTCGCCCTCCACGATCGCATCTTTGCCTTTGTGTGCGCCGCCTCCCATTCCAACTTTAAAATCATTGGGAGGATATTCGGCTTTTCTCGGTCCCCACTTGTTTTTGTCACCCGTCCTATCCAAACCCCCCACCGTCCCTCCAAAACTTTTAATTGGCGATGGTTCATTTCTTCCGCCTTACACATGCCTTCCGTTGTTAAAACGGAATTCATATTTTTTGTAAGGCATGCTTGTATGTGAGGGTACACCGATTATCCTCCAAAGTCAAATCGTTCTTATGGTGGACCCTCAGCTATTTAGACTTCTAGTGTACAGTTAGTGTGAAATCTAAATATTAGGTTGTATATAGTTAGCTTTTTATTCTTTTTTTCTTTTTATTCTAGTCTAGTGTAATTAGTCAACTCTTTGTTATTTGTTTTTGCTATGCTTGGTAATAACTTGTTTTGTAGATTCTTTGGACTTCTTCTTATGGGGATCTCTCCACTTCTGGGTAATATCGCTCTTTTCCTCTCTTTGACTTGGTTCTTAATTAACATTGAGGACAATGTCAAGTTTTAAGTTAGGGTGTGTGGGATATTCTATCCATTTCTTATTTTAGTCCATGTTTTTGCTCACATGTTAGTTACTTAGTATGTTTTTCTTAGAAAAAATCAAAAATTTCAAAAAGATTTTCTTTATTTTTCTCCCTTTTTGGGCATTTTGCCTTTGTTTTCGATGATAAATTTCAATAATTGCCCGATCCAATAGACAGCCCAATGATGCATGTTCTCGATTTTAGAAGTTATTAGACTTTAGTCTCGATTATTGATATTATGAATAACTTCATGAATTAAACTTTAATCCCATGAGCACATGCACTTTTATTGTTATATTGATTTGGTTTAAGATTTTTATAACTCGATAATCTTTTGTTGCATTGTATATACTTGCACCGAGTAAGCTTTGTACCTTTCGGCATTTGTGAGTGTTTACACTATTCTTTTCTCATTGAAAACGTTGAATTCGTTGGTAATCTCACTATTCTTTCATTTGACCGTTTATTAATTGAGTTCATACTTGAAATGTGATACTTGAGCATGATTTTCATATATTGTTTTGACTCAAGAATTGCGTAAACTTTGTGAAATGATCATAGGCCCTCTTTGATATATCACCCATATTAGCCTTGACCTCACCCTTATATGTTTACCCTCGTTAACCCCTTTGAGCCTAAATATTAGCCTTTCGTTTCATAACCTAATTACCATAACTAACTCTAAATTGGAGTTTTAGCCCATACATACACTTTCCATACCTTTGTTTGGAATGTTACTTGATATTGAATGATGTTATTATGATGTCGGTTGCAATTTAGGCATATGAGAGTTTGATAAGTGAAGAAAAGAAAGTAGTGAAAAAAGTGAAGAAAAAGAGAAAGCAAAAAGCAAAAGAAAACAAAAGAGAAAATGAGAAAAAGAAGAAAAGAAAAAGAAAGAGAAGTTTGTATATGTTGTATATAGTTCAATAAGCTTTGATTACCCTCCCCGATGATATATCTAATGCCTTTTTGGAACTTGTTTACCGATTTTGATATTGCCCGCATTATCCCATTATCTCGAGTTTTCATTCCGAACACTTTGAATTCGTACATATATTCCTTTGTTTCATACCTTAGCCATACCTACATTATAACCCTATTAAAGTCCTATGTGATCTTAGGTTGGTGTAATTTAAAAGTCATAATAGTTGTGATAATCTATGAAAATGCATTTCGCCTCTTTTAGTGAGTGGTATCCTTTCATTGAGATTACACTTTTTCAGTTTATATATAGGGTTCTTCATCTGTGACATGTGTGCGGCCTAGTTTCCATTTACATTTACTCTTTAGCCCGCATGTCCCGTGTGTTACCTCCCTGTTTTGAGTGAATTCGCTTGATGAGCGTAATGCTCGTGAGGATTGAATATATGCTTGCTTTAATGTTTATCCGATTTATTTAAGTTTTTTGCCAAATCACACTTTGCATGTGCTCGCTCCCCTTCCACATTTTAAGGTTTCAATTCTATGAGGTGCATTCTATAATGTTAATGATTTGGACTTCTGTTTGAATTCATTCACTTTGCTAATAATGCGTATGAAATCCTTTTCGCCATTCTTGGGCTTGTCGCATGTTGGATTGGGCATATTTTGAGGAAACCATGTGATGTTTGTGGGTACCATCCCTGAAAACTCTCACGAGATGACACTCGTCCACTAGGGTGACCTAGGGGTTTAACGGCTTATTGCATACGCTAAATGCAATCGAATCGCCCACGAAAGTGGCCGTATCTTTATTTTGCTTTTATACCATACTTTTGTACTAGCTCCTGCTTTTGGTTTGCTTGTAGTTCTTGTTGCATCCTATTTCATTGCTAGGGACTAGCAATGTGTAAGTTAGGGGGTGTGATAATACGCAAATATCGCGTATTTCATCCTTCGAACCTACGCATTTTAGCCCCCTCGGGTGCCTTAATCTCTATATTTAAGCCCGTTAACCAGACAACCTCGGTTTATATTGTTAACATGCTATATGAGGTATAATTGGTATTTTTTAGGTGTTTAGGTATTAAGTATGGAGTTCGGACGCATTCCAGTGAAGTTCCGTATGCAACTACACGTTCAAGGGCAGTTTAGTCTTTTCATAGCTTGGGTACCTGGCCCGACATCTCACGAAAGTTGTAGCCCTTCTTACTAGCTTCGCGTGGCCGTGAACGGTGCGCGAGTCCGAGTCCGTATGAAGAAGTTACGGCGATTTCAGCGGAGGAAAAACAAAGAAAGCAAAAGAGGAGAAGAGAAGAATGCAGTGTGCTTTTGCTGCATTTTGCCCTGCTTGATCGATCGATTGACCCCTTTGGTCGATCGATCGACCATTCTAAATTGTCTAATTTTGGCCTTGATCGATCGATTGACCAAAGGGGTCGATCGATCGATCCCCTATTTTTCAGCAGATATTTTCATTTCTTTTCTTTCTTCTTTTCTTTTAATCCAACTTACTATAAATACAATTTTTGTTGTAATAAGAATAGACAGCAGTATATACACGATTTTAGGTTAGTTTTGCTTAGGGTTTGGGTGATTTGCTTGGTTCTTCTTCATTTCCTCTTGGATTGACACACTTTTAGGCTTGAATGTTGACTATTCATCATCCTCTCCATTAATATAGTTTGTATTTCTTCATTTCTTGCTTTCTAGTTAATTTACAATCTTTCTAATTTAGGTTTACATGCTTTATTTACATGCTTTGATTACTTGCTTTGTAGTGTAATTTTACCGCGTTTATTTACCGCTTTCCATTTATCGCGTTTTTAACATGCTTTCTAGGTAACTTAAATTAGGTTGTGTTTGAATTGAACTCACTCGGGTTGACGCGTTACTTTGCTTTGGTAATGGAGTTTACGGGTCTATTTCGAGTGCGTTGTCCTAGTTATTACGCCTAGGAGATTTGACGGGGCATATCATGTATGTCCCGTGCTTACGACCTTTCGCGCGTAATTTCCGGGATATTTGTTGACGCCAAAATCTTATTAGGCTTTTATGACGTTTTAGGGCGTAACAACCCTTGATTTAATTAATTGTCGAAACGAGATGCATTTGTAATAACTCGTCGACCCATGTGACCATTTTATACTAATTAACTCGGGTGAGGGATATTCGACGCAACCTATAGTTTTACTCGCTTTCATAATCTAGTTTCAACACATTGCCTAGATTAACTTTTCCTTTTAGTTTGTAATCATCTTTTACACTTTTATTTCAGAATATTAAATCTCTTGAATTCTAGCAACTCGTCTCTGTGGATTTTCGATACCCGACTTACCGTTGTGCTTTCCTCGCAAGTGTAGTAGTAACTTAGGTTTTTGTATTGAGTTGGCGAAACGAAAACAACGATTAGCGTCTTTATACGCGCTACTTTTCGCACTTAATCACATATACTACCTTCAATGGTGGTCGTTGTGTGGTGGAAGTAGCTCTCTAGTAGTGGTGTTGAGATGTGGTTAAAGTGAAAGAGGATGGAGAGAAAGAGAGAGATGACATACGTTAGAACCGAACGCACTAATAATTAAACTAAAGATAAAATCAAACACCACTTCAACAACTAATCAGGCATAGGTTAGAACTGCAACAACTAAAATAAAAAACCCACTTCAAACTTACTTTAACTGAAGCGGCGACCTAAAGAGTGAAGCGACGACATGGCAAAGGGGCAGCGAACCTAGGTGTGGGGATATTTGAGGTATGGTTTTTTTGTGTCCCGATGAGAGAACGGGGGAGAAGTGGAGACAGACAAAAATTTGAGGTTGGTGTGAGAAATGAGAGAGGGTGTAAGCTGGTGAGAAGTAGAGAAGTATTATAATTTTGACCGAAGTACCCCTAATTTTGAATTAAAGTGTAAATTTGGTAAGTTAAAAAAGAGGGGGAAATCAAAGATTTGAGGGGAAAAATAGGAAGTGAAAAAAAAAATTCATAAAGATGACATCATAGTTCAAAGTTGTGACATACATACATACATACATACATACATATATATATATATATATATATATATATATATATATATATATATATATATATATATACATACATACATATATATATATATATATATTATGCTTGTTTGCATTTTATCGAACACATATTATTGTTTCCTAATGACGATCAATATCGTGATGAACAAACAAATCATACTTTCTACATATATTATTTTGAGAATATTCTTATGGATGACCTCACTCTACCTTGTCCATGGTATGAGCTGAATGATTCCGATCTCCATTATATAAACACGCTCACACACTTCACGAAAATATAAATGAAAATAATAACACTATCCCATGAGAGACCAAAAGAGATAAATGGGTGCCTAACTCATTTCCATTATGTATCTTAGCCCCCAGACCTTCAAACTATTGGTTTCGTATGCATCAGTTTGTCCTTGATGCCTCTCTCTCTAAGTGGAAACATTTCTTTTGCCTATTTTGTGAAAAATAGGCTAGCGACTCTATCTCTTCACATTTACCTTCACACCGACGATAATCGAAGCAACCATACCAAGAGGGGTGCGACCATGGCATAGCCTTCCCAAGGGGAGACGTGTATATCTCTCTTTCCCCCCGAGGCACAGAACAGGATGGACACAATGGCGACTCTACTGGGGATTATTTTTAAGAGGGCTAGACTCTGTTTGCATGGGTGTTTTCCTTTCTTGTATATTCCCCTATATTTCATGTTCCCCTTATTCCTTGTACATATATACCTCATGCTTATGTCATTGTTCACACATTTGTAAAAAAATTCCATGTACACCTATATCCACATGTTACACACACTAACGTACAAATCCATGCTTATGTGTCACTAACACACACCTCCACTTGAATATATCCATGCTCACTTACACTTAGCACACAACCACTCTCACTTGTTGGATCTACTATTTCTACTTATGCCTCATGCTCGACTGGGCATGATTAATAAAGATACTATCTCTAAAAGATACTAATCAAAGAATCATGCATGGTACACACAACATCACCAAAGAGCATTGCTATTGACCAATTTTTTTCCCGTAACTAGGGAGTCACTTCGTAATAGGCGTTGTTCCGGAAGGTCGTAGTTTACCTAAGCGGGATATGACTCTCACCTTCCATTGGCCAAGTACCTTCGACGTATATCGAATGGTCCCACTTCATCATACCTCTTGGTCGAAGTCATGACGGGAGGTATATCGCAGGGAACTCAGACACGTACATCAAGTATATCGAATTCTCTCTCACATGTATTGTCCCCACGAGGTACATAGTGAGGCAATTCACGTACACTCGGGTATAGGTTGACAGAGCATTATGAGTTCCTCTAATGATGGTTGATAACCCAAGAAACATGGAGGAAAGGCCTTCTTTCGTAATATGGGTTCCAGTATCCCCGGTTGTTATCGTCCTAGCCTCAGTCCGGGCATGAAGTGCATATTTTTGAACATATATATCACGTTGACATTACAGTGAGAGCTATGCTCTGGACAGGCTCGATCTTTAAAATCATCCCTTGCTAGGAGTGGAAGTGGTTCGACTCAAAAAACTAGACAAAAGTATATCATTCGCCCCATGTTGTATCTTTAGTACCGGGTTACTGGTGCTCGCATTCTTAGTTTTATCATCGTCGCCCAAGATAGTGATGACCTACCCTTTGGCGAAGAATTTCAGCTTTTGATGGAGAGAGGATGATATCCTTAATGTTGTAAAGCTATGGTCATCCAAGTAATAGGTTAAAAAAAGTCAGTATGTTAATAACCTAAAACTCAGTAACGGGATTTATAGGGCCATGACCTATTGCAAGCTTTATAGATCCCATCACCTCTCGACGAGTATTTTCATAAGAACGCACGATGGCGAATGTTGGAGCAAGGTCGCTTACTTTTAAACCCAAATAATTGAGAGTTCTTAACGAGAAAATATTAAGTGCTGATCCATTGTCGATGAGTGAAAGTGGGACTATCTTCCCCATTACCTCAAGGGAGATATTGAGAGAATAGTTATGATTCAGACCAAACTTTGGGATTTTTTCTGAGGTTAAGAACCCGATCGGGTTCACGGCTTCTTTTGGGGTGGTGGAAGGAGGGATTTTGGGCCCGGTAGGCAATTTAATCAAGGCATTTCGATGCAGTTAGGAAGACATGAAGAGTCCCCACAAAGTGATGTTATCATGATTTTTCTTCAACTAGTCAAGGATCTTACTCTCCTTGGTGGTAATTTCTAGCATGGGGAGTTTCCCAATAATACCCTTTTCCTTTATCCGTCCCTACCGATTGAGAAATTGAACTCCGATAGTGCCTCCCAGATCTTGTCATACGATTCACAAAAGAGGGGAAGAATAATTTCATTATCTATCTCGGGACGTTTGTCCACTTTATTGATCTCTCCTAACATATCTTCAAACGATATCATCCCACATACAATGATTGTTGGGTTAACCTTTTTCGTGGCTTGGCTCTTCATCTGAACTATCAAATTCGTTCCCCCATCTGGTGGAAATGATGTCATCCTTCTAAGAGAAGTTAATTCATTCTACAACATCAATGACTTCTTCATATAGATCCTTCCACTCAACAGGGAGAAGAAAAAGTGAAGGGACCAACTACCCTTATAGCTTTAAGGCATCGAGTAACTCGTATATACTACAAATATAATCAGTTTATTGGAATAAGCCTGCCATAATCTCAACTTCATCATCCAAAATAACTTTGTCAATGGGAACTACCCAATTATCTGAATACCGAGATCACTTTCAGGCTTCCATGAACAATGTGCTGAAGTTTTGGTAGTTGAGAGTCATTTCTGAGGGAAATCTCATCCCAAACTCTAAAAGTTGGTTCAATACCACTGGCAATTCCATATCTGTCCCTCCGTACTGAGTTCGAACAACAGTACATGACCTTGTAAGAAGTCATAGGGCCTGGTCTGCAAAATAGGTAGTGTGTTAGAGAAAATATGGGCAAACTTTAAGGGGTTTGGGTGAATATACAGGCATAATGGGTAATTTACTGGGTACAATATGGGTAAATGGGTCGAATTCTTGATCATTTTCTAGGAAGATAGAATTTGAATGATTTGGGAGTGGATTATGGGTGGTGTTTAGTTTGGGATTGGCTGGTGGGACGATAACACCCTAATCAATTAGACCTTGGATTACATTCCGAAGATGGAAGCACTGAGCAGTGGTATGGCTGATATTTTAATGGAAATCACAATGGGCATCGAGTTTGAAATTTTTATGAAGTGGGTTTGGTAATGGATGAGGATCCAATGGCTATGAGATTTCATATCAATAGGGATTGATAGACTTTGGATAGGGGAGAATGAAGCTCTGTGTATTCTTTTCTATCTGGGTTGGAATGGCTTTCTAGTGCCCAAGAGGTAGCAATTTGTGAGATGTTTATGATGGTCGAGAGTGTAGCAAGCTTCTCATATTTTCTTGGAGTAAACTGACCAGATACTTTATTTGGATCACCTTCTGTCTTGGCAATACTTTATTTAATCTCCACTCTAGCTTCTTAGAGGCCTTGAAAATGGGGGTAATACTATCCTCCCATTATCATTCGGACATGGGGTAAGAAGTTTTTCTTCATAATACTAATTTGTTCCTCTTCGGAAGGTTGGTTGGTCATGGTGGTCGCTTTCTCTCTCCACCTTGCTATGCAATTACTAATAATTTTTATGGGGTTCTGCTTGAGAAGATCCAAATCACGGCACATAACCTCCAACTCCTCATTGTATTTATGATGTGATATGAATTAATGAGCAACATACTTTCAACTACAAATTATGGATTCCTTAAGGGATAGGAACAAGCAAATAGCGCTGTCCTTTGAAATCCGTGGAACATATGGGACATTATTTCCTCAGAGGCACCTAGGAGAGTCATGGATCGGTGGTAACATCAGAGATGAATAAATGGGTGACTGCTACCCCCCAAACTTTTCAATGTTAGGCATCTTAAATTTTTTGACAACCTTGCTTTAGGTTATGGAGACATATGGGTGTAATCCATGTAGTTCCTATAGATTCAAACTTGGTCAAACTTATTGGTCAATAGTTTAAGGTCCTCCCTGTCCTTGTTCAACTCTTATTCCTTCAAATCAGTAGGCACTGGTAGGTTAGCCCCAGTCTAGGACATATTCGACATAAGGAGATGGGCTAGTGGCGGCCCATGGACAGGAGGCTTGTGGAGCATGTGGATATTCTTTCAGGACCCAAATAGGCTCCGGTACGACGGGCCTATGGCACTAGGGAAGAGGAACTCGGGCTTTTCGGGGATAGGGACCCAATTTTGCTGCATCTCATGAACCTTGGTTTAAAGGTTGTCAATCTTGGTAGTAACTTAGATGATAGGCAGGGTTTTTCCACAGCGCGAGAGTCACTTACGCGCCGGTCGTTTTGAATTCGGCTCACCTAAACTATACAAAAACCTAAATTACGACTACACTCAACAAGTGAGTATAGCGGTAAGTAAGGTATCTAAAATATCCACAGTGACGAGTTTCTAGAATTTATAGGATTTAATACTCCTAAATAAAAGTGTAAAATATTATTATACACAAAAAGGAAAAATATGCATAAAAGGAAAATGATTAATCTAGGCGAGTTTATTTAAACTAGATTAACAAAGCGACTAAAAACTATAGGTTGCGTCGAAATCCCTCACCCTAGTCGATTAGTGTAAAATGGTTACATGGGTCGATGAGTTATTACCAATGCGTCTCGTTTCGACAGTTAATTGAATCAAGGGTTGTCACACCCCTAAATCCGCATAAATGCCTAATACGATTTTTGCGTCAACAAATACCTTGAAAATTACGTATGTAAGGTCGTAAGCACAGAACATACATGATATGCCCCATCAAATCCCCTAGGCGTAATACCTAGGACAACGCACCCAAAATAGAACAGTAAACACTATCACCAAAGCAAAGCAACATCTCAACTCGGAATTAGTACTCGACTAACTAAGCTAAAAAGCATATTAAAAACGTGGTAACGAAAAGCGGTAAATCTACACTAGAAAGCAAGTGAATCAAAGCATGTAAATAAAGCATGTAAACCTAATTAACAAAGCAAGTAAATTAACTAAAAAGCAAGAATTAAGTAAATACCCAATATATTAATGGAGAGGGTGAATGAATAATCAACTTACAAACCCAAAAGGCTGTTAATCCAAGAAGAAATGAAGAAGAACTCTCCAAAACCCTCAAACCCTAAGCTATTCTAACCTAAAATGAATTATCTCTAAGTATCTCAAAATAGAAACCAAAATTCCTTTATATAGTAAGTTACAAAGGAAATAAAGGTAAAAGAAAAGAAAAGGAAAATATCCCAAAATATCTGGTAATCGTGGTCGACCGGTCGCAAGGGCGCGGTCGAGCTCGCCTCAATTTGAGGCACACTGTCTCCTTTCCATGGCAAAATGAAAAACCGTGGTCGACCGAGCCTTGAACCACAGTAGACTGGCACTCTGTGTTTGGAAGATCTTTGGACCATGAAGAGGGGGAAAAGGTTACAAACGAAAACGATCATTACTTCATCGTCTGGACTTGGAATCGTTCACCGTTTGCAGCCACGTGAAGTTTGATCAACGAACTACACATTTGAGGAATTTCCATGAGACAAAAATGAAATGTGAATTGATTAAAATGCCCTTGAAGTAGCATCCGACGATGGAACTTCTCTGAAATGCAACGAATCCTCACTTTTAGCATTTTGTAAGGACATTTTTTTCCATTATCAATTTTTATGTCGTACGTCGTTACACTGTTGAAGAAACTCAAGATCACATCTACATCAACGGATTCGAATATCAAAGTGTCTTCAACATCATAGCCTCTGCGAGAATGAACTTGGTAAAATTTTGTTTTTACGTTCCTTAAAGTTCATATTTAGTATTGGGAAATTTTTATAAAATGTTTTTTATAAAAATAAGAAGTAAGTTTTTTCAAGCAAAATGAGGCTTTCAAAAGGATTTTATTTTTCTGGGAAAACCGGACCGGTTCGCCCCCTACCGGACCGATCCGTAACCGGATTGGTCCGCCCCTCAACCGGACCGATCCGCTTGCTGCTGATCTAGTATACCCCGGATCGAATGCAAACCGATGGAGCCATATTTTAAAAGAATCGATCCGGTCATCCGGACCGATCAGCCCCCAAGCCGGACCGGTCCGCTTGGGATATACTCGAGCAGTTCCGTGTGTTTTTTACTCACCATCTTATATTTCCTATATATATTACTATTCCAATGGTGTAGTTTTTCAAGTCTTTGAGAAAATGTTTTTAAGAGATAAAACACAACAAGACTTCGTTTTTTGATGTGCCAAACATCTTTTTGATTCACACCAAAAATCCCAATTACTTTTGTGAATCTTTTGAAACCCTAGAACACAAGCTTTTCTATTGTTCAACCCTTGTGGAGAAGTCGTTCTCTTCTTCATTGCTGCCCTCCTGGAAAGGGAAACTTCCAACCGCCGACATAGGAACTGACACCTGCGGGTATTTCTGTGTCACACTGTTTCTAGCCGTTGCTTTGAAGGTTTACCGAAGACACCGTGCGTTACACTTGTGGGCGATTATCAGGTTGTATGTAAGTCAATGGTCTTGTAAATTCTTTAAAGTTCTAGAAATAAAAGGTTTTGCCCTTTGGGGATTTTTCCTTAACTTTGTGTCGCATGCTTTATATTTGATGGGTTGATTTAGATGGATGTTTAAGGGTTGATTTTATTTGGTTTAAAAGTAGGAGCTAATTAAATAAGGGTTCTTGGAAACTTGCGAATTTAATTTAAATCGATATTACACGCGTTCTCACATTCCAATACCTACAAAAGCACGACGAACCCCTGCAAAACATGTATATATCCAAATCCAAGGTTGTCTGGTTAATGAGCATAAATATAGGCATTAAGGACCGTAAAAGAGCTAGAATGCATAAAGATATAGGGTGGAAATATGCAATATTTGATACGAATCACACCCCTACCTTAAACATCGCTAGTCCCTAGTGATGAAACAAGAAGAACCAGTCCACAGAAGATAGTACAAGATGTACGTATGCATCGAAATATAAATGCTACTTTCTTAGGGAGCACGATTGCATTTAGTATATGCAATAA
This sequence comes from Sambucus nigra, assembly GCA_949130495.1. Lineage (NCBI taxonomy): Eukaryota > Viridiplantae > Streptophyta > Magnoliopsida > Dipsacales > Adoxaceae > Sambucus > Sambucus nigra. The sequence goes on from OX422207.1 coordinate 408,870,211, forward strand.
GCCGTTAAACCCCTAGGTTACCCTAGTGGACGAGTGTCATCTCGTGAGGGTTTTCAGGGATGAAACCCACAAACATCACATGGTTTCCTCAAATATGACCAAACCAACATGCACCAAGCCCAATAATAGCGAAAAATATTTCATACTCGTTATTAGCACATTAACCGGATTCAAACAAAAGTCTGAATCATTAACATTATAGAATGCACCTCATAGAATTGAAACCTTAAAATGTGGGAGGGGAGCGAGCACATGCAAAGTGTGATTTGGCAAAAACTTATATAAACCAGATACTAAATAAAGTAAGCACATATTCAATCCTCACGGGCATTAAAATCATTAAGTGAATTCACTCAAAATAGGGAGTTAACACATGGAACATGCGGGCATAAAGAGTAAATTGAAATGGAAACTAGGTCGCACACATGGTACGATTGAAGAATGCTATATATAAAATTAAAATTTGCAATCTCAATGAAAGATATCACACATATAAAAGAGGCAAAATGCATTTTCACAGATTATCAAAACTATTTGAACCTTTGAATTACATCTACTTAAGATCAGATAGGACTTGTATAAGGTTATAATGTAGGTTTGGCTAGGGTACGAAATGAAGGAATGTATGTATGGATTCAAAGTGTTCGAAATGAAAACTCGAGATAATGGGAAAATGGGGGCAATATCAAATTTTGGAAAACAAGTTCCAAAAGAGCATTAGATATAACAATTGGAGAGTAATCAAAGATTATTGAACTATATACAACATTTACAACTTTCTCTTTCTTTTCTTTTCTTCTTTTTCTCACTTTTTCTTTTGTTTTCTTTTGCTTTTTGCTTTCTCTTTTTCTTCACTTTTTCACATCTCTTTTCTTTAGTTTTCAAACTCTCATATGCCTAAATTGCAACTGCAACACAACAACATCATTCAATCCCATGTAACAGTCCAAGCAAAGGTATGTAAGGTGTATGTATGTTTTAAAACTCCACTTTGGAGTTGGTTATGGGATTTGGGCTATGAAACGAAAGGCTTATATTTAGGCTCAAAGGGGTTGATGAGGGTAAACGTTTAAGGTGAGGTCAAGATCAATATGGGTCATATAACAAAGATGGCCTATGATCATTTCAAAAATTCACGCAATTCTCGAGTCAAAACAAACTTTGAAAATCATGCTCAAGTAACACATTTCATATATGAGCTCAATTAATGAACGATCAAATGAAAGAATAGTGAGATTACCAACGAATTCAATATTTTCAAAGAGGAAAGAATAGTGTATACACTCACAAATGATGAAAGGTACAAAGCTTACTCGGTGTAAGTATAGACAATGCAACAAAATATTACCGAGTTATAAAAATCTTAAACCAAATCAATAAAACAATAAAAGTGCATGTGCTCATGGGATTAAATTTTAATTCATGAAGTTATTCATAATATCACTAATCAAGGACTAAAGTCTAATAACTTCTAAAATCGAGAACATGCATCATTGGGTTATCAATTGGATCGGGAAATTATTGAAATTTATCATCGAAAACAAAGGCAAAATGCCCAATAAAAGAGAAAAAAGAAAGAAAATATTTTTGAAAATTTTCAATTTTTCTAAGAAAAGCATACTAAGTAACTAACATTTGAGCAAAAACATGGACTAAATAAAGAAATGGATAGAATATCCCACACCCCCTAACTTAAAACTTGACATTGTCCTCCATGTGAATTAAGAACCAAGTTAATGAGAGGAAAATAGCGATATTACCCAAAAGTGGAGCGATCCCCATAAGAACAAGACCAAAGAATCTACAAAACAAGTTAGTACTGAGCATAGAAAAAACAAATAACAAAAAGTTAACTAATTACACAAGACTAAATTAAAAAGGAAAGAAAAAAATAAAAAGAAGGAAAGAATAAAAAGCTAACTATATACAACCTACTATTTAGGCTTCACACTAAATATACACTAGAAGTCTAAATAATTGAGGGTCCACCGCAAAAATGATTTGACTTTGGAGGATAACCGGTGTACCCTCACATAGAATCATGCGTTCCAAAAAATATGAATTCCGTTTGAAAACCGAAAGGCATGTGTAAGGCGTAAGAAAGGAACCATCGTCAATTAAAAGTTTTGGAGGGATAACGGGGGATTTGGATTAAACGGGCGATAAAAAACATGTGGGGACCAAGAAAAGCCGAATATCCTCCCAATGATTTGGAAATTGGAATGGGAGGTGGCGCACACAAAGGCAAAGATGTGATCGTGGAAGGCGACTCGAGCAAGTAATCCTCATCGGCGAAAAAGTTTAAAACATTAAAGTTTGAAACTGAATCATCGGGTACTTGTGACAGTGTGATAATAGAGAATGAAAATGGGGAGGAAAGAAATTCAAACTCATGAGATGAACCATCATCACATGAAGATTGATATCATTTTCAATGAAATGTTCTTCTTTCGGGGACAAAAAAGAAATCATTTCATTGCCAATAGATATTACATCATTTTCATCCTCACTTTTAATATCTATTATGCAATGGGCAAAGTCGACAATTGTTTTTTCCAAAGTAGGCACAAAGTCCTCATTTGGTTCCAAACATTCCTCGACTTCAAAAGTCTCGGAAGAAAAATCGTCATCGGACTCAAATAATAAATCCAATTCATGTTCCCGACAATGATTTTCTTCCCGATAACGATTTTCAATTTTCTCATTCTCAAGCATACGCAAGCCCTCACCGAATGTCATAGGTTGAGGTGCGGATAATTGAAAATGGGACTTTGAAAATTATCATCGAACTTAAACTTAAACTCATTATTATAAGAATTTTGAAAACTGTTGCAATTGCTTTCAAAATTCCTATTATAAGGAGGTAAAGGCCCAAAATCATCATCATCATCATCAAAATACACGCACTCCAAAGCTTGACTTTTGTAATACTCACCTAAAGTCATTTTAGATGTTGCAATTTTTTGGGATTCTAAGTATTGACCAAAAGTCAAAGGTTTGCGAGAATTTTGAGAATTATCATAATGAATACCAAAAGAATTGGAATAAGACATGCTTACCCCAAAAATGGCTCGAAGTGGCAAATTACACAAAGTAGATGCACACGGGAAAAATTCGAGCGTTTCTAAGTGCTCAAATGTAGAAGTGGTACAAAAAGATTAGCAAATAATATAGATAGAAAGAAAATACTATGAAATACTAAATAAAATAAAGTCTAAAAACAAACTCATCCCCGGCATTGGCACCATTTTGATTACGCTAGTTGTCGGGATCAAAGCACTAAACCAATTAAGGTTCAAAGAAAATCATCCCCGACAACGGTGCCATTTGATAGGCAGGGTTTTTCCGCGGCCCGAGTATCACCTACGCGCAGATCATTTTGAATTCGTCTCACCTGAACTATACAAAAACCTAAATTATGACTACACTCAACGGGTGAGTATAGCGGTAAGTCGGGTATTGAACATATCCACAGAGACGAGTTTCTAGAATTTATCGGATTTAATACTCCTAAATAAAAGTGTAGAAGATGATTATACACAAAAAGGAAAAAGATGCATAAAAGGTAAATGATTAATCTAGGCGAGTGTATTTAAACTAGATTAACAAAGCGAGTAAAAATTATAGGTTGCGTCGAATATCCCTCACTCGAGTTGATTAGTATAAAATTGTTATATGGGTCGACGAGTTATTACGAATGTGTCTCGTTTCAATAGTTAATTGAATCAAGGGTTGTCACGCCCCTAAATCCGCATAAAATCCTAATATGATTTTGGCATCAACAAATACCTCGGAAATTACGCACGCAAGGTCGTAAGCACGGAACATACAAGATATGCCCTGTCAAATTCCCTAGGCGTAATAAATAGGACAACGCACCCGAAATAGACCAGTACACACCATCACCAAAGCAAAGCAACATGTCAACCCGGAATGAGTTCAATCCGGCACAACCTAGATTAACTTAGCCAGAAAGAATATTAAAAATGCAATAAAGGAAAGCGGTAAATAAACGCGCTAAATCTACACTAGAAAGTAAGTAAATCAAAGAATGTAAATAAAGCATGTAAACCTAATTAACAAAGTAAGTAAATTAACTACAAAGCAAGAATTAAGTAAATACACACTATATTATTGGAGAGGGTGAATGAATAGTCAACTTACAAACCCAAAAGGGTGTTAATCTAAGAAGAAATGAAGAAGAACTCTCCAAATACCCTCAAACCCTAAGCTATTCTAACCTAAAACGAATTATATCTAAGTATCTCAAAATAGAAACCAAGATTCCTTTATATAGTAAGTTACAAATGAAATAACGAAAAACGCAAAGAAAAGGAAAAATCCCAAAATATCTGGTAATCGCGGTCGATCGGTCGCAGGGGCGCGGTGGACCACGCCTTCAATTTGAGGCACACTGTCTCCTTTCCACGACAAAATGCAAAACTCCGATCGACCGGCACTCTATTCTTGGTAGCTCTTTGGTCCATGAAGGGGGGGAAAAGGTTGCAAACAGAAACGACCATAACTTCATCGTCCGGACTCGAAATCGTGCACCGTTTATGGCCACACGAAGCTTGCTCAATGAAATACATATAGGTGGAATTTCCATGAGACAAAGATAAAATGTGAATTGAATGAAATTCCCTTAAATTAGCGTCCGACGAAGAAACTTCTTTGAAATGCAACGGATCCTCACTTTTAGCATTCTAATTCCTACAAAAGCACAATTAACCCCTGAAAAACATGTATATATCCAAATCCAAGGTTGTTTGGTTAATGAGCATAAATATAGTCAATAAGGACCGTAAAATATCTAGAATGCATAAAGATATGGGGTGGAAATATGCAATATTTTATACGAATCATTAGATTACTGCCGTCATCAAACCAGGCTGCACATTCAATACTTAGTCTGTATTCTCCATGGAAAGTTGGTGAAGGTGGATTTCAGACTCGAAGGAAATAGCTGGAGCACTAACGGAGCTTAAGGGAGGTTCGACAAAAGATCGAAGCCAATAGGGAGCCAGGCCAAGAGTTAGGTATATGATAGACTTGAGAGGGAAAAATGATTCAAATTTATTTTTGAAAGGGTAAAGGAAGGATATTTTCTTAGAAAAGGGAAAAATGTTCTTGTCATTTTTTTTGGAAAAAGGAGGACAATTTTTTTTTTATATTTTGATGAAAGTGTTGGAAAAGTGTTTTTGGTATTTATATAAAAGAGGGGGGAAATGATTTTGGACACTTTTGGTAAGGAAGGAGGGAAAAATAAGAGAAGAGTCTCAGCATGTTTATTATTATGTTTATGTTTTCACTTATATTAGGTTTATGTAAATGAAAAAACAGCCAGATCGGACTCAAGCCTGGGAAAAATTGGGTTTGAAAAATATATTAAAACATGATTTGACTTGTTGTAAGGCTCATGGACTGGGTCCCATTTTGGAAAATGATGAAATTATGCTAAAATTTGGGTGGCATGTCGACCCGACATTTTGGCAGAGTTTTGGTTAGTAACTGACAAAATAAATATGAGTGCCCTAGGTTTGATGCATATATGAGGGTTTTCAGTTTTGGGGTTAATGAAAAGGTTCCCCTTCGGCATGACTTCCATGATATACGTCTTGGTTTTGAGGGAAATTGGTACGCGTGGACAAGCTATTTGATATACCTGAGTGTACGTGAATTAACTCACTATATACCTTATAGGGATAACACGTGTGATACCGAACTCGATATACTTGACGTACGTGAACAAATTCCTTTCTATACACCTCTCGTCATAACTTTGGTTAAGCGGTACGATGTGGGGGGAACCCTTCAATATACGTTGAAGGCACTTGGACAATGGAAGGTGAGAGTCATAATACTTAGGCTAACTACAACGTGTCGGACCAGTGCCCATCACAAAGTGACCCCCAATACGGGACAAAATTTTGGTCAATAGCCCTTCTCTTGGTGATGTAGTATATTATGCAAAATGCATAATGATGAGCACTATACTAATAAGGAATAATGTATAAGTTTTATGAAAAGTAAATATAGCGTGGTGATTATACTAATCATGGATATGTGAGAGTGAGTAATGTGTGAATATCTATAAGTGAGTGTGTGGTAGTGAACCTAATCATGGATCATCTAGAGGTGGTGTGTGATAAGTGTGAGTGAGCATGGATATATACAAGTTTGATAAATGGAGTTTTGTTCTAGTGACACCTAAACATTGATATTGTAAGTGGTGTGTGCAATATGTGGACATAAGTGAACTAATATAGAAGTCAACTCTAGGACCCGGGAGCGGCCTAAAGGATTCTTGAAGGAATCTAAATTACATTTCAAACGGTATGCCCATGCGCGATTTGGAATTACAGATTTGTGTTTTACGACTGTTGGAAATGGAATTCAGAGCTCTTCAAAGATTCATTGAGCTTTCGGTTTGACGATGAAATTGACTGGAGTTAAACGGGGCTCGATTGCCTCTAGATTGGTACTCGGAGTATGATCTAGGGTTTGTAGTTAATTGAGGAGGTGCTAGGGATCTAAGCGAGACTTAGAGGGTACTAGAATGTGGTGTCTACAGGTTCAAAATATTACCTATTTAAAATTTCAAAGAATGATGTTCCATTATTATATTTTGGTTAATTTGCAAGTAATCACCAACAAACATTGGTTTTGGTGCAAATTGTTCATTATCAAGAATTGAAACGACTTTATTATAACTATTAACAAAATTTTCATTATAACAATGTTGAAAATTATTATTATTATAGTAATGAAAACTATTACTATGATAACAGTTATTGTGAACATTTTAGGACACATTATTATAATAATTAGTTTCATAAGTTCCCCAAAACTAACTTTTAGAATTTCATAAATATTCACCGAAAGACATCAGTGGGGAGGAACTTTGAACATTATTAGCATAATAATATTACGAACCATTATAAATACTATTAGAACTATTGATTTCACACTCTCCATCACATAGTTTGGACCTTGATATTATACCTTGCATGTTCCCATTAATATATTTAAGTTCTCACTTGAAACCGCCACCCACCCGTGAACTCCACGATCCCACTAATGAATTCTTCTTCTATTACTCCATCCATAAGAGTATTTGTGGTTCTACTCTCCACTTATGTGACATTGAGCTTGTTCCTTCATGCACACTATTTCCTAGTGGTGTGGTTTTTTTCCCATCACCAGCTCACTGATCTATCACGACGTGACCATTATCATTGTCCATTTATAGAAGTATCGTGTGCCTTCTATCAACCCCACCACATTCCACTTTCCAAACCCTTCAGCCTTCTTTTCCAAATTGAGCATCATCCTTATAGGTCCCTTGTTGCCCTTACCTTTCGGCTCAATAAGGCCCGTGACCGGTGCCTCTTCACCCTCACCCTTGCCTTTCTTCCGTATACCTTTCTCCCCCCCCCTTGGTTCACCGATGCTTTACATCGTGTGAAGCACTTTGATATACAAGTGCATCGACCTATTTTAGACTTTATCTAACAAGATCGACACTTCAGGGTTTAGGGTTTAGGGTTTTAGGGTTTAGGGTTTAGGGTTTAGGATTTTTGATCTTATCTTTTGGGTGATATCCCTTCAGTCTGGCTGAAGGCATTAAACTTAGTGCTACCGGGAGGCATCCCATCATGTCTTGTTTCGATGTATGAGTCTTATCATATTTGGGGGTGGTGTTTCACACGACCCAATGCTTTATCACGCTTTATAGATTTGAACATATCTTTTGTACCACTGTTGTTCTTCAGGTCCTTCCCTTCATTCCATCACGCAGTCCAATATTCATTAGAGGTTGATTATGGTAATATCTTTCCTAATTTGTTCTTTTAATATTCTTAAATAGTTTTAAACATCGAAGATAATGTTATCTTTTGTTTTGGGAGGGGGGATTTATCAAAATCGTACCTCTTTCGAAAATTTTGTCTCAACCAAGTCATTTTTAAAATTAACTTGTTTTTTATGACATTAAATGTCTATCATCCCTCTGCTAGAAGTCTCTAACTACCCTTGTTCTTGCCCAAATTATGCTTTTACCGTAAAATTAAGTTGTACCTCTTAAGGCGTATTTGCACTATGAATTAAAAAAATCAATAAATTTGCACTTTCACGTTTACAATAAAAAGTTGAAGAGTAACTACAATCTTAAGAGAGCCCTAAAATATCACTTGTGGATACTTAAACCCGTGAGATTTGAGCTATTCACCTTTTTGAGGGTTTTTACGTATCTCTGAGTCACAGGATGACTCAATTTTCTTTGGGTGCCCCACTGAGTCATTGTATGATCTCATTATTCTTCATTTTTGGCATAACCACTGAGAATGGCATCACTTTCTAGTCGTAAGAAACATGTGTCTTGTAGTTTGTCCCGGGCACCAAACCCTTTTGTACCATACACTCACCATTTCTCCATATCACAATGACATCACTCATTACCTTCCCATATTTCCTTTATCCTTACCATCCATATATCATTTCCAATCACTATCATCCATCATTTTTTGAAAAAGAGTATTTGAAAGTCCAAATGTAAAATGTCTTCATTGTTGGTTTAAAATGATAAATACATCGCAATAAAAATATATAATTCAAATCAAAATGAAAAAAAAAGAGGAAAAAAAAAGAAATAAAAAAAAAGTGAAAAAAAAAATTACGACCAAAGTTTGATAAAATGAAGGCATTGTTTATTCAGATTGTGTTCCATTCTTCTTAAAAACCCTACCCTAGTATCATACCATTCATCTTCTTTATATCATTCCTCACTTATTGCATAAACACCACTTTCATCCTTGGTGAGGTGTTCACGCAAACGAGAAGTCTTTATAGTGAATGGCTCGACATTCTCAACATAGTGATTAACATTCGTTCATGAGATCAATTTATTTCATGTATCCGTCATTTCTTATAAGTGTACGTGATATTTGAACTTGCTTAAATTTACTCACCTCCTCACACAGTAGAGATATACACTTACCCAAATCTCGGAGAGTTCAATTGAGAGAGACATATTTAGTGAGATTTGATGTCAAAGTATTGATTCTATAAAGGCAATCTAGGAATTACTCTCATGATACTTAATATTGTTTCACACTACACACGCTGATATTTTTAGGAAGGATTATGTCTTTGGTATTGAGTAATTTTATGTCATTCGTTGATAATTGAACGTTGTAATCCTTGAAGTCTTTTTATATGGGTTGTATTGCTTTTCATCGTCAAATAATAGACCGCCTTTCAATAAATCATTTTCAATAAATTTTGAATTGTGTGGATATGTTCACTGCAAACCCTCATGAGACAACACTCGTCTTGTAGGGCAACCTATAGGTTTAAAGGCTTTTTTCATGTGCTAAGTGCAATCGCAAGTGCCCGCAAAAGTGGCACACTTTTGGTTTCTTATCTTTATTTGTCTATATTTTTGCTCGAGGACTAGTAATGTTTTGTTTTTGGGTGGTTTGATAAGCACCCAAAAGTGTTTAAATAAAACCCTAAATAGACAGTTTTTAATTACTAATTCTCGACAAAATGGATCTTATGTTCGTTCATGTTTATCTTGTAGGTCAAACGCTGTTTGTAGATTTTAAAGCTTATATCAAGGAAAAATTAGGTCAAAAATGCTAAACCCAAATCCCGTAGCCTAAACCTTTCCCAAACCAAGCCTTGACACCCCAGTGTGTCCCAAAATAACCCCTAGTGTGTATGTCATTATGTTCGTATCTCATATATTTATGTGTGCATTTTTAGTATTTTTATTCTATTAATTTAGTTTTTATTTCATTTTATCTTCAGCCGTGTATATTTTTAGTATTTTTATATTTTATTTACTAGCGTGTAATTATAAATATTAGACTTCGAGTTTTTTATGCGCGTTGAGTGTTTGTGTCTATACTTTCCTCTATTTTTCTTATTTGTCTTTAGTTTTTAATTAATTTATTTTTATTATTGTTTTATTTTACTTTATTAGGTTAGTTTTATTTTTTTTACTTTTGAGACTTTTATTAGTTTATAGTTTAGAAAATTAATTTTTAGTTTTAATTCATTTTATTATTTTTATTTTCATTTTCTTTTAGTTTAGTTTGATTTTTATTTTGTGTCTTTTAATAGGATTTTATTTTTATTAGTTTCAGGTAGTGTTAGTTTTATTTCTATTCTTTGTAGGTACAAACATACACACACACACATTAAAAGCCTCACTCGCCCACACTCTTCTATGCTACATCCTCACACATACTAAAACCCCATCATCTTCAACCTCTCACCCGCTCACTCCCTCTCCTCTCACCTCCATTAAGAATCACCATAACCTCCCTCCATTAAAAACCAAACACACAGAAGTAGACCCAAAACTCGAACTCCATCACCGAAAAATCCTTAGCCCTCGAACCCGTCGGCCAAACCTATATGCTCTCCTGCTCCGGCAGTCTCCCCCATTTCACTTGCTTAACTCGTGATAAACCCGAATCCAACCCAGACTCCTAAGATCCATACATGGTACCAACTCCTCCAACCACCTACACATCCATCCCAATATCCATCCAAGCCCCCCATATCTAAGCCGACATCGACCCTTAACCTGGGCAGAACATGTACCCACAACCAAAAGTCAAATAGCCATCACCCAACCTAAGCTCCAATACCCATCTCTCCCAAAGCTTCTACACGATTATGTTATAAGTCCCTACAACCCCAAATCAAAAATAAAATAACAGCCCACATGTGTGTTAAAATCCTCTTGCCCCTTATTTTCCAAAATACACTTACCACCTCTCCCACATGCACACTAGTGTATATTTTCCACCTTACCCTTACCCAAATACCTTACACAGCTCATGCATATTAATTCTTCAAACTTTTCCTCTTTGCTCCATTGCCACATTATAAAAGGAGGACCAAGAAGAGTTCAAGAGGGAGGCTAAAGAGAAGAAGGCCTTAGAAAGAAAAACACTAGCTTAGTTCTTAGAGTAGGATTTATTTTTATTTTTATTTTCTATTTTATTTTTTAAAGATTGTGTGAGGGAAATAAATTTTAGAGATATATTTTGAGTTTGAAGCTTCATTAAAGAATATTATTAGTTTATAAAAACTTGAATTTATTGGGTTTGTTCTTCATTTCCATAGTTGAGAACTATTTAGTTCAAGGAGACTTGGTTCAAATTGTTCTCTTCTCTCTTCTAATATTCGTATGCCTCTTGTTATGATATTGTTACATTTTATGTGTAATAATATCATAATGTTAGGCTAGATACCCCTTTCAAGGGGTGGGATGAACCCTTATTTAATGTTATTATAATTATTTTGTTTGTTCATTTGAAATTCTCTTTGAATGTTAATTTTGATCCTTCACTTTTCAATTTACGCCTCGAGAGAGGGTAAATGATTTTTAAGAGAAAATCGAAATTCGAGATCTAATACCTATTTTAGAATTGAACTAGAGATAGGAGTTTCTCAAGTGTGTTATTGTTCCTTGAATTTCTACTCTAAATTTTATTTTCTATGATTAATATGAATTTTGATGAATCGATTCTAGCGGGTGATTTATTAAAAGGAGTGTAAATATATTTTCTAGAGTTATGGGGGTTTGAACTTAATTTTCTAAAGGTTAGTGTTACAAATGTTTTTGTGACGATAGTTGACTCGCAATTTTATTATTAATTTGGGAAATTTCAAATGAGTAAACTAATTAATTTGAATAACTAAAATTTGTGGTGATGTCCCATTTCTTGACTGTTCCCACATTTATTTACCTCACTTTATTTCTTATTTTAGGGTTTGATTTTGTTAAAAAAAAATTGTCATTTAGTTTAGTTATTTCACCACCCCTTGAAAATTATTTTAATATAAAAAATCCATAAAAAATAGAAAACAAAGAAAAAGTAAAAAAAAGTAAAAAAAGAAAATAATTAGAAGAATGAATTACATGACTTTACTTGTGTTTTACTCCTTAGGGTTGGATTGATACCCTTGCTTACCTTTATACAAGTTGTTATTATTTTTCGTAGGTAGGAAGGATTTTTTATTATAGAGTCTTTCCAAAAATGATACAAAAATCTTATCTATCATCTCTTATTCCTAGTTGGGTGTATTGCATATATTTATCTTGAACAACACTTACACTATAGTACCTCACTTGTTTTGTTAGTTCATGGAGATTTGTTATAATGATTGAGATAAAATTATTTAATATTATCACTGTATGGTATTTTGTATTAGGTCTCCACGGTCCAGTTTTTTGAGTTCTCGTTATGTATTTTGAACGAGTTAAAAATATACCATTTATATGCAACGATAAGGGATATTATTGGGGAGATGCCACCTAATTTGAATTTAAGTATTACTTGGAAAGATTTCTTCCAAAGTGTACGTGAAAAGACATTCATTGGAAAAATCTTATATGTTGAGAAAAAGTCAATAGCCAAGTTCTTACAAAATCAATGGCAATAAAAATGATACGAGGCTATAAAATTAGTTCAAAAGAAATTTGAATCTAGTTTGTCATAAAATATTTTAACAAAATTTACCGAAGGAATGTATGAAGTGGATGGAAAATTCTTTCCTAGTCAACAATATTATTTGTGTTTAGATGGCCAGTTCTCACATCATTGAATTAATGTTAATGGTGTTGAAATCGACTTTGACCACAACCTCAACAAATATGCCTCCTTAGAGTAGGATCAAGTGTTCAAAGTTAGAAATAATATGGGAACAAGGATGTATAGTGATTAGTACCTCAACTGAGATACCCACATCTACTCTTTAGATGTTTCTCTCTTGTATATTCAATATATTTGTGAATAATACAAATATGTCCAATCTTAGACTTCATTTAAGGTGGTACAAAGAGAGTTTGAGGGATTTGTAATGGCCAGAGACTACCTAAGAAGAAAATTGTTACTCCTCTAAGAGCTTTTTACTCACGAGACCAAAAAGAGAGTAAATCAATTAAATATCATGTCCAGGATACAATATAAGAGCTGCAAGTGGTCCAAACTCTATTAAAAATGTTAAACAAATTAATTAACACTTATTCTTCTAAATAAATCACTGGGACTTAATTAGTTGCAATTTCCCCCAAACATCCATTATATATCCAGCTTATTGGGCTAAAATTGGTTTTGACCTCAACCCCACCTAATGAACATCCTCAGAGTTAGAGGACGTGTTCTTATAGTTAAAATACTTAAGACACAAGGATATATAATGGTTCAGTAGCTTGGTTGAAATACCTACATCCACTTTGAATGTGTTTCACTCTGGTATAATGTTGAACACTACAATAATAACCATCCTTGGACATCAAACAATGTATTTTAATCAAGTTTGGTGCCTTTGTAATAACTAGAGAATTCTTAAGAAGCAACTGATTGGATTCTCTAAATATTTATTACTTACATAGGACTTAAAAGACGACTAAATGAACTAAATACCCCAACAAAGATGGTTGATGTATATTCTAAGAGTTTTAAGGGGTCCAATACCTCTTTACAAGTGATAATTAATTTTCTTGATACTTGTTCACTGGTGAAATCTCTTGGATTCGATTCCTATAAACTTCCCCCAAATATCCTTTACACAAACAATTGTTACAAGCAACATAAAAGTGATAGGTTTGGCAAGGGCGGCCATGAATGAGCTTTAGTAACAAGTTAGAAACCCACTGTAAAAATAAAATCTAGTGAAAGAAAAAATAAAGGTTATATGAAAGACTTATCCTAAGATATAGATAAATTCCTTGGCATTGTACTCAACTTCCTTGGCCTTTAGGGTTTGTACTATGGGAAGGAAATTAACCTTTACCATATCCTTCAAAGTATCCTTGTTCATAGAATATGTGTTTGGTCTTATAGATGCCTTAGGATGGTCATAAGAATATATATTTGTGAGATATTTCTAGGATCATAGGGTATCTCATGCACCATAAGACTTCACTTTGCCTTTTTATAAGATGTTAGGATCCTCCTCTATATTGATGACATCTCCCCTACAACACCAAATGAAAAACCTTAGAATTTTGGGGAGGATTATACAAGAATAGTGGGTTCTCTTCAAAACCATAACAGGAGACTTGGAATAGAGGATGCACCTTGAAAAAGTTCAAGTTATCCACCAACCCCATTAACCACTTGTAAAAAGGCTAAAGAAAAAGACTTTCCATCTTGGGAGCCTTAATGAATGGATCGAAGGCCTCTGTTAATAATTCTCTCTCTTATATACTAGAAGGATAAATCTTAGAAGGGTCCTTCTAGCCTTCATCTTTGTGGTGAGATAAAATCTAGGTCGATCAACCACTTGGCCTCTTTGCGTTAGGACCTATTATCTACAATAAACTCTGCAAAAACAAAAAATAAAGTTAGTGATGTGGTTAAGACTTTATACAATAACTAGAGGATAAAAAGATATTTACCTAGTTCAAGATCCGAGATAACCTCTGGAGTCATGAGAATATCTTTTATGACATCATTAAAGTTAAGGGGTAGATAAGGTCACCCACTGTTGCACTCTCCCCTTCCTCACTGGCTTTAGAGACCTCGGTGTCAAGAGAATCCCTATCAAAAGTAATGAAACCATTAGTCTCCTAAACAATCCTCGCCAAGGTATATATCTGAGTGTTGATAACCTCCATTAAGGTTTTAGGCCCTTGAAGACTCGTGTCACGCCCTAATCCCTCCTTAAAGAGTTTGGTGGGTGTCAATAGTTTATTAAAACTATGTTTTGTCCACTTGTATGATCCTGGAGATTTCTTTAATGGTGATTAGAAAGTCCTTATTCACAGGGGTCTCACCCTAGAGGGTGGGTATTACCACAATAGAATTGGATTATAATGTCCAATTTCTTCCAACGAAGAAGAACCTCTTCTTATGAGGAATTATGGCCATACTTTATGAAGCTTTGAACCCCATGCTTGGGGAACAAATACATTAAACTTGTGTCTCCATTCTTCTTTTGATCTTTGGAAATTATAGAGATAATATTTTTTTGTAGGGGTCAAATTGAAGTCCCCATTGTTTGACTCCCTAAAAGACAAGACTGTAGTCATCAATGGCTACCATTAATTAGCCATTAATTGAGTAGGGGTTAATTAAATAGTAATGATAACATCTCCCATAGATGTAGGGAGAGGGAAATGGGATCCACACTCCACGAATAAATCATTGAAGAATATTAACCTTTAAAAATGAGAAGAGACTCTTTTCTAGGGTTCAACAACCCTTAGAACCACTTCATCATGAATTTTGTACTTATAACTACAAGTCATGATGGAATTACTAGTAATAAGGAGGATTTTTTCACTTTGCTAGAAAAAATTGAGGTTTGAAGTACCATAGTGTTGCATGAACACAGTCCCTATATGCCTTAGAGATTTCCTAAGTGTTGCCTGAGAGGTAAGAGGAATGTCATCCCCCATGGTTTTGTGAGAAATCTCACATGTAGAACAATCATCTATTGGAATAGGAGATACGTTCATCACCTTTGGATATTAAGTTTTAGTAACCATAAAGTTAGTTTGGAAATATTGGGAAAAGGATAAATTAAAGAAGATGGAGAGAATAGGGTATAGAGCATAGCACAAATAAATTGAGGTTTAAAAAATTATAAACATACAAGAATGAGTGGTGGAAATGTATGAAGAGTGGTGGAAATGTATGAAGAGTCGTGGTTCTTTATATTGGGAAACTAACTTACCCCACTCAAGCTTGCCAACGGTCTAATTAAGATGGAATCTCAACCTCATCAATATAACGAACATATTATTACATTATCTCTCATTCATAAAAAAATTATTGAGGTAAATGGTCTCCATGCCCTTCAATTAAATTTCACTAACTATTGCCCCTTCCATGTAATAAAAGAAGTAGTGATTATCTACTAATGACACTAAGTGTGATCATCAATCTCAAATCCTTGAGAAGAGTTCTCAGTAACCAAGATAAAGTTTGAGTGTAATAATATGGAACTTGTCACTACTTGTTCTAACTCTAAAATAAGGAAACGGAAAAAATTGTGTGCTACGTGTGTACTTACGGCGCAAGTGGAAGTCGGTCGCTCAAGTAATGAACCCGATAAGACGGAATCGAATCCTCAGGCAATAGGTCATTAATGATGAAAGTAGGGTTGGTTTCCTAAATCTAAGCTTCGATTCGTAAAATAAAAAAAGGTGATGATTCTTACTTTAAATGATTTCTAATTTCTTAGACAAATTAAACTATGAAATTAAAAATTCAAGCTATCTTAGAGCGAATGAAATTTCTAGTTTTAAAAGTTTTTTGAAAAAAGTGGTTGGGATCCTATCCCCCAAACCGTAGAGTTTCTCTGATAAATATAAAATTATATGAATTAATTAACTAGTTAAAAGAACTCTCCCGGGCTCATTGTTTCTACGAGTTGCTTTGAGCTTAGTGTAAGCCCATGATGGAAGTAGGAGATGCGTCTCCACTTCTCAAAACCGTGGGCACATGTTTACCAACTCGTTAAACCTCTCCCAATATCTATCAAATGCATCATTATAGTTTTACTTAAATGTTGGAATTTGATCTCTAATAGTGTTGGTCCTATGGGTGGGCATGAACTTTTGGAGAAATTTAGCTTCCATATCTCTCCACGTACCGATAGATTTCAAAGCTAAAGGCCAAAGCCAAGTCTTGGCATTGTCCTTAAGCGATAGGGGGAAAAGCTTGAGATGTACGACGTCTTGGGTGCAAGCTTGATCATTATCTGCAATGACAAGATCGTCCCTCTAGAAAGAAGGGAATACTTGACTTCGGCTTTCAATCTAACACCACTCATAAATGTTTAGATATGGCTTTTTTTACTCCATGCCCTGAAAAGTAGGAAGAATTTGGATCATTCCATTCCAAAAGTGAAATTGCCTTGCATTATACGGGAACATAATGCATCCTAGAGTGACAGTTCTCTCCGGGGTATAAGAACTCTCTTATACGGAGGTATGGAACCTCATACTCTCCCATTCCAAAATTCACATTTTTTGACTTCGCGCTCCCACTCAAAGACTCACTACCCTCACCCGAGTTTCTAGACATTCTACTTTAGGTACTTAGTGTAGGTGGTATACAAAAATTTGGAGTGATATTAAGAGATGATGATGAATTCATTATTGGCTCGATAGTTATATTGGGCTATGTATTTTGCATTTAAGGGCTTGGGAAAAATTATTTTTATTTTTATTTTTATAATCTTTTTTAATCTTTGGATTTTTTTTGTATTTCTGGGATTTATGATTTTTTTTTAGCTTTTCAGGAGTTAGGGTCAAATTAAGATTAATTCAAGCTAACCTAAAATCTAACTAATCCCCGTTAATGGTGCCAAAACTTAACGAGCAATAAAAAGTGTGTTACATCTGTACCTACGACGTAAGTGCAAGTCTATTGTTCAAGTAATAAACCTAGTAAGATGGGGTAGAATCCTCCAGGAATAGGTCGCTAATGACGAAAGTAAGGTTGATTGCTTCAATCTAGGCTTCAACTTGTAAAAGAAAATAAAAGGTGATGATTCTTACTTTAAACGATTTCTATTTTTCTAGGAAAATCAAACTATGAAACTGCGAATTTAAACTAATTTAAAGCGAAGAATTTTTTTTGATTTTGAAACAATTTTGGAAAATGAGGCTGGGATCCAATCCCCCAAACCGTAGAGATTCTCTATTAAATATAAAATTCAATGAATTAATTAATTAATTAAACGGAAAGAAACAAATCAACTCGAAACACCAAATATGTTTGGGTGTAAACCCGCGCGATAATTGGTCAACAAATTAATTAGTGCGAATGATATATTCACCAACGCATATGATGCATCCTCAAACACTCGGGTTGCTTTTAACAAACTAAGTTCAGAGGGCTATACTAATAGTCCCGATCAATATATCCAACTCAAGAAATTAATTAATTAATTAATTAATTATGGCAAATTTTACATTTAAATTCGAAAACCTCAGGTTGGGTTCATATCCCCTAACCCGCGGATAATTTAATTAGATATGGAATTTAATTATACGAAAATCGTATTAATCATGTGAGCATTCATATCGAAATATCAAGAAAAAAATATTTAGAATTGAATAGCAATTGAGAAGAAATTAAATCCCAAGAATGAAGAACTTCACACCAAATAAGAAAATTCGAAAATTACAAGAACTTGACTTTAATGACGAACAAATGCTATAATCTTCAAGTACTTGAATCTCTAATGATTATAGATGAAATCCTCCCATAATAATGTGTAAAGGATATCTATTTAGACATATAAATGCATCATATAAGGGTCAAAAAATGTCCAAAGTGCTAAGTATCAACCCTAACAACTCTAGCCACAAAATAGGAAAAGAAAGAAAAACCCGTAGAAAACTGAACCCATGAGCCAAACCGAAATGATTTGGACTGAATCCATTAGACACCTGATAACTTGAACTTTTACATCCCCGACAACGACGCCATTTGATAACTTGACTTTTCGGTATATTTCAACGTTGCTTGAAAGTCCTCTAATCAAAACATTAATTACCTACAAAAATTATAACAAACAAAAGTGTAAAGGTAAATAAGGGTATCAATCCACTTCAAGGGGGTAAAGCGAGGGGAAAACACTTTTAATTCAATTTTATTTTATTTTTGGACTTTTTTACTTTTTCTAATTTTTTTTTTAGCTTTTCAAATAGTAAAACAATTTTAGGTGAGAAGAAGTGAAATAACACTAACAAAATGGAAGATGTAAACAACTAACTAAAAAAATGACTAAAATGAAAAAACAAGTTCTAACACTAAAATAAGAGATAAAGTGAGGTAAATAAATGTGAGAACAATCAAGGAGTAGGACTACACCACAAAATTTAGCTATTTTAACAAATAAATTTAATTATTTGAATTCTGCCAAATTAATATCAAAATTACAAATCAACTCTCATTGCAAGTGTAATTTTAATAGTAATCTTTTAGAAAATTAAGTTTAACTCCCCCACAACACTAGAAAATAGATCTACACTTCGTTTAATTAATCATCCGCTAGGATCGATCGATTAAAATTTATATAAATCATAGAAAATGAAATTAGAGTTGAAACTTATGGAATAATACCACACTTAAGAAACCCATATCTCTAGTTCTAATCTAAAATGGGTATTATAACTTAGAATTTCGATTTCATCTGAAAAATCATTTACCCTCTCTCGAGGCGTAAATTTAAGGGTAATGGATCAAAATTAATATTCAAATGGAATTGTCAAGTAACCACATTAATTAAATTAAAATAACACAAAATAAGGGTTCACCCCACCCCTTGAAAGGGGATTTACCCTAACATGATATTAAACATTATAATCAAATAAACTAGGCAATTAGAATAAGATTAGAGAAGAGAACAATCAAATCAAATCTATTTGAGTTAAATTGAACTCCAATCCTTGAATTTGCAATTTACATCCCTCCATATATGTGATCAAACCAAAATTACATCAACAATTACACTTAAAAATGGATTCTCACTAATTTATTTTTCTCAATAATATAAAAAAAATAAAAATAAAAATAAATTCAAACCTAAAAAAAACTAAACTAAAAATGGTGTTTCTCTCTCATAAATTGATATGAAAAAGCCTCCTTTCAAAATGGTCTTCTTCTTCCTTAAATAGTTGGCATGGAGCATGTGGTAAATTTGGTAAATAAGATAGGGGTGTGCATGTGGTTATTATGTAGGAGGGTATTTTAGGTGACTCACATAAGTGCATGTGTGTTGTGAGGTGTGAGGGTGTTTTGGGTGAGGGAATAAAAACCAGATTTGTGTGCACATGAGGGTAAAGGGGTAAATGGCATATGGGGAACATGTGGGGGAAATGTCTATGACACCCCGAATAATTAAATATCGGGTAGCTACTCCTTTATGAATATAATGCAGAATATCAACTTGGTTCAGTCGTAGCATCACTGTCGAAAACATTTAATTTATTACTAGCCACCTAATATTTAAAAAGAGAGATGCCAAATTTGATTAATTAAATTAACATCAACCAAGTAATTAAATCAAAAACCATCAATCGCATAAACAATCTCATGTATATAACAAACGAAATGAAATAGTTGAGTCTTGAGTGAACACTCCAATAATAATATTACCAGAGTAAATAAAATCCCTATACAAGAGTCTGAATAAACCAACATCTGAAATAATGAAAGTTCGGATCTTCAATCTCTAGATAAGAATTAGGCATCATTCCCTAACTGGTGTGAATGGGCCTGAAGGAATCAATAATAAATGTGGAGGCGTCTAATACCAAGATCTTATAACTTCCACAGCAGCTACAACACGTCATCAGAATGGAACTCCTATGCTTGGTGTCCCTGTGGCTGGGCACCTGAAATATTTTTAAAAAACAAAATAGATTTGGAGGAAAACGATTCAGAGCCCGAGGTGAAAATATTTTAAAACTGCAAGTGTTTAAATCAAAATATTAAACAACACATATATTAAACGTGTTAGTCACATGCCCTGAATTGAGATCCTCACCTCTCAACTAATGTGCACACCTAATGTATACCCATAACCCATCCTAGTTATGCCGCTAACTAACTAGTCTGTACCACACCTGCTTTCGCACTCTAACATAGGGTATCTACTCGTAACACCCAAACAAGTCATATTCATAACCCATATTCACTTTCATTAAATTGCTTATCTCAAGTGTTAACTGAATTCTCACATTCTTAGCTCGTTCAAATATCTTAGTTATTCACATCTACTAAGCAACACAACAGAACTATCACAAGTATATGTATATACACCAGTATAATATCTCATATACAAATCAGGAACCCCACAAGGATAGAACCTACGATGCCCTCATACTCTTCTATCGAATCCCGGTACATCACGTACGTGAGTATAACAAGTTCCAAATCACTCAGGAATCGTTTCAATAAAAATCACACATAGTGGAGGTGAACATAGTTCATATACCCATGGGTCACACACATACAAACGCTCCTAATGTCAGCAGACTTATCCATTAAGCGATAAGACCTTCCAAGTCCTATGTTGTGAGGTATCAATCTAAAGTCCCCCCCCCCCCCGAAGCTCACATCGAGACCAGACTATCCTCTTACGAACGACCTCCCGTGATAGCAAGTATATGGTAGGTATGTTATGCACATCATAATCCATATACTAGAAAATCACACAACCAGTATATATACAATTTCAATATAGGTACACTCTCCCCCTATATATTAAGTCTCACCCACAATATTTACGTTTCGCATATTGTACGTAATATTTATTTAACATGACAAGTCTCGTCATACGGATTCGGGTATCTGTACTTATCCCAAGTGAATACTAGGTCTCCCATTTATTCCTAAGATTATCTCAGCAAATATGAAAACCCTTAAATTATCTTTCATTCCACTTTCAGTCTCAAAATCGAAAGATCTCAAACCGTCCTCACTCGGTAACCGTTCGTAATTATAACGCTCAATCCCATAAGTTATAACATTTTTCGGCAATAACTAAGACCCTACTGACCTTAACTAAGTCCCACAATATTATATTAATCACCCTAAGAATCAATATCGTCTTTGGTATTTTCATTTAACCTTAAAGGAAAACAATTGCCAAAAATCAGTAGAGGTCGATAGATCAAAGAAAATGATCGATCGATCGACATTCTTGGATCGATTGAGAGATAAAGCAGGTTTTTGCCCAGATTTCTCTTAAAAAGTTACGGGTTTCCTCCTTTTTACACCTCAAATTCTTCATTAAAACATCCCAAAGTGTCAAGTAAGTGTACTAATCATTAAACCAACATATATACATAAGTTCTAACATTCAAGAATCATTAAAGTATAATATAACATCGTTTTCTTGGATCAAAAGTCATGAATTTCACTACAACACTAATTCTTCACAATTTCTTCCAAAATCAGCATAATCCTCAATTAAATTTCATGATTCTTAACCCTTAATTTATAATTTCGCTCATCAAACATTTCCAAAAGCACCACTACATGCAAACCTACCCAAAATTAATTATTAAGTCTACAAATTCATGTTTTTTGCCATTTTTTTCATAAATTGACATCAAACCTAAACTATCATGTAAAGTATATGCCATAAATTATTACAAGGTAAATCACTTTCCTGAACTAGAGATTCTTATCCTTTGAAGCAGGCGGTATGGGAGTGATTCTTGTTTTCCGATCTATCCGGTGGTGGTAACGGTGGTATAAAAGGCTCGAAGTGTTGGTTCTCTTTTGTGAACTTTCTTCCATTCCTCTCTAATGGCCATTTATGATTCTTGGTTGTGAGGCCCTAAGGGACTCAAGTGTTGGCTGATAAAATCCATCTAAAATTCATAGGTTACTATTCCTAAAAATGTCAAAATGACTAAAATACCATCCCGGCTGTCGGTTAGGCCTAAAATACCCTAGGACCCAAACTAAACCTCCGGCTAGTGTTTTCTGACTATTTAGACCCTTCCAGACACATGGGAGAACTCAACATGGTCATACGGACGACATAAAATAATTTACTATTAAATCCATTAAATTGGGTCCTGACACGACTGGCACGCGCGTCCCAACTTAATTACCAAAACTGTCGTATTTTTAACTTACGACAAATTTAATAAATTCAATAATCATATATTACCATAATCACTCAGTAATATTCAACATTATCATCAAAATCAAATACTAACTTTCATCTCGCAAGTTATTTAAATTCAAATTAATTTCCAATTAATTATTCCAAATTAATTTAATTAATCCAATAATTAAAAGCAATTTCATTTAATAAATCTCATAATTAAAAGCCAAAATATTACAGAGTATTACATACTTCCCCCCTAATAACGGAATTTCGTCCTGAAATTCGAAAAAGTAGGCATACCTGGAAAAATTTAGGTATCCTCCAGTACTCAAAACAAAATACAAAGAAAGGCTCAATCACTACAGCCCTCACTTCACAAAAAGATTGTTGAACACTCTTGACACTTTATCAGTTATAGGGTTACACCTTAATAAATGCACCTCACGTTGAGCTCTTACTAAACAACATTCGAATAAGGATAGCCTATACATGATTGGCCGCGTTATCTCAATATTATTGTGAGTTCGTACCTCACTTCATATCACTTCCACGTTTATTTAAACACAAAACTCCCATCCTGGGAGAAACCATAAAACATCTGACTACTCTTTCCCGTTATTTGAATCTCTGTTCCCGGCGTTGTGACTTTTACACAAGGGAAAGCCACTTTAGACGGTTGGTGATCATCCCATTATAGTCATCGGACTCTAACTTCTGACTCATCCCAAAACTCTGATAATCCGCTCACCTCTAAGCATCCAGAGGGAGGATAGTAAGGTTTAAATACACTAAACATGTGTAAGCACCTTGTCCACCATAAATCGGTACGTGTGCTTTCACATAACTCTACTATTAGGAAACATCCTCTCATTTTTACCATATATATGTCACTTACGATCTATACCTGTTGTTGAAATTAAATGATCGCAATGAGTCCAAAATTTTCTTCCATACAGTTCCATATGCCGTCAATCACCTTGCGCCTATTCCTCGTGCTATAGGTGATACGACTTTCTCAAAACAAAACTATTCCCACTACTTCCTTAAACCTCATATTGCAGGTGGGTTTCGGGTATCTCATCCCAGTTCAGAATAATACTGGGTAGGACAACATACTGGCGCGATCATTATCCAATAGTGTAAATCACCTAAGGACATAACAATTTTCTTTCCTTCTTGACAACCCGTTCCACACATTCGAAGGAACTCATTACTTATCTTTATGATTGCAACCCATCAAAGAAATTCACCAACTTGACTCTTCCTCTACTGGAATTGTCGGATCGACACAAAGTTTTCTGTTGATACCCTTACTCCAACCCATTTCTATCCATAAGTGGGGTACGTGGGGGCTACTAATTATGTCCCGATCAACATAGACTTTCACTTATAACCCCTCTCATTAAGTGGTACTTAATTACACTTTTATTCCCTCGGCATATACCAAAAGTTTCGACCCGTACACATTTCACCACGTTATGCATATCTGGACTCTTTATACCTTATTGACATCTTCACTCTATTTACACATAAGTCACCCTTAACATTCAATTGGGTGGAACTCCGCTCCAAATTGTCCATAATAGTTAAATATTTGTCTTCTCAAGGGATATCTCCTTTTTAAATGGCTTCCCACCAAGTTTGGACGTGCTACTCTGATTGCACAGGAGTATACTGATTATCACCTACTCCTACGACGCTTAATCCATTCTACCACTACTATTTTGTAATATCAGTCTCACAAGTATAAATCTCATCCATCTCTATGTCTAATTTTTCGACGATTATCAGATCAGCAAACCAGGGTGTCTACACCCTTTATAACCTATGCATACGGGTTTAAACATCATATACGCTTCATACGCACTCCAAACTCTTTATTGCCCCTGTATTCTCAACGTGGTTGTACCACTTGGGCGTTCTCAATCGCCCTCGAATTTGAAATTCTTAATCCTCCTAAACAACATTCCATCCATCAACCCGCCAGATTAAAAAAAAATTACCAGTACTTCCTTACCACACAACTGGCTCTACTGGCCTTATATCGTAATTTACCCCTTTAACTTCCAGTAATAACTACTTACTTCCATAATGATCGAGGTACCCAAATCATGGACGAATGGACAAACATCTCCTTACTACCAACCTTACGATAAGTTTCATGAGTGGGATGTCTCGCAAAGTGAAATCCAAATAAGTAACCCCCTTCAATACACTACTTATAGCATTATCGGTCATCGAAATCCGTTAGGCCCTCAATCCATATCATGTACCCCTATATTCCCGTATCTTGACAACAAAGTTACATCCCTTTCAAAAATTCACTTAAACAAGGAACTTCTTCTGAAACACACTATCTCTTAACGTTGATGGTAAGCACATTCCATAAACATCATGTAAATATAATCGGTGCTCTCAAAATCCCGTCCCTAGACAGACAACTGTGAGTATTAACTTCCACGTCTCTAAAGGGTGATATAACAATGTACTCTTCTTATTACCACATCCTGAGCGTTAATTATAATAATCATAAAAACCTTTCCGTTGAACAGTAAACCAAATACACTCCGAATCATATCAATAAAGTCCCTTCAAATACCGGGAACAAATATTTGAGAACATTATACTTTTTGAAGTCTCAACAATATATATACATATCTATAAATATATAAATGCGAGCCCAGCCCTCTAGCAGATGGGGCCTCGCCATAATAAAACATTCCACCCCAAGGTAGTTACCCCGATAGACTTGCAATATCCGAACACTATCGATTTAAGTATATTATAAAAACCATAATTTGGATAGTATCATACTCGTATAACACAACACTAAAATGAGAAATTTCAATAAGGTATGTACCACTAGCGACACACCCATTCATCCTCCGCAGATCACACTAAAGGTAACCCCATTATACCAGGTAAATATTCACATAAATAATAATATTGTTGATATACGCACTAAACTCGACTCTCATGCGGATATAGCCATAAAAATGTAGTAACTCGTTCCTGACACATACAACATGTAACATCATCTGAGGATATAACTCATACTTATATCTTGCAACCTACCATGGATGTTCAAATGGTTCCTGGACTTAACACACCTATCTGTACTAAACCAAAAATTTCAATAATTATTACCCCTACTAGGCACCATACCCTTATCCCTATACTTTCTTTTGGGGAAAAATTTAATGCAGGGGTATTACTCCCCACAAAATACCTCTACACATACTCCACTTATCTTCGGTCACACTGACCATGTTAGGGTTGTCCTTATTTCAGACGTTGGTAGTCTCAACTCTGATGACTACTTCTGTTGTTCCCTTAGCTTTGATGGCACTAAGGAACACGCTACTGGCTTTGACAAATCTTCCTGAAATCACTATCGCTTGCTCAATAATTCAGCTATCCAAATCATTTAAATTGGTCCCCTGATGGGTCTCCCCCTTAGGGAGCTTCACCAACACCGTTTTCCCCGGTCTTACATTGTCTAAATTATTCGATGCTTGTAGCTCCCCACAAAAAGGAAGCGTTTACCTCCATATTAACAAGACGCGACATTATTACCATCTGCATTGATCGTCCAAGTAGAACTCCCAGAAGTACAAACAATTCTTCTTGTAAAAAAACTTTTCCCCTTCAATGTCCTCTTCTCCATTGCACCTACTTCATCCGGTGTAAGGTTCGCTAATTAATTAAATTTCTTTTCACAAAGTGACCTTTGTCCGACCCTATTGTGTGAGTTCAGAACAATGTGCCATCTTATCCTAAACATCTGATGAAGGAACTTATGGTCAAATAAAATGTATGCGCCTTCTTTTGACAAAATATTCCACCTCTAAGTGTGGTGGTTGCATCTCACCATTGTAACTCTGCCCTTACGAGCCAAGAAAAAATTTTACCTAAAAATTTCACTCCCGATTTGTCGTACTCCGACATATGTCCAAACCTTTGGATATTTTACCTTCTTTGGCTAACACACGCCATTTCCACATTTCTAGAATTTTCACTGCTGGTTCTCTTCAATGCTTTGTCTGACTCTCTCCCATTCCAACCTTGAGGGGTGAGTCAAATTTGACCCCACTTTTTTACTATAGTGGTTCCTGGAAGTCGTATGTTATGCCTTAGCCGTCTTTACCATCCTGGATTTTTGTACCATACTCGGGATGACCTCAACTACGATCAACATTATTGAGCATACCCAATAAACTCAACTGAGCCTTGCCTCCTATTGTCCGCTCAACTGTCCTTACCTAACATACTGCATCGTTCGGCATAAGAACATTCCCGAATGCAAATAAGATTCACTATCATATACTTTATAGCAGGAGAATGACACCCCACTTAAGAAATCAACAATTCCAAACATAGGGCTCTATATCAAAGAAAGCTATGATGGAAGCATAATAAGCTGCACAGATCCTAAAGGACACTAGAACCTGATGCTCTGATACCACCTGCGACACCCCGACTAATTAAATACCGGGTAGCTACTCCTTTATGAAACTAATGCAGAATATCAAGTTTGTTTAGTCGTATCATCACTGTCGAAAATATTTAATTTATTACTAGCCACCTAAAATTTAAAAAGAGAGATGCCAAATTTTATTAATTAAATTAACATCAACCAAGTAATTAAATCAGCAGCCATCAATCGCAAAAACAATCTCATGTAGATAACCAACGAAAAGAAATAACTGAGTCTGGAGTGAACACACCAATAATAATATTACCAGAGTAAATAAAATCATAATACAAGAGTCTGAATAAACCAACATCTGAAATAATGAAAGTCTGCACCTACAATCTCTGAATAAGAATTAAGCACCATGCCCTAACTGATATGAATGGATCCGATGGAATCAAGAATAAATGTGGAGGCATCTAATACCAATATCCTGTAACTTCCATAGCAAGTACAACACGTCATCAGATTGGAACTCCTATGCTTGGTGTCCCTGTGGGTGGGCACCTAAAATGTTTTTACAAAATAAAAATAGATTTGGAAGAAAACGGGTCAGAGCCCGAGGTGAAAATATTATAAAACTGCAAGTGTTTAAATCAAAATATTAAACAACACATCTATTAAACATGTTAGTCACATGCCCTCACTTGAGATCCTCACATCTCAACTAATGTGCACGCCTAACGTATACCCTTAACCCATCCTAGTTATGCCCCTAACTAACTAGAATGTACCACACCTACTTTCTCACTCTAACATAGGGTATCTATGCGTAACACCCAAACAAGTCATATTCATAACCCATATTCACTTTCATTAAATTACTTATCTCAAGTGTTAATTAAATTCTCACATTCTTAGCTCATTCAAATATCTTAGTTATTCACATCTATTATGCAACAAAACAGAACTATCACAAGTATATGTATATACACCAGTATAATATCTATATAATAAAGGAGGAGAGCTTTTTTGGTCTCCTCTAACTAACGGTCGAGATTAAATCTCATGAACTTGGTCTTTATCAACTGGTGGCTCAGATTAAATCAGATAGGTTTTGATTTCTCCCCACAAACGGTTGTGATTAATGATAAGATTCCAAACACATATGTCCAAACCTCGAGCCTCTCAATATGTACCATCTTTCACCCACTCATATTCATTAACCTCGAGTCTCTCAATTTGTACCATTTCTCACTTTTACACAACCACTCCTTCAAACTAATCCACTGAACATCTCTTTTCTCCGATGTTTCCTCCATCCTCAATGGTACCCATCTCACTCGGCTGAATCATCATATGAATGAAACGGTATAGAAAAGTAAGGGTAGTAAAAAAAATGCTTGGTTGTCGATTGTTGCTATGGTTTAAGGTTCTTAGGGAGAGGTATGCACATTTTGCGTGTGGTTATCTGTGTTGAGAGAGAGAGAGATTGCTCTGTTGTACATGCTTAGTTATCTATTTTTTTTCTTTGGCTCCTCACTCAACTGCCTCCACCACCCGAGGTGGAGTAACCCCATATACAAAACGCCCTCGCCTAATCCAAGACATGGGTTTAATCAATCCAAGACCGTCGGAGAAACCCATCGCCATAGAAACCAACAACGTCGGAGAAACAGGTCTTGACAACGCCGGAGAAGCCCATCGCTACTGATTAATGGCTTAACCCATTAATCCAACTGATTAATGGCACAAATAGGTATTTTCTCCACATCATTTTGCATTTTTTTTTTGGTTCAAATTATATACCAGTTTTCTTTGTTTATACAGGTATGTCCGTTTTTGCCCCAGCTTTGAAGTAGCATCCATGTAACTCATTCTTGCCTCTCATTTCCTTTTTGTATTTTTTTTTTAGTTCTGATGTTTTATTAGCTGTACATATTACGGTAGGAGGAAATTTATTTGTTGGCTTAGCAATCGAGAGTGGCAGCACAGGAGCCAAGAATGAGGGTTTGGGTTTCTGACATTTTTAATCCGAGTTCTGGGTTATTGCTTTCGATTTCTGGGTTTGAAGAATGAGGGTTTGGGTTTCTGATATTTTTAATATTTGTATGTTTTTTATTCAAGATACAGGAGGTTAATTAGTGTGTTATGAAATTGTAGATCTATATATTTGAAATCATTTATTGAGATTTGTATTTTATCATATTTTAATTTATTGATTGACTGAGATATGTATTTTGTGTAGCTTTCATTTCTTTCATCGAAGATGTGGATTTGTTATTATTGTTTCCTTCAATTGTAATTTACACTAATTAATCTATTAACACTATATTAAGGGCTCCTGATTGGATGGATTGATGTTATTAATTATTTACCAACTAAAACTACTGTCCACTAAAATATGTACAAGCTTTGTGACTGATAGGAAACAAATGGGTCTAAACATGTAAAAAATAATCGTCGGTCACTGATAGCCAACCCATGGTTGTACCAGAAATGAGCCCCACGCTTTCTAGGCCTGAGGCTACTGCTGAAGTTTTGTTTAAATCAATAGTTGTCAATAGATGTTCAATAGATATTCAGTAATCCCTGTAGGACACTAATTACTAGATAACGTGTGCATATTTGTTTGAAATAGTAGTTCAATAAATAGTTGTGTACATTTTTAAAACTCACGAGATTTAATATTAGCCTGACATTTAATCTTTTAGGCAGTAAAAATAGGACAATCATAGCTTTATCAGTCTATTACCTGTAGGGTTCATGCTTTTGTCAGCTACAACCATTAGGATTTTTTGTGTAGGTTTGATTTTGTAAACCTTCATTGACTGAATGCATGCATCTGGCCGAAGATTAACAGTTGTACTACCTGTGAGCATTATCCAAGCCTTCAAGGTCCCTGCTAACAGGGTTAAAGTTAATACGGATGTTGCGTTTGTGATAGAAAAAAAAATTTAGAATTATTTTTATCTTGAACAATGACTAAATATAACATTTAGAAACCAGTTGGTTTGTTTATTTATTTGGAGATGGTTTTGGGGATTTTTGGTTAAAGATTGTTTTGGGAACACTATTTTTTTTACTTTTTTACTAAACTTTGTTGTACTATGTTATCGTAATGTATTGGTTTATTTTTCTTTTCAGCATGAACAATTATTAAATGCATCAGTTTGGTAACATTTGAAAGTGTTTTGACTAGACAACACAAATTGGAAGTATTATTTGAGAAGACAAAACAAGCTACTATGTATGGCGCTAAGATGGGATGATGGCCCGTATAATCCGTGGAAGGGAGCCATATGCATGCTCTAGAGTGTTTGCGAAAAACCCTACCATCGTTACCTGCAAAATGAATAGTGACACACAAAGACTGAAGTAGTAAAATTTTGTGATGTGTAGTACACTCAATATAAGACAGAAAATGTCTGGTGAAGGATCATTTAATTTTTTCAAGTAAGTGGGTTAAAGTGCTTTGAGTGGACAAACACAAATTGGAGGTATTATTTATGAAGACCCAACATGCTACTTGGCCTAAGATGAGATAATGATCCTTCCAATCTTGTGGTACGAAGCCATATGATTTAGAAGCAAAGCCAACAATTATTCTTTGTAGAGTAAACAGTGATACCATAAAGGGTGAAATAGTAAAAATTTGTGATAGGTAGTACAACTTGCTATAACACAAAAAATGTTATTACCTATAACACAAAATCATTTGGGTATAGAAATTAAGGTTTGAAACCTATAGTTTTGTAAGGCTATGTGTGTGCCTAATGTTATTTTCTTTCCCTTCATCTTACAGGAATTTTTTGTTACTATTTAACTTTGAACATTTGTGAAAAAAACACTATTTTTTTGAATTTGGTTTTGACGATTCTATTACATTTGTGTTGTGAATATAAAAATTGTTGTTTTATTTTATTTTATTCCAATAAGAAATTTGGTGATGTTTTTTAATAGTAATGGGAGAGAGATTTGTCGTGGTACCATCGGCACAAGCACCCAATAAGAAATTTGGTGATGTTTTTTAATCGTAACGGGAGAGAGATTTATTATGGTGCCATCGGCACGGGCACACCAAATTGAAATAACATTTTTTCGTGCTACAAGTGTACCATGGGATGACCAATAGTATTTATATTTGCACTTTTGGCAACACGGGATCAAATTTATCATGGGAACAAAGTTATCACCGTATCATCGGACTCGATACAAAATATCTTGGAAACAAATTTATCACCGTGCCATTGGCACGGGTACACCCTAGTCTTATATACAAATCAGGCACCCCATAAGGATAGAACCTACGATGCCCTCATACTCTGCTATCGAATCCCTGTACATCTCATACGTAAGGATCACAAGTTTTGAATCACTCTGGACCGTTTCAATAAAAATCACACATAGTGGAGGTGAACATAGTTCACATACCCATGGGTCATGCACATACGTATGCTCCTAAGGTCAGTATACGTATCCATTCAGCGATAATCCTTTCCAAGTCCTATGTTCTAAGGTATCAATCTGAAGTCCCCTCGAAGGTCACATCGAGACCAAATTATCCTCTTACGAACAACCTCCCGTGATAGCAAGTATATGGTAGGGATGTTATGCACACAATAATCCATATACTAGAAAATCACACAACAGTATATATAAAATTTCAATATAGGTATACTCTTCCCTTATATATTAATTCTCACCCACAATATTTGCGTTTCGGATATTCTATGTAATATTTATTTAACGCGACAAGTCTCGTCATACGGATTCGGGTACCTATACCTGTCCCAAGTGAATGCTAGGTCTCCCATTTATTACTAACGTTGTCTCAATAAATATAAAATCCCTTAAATTATCTTTCATTCCAGTTTCAGTCCCAAAATCGAAAGATCTCAAACCCTCCTCACTCAGTAACCATTCGTAATTATAACGCTCAATCCCATAAGTTATAACATTTTTTTACAATAACTAAGACCCTACTGACCTTAACTAAGTCCCACAATATTATATTAATCACCCTAAGAGTCAATATCGTCTTTGGAATTTTCATTAAACATTAAAGGAAAACAATTGACAAAAATCAGGAGAGGTCGATCGATCGAAGAAAATGATCGATCGATCGACATTCTTGGATCGATTGATTGATCAAACAGGTTTTTGCCCAGATTTCTATAAAAAAGTTACAGGTTTCTTTCTTTTTGAACCTCAAATTCTTCACTACAACGTCCCAATCTCCCAAATAAGTTTACTAACCATTAAACCAACATATATACATAAGTTCTAACATTGAAGAAACCTTAAACTATAATATAACATCGTTTTCTTGGATCAAAAGTCATGAATTTCACTACAACCCTAATTCTTCACTATTTATTCCAAAATCATCATAATCCTCAATTAAATTTCATGATTCTTAACCCTTAATTTATAATTTAATTCATCAAGAATTTCCAAAAGCACAACTACATGCAAACCTAGCCAAAATTAATTATTAAGTCTCCAAATTCATGTTTTTTGCCATTTTTTTCATAAATAGACATCAAACCTAAACAATCATGTAAAGTATATGCAATAAATTATTGCAAGATAAATCACTTGCCTGAAATATAGATTCTAATCCTTTGAAGTAGACCGTATGGGAGTGATTCTTGTTTTCCGATCTATCCGGTGTTGGTGACGGTGGTGTAAAAGCCTCAAAGGGTTAGTTCTGTTTTGTGAACTTACATCCATTCCTCTCTAATGGCCGTTTATGATTCTTGGTTGTTAAACCCTAAGGGACTCAAGTTTTGACTGATAAAATCAGTCTAAAATTCGTAGGTTACTATTCCTAAAAAAGTCAAAATGATTAAAACACCCTCCTGGGCTGCTGATTACGCCTAAAATGCCCCGGGACCCAAACTAAACCCCCGGCTAGTATTTTCTGACTATCTCGACCCTTATGGACATGTTGTCACACGCAAAACAGTCATACGGATGACGTAAAAATAATTTACTTTTAAATCCATTAAATTGGGTCCTGACATGACTGGCATGCGCATCCCAACTTAATTACCGAAACTGCCGTATTTTCAACTTACGACAAAATTAATAAATTCTATAATCATATATTATCATAATCACTAAGTCATATTCAACATTATCACCAAAATTAAATACTAACTTTCGACTCGCTAGTTATTTAAATCCGAATTAATTTCCAATTAATTATCCCAAATTAATTTAATTAATCCAATAATTAAAAGCAATTTCATTTAATAAATATCATAATTAAAAGACATAAAATTACGGGGTATTACATACTTCCCCCCTAATAACGTAATTTCGTCCTGAAATTCAGAAAAGTAGGCGTACCTGGAAAAATTTAGATATCCTCTAGTACTCAAAACAAAATACAAAGAAAGGCTCAATCACTACAGCCCTCACTTCACAATAAGATTGTTGAACACTCTTGACACTTTATAAGTTATAGGGTTACACCTAAATAAATGCACCTCACGGTGTGCTCTTACTAAACAACAATCGAATAAGGATAGCCTATACATCATTGGCCGTGTTATCTCAATATTATTGTGAGTTCGTGCCTCACTTCGTATCACTTACGCGTTTATTTAAACACAAAACTCCCATCTTGGGAGAAACCATAAAACATCTGACTACTCTTGCCCGCTCTTTGAATCTCTGTTCCTGGCTTTGTGACTTTTTCACAAGGGAAAGCCACTTCAGACGGTTAGTGATTATCCCGTTATAGTCATCGGCTCTAACATCTGACTGATCCCAAAACTAAGATAATCCGCTCACCTATAAGCATCCAGAGGGAGGATAGTAAGTTTCAAATACACTAAACATGTGTAAGCACCTTGTCCACCATAAATCGATACGTGTGCTTTCACAAAACTCTACTATTAGGCAACATCCTCTCCTTTTTACCATATATACGTCACTTATAATCTATAACCATTGTAGATTTTAAATGATCACAATGTGTCCAAAATTCTCTTCCTACAGTTTCATCAATCGTTAATCACCTTGCGCCTACTCCTCATGCTATAGGTGATACAACTTTCTCAAAATGAAACTATTTCCATTACTTCCTTATACCTCGTATCGAAGGTGGGTTTCAGGTATCTCATCTGAGTTCAGAATAATACTGGGTAGGACCACATACCGACGCGATCACTATATAATAGTGTAAATCACCCAAGGAAATAACAATTTTCTTTCCTTCTTGACAACCCGTTCCATACATTCTAAGGAACTAGTTATTTATCTTTATGATTTTAACCCATCAAAGAAATTTACCAACTTGACTCTTCCTCTGCTGGAATTGTCGGCTTGACACCAAGTTTCTGGCTGATACCCTTACTCCAACTAATTTCTATCTATAAATGGTGTACGTGGGGGCTACTAATTATGTCCCGCTCAACACCGAATTTCACTTATAACTCCTCCCATTAAGTGGTACTTAATTACTCCTTTCTTCCCTCGGCGTATACCAAAAGTTTCGACCCGTGCACTTTTCACCACGTTGTGCATATTTGGACTCTTTATACCTTATTGACATCCTCACTCTATTTACGCCTAAGCCACCCTTAACATTCCATTGGTTGAACTCTGCTCCAAATTGTCCATAATAGTTAAATATTTGTCTTCTGAAGGGATATCCCCTTTTTAAATGGCTTCCCACTTCCTTCCCACCAAGTTCGGACGTGCTACTCTGATTGAACATGAGTATACTGATTATCACCTTCTCCTACGACGCTTAATCCATTCTACCACTACTATTTTGTAATATCAGTCTCACAAGTATAAATCTCATCCATCTCTATGTCTCTTTTACCGACGATTATCACATCAGCAAACTAGGGTGTCTACACCATTTATAACCCATGCATATGGGATTAAACATCATATACTCTTCATACCTACTCCAAACTCTTTATTTCCCCTATATTCGCAATGTCGCTATACGCCTTGGGCATTCTCAATCACCCCCGAATTTGAAATTCTTAATCCTCCTAAACAACACTCCATCCTTCAACCCGCCAGATTAAAAAAAATTATTAGTACTTCCTCACCACACAACTGGATCTACTGGCCTTATATCGTAATTTACCCCTTTAACTTCCGGTTATAACTAATTACTTCCATAATGATCGAGGTACCCAAATCACGGACTAATTTCCAAACATCTCCTTACTACCAACCTTACGCTAAGTTTCATGCATGGGATGTCTCGCAAAGCGAAATCCAAACAAGGAACCCCTGGATATACTACTTCCTATCATTGTCGGTCATCGAAATTCATTAGGCCCTCATTCCATAACATGTAGCCCTACATTCCCGTCTCTTGACAACAAAGTTACATCCCTTTCACAATTTCACTTAAACAAGGAACTTCTTCCGAAAGGCACTTTCTCTTAACGTTGATGGTAATCACATTCCCGAAACATCATGTAAATATAATCGAGGCTCTTAAAATCCCGTCCCTAGACATACAACTATGAGTATTAACTTCCACATCTCTAAAGGGTGATATAACAATGTACTCTTCTTATTACCACATCTCGAGCATTAATTATAATAATCAGCTAAACCTTTCCGCTGAACAGTAAACCAAATACACTCTGAATCATATCAATAAAGTCCCTTCACATACCGATAACAAATATCCGAGACCATTATACTTTTCAAAGTCTCAACAATATATATATATATATATATATATATATATATATATATATATATATATATATATATATATATATATAAATGCGAGCCCGTCCCTCTGGCAGATGGGGCCTCGCCAGAACAAAACATTCTACCCCAAGATAGTGACCCCGATAGACTTGCAATATTTGCACACTATCGGTTTAAGAATATTATAAAAAAAACATAATTAGGATAGTATCATACTCGTATAACACAACACTAAAATGAGAAATTTCAATAAGGTATGTACCACTAGCGACACACCCATTCATCCTCCGCGGATCACACTAAAGGTAACCCCACTATACCAGGAAAATATTCACATAAATAATAACATTGTTGATATACGCACTAAACTCTACTCTCATGCGAATATAGCCATAAAAATTTAGTAACTCGTTCCTGACACATACAACACGCAACATCATCTGTGGATATAACTCATACTTCTATCTTGCCACTCGCCCTGGAGGTTCAAATGGTTCATGGACTTAACACGCCTATCTGTACTAAACCAAAAATTTCAATAATTATTTCCCTTGTTAGGCACCATACCCTTATCCCTATACTTGCTTCGGGAAAAACTTTAACGCACGGGTTTTACTCCCCATAAAACACCTCTACACATACTCCACTTATCTTCGGTCACACTGACCATGTTAGGGTTTTCCTTCCTTCGGACGTTGATAGTCTCGACTCTGATGACTACTTTCGTTGTTCCCTCAACTTTGATGACCATATGGAACATGCAACTGGCTTCGACAACTCTTACTGAAATCACTATCGCTCGGTGAACAATTCAGCTTTCCAAATCATTTAAATGGGTCTCCCCCTTGGGGTGCTTCACCAACACCGTTTCCCCTGGTCTTATATTGCCTAAATTCTTCGATCCTTGTAGCTCCCCACACAAGGAAGTGTTTACCTCCATATTAACAAGACGGGACATTGTTACCATCTGCATCGATCCTCCAAGCAGAATTCCCAGAAGTGCAAGCAATTCTTCTTGTAAATTAACTTTTACCCTTCAATGACCTTTTCTCCATTACACCTAATTCATCCGGGGTAAGGTTTGCTAATTAATTAAATTTCTTTTCACAAAGTGACCTCTGTCCGACCCTCTTATGTGAGTTCAGAACAATGTCCCATCTTATCCTGAACAATCATACGTATGCGCCTTCTTTTGACAAAACATTTCACTTCTAAGTGTGGTGGCTGCCTCTTACCATTGTAACTCTGCTCTTACGAGCAAAGAAAAAATTTTACCCAAAATTTTCACTCCCAATTTGCCGTACTCTAACATATGCCCAAACCTTTGGATATTTTACCTTCGTTTGCTAACACACGCCATTTCCGCATTTCTGGAATTTTCACTGCTGGTCTCTTCAATGTTTCGTCTGACTCTCTCTCCCATTGCAACCTGGTTGGGTGAGTCGAATTTGACCCCACTTTTTTACTATAGTGGTTCCTGAAAGTCATATGTTGTTCCTTGGCCGTCTTTACCGTCTTGGCTTTTCGTACCCTACTAGGGGTGACCTCAACTACGGGCATCATTCTTGAACATACCCAATAACCTCAACTGAGCCTTGCTTCCTGGTGTCCGCCCAACTGTCCTTGCTTGGCATACTGCATCGTCCGGCACACGACCACACCCGAATGAAAAAAAGACCCACTATCATATACTTTATTGTAATACCCCGTATTTTTGGCTATATTTATTTTTGGGATTAATTAATTAAATGCGTATTAATTGGAAATTAATCCGGGTTAAAAATACTAACGAGATGCGAGTTTGTATTTGATTATGTTCATACATGTTTTATATGAATATTGAATTATGAAAAATTTGTCGTGAGATTGATATACGGCATTTTGGGAATTTTGTTGAGACGCGTGTGACCGCCGCGTTATGGTGTATTATTTTAATTATAAAAGTGAATTTAAATTCTTTAAACCGTATGGTCATTTTGAGTGTGCCAACGCGTCCGAAAAGGTCGAGATAGTAAGAAAACACTAGCCGGGGGTGTAGTTTGGGTTCCGGGGTATTTTTAGGCCATACCGGCAATATAAAGGGTATTTTGGTAATTTCGTATTTTTAGGAATTAAAAATGACGAAAATTAGAGGAGTAAATCTGATTGGGAATAGACCCACTAAACCCACTAACCAACCTTTAATGACCCAATAGGCTACGGAGGTTATCATTTAGGTTTCCAACTTTCCCAAAGAAAACCCTAGCCACCATAGCCACCTTTGGAGAAGATAGCTTGGAGAGGGAGAGAAAGAGAAGGAATTCTGCAGAATCTTTACAGAAATCAACACAAAATTCAGAGACAACAAAGGCAAGTGATTTAAATTCTTTTAATTCAGAGAATGTTTCCTCCATGTTAGATAATTTGAAGATTTACTATTGTTCTTGAAAGATAAATGAAAACCCATGTTGTTTGGACATAGAACTTGAATATTGAGGACAAATTGCATGTAGAATCATATAGAGAGGATTATTCTGGTATTAACATGCGTTGGATGTAAGAAAAACGGATCTAGATTGGACTAATTGATGAATTCAGATTCTAGGGTTTATGTTCTTGAATAATTGGGGAAAAAGTGTACAGATTTATATTTTGATTGATGTTAGAGTGATTTAATCCTTGAAAACGTGTTAGAAGGTGACTATAATATGTTTAGGATTGATTAGAGACCTTCAAACAATCATTGGGACTAATTTTAGAGGATATTTGAGGAGTAAAATTGATGAAAAACGAAGAAGGAAAAATCTGGGCTCGATCTGGTCGTTCGTTAGAAGAGCCTCCCCAGGTCGTTCGAACGAACTCGTTCGAATGAGCTTCTAACGAATTGACCAGTCGCTTCTAACGAAAGGGAACTTCTTTCGATAACTTCGTTCGAACGAGATCTCGTTAGAAGGTACAGTTCGTTCGAACGAATTAGATCTCGTTCGAACAGTCTCGTTCGAACGAGACTTCTAACGAGCTGACAGTTTGATCTCGTTCGAACAGCCTCGTTCTAACGAGACTTTTAAGGAGCTGGCAGTTTGAGCCTTTTTGTCCTGTTTTGATTTTTGGAGTCCCGTAAACTTGTTCGAGGGTAGAGTTAACATTCCTTTGATGATGTATTGATAGATTTGGGACTTTTGGGTTATTATGAGGAGTAAATTATATACGAGTGATTTAAATCAATGAACCGTTTGGGTTGAGACGTGAGTGTTTACTACGACGTGAGAATAGATTATGGCGCGTTTGATTATAAACCGGAATCGTATAAAGTGTGTAAATTTAAGATTGGTACGGGAATGAGAATAGTACTACGATTAAACTACGGGATTACTAAGACGTGTGTTTACTTAGTATTGGTATATAAATTGTGTGTATGACATACCTACCATACTTGCTATCACGGGAGGTTTGCGTTCACTTAGGGCCCTCTAATCCTTGTGTTGCCCGAATTTAGACTGGCTACCTTGATGAACATAGGTCATAGAAAGACTTATTGGGATATTAATAAGTCCGCTGATCGTGGGAGCGTAGGTATGTGTGTGACCCATGTGATGTGACTGTGTTCGCCTCCATTATTTGTGATGTTGTTATCTGTAAACTATTCCTGAGAGATTCGAAATATATAATCCTTATGTACGTGATGTACCGGAATGGATAGCAGAGTATGTGTGCACCGCAGCTTAGTTCTCGGGGTGCTTGTATTGTATATTTATGATGTGAATAATATATACTTAATTAATGGGAACCTTCATGTTAATGTTGTGAATATAATTACGGTATTGTTTCGAGAAACATAACGAGTTAGCTGATAGTGAAATATATTGCATATTGAGCATCTGAGGTTACGTTAAACCCCTACTTAATTACGAGCGTTATAATGTTAATAGAACCGAGTAATAAGGGTAGGACCTATGACAGTCTAGCTAGATATGATGTCACTTATCTAGTGGTTTGTGTCGTTGTAGATGGGTACTTACGTTAGGAGTGCACAGTTAGACGAGAGGTGAGAATATCATGTGAGTGCACGTCTTAACATGTACTTTGCATTTAATGTTTTAAATGTTTTTAAAGCACTTGCAGGTTTTTAAAATATCTCCACATTCGGGCTCTGACCCGTTTGCTTTCAAATCTATTTTCTTTGTAAAACCATTTTTAGATGCCCAGCCACAAGTACACCATGCATAGGATACTCATTCTGGTGACAAGCTGTAGCTGTTTGTGGAAGCTACAGGGATTGGCTTATAGACGCTTCTATCCCTTGGATTCCAGATTCATTATCTATCAGTTGTAGGGCATGTTGCCCATTTCTATTAGAGACATCTTTCCATTACTGTTTTCAGACTTTGGCATGTATTGTTTTAGTATTCGGTTTACTTATTTCAGTTGTGGGATTGTAGTGAGGAGTTTTTCCTCCAGACTTTATTTACTTTATGTGATGGTTACTCTATTTACTTCGTTATGGTGAATGGTGTTATTATTCTTCTTTACACTTGTTGCATGTTAATCAGACTTAAATTAAAATTTGACAACTTAATTTTTAAATACTAGGTGGTTAGTAATCATTAAAATGTTTTCGACAGTGATGCTATTAACTGGACCAACTTGGCATTTTGAATTAATTTAATAAAGGAGTAGCTACACGTTATTTAATTAGTCGGGGTGTCACAGGTGGTATCAGAGCATCAGGTTCTAGTGTCCTTTAGGATCTGACGGCTTATTATGTTTTCGCTAAGTTTCTTTGATATAAAGCCCTATATTTTAGGATTGTTGTACTCTTTTTTGTGTATGCTTCGTTCTTCAGCTATTTTATGTTTATAAACAGCGAACTTATAAACTTTGTTCTTATTTCAGATGCCTCCACGACGTGCACGACGAGTTCCCAGGGATGCAACGCCCGAACCCCAGCCCGCTCCAGTTCAAGTCATGATGATAGCCGCTGAGTTTGAAGCTATAGTAGCCCAAGCGGTAAATGCCGCAATTGCCGTTGTTCAGCAGGCACCACCTCAGGCGTCGGTTGCCGCGCCAGTACAGGTAAATGCATTCCCGTCTGCTTGGGAACGTGTACGTGACGCTTTTCAGAAAGCGCATCCGCCAGAGTTTGCAGGTATCTCAGATGTGGTAGTCTCGAGCCAGTGGAGGAAGGATATGCAGAGGCATTTGAGGATGTATGAGTGCACGGATGTTCAGAAGCAGGTGGTAGCTACTTTCAAGCTAGTTGGATCTGCACTGCAGTGGTGGGAATCTATTACCACCATGGAGGAGAGGGATACTCTCACTATTCAGGACTTCTGGGTGCGGTTTGACCGCAAGTACTTTTCGTCGGCTGTTCACACGGAAATGAGGAGGAAATTGATGAGTCTGAGTCAGGAGGGTAAGACCGTGGCCGAGTATGAGGCCGAGTTCAGGAATCTGTTGAATATCGTTCCAGATGAGATACCAACAGAGAAGAAGAAGATTGAGAAATTCACCGATGGGTTAACTTGGAGGATCCGTCAGCATCTGTTAGGGAACCTTTCGTTGGCCACGTATTCTGATGTGGTTAACGTTGCTCTGTTACACTGTCAGGACCACCGCTTTCATATGGCTGAGGGCAAGAGGTCGGGAGAGTCTAGCCATCAGGGTAGGACTGGAGGACATGGTGTCGGTGGGGCACAATCTGTTCAGGGGCAGAGACAGGGTGAGCAGGGTACCCAGCAGGGGGATCAGAAGAGGTTCTGATCAGGGAACTACAGACAGGGACAGGGAGGTTTCCATCAGGGCCATCAGGGTCCAAACGGCCAACAGGGGCAGAATGGGCAGCAGTTTCAGCAGGGCCAGCAGGGCCAAGGGAGGAACGGTAACGGCCACCAGGGTCGGGGACCGCAAGGGCAGAGAGGAGGGAACTTCCCAGGGAAGTGTTTTGTTTGTGGCAAGACTGGCCATAAGGGACAGGATTGTCCTGATAGGGGCAGGGCCCCACAGCAGCAGCTGCAGGGTGCTCGCTAGGAGCCACAGAGGCCTATGTTTCCCGCCGCTCTCCCCGCACCGCAACAGATGGAAGCATTTCCACCCATTCCAGCAATCCCAGTTCAGCAGGGGTAGCTACAGTATGGACGTGTCTACAACGTCCACCAGGCTGCAGTTCTACAGGCACCGCCCGCAATTGAGGATACGTTTCCTATCCATGGCACTATGGGTCGGGTATTGTTTGATACGGGGGCTACACATTGTTTTATAGCTACACACTTCGCGAAAGCTTTAGGATTGTTAGCTACGGCAGAGAGCACAGTGACGTGTGTTGACTCACCATTGGGGAGTGGGTCACTTATTTTCTTTATATGTCGGGGAGTGGGGGTAGAGATTGGTGGTTTGGTATTACCTGCAGACATGTTGGTATTAGATATGCATGTTCACGATGTGATTATCGGTATGGATTGGCTCGTAGCTTATAGGGCCATGATTGATTGCTTCAGCGGAAGCATTGTTTTTGCCATTCCGGGGCAAGAGATGTTTGTAGTGGCGATGCCTCGCCCAGAGCGAAGATCGACCGCTCATCTGTATTATATTGAGGAGGATACCTCTAAGGAGGTAGTAATTCCTTTAGATTCTATCCCAGTAGTCAAGGAGTATTCGGATGTGTTTCAGGAGATACCAGGCTTACCCCCTAGTCGAGAGATAGACTTTGTTATAGATTTGCTACCGGGTACGAGACCTATAGCACGCGCACCGTACCGTATGGCTCCAGCAGAGATGAGGGAGTTACGGGATTAGATTGAGCAACTTTTAGGTCAGGGCTTTATTCGCAGGAGTACCTCACCTCGGGGCGCTCCAGTTTTGTTGGTGAAGAAGAGGGACGGTTCACTGAGATTGTGTGTGGACTACCGAGAGTTGAATAAAGTCACGATACGGAATAAGTATCCGTTTCCTCGAATCGATGACTTATTCGACCAGTTGAGAGGAGCTTCTTTCTTCTCGAAGATTGATTTAAGATTGGGATACCATCAGTTACGTATCCGGAAGGAGGATGTCTCGAAGACCG
This sequence comes from Sambucus nigra, assembly GCA_949130495.1. Classification (NCBI taxonomy): domain Eukaryota; kingdom Viridiplantae; phylum Streptophyta; class Magnoliopsida; order Dipsacales; family Adoxaceae; genus Sambucus; species Sambucus nigra. Next base: position 408,912,981 of record OX422207.1, read on the forward strand.
CGTTCTTGTCGAGATATGGTTCTTACGAGTTTCGGGTTATGCCTTTCGGTTTGACCAATGCTCCAGCAGTGTTTATGGACTTGATGAATAGAGTGTTCAGGGATTTCCTAGATCAGTTTGTCATTGTCTTCATCGATGATATTCTTGTTTACTCCCAGAAAGGGGAGGAGCACGTCGAGCATTTGAGGCAGGTTTTGCAAACACTTCGTCAGAACGAGTTGTATGAAAAATATGAGAAATGCGGGTTTTGGCTGAAGGAGGTCCAGTTTTTGGGACATATTATTTCCGACCGGGGAATATCTGTTGATCCGGGGAAAGTATCCGCGGTGAGGGAGTGGGGACAGCCCACGACACCGACTGAAATTCGTAGTTTCTTGGGCCTAACAGGATACTACAGGAGGTTTATTCGGGGTTTCTCGGAGATAGCAGGTCCTTTGACACATCTGACTCGTAAGGTTGTGCCATACATCTGGAGTGATGCCTGTCAGTTGGTATTCGATGAATTGAAGGACAAATTGACCTCAGCACCTGTGTTAGCATTACCGAGACCGGGAGTTGAGTATTTGGTTTACACCGATGCGTCTTTGCAAGGGCTTGGAGCTGTATTGCAGCAGGAGAGACAGGCCATAGCTTATGCTTCCCGTAAGCTTAAACCTCATGAGAAGAATTACCCCACGCATGATTTGGAGTTGGCGGGAGTGGTATTTGCCCTACGGATTTGGAGGCACTATCTTTTGGGGGAGAAGTTCCAACTGTTCACTGACCACAAGTCCCTACAGTACCTGTTCACGCAGAAGGAGTTGAATATGCGGCAGCGTAGGTGGCTTGAGTTTGTGAAGGACTACCAGTTCAATATCCAGTATCACTCAGGCAAGGCTAACGTGGTAGCAGACGCGTTGAGCCGTAGACCAGCAGATGAGGTGGCAGAGGTGTCGAAGGCAAAGTGGAAGGAGTTGGGACACCAGGATGCAGTGGCCCGATCTTTCATGTGTGTGATGACCGTTACGCCGCAGATTGTCACAAAGGTAGTATGGGCACAGGTTAATGACTCGTTCTGTCAGGAGCAGATAGTTCGATTACTAGCAGAGGGAGCCGAGTCCTATACCGTTAGCTCAGACGGGGGATTACGCTTCAATGGGAGATTGGTGGTTCCGTAAGGGGAGGAATTGCGACACGAGGTGATGGCAGAGTCGCACGGCTCACGGTTCGCGGTGCATTCCGGAGGGGACAAAATGTAACAAGACATGAGACGCCAGTATTGGTGGAGCGGTATGAAGAAAGATATCGCTGAGTTCGTTTCGAAATGCGCCACTTGTCAGCTTTTAAAAGTGGATCATCAGAGACTGGCAGGACTGCTACAGCCGTTGGAGGTCCCGGTGTGGATGTGGGAGAGCATATCCATGGACTTTATCACGGGGTTGCCTACATCGCAGAGGGGTCACGACTCCGTTTGGGTAATTGTGGACAGGTTGTCCAGAGTCGCTCACTTTTTACCCGTAAGGACTGACTACACTACGGGACAGTATGCCCAGCTCTTCATTTCAGAGGTTGTGAGACTTCACGGTGTGCCCCTAAATATCGTGTCTGACAGAGACAAGATATTTGTTTCGGGTTTTGGGAGAGTTTCCAGGAGGCCATGGGCACGGAATTGCGGTTGAGTACGGCTTATCATCCGTAGACCGATGGGCAGACAGAGCGCATAAATCAGATGTTGAAGGACATGCTACGCATGTGCATTATTGACTTTGGAGGTGGATGGGAGCAATACCTTCCACTGGTAGAGTTTGCTTACAACAACTCCTATCAGTTCACTATTGGCATGGATCAGTTTGAAGCATTGTACGGTAGGCCTTGTCGTTCCCCAGCATGTTGGTTAGAGGTGGGGGATAACAAACTACTTGGGCCGGAAGTGATTCAGGATACTTCGGCAAGGATTGAGTTGATTCGGAGTCGCATTCGGGTAGCTCAAGATAGGCAGAAGAGTTATGCTGATGTGAAGAGATTTTGTAGGGAGTTCCAAGTGGGGGACCAGGTTTTGCTCAGAGTAGCTCCTATGAAGGGGATTATGCGATTCGGGAAGAAGGGGAAGTTGGCACCAAGGTATGTGGGGCCGTTTCCTATTATTGAGCAGATCGGACCGGTTGCGTATAGACTTGAATTACCGGAGCATTTGCATCGGATTCACGATGTGTTCCATATTTCCTCGCTAAGGAAATACCTTAGAGATAATTTGGCTCATTCTCACATTGCTGTGGAGGACATCGATCTCCAGCCGGATAGCTCCTACGAGGAGGGGCCAATTGCTATTTTGGACCGAAGCGAGAGGAAACTGCGGTCAAAGATAGTCCCGTTAGTGCGTGTTCAGTGGAGACATCACAATGTCGAGGAGTCCACATGGGAGCGCGAGGATGAGATGCGCGAACGTTATCCAGAGTTATTTTTAGCAGGTACTTTCTAGTTTCGAATTTCGGGACGAAATTCAGTTATTAGGGGGGAAGTATGTAATACCCCGTATTTTTGGCTATATTTATTTTTGGGATTAATTAATTAAATGCGTATTAATTGGAAATTAATCCGGGTTAAAAATACTAACGAGATGCGAGTTGGTATTTGATTATGTGCATACATGTTTTATATGAATATTGAATTATGAAAAATTTGTCGTGAGATTGATATACGGCATTTTGGGAATTTTGTTGAGACGCGTGTGATCGCCGCGTCATGGTGTATTATTTTAATTATAAAAGTGAATTTAAATTATTTAAACCATATGGTCGTTTTGAGTGCGCCAATGCGTCCGGAAAGGTCAAGATAGTCAGAAAACACTAGCCGGGGTGTAGTTTGGGTTCCGGGGTATTTTTAGGCCATACCGACAATATAAAGGGTATTTTGGTAATTTCGTATTTTTAGGAATTGAAAATGACGAAAATTAGAGGAGTAAATCTGATTGGGAATAGACCCACTAAACCCACTAACCAACCTTTAATGACCCAATAGGCTACGGAGGTTATCATTTAGGTTTCCAACTTCCCAAAGAAAACCCTAACCACCATAGCCACCTTTGGAGAAGATAGCTTGGAGAGGGAGAGAAAGAGAAGGAATTCTGCAAAATCTTTACAGAAATCAACACCAAATTCAGAGACAATAAAGGCAAGTGATTTAAATTCTTTTAATTCAGAGAATGTTTCCTCCATGTTAGATAATTTGAAGATTTACTAATGTTCTTGAAAGATAAATGAAAACCCATGTTGTTTGGACATAGAACTTGAATATTGAGGACAAATTGCATGTAGAATCATATAGAGAGGATTATTCTGGTATTAACATACGTTAGATGTAAGAAAAACGGATCTAGATTGGACTAATTGATGAATTCAGATTCTAGGGTTTATGTTCTTGAATAATTGGGGAAAAGTGTAGAGATTTATATTTTGATTGATGTTAGAGTTATTTAATCCTTGAAAACGTGTTAGGAGGTGACTATAATATGTTTAGGATTGATTAGAGACCTTAAAACAATCATTGGGACTAATTTTAGAGGAGATTTGAGGAGTAAAATTGATGAAAAACGAAGAAGGAAAAATCTGGGCTCGATCTGGTCGTTCGTTAGAAGAGCCTCCCCAGGTCGTTCGAACGAACTCGTTCGAACGAACTCGTTCGAACGAGCTTCTAATGAATTGACCATTCGCTTCTAACGAAAGGGAATTTCGTTCGAACGAGATCTCGTTAGAAGGTACAGTTCGTTCGAACGAACTGGATCTCGTTCGAACAGTCTCGTTCGAACGAGACTTCTAACGAGCTGACATTTTGATCTCGTTCGAACAGGCTCGTTCGAACGAGACTTCCAACGAGCTGGCAGTTTGGGCCTTTTTGGCCTATTTTGATTTTTGGAGTCCCGTAAACTTGTTCGAGGGTAGAGTTAACATTCCTTTGATGATGTATTGATAGATTCGGGACTTTTGGGTTATTATGAGGAGTAAATTATATACGAGTGATTTAAATCAATGAACCGTTTGGGTTGAGACGTGAGTGTTTACTACGACGTCAGAATAGATTATGGCTCATTTGATTATAAACCGGAATCGTATAAAGTGTGTAAATTTTAGATTGGTACGAGAATGAGAATAGTACTACGATTAAACTACGGGATTACTAAGACGTGTGTTTACTTAGTATTGGTATATGAATTGTGTGTATGACATACCTACCATACTTGCTATCACGGGAGGTTTGCGTTCGCTTAGGGCCCTCTAATCCTTGTGTTGCCCGGATTTAGACTGGCTACCTTGATGAACATAGGTCATAGAAAGACTTATTGGGATATTAATAAGTCCGCTGATCGTGGGAGCGTAGGTATGTGCGTGACCCATGTGATGTGACTGTGTTCGCCTCCATTATTTGTGATGTTGTTATCTGTAAACTATTCCTGAGAGATTCGGAATATGTAATCCTTATGTACGTGATGTACCGGAATGGATAGCAGAGTATGTGTGCACCGCAGCTTAGTTCTCGGGGTGCTTGTATTGTATATTTATGATGTGAATAATATATACTTAATTAATGGGAACCTTCATGTTAATGTTGTGAATATAATTATGGTATTGTTTCGAGAAACATAACGAGTTAGCTGATAGTGAAATATATTGCATATTGAGCATCTGAGGTTACGTTAAACCCCTACTTAATTACGAGCGTTATAATGTTAATAGAACCGAGTAATAAGGGTAAGACCTATGACAGTCTAGCTAGATATGATGTCACTTAGCTAGTGGTTTGTGTCGTTGTAGATGGGTACTTACGTTAGGAGTGCACAGTTAGACGAGAGGTGAGAATATCATGTGAGTGCACGTCCTAACATGTACTTTGCATTTAATGTTTTAAATGTTTTTAAAGCACTTGCAGGTTTTTAAAATATCTCCACATTCGGGCTCTGACCCGTTTGCTTTCAAATCTATTTTCTTTGTAAAACCATTTTTAGATGCCCAGCCACAAGTACACCATGCATAGGATACTCATTCTGGTGACAAGCTGTAGCTGTTTGTGGAAGCTACAGGGATTGGCTTGTAGACGCTTCTATCCCTTGGATTCCAGATTCATTATCTATCAGTTGTAGGGCATGTTGCCCATTTCTATTAGAGACATCTTTCCATTACTGTTTTCAGACTTTGGCATGTATTGTTTTAGTATTCGGTTTACTTATTTCAGTTGTGGGATTGTAGTGAGGAGTTTTTCCTCTAGACTTTATTTACTTTATGTGATGGTTACTCTATTTACTTCGTTATGGTGAATGGTGTTATTATTCTTCTTTACACTTGTTGCATGTTAATCAGACTTAAATTAAAATTTGGCAACTTACTTTTTAAATACTAGGTGGTTAGTAATCATTAAAATGTTTTCGACAGTGATGCTATTAACTGGACCAACTTGGCATTTTGAATTAATTTAATAAAGGAGTAGATACCCGGTATTTAATTAGTCGGGGTGTCACATTTATAGCAGGAGAACAAAACCTCGCCTAAGAAATCAACAATCCTAAACATAGGGCTCTATATCAAAGAAAGCTACGCTAGAAGCATAATAAGCCGCACAGATCCTAAAGGACACTAGAACCTGATGCTCTTATACCACCTGTGACACCCCGACTAATTAAATATTGGGTTGCCCCTCCTTTATGAAATTAATGAAAAATATCAAGTTGGTTAAGTCTTAGCATCACTGTCGAAAACAATTAATTTATTACTAACCACCTAATATTTAAAAAGAGAGATGCCAAATTTTATTAATTAAATTTACATCAACCAAGTAATTAAATCAACAACCATCAATCGCATAAACAATCTCATGTAGATAACAAACGAAATGAAATAACTGAGTCTGGAGTGAACACTCCAATAATAATATTACCAGAGTAAATAAAATCCCGATACAAGAGTCTGAATATACCAACATCTGAAATAATGAAAGTCTGCATCTACAATCCCTAGATAAGAATTAGGAACCATGCCCTAATTAATATGAATGGCCCTGAAGGAATCAACAATAAATGTGGAGGCGTCAAATACCAAGATCGTGTAACTTCCATAGCAGCTACAACACATCATCAGATTGGAACTCCTATGCTTGGCGTCCCTGTGGCTGGGCACCAAAAATGGTTTTACAAAAAAAAATAGATTTGGAGGAAAAGGGGTTAAAGCCTGAGGTGAAAATATTTTAAAACTGCAAGTGTTTAAATCACAATATTAAACAAGGCATATATTAAACATTTTAATCATGTGCCCTCACTTGAGATCCTCACCTCTCAACTAATGTGCATGCCTAACGTATAACCTTAACTCATCCTAGTTATGCCACTAACTAACTAGTCTGTACCACACCTTCTTTTGCACTCTAACATAGGGTATCTACTCGTAACACCCAAACAAGTCTTATTTATAACCCATATTCACTTTCATTAAATTACTTATCTCGGGAGTTAATTAAATTAACACATTCTTAGCTCATTCGAATATCTTAGTTATTCACATCTACTAAGCAACACAATAAAACTATCACAAGTATATGTATATACAACAGTATAATATCTCATATACAAATCAGGAACCCCATAAGGATAGAACCTACGATGCCCTCATACTCTGCTATCGAATCCCGGTACATCACGTATGTGAGGATCACAAGTTCTGAATCACTGAGGAACAGTTTCAATAAAAATCCCACATAGTGGAGGCGAACATAGTTCACGGGTCATACACATACCTACTCTCCCAAGGTCCGATGACTTATCCATTCAGGAATAAGCCCGTCCAAGTCCTATGTTCTGAGGTATCAATCTAATGTCCCCCCTAAGGTCACATCGAGACCAGACTATCCTCTTACGAATGACCTCTTGTGATAGCAAGTATATGTTTGGTATGTTATGCACATGGTAATCCATATACTAGAAAATCACACAACTAGTATACATACAATTTCAATATAGGTATACTCTTCCCATATATATTAAGTCTCACCCACAATATTTATGTTCCGGATATTCTACCTAATATTTATTTAACGCGACAAGTCTCGTCATATGGATTCGGGTACCTATACCTATCCCAAGTGAATACTAGGTCACCAATCCCTAAGGACATCTCAACAAATATAAAATCCCTTAAATTATCTTTCATTCCACTTTTGTCCCAAAATTGAATGATCTCAAATCGTCCTTACTCGGTAACCGTTCGTAATTATAAGGATCAATCCCATAAGTTATAACATTTTTCGGCAATAACTAAGACCCTACTGACCTTAACTAAGTCCCACAATATTATATTAATCGCCCTAAGACTCAATATTGGATTTGGAATTTTCATTAAACATTAAAGGAAAACAATTGCCAAAAATCAGGAGAGGTCGATTGATCGAAGAAAATGATCGATCGACATTCTTGGATCGATCGATCGATCGATCAAACGGGTTTTTGCCTAGATTTCTCTTAATAAGTTACGGGTTTCTTCCTTTTTACACCTCAAATTATTCATTACAACGTCCCAATCTCCCAAGTAAGTTTACTAATCATTAAACCAACATATATACACAAGTTCTAACGTTCAAGAATCATTAAACTATAATATAATATCCTTTTCTTGGATCAAAAGTCATGAATTTCACTGCAACACTAATTATTCACTATTTCTTCCAAAATCATCATAATCCTTAATTAAATTTCATGATTCTTAACCCTTAATTTATAATTTCGTTCATCAAACATTTCCAGAAGCACCACTACATGCAAACCTACCTAAAATTAATTATTAAATTTCCAAATTCATGTTTTTTGCCATTTTTTCATAAATTTACATCAAACCTAAACTATCATGTAAAGTATATGCCACAAATTATTGCAAGATAAATTACTTGACTTAAATAGGGATTTTGATCATTTGAAGCAGTCGGTATGGGAGTGATTCTTATTTTCCGATTTATTCAGCGGTGGTGACGATGGTGTAAAAGCGTCCAAGGGTTGGTTCTCGTTCGTGAACTTCCTTCCATTCCTCTCTAATGGTCGTTTATGATTTTTGGTTGTGAAACCCCAAGGGAATCAAGTGTTGGCTGATAAAATCAGTCTAAAATTCGTAGGTTACTATTCCTGAAAAAGTCAAAATGACTAAAATAACCTCTCATGCTGCCGATTAGGCCTAAAATGCCCCGGGACCCAAACTAAACCCCCGACTAGTGTTTTCTGACTATCTTGACCCTTCCGGACACATTGGAGAACTCAAAACGGTTATACAGATTATATAAAAATAATTTACTTTAAATCCATTAAATTGGGTCTTGACACGACTGGCACGCACGTCCCAACTTAATGACCGAAACTATCGTATTTTCAACTTACGACAAAATTAATAAATTCAATAATCATATATTACCATAATCACTGAGTAATATTCAACATTATCATCAAAAATAAAATACTAACTTTCGTCTCACTAGTTATTTAAGTCCGAATTAATTTCCAATTATTTATCCCAAATTAATTTAATTAATCCAATAATTAAAATGATTTTCATTTAATAAATCTCATAATTAAAAGTCATAAAATTATGGGGTATTACAGTGTCATGAGGGTATAATGGGAAAAATGGGTTAAGTTGGTTTATTAAGCATGTGGGCATTTGTTTGACTTGGTCTTGGCTTTTGTTTTGGGATTTAACTTGAGCATGTAAGAAATCGACATAGGCTTTGGAGAAATGGGTAATGGGTTGGTGGGTTGTCGGATAAAGGTCTCCGGTTGGTGGAGATGGGACAGGGATGAGAGAGATGGGGTTATGGGTTATTTATGGGTGTTTGGAGAGAGGAGAAAGAGTGAGAGATGGTGGGAGTGTTTGGTAGTTTTAATGGAAAAGAGAGAGTGAGGTTGGGTGTTGGGAGGTTGTAAAACTAGTGGGGGAGATTAGGTGTGGTAAGGTGTAGGGTGTAGATGAGTTGGGTGTGGGTTAGAGTGTGGTGAGGGTGCATATGACTTAGTGCGTGGGAGAGGTGTTAGTTGTGTAGTAGGATAAGTTTGTGTGATGGTGTGTGTGTTTTTAATTTGGACACCTAAAAAAAACTAACTAACTAACTTAAAATAAAACTAACAAACTAAAAAAAAATAACTAAATATAAAATCCTAATCTAAAAAATAAAACTTAAATAATAAAATAAAAGAAATAAATACAAAAATCTAATAAAAATATAAAACTAAAGACCTAAAAAAAGAAAAATAAAATAAAACTAAAAATAAACTCTTAAAAACTAATCTTAATAGAATAAGACAAAATAAAAACAAAAAAATAATCAAAATAAAACTACACTAAATATAAAGAAATAGAAAAATATCCAAATAAATTCTAAAAATCCTAAATAAATCCTAAAAATAAAAAGACTCAAACTAAAAATCTAAAAAAATTAAAAAGGCACAAACTAAACACACACGGGCTTTGGGGTAGGTTTAGGGACAAGTTTAGACTCGGGTGAGGTTACGGGACAAGGGAATTAACTCCATTTGAGTGCAAATTGCCTCGAAATAATGCTTTTGACACCGCAACTGCAATTAAGCCTGCACATTGAACATTTACGTGCATAAGACCTTTATTGTCGAGAATTAACAACTAAAATATGTCTATTCGGGATATAAAATGTACACTTTTGGGTGCTTATCACACCACCCCCAAACAGAATGTTGGTTGCCCTCGAGCAATAAGATAGAGAGAGAAAGAGAAAGATAAGAAACCAAAAGTGTACCACTTTCGCGGACACTTGCGATTGCATTTAGCACTTATCAATAACCGAACCGATTCTCTCCAGAATCAAACCGGTTCGAATTTTGGCAATGGTTTTTGTGCATGTAATTGTTATGCATTCTCATTATTTACAGTTTATACCCCTGAACTTTTCTCCAACTTCAAATCACTATAACTTCTTCACCGTAACTCAGGATGAGGTCTCATTTCTTTTAATGTTCTCGTGAACTCAAGATTTATGACTTTCATGTTTACTCCTTCTTCGAGTTTTGACTAAAAAATTACCTTTTTTCCTCGACTATCTTTTATCACATATTTTCATCATTTTGCACTATTATTTTCTATCCACTTGCATGAATTACTTGTAAAACATATACTAAATACACAAAACACGAAACACTTACCCGGAAGGTTAGTTTCAATAAATATGAGCTAAGCACGAGATAAATGTGATATTCACGACCATAAAAATATTGAAATTAGAGGGATAAATATGGAATATTCGTACTGAATCCGTAGAGACTCCTAAGACAAGAAAATATCCACTAAAACACACCCCAAGATAATACTGAATGCTTAAAGTCACCAACATAGCTATGTACCTAAAGTCATAACCCATTTTCTTGGCCAATGACCTCAATAACCCTCTGCCACATCCATCCGAGGAGGTAAAGGTTATCAAAATATCCTTAGACTAGAATGAAGAAAATGTGCCTCACTTTAGTAATTGCTAAGATCCAGGGAGGATACATTAGATCAAAGTAAACCTTAGTCATATCTCCTAAACCTCATTAAGATTGGGTACCACTTACACATAATCAGCATAACCTCAATAGCTCAGAACCACGACATCAATCTTAGGACATCTTGAAAAATCCAAACAAAGCCTCATTATTATAACTTGGTGGCTTTGTAAACAGTATGTATAATGTTCTACCAAACCCCACTCACCACTTGTAGTTTGTCCAAGTGAATTAATGCACCCAACATCCATCACTAGTCACCTATAATACCTTCCACCAACACTCCACCATTCTACTATAGCAGGAGAGCTCAACCATGGATGACCATGCCTCTATTGCCACTTCTTTGGGCACTTAGAGAAGAAGGATATATAAAGGGTTCTTGGGGAAGATTACAAGTCATCTAACTCAAGTTATTCATACAGTAGAAAAAGTGTTATATATTATATTTAGCATATATAATAGACTTCAGACCACTTTGTCTCCTATATTGTGCCTTAGACATTTACCTTTTATATTTAAGCCTCTTTTCGGTATTTCAAGACCTAAGTGAGTGAGAATTACTTAGAGGAGCTAATTAATTTCTTCTAAATAAATTTTTTCCCTTTAAAAAGACCTCATACCCTTTTTGTGCCACCTTAACTAAAGTATAGGTTGAACCTATTTGTATTAGTCACCATGATAAATAATATACAAGAGATACACACCTTAAGTGTTGATATAGGTACCTCATCAGAGGTACTAAAAAAATATACATTAGTTTATGCTTGTTAGTTTACTTGTCAAGTCTTCTTTAAGTGGGATTATGACGAGGTAATAGTTGTTATAGTGAAGCAGGTGAGGAGTTAGACTGACTAGATAATTGGCATGCTTGAGGGAGTAAGTCGGTCACCTTAGGGACTATAAAGACCTCTACCTTTAGCCTTTATCACTTACTCTTTTAAATACTTCATAATTTTTTACCTTCTCTTGCTTCCTATATTCACTATCATTTATCTTACTCTTCTTACGATTTCTTTATATCCCCGATGGTTAAAAAAATCTTTTCCTAAGATTTTAAGCCCCAAACCTTTTACTAAGGTTGAACCTACAACTAGATATATATTCCAACCATCCCAGGATTGTAAATATTTAGTTGGAGCCTATAAGGCTTCTATCATATCTATAAAAGATCTTGATGATTTGAGGCAAAAGTAGTAGATTCTTGTTTATCATGTGCATGCTGAGTTCGTGGGTTTGTATGATTTAATGAGATCTTCCTAGAGTATAGATATCGCTTGCTTCTATCATTAGTCGTGGGGAAGGATCGTACCTTATGGATAAATCTTGAAGGACTCTAATGGAAACTACCCTTACCTTTAGGGTGCCAAGCATGGAGGAGAATAACATGACCCCAACCTAATTTTTCTATAGGTACCGCTCCCAAGACTAGAGAAATAAGGGGGATGTTAGGCTGAAGTATTTAGCCCCCAAGGGTCTAGGGATAAAGTACTAAACCCCTACCTACAAATTTCCATTGCTAATTCACACGTATTTTTTCTAATTGTCGTAGATTCAAGGGTTTATGACTTGTAAACCTAGGTAATTCAAATTAGAGGATTTGAACAATTGGACCCTGGTCATCAATGTTGTTGATTCTTTCTAGTAACTCAAAATCGAAATGGAAAGAAGTTTCAAAAATTAACCTGTATCATCGTAATATAGGCAATAATTTTCATTTATTTACATATATGACAACATAATTCCATATGAAAAAGTGTTTAGCAATTAAATTACATCAAATTTTATCTTCAATATTTGGCGAATAATCTAAATGAGGAATACATAGTAAAATAATCAAATAACACCAAGTCTTACTAGGAGGAAACCACACCAGGAAAAAAACATTGGGCAAAACTAAACATAATAACAAATTAACAACGGTATAAACTTATATAGTGAGGCATCGTCTTAGAATCACACAATGCTATTAACACTAGAACTCTTTTACACCACATCATTACAAAAAGATTCTAACAACTTAAGAATGCTTCACTACTGTGAAAGGTTGTGGTCGCAAAAAATATCTTTCGAGTTTTGCCACGAAATCAATATCTCCTTTTTGAAGTTGAAAATGAACATGTTAAGAATCCACCTGTGACAACCCGAATATAATTATGATAAAATATGTTTAAATCATGATTAGCTTATGTGATATGGATAATATGTTATTAGTATATATATAATGTTAAGTCATTATGTTTAGTTTAGTCCTACCTTCATTAATCTTGAGGTATCGAATTAGTTACAACTGTGAAATTTTAAAGTTTTCGATAAGAATGTTCCTGTTGGAGGCTAGTTTTGACCTTTATGACATAACAACGAACTTTAGGTGTAAACTAGATATTTGTAGATATATGAGTTAGGTTTATAACAAAACAAATGGTTCATATAACGGACATCCGAGTGGGAAGATATTGTCTTCTTATGAATAGGGGGTAAAGTTGTCATTTAGCCTTAAACGATATTTTGTTTTATATAATGCTACATGTTATATTTTGATTGGACCAAGGGGGGTGAACTTATGACGACTTATAACCCTTGAATTAAGATCTTCCTTCATCATATTTCAGCCATGGAAGAGTTTTAACCTAAGGAAAGAGAGTTTTGAAGTTTAGGAAGAAAGTGTTTGGAGAAATTGAAGAAAAATTCATAGAAAAATTACGTAAAAGCCCCTAAGGTATTTCCATCCATAAATCTTGTTTATTTTTTTTGTATTACTTATTTAAATGATTGAAATAATCATTTGTTTACTTAAATTTCATGTCTTGATGTGTACTTATGGATAGATGCAAGTTTAAGAAAACTTGAATGTGTAAACCCTTGAGATTATTTTGTTTAGGAACCTTGTTTATTTAAACCTACATATATTTCTCTATACTTACTGGAATTTATTGGTTCCAATTGGATATTAACCTGTATGCATATATATATGACATATACGAAAATTAAATGAAAATAGCAATAAATGAGTCTTTGGTGAGAGTTTGAAGTTCGAGTATGAAATCTGCCCTAAGGGTGAAAGTATGCCCTCCATGTGTTCGATGCTTTGCTTGACATAGCAAATGAACTCTGAAAATTATGAAATTTCAATATTGTATTGTTCAATATGTTTACTGATGTAGGGTGAAATATCATATAAATTTACAATGTAGAAAAATTATGGAAATTCCTGGAAGTTGAATGAACGATAAAAGAGCCTATAGGGCAGATTTGCTATGTGGTAAAGAAATGGGCATATCTTGCTCTAGGAGACTTGAAATGATGTAAAATCTTTTGTATTGGAATACTAATAAGATAAGGATTGAATTATCAAGAATAAATTAATTTATATTTGGTCTATGATTTGGATATGTTAAATATATTAACATGGATTTGGGTAGGACTTCACTTGTGATAAATGATTTGAATGGAATCATGTGATGCTTATGGATTGAATTATGTTTAAATCATTCTTTGGATTATTGATATTCTTATGATGATACTAATATTGTAAGAATGATAGGAAGGGAAGAAGAGCTGATTGAACAAATACCAGATAAAGGCAAGGAAAAGCCAATTAAACTATCGAGGTGAGTGTACTTATGATTTTCTCATATATACAGATATATGAATATAGCTCTAAGAGAAGGATTTGTTTGAATACTTCAGTATTCAGGATTTATTTGGATATTCAAATATCCAAGATTATTTGGGTCTTATGATCCAGGATTTGTTATTGCCAATGGGCAGAATTATTTGGATCTTATGATCCAGGATTTGTTATTGCCAATGGGCAGGTTTGTTCGAATTTTACATCCACATATTCGATATAGAATTGTCATTACATTGCAGGGAAGAAGTACCTCACTAAGCTTAATGCTTACAGTTTATATTTTAACAATATCAGATTTGTATGCTGCCAGCTAGGATACTATATGACCGGTAACTTTGAGAGTTGCACCGTTGGAAAGATCTGGGGGTTAAATATGGGGATTTTATCATTGTCACACTAAAGATTTTAATATACTCACACATTGTATATATTGCGGTAGTATGGATTCAGTTGATGATTGTGAAATTTTATCATAGTTAATCATAGTATTGTATGTCCGGTTAATTATGACCCTGATACTGATTTCATTATGGTATAATAATAATAATATTATGTTCATTATGGACAGTGTGCAGAAAAATATTGATAAATGAAGTATATTTTCCAATGGGTTCAAGATTATGATCCAATTATTTTAATAACAAATGATTAGTATGGATATTGGGTTTGGGGTGTGACAATTCGTGGTATCAGAGCGTGGTTATTAATTCTGGACGTGTGTGACGATTAGATGGCAGTATTGAGTTGATTTGATATTTATGAATTGTTTATGTCCTAACCGATAGTTTAGTATTACAAGCTGTTTATATTGGTTGTTACAACTTTGTTGTATTACACATAATTGCAGATGGAACCTGGGAATGAACAACATAAAGAAGAGGGAGTGGCTTCTCGTACAGATAATACTGAAGTAGAGCAGAGTAATGTTGGAAGGGATAGAGAGAAAGAATAGCCTACAGATATGCAAATAATGGCACAAGCAATGATGAGGATGGCAGAGCAACAAGAAAGAAATATGGAGCAAATGGCAGAACAACAGGCTAGATATCTAGAATCAAAGACTGTGACCAGGATTGAGAAAGAGGCAAGGAAGGAAATGAAGGATTCCATGCATGAGAAGTTTTTAAAGTTAAATCCTCCAGAATATTTAGGGGCAGTTGAAGCTACAGAAGCTAAGATGTGGTTCAGAGATCTAGAAACTATCTTTGCAGTTATGAAGGTTCTAGATAACCAGAAAGTGAATCTAGTTGTGTTTAAGCTCAAAGGAGAGGCGAAATATTGGTGGGAAGCCAGCAACCATTTGGTGCCCAGGATGGAAGGTACTGATCTGTATTACTTGGGCTGAATTTATTAAAGATTTGTATGTTAAGTATTTCCCTGAGGTTTATAGGAGGGATAAGCTGAGGGAGTTTATAAACTTAACCCAAGGAAAAATGTCTGTGAGGGAGTATGATGCTAAATTTACTGCTTTGTCTAGATTTGCTTCTAAGTATGTGCAGGATGAAGAAGATAAATGTAGTAAGTTTCAAGATGGATGGATTTGGCCTATTCAAAATAGAGTGGCCACTTATGAGTTAGAAGATTATGCTTCTCTGGTAAACAAAGACACAATAGCAGAAAGGCAAATGAACCAAGGGGTGGCGAGTAGAGAGAGTTTTAAGAATAGTAGATTCGATGCATCTCACTCTAAGGGAGGTGAGGGTGGAAGTGTTAAGATGGAACCTCATAAATTTCAGAGAGGTGGTGGAGATAGTGGTAGAGGTCAAGGGTGATTTGGTAGAGATACTAGGGGTGGAGGTTCTTTTGGTTCATCCAGAAAGTCAGGGAGAGGTGAGGCCCCAATAGGAGGTGTTACATGTTTCTTTTGTAAATAGGAAGGGCATTGTAAATCTGAGTGTCCTAAGCTTAAGGGATTGGAATGCTACCATTGTCATCAAGTGGGGCATATTAAGAAGAATTGTTCTCAATTGGCAGAGACTCCAGCAACACATAGTGGAGTTGCAAGCAGAATGTTATCTCCAGGTAGTGCAGTGAAAAGTATGGGCAGAGGACAATCTAGTAGTTCTAGGCCAGGTGGACGAGTTTTTACATGAAAAAAGCTCAGATTACTGCATATGTGGTGACAGGTACACTTTCTGTTACTGATAGAAGTGCTTATGTTCTGATTGATCCTGGTTCCACACATTCTTTTGTGTCATATGCATTTTCCATATATCTGAATAGACCATGTACTCATTTAGAGGTGGGGTTGGGTATTTCCATGCTTACAGGGGATATGATTGTAGTTGAATATATTTTTAGTGATTGTGTTTCGACTGTGGGGGTTAGAGATACAGTTATAGACTTACTTCCATTGGGTATCTCTGGTTTTGACATAATTTTGCGAATGGATTGGTTATCCAAATATCATGCATCCATGGATTGTTTTCGTAAGGAAGTTATTTTTAAATTACCTGGTGAGGCTGAATTTAAATTTGTGGGGGAAAGGAAAATTGTTCCTAGTTGCATTATTTCTGCTATTCAGGTAAGGAAATTATTGAGTAAGGGTTGTAAGGGTTTTATTGCATATGTTCTTGACACTGCGAAGGGGACTTTACAATTAGTTGATGTTCCTATAGTACGAGATTTTCCAGAAGTGTTTCCTAGAGAATTGCCTGGATTACCGCTAGAGAGAGAAGTTGAATTTAGTATTGAATTAGCACCGGGAACAACCCCTATTTCTATGGCACCGTATAAAATGGCACCTGTTGAATTAAAAGAACTCAAGATTCAGTTACAGGATTTACTTGATGTAGGGTTCATACAACCAAGTGTATCTCCATGGGGTGCATCAGTTTTATTTGTGAAAAAGAAAGATGGCACTTTGCATTTGTGTGCTGACTATAGGCAACTGAATAAAGCTACAATTAAGAACAAATATCCTTTACCTCGTATAGATGATTTGTTTGATCAGTTACAGGGTGATAAAGTGTTTTCAAAGATATACTTGCGATCAGGTTATCATCAGTTGAGGGTGAAGGGAAGTGATATTTCTAAAACTGTTTTTCGTACTCGGTATGGTCATTTTGAATTTCTGGTGATGCCTTTTGGGGTGACTAATGCTCCAGTTGTATTTATGGATATTATGAACCGGGTACTGCATCCTTTCGTTGATTCATTTGTGATAGTTTTTATTAATGATATTCTGATTTATTCACGTGATATGGTTGAAAATGAAAATCATCTCAGAACTATTTTGAATGTGTTGAAAGATAAGCAATTGTATGCTAAGTTTAGCAAATGTGAATTTTAGCTATCAAAAGTTGTATTTTTAGGCCATGTTATTTCTGGAGATGGTATATGTGTTGATCCCAAGAAGGTAGAAGTTATTGTAAAATGGGAGAGGCCCAATAATGTCACTCGGGTGAGAAGTTTTCTGGGTTTAGCTGAGTATTATAGAAGGTTTATTAAGGGATTTTCTTCAATTGCCTTACCAATGACTAAATTGACCTTGAAAGATATTAAGTTTGAATGGAATTCTGATTGTGAAAATGGTTTTGAAGAATTGAAGAAGAGGTTGCTGACTGCACCTGTTCTTACTATTTCGCATAGTGGAGATCGCTTTGTTATTTATACCGATGCTTCACATCAGGGGTTGGGTTGTGTTTTTATGCAGCATGGTAAAGTTATTGCTTATGCTTCTAGGCAGTTGCATACACATGAACGTAATTATCCTACACATGATTTGGAACTTGCTGTTATTGTGTTTGCTTTGAACTTATGGCGTCATTATTTATATGATGAAGTATGTGAAATTTTTACTGACCATCAGAGTCTTAAGTATTTATTTACTCAGAAGGAGTTGAATTTGAGGCAGAGGCGGTGGAGGGAGTTAATTAAAGATTATGATTGTACAATTCACTACCATCCGGGGAAGGCGAATGTAGTTGCAGATGCTTTGAGTAGAAAAGCTTCGGGAAGGTTATCTCGTATTCAGTGTGCTAGAGTTTCTCATATTATGGAGTTGAGATTGATGGGAGTGGAATTTTAACTAGCAGATGGGGACAAATTCTTTGCTCATGTAAGCGTGAGGCCTTTATTAGCTACTCGTATTCATGATTTACAAAGTTAGGATCCTTTTCTTGAGAAAAAATGGCAAGATGTCCGAGATGGTAAGTCTGATGATTTTTGTATTATTAATGAGGGTAATTTATTGTACAAGCAACGGTTATGTGTGCCCAATGTGGGTGAATTGAAAGAGAAAATTTTAGATGAGGCTCATAATTCCATTTATACTATGCATCCCGGTAGTACTAAAATATACAGGGATTTAAAGGAGCATTATTGGTGGAATAATATGAAGAAGGAAATAGTTGATTTCATTGCTAGGTGCCTTATATGTCAGCAAGTGAAAGTGGCGCATCAGAAACCTTCTGGTTTGCTTCAACTGTTGCCAATACCGGAGTGGAAATGGGATCATGTAACGATGGATTTTGTGGTTGGTCTTCCTCGATCTCAAAAGGGGTCAGATTCGATTTGGTGTAATACCCCGTATTTTTGGCTATATTTATTTTTGGGATTAATTATTAAATGAGAATTAATTGGGAATTAATCCGGACAAAATACTAGCGAGATGTGAGTTGGTATTTGACTATATTGAGTATATATGATGTTATATTGAATGTTGAACTATGAAATTTGTCGTGAGATTGATATACGGCAATTTGGTCATTTTATTGGGACGCGTGTGACAGTCGCGTCAAGATATAATTATTTTAATTATAAAAGTGAATTTAAATTCTATTAACCGTATGGTCATTTTGAGTGCGCCAACGCGTCCGGAAGGGTCGAAATAGTCAGAAAACACTAGCCGGGGGTGTAGTTTGGGTCCCGGGGTATTTTTAGGCCATACCGGCAATATAAAGGGTATTTTGGTAATTTCGTATTTTTAGAAATTAAAAATGACGAAAATTAAGAGTTTTAATCTGATTAGGAATTGACCCACTAAGCCACTAACCAACCCATATTAACCCAACAAGCTACGGGGGTTGTTAGATTAGGTTTTCTAAGTTTCCCCAAAACAAACCCTAGCCACCATAGCCATTGGAGAAGAAAGCTTAGAGAGGGAGAGAAGGAGAAGGAATTCCGCAGAAAATCTTTACAAAATCAACACCAAATTCAGAGACAATCGAGGCAAGTGATTTAATTTCTTTTAATTTAGAGAATGTTTCCTCCATGTTAGATAATTTGAAGATTTAGATTTGTTCTTGGAAGATAAATGAAAACCCATGTTGTTTGGACTTAGAACTTGAATATTGAGGACAAATTGCATGTAGAATCATATAGAGATGATTATTCTGGTATTAATATATGTTGGATGTAAGAAAAACGGATTTAGAATGGACTAATTGAGGACTTAAAAGTTTAGGGTTCATGTTCTTGAAAAATTTGGGGAAAAGTGTAGAGATTTGTAAATTGATTGATGTTAGGATGAATTAATCCTTTAAAAAGTGTTAGGATGTGACTATAATATGTTTAGGATTGATTAGAGACCTTAAAACAATCGTTGGGACTAATTTTAGAGGAGATTTGAGGAGTAGAAATGGTGAAAAAAATGTAACTAAGAAATTCTGGGCTTGAAACTGGTCGGTCGTTAGAAGGCCTCCCCAGGTCATTCAAACGAGCTCGTTCGAATGAGCTTCTAACAAGTTGACCAGTCGCTTCTAACGAAATGGAATTTCGTTCGATAACTTGTTCGAACGGGATCTCGTTAGAAGGTACAGTTCGTTCGAACGAACTGGATCTCGTTCGAATAGTCTCGTTCGAACGAGACTTCTAACGAGCTGGTAGTTTAGGCCTTTTTGGCCTGTTTTGATTTTGGGAGTCCCGTAATCTTGTTCGAGGATATAGATAACCTTACTTTGATGATGTATTGATAGATTTGGGACGTTTGGGTTACTTTGAGGAGTAAATTATATACGAGCGATTTAAATTAAAGGGATAGTTGGGTTGAAACGTGAGTGTCTACTATGACGTGAGAATAAATTATGGCGCGTATGATTATAAACCGGAATCGTATAAATTGTATATATTATATATTGGTACTAGATTGAGAAAGGTACTATAATTAAACTACGGTGATTACTAAGATGCGTGTTTACTTAGTATTGGTATATGATTCGTGTGTATGACATACCTACCATACTTGCTATCACGGGAGGTTTGCGTTCGCTTAGGGACCTTTAATCCTTGTGTTGCCCGGATTTAGACTGGTTACCTCGATGAACATAGGTCAGAGAAAGACTTATTGGGATGTTAATAAGTCCGCTGATCGTGGGAGCGTAGGTATCTGCGTGACCCATGTGATATGACTGTGTTCGCCTCCATTACTTGTGATTTGTGTTATCTGAACGATTCCTCAGAGATTCGGAATGCGTAATCCTTATGTACGTGATGTACCGGGATGGATAGCAGAGTATGTGTGCACCGCAGCTTAGCCTCGGGGTGCTTATATTGTATATTTATGTTGTGGAAAATATACACTTTATAATGGGAATTTTCATATGGCAATGGGTGTATAAATATGGAAAAATATAAATGCGATAATCTATACTGAGTTGTATTACTTTTGTGAGAACCTGAATTTACGTTAAGCACCTATTTAACTGAGATCGTTATATTATTAATGGAACCGAGTAATAAGGGTAGGACCTATGACAGTCTAGCTAGATATGATGTCACTTAGCTAGTATTTGTGTCATTTTAGATGGGTACTTGCGTTAGGAGTGCACAGTTAGACGAGAGGTGAGAATATAATGTGAGTGCACGTCCTAACATGTACTTTACATTTAATGTTTTAAATGTTTTTAAAGAACTTGCAGGTTTTTAAAATATCTCCACATTCGGGCTCTGACCCGTTTGCTTTCGAATCTACTTTTTGTAAAAACCATTTTAGGTGCCCAGCCACAAGGACACCATGCATAGGATACTCATTCAGGTGACGAGCTGTAGCTGTTTGTGGAAGCTACAGGGATTTTCTTGTAGACGCTTCTATCATTTGGATTCCAGATTCATTATCTATCAGTTGTAGGGCATGTTGCCCATTTCTATTAGAGACATCTTTCCATTTCAGTTTTTCAAACTTGGTCATGTATTGATTCAGTATTCAGTATTTCGTTACTCATTTCAGTTGTGGGATTTGTAGTGAGGAGTTTTCCTCCAGACTTTATTTACATTATGTGATGATTATCCTATTTACTTTGTTATGGTGAATGGTGTTATTATTATTCTTTACACTTGTTGCATGATAATCAGACATTAATTAAAATTTGGCAACTTACTTTTTAAATACTAGGTGGTTAGTAATAATAAAATGTTTTCGACAGTGATGCTATTAGCTGAGCCAACTTGGCATTTTGAATTAATTTAATAAAGGAGTAGCTACCCGGTATTTAATTAGTCGGGGTGTCACAGGTGGTATCAGAGCATCATGTTCTAGTGTCCTTTAGGATCTGTACGGCTATTATGTTTCCGCTAAGTTTCTTTGATATAGAGCCCTTTATTTTAGGGTTGTTGTACTCTTTTTGTGTATGCTTCGTTCTTCAGCTATAATAAGTTTATAAACAGTGAACTTATAAACTTTGTTCTTATTTCAGATGCCTCCACGACGTGCACGACGAGTTCCCGGGATGCAACGCTCGAACCCCAGTCCGCTCCAGTTCAGGGCATGATGAACGCCGCTGAGGTTGCAGCTATTGTAGCCCAAGCCGTAAATGCCGCAATTGCCATAGTCCAGCAGGCACCACCTCAGGCGCCGGTTGCCGCACCAGTACAGGCAAATGCATTCCCGTCTGCTTGGGAGCGTGTACGTGACGCTTTTCAGAAAGCGCATCCGCCAGAGTTTGCAGGTAGCTCAGATGTGGTAGTCTCGAGCCAGTGGAGGAAGGATATGCAGAGGCACTTAAGGATGTATGAGTGCACGAACGTTCAGAAGCAGGTGCTAGCTACTTTCAAGCTAGTTGGATCTGCACTGCAGTGGTGGGAGTCTATTACCACCGTGGAGGAGAGGGATACTCTCACTATTCAGGACTTCTGGGTGCGGTTTGACCGCAAGTACTTTCCGTCGGCTGTTCACACGGAAATGAGGAGGAAACTGATGAATCTGAGGCAAGAGGTTAAGACCGTGGCCGAGTATGAGGCCGAGTTCACAAATCTGTTGAATATTGTTCCGGATGAGATACCAACAGAGAAGAAGAAGATTGAGAAATTCACCGACAGGTTGACATGGAGGATCCGTCAGCATCTGTTAGGGAACCTTTCGTTGGCCACGTATTCTGATGTGGTTAACGCTGCTTTGTTACACTGCCAGGACCACCGCTTTCATATGACTGAGGGCAAGAGGTCGGGAGAGTCTAGCCATCAGGGCAGGACAGGAGGGCATGGTGCCGGTGGGGCACAATCTGTTCAGGGGCAGAGACAGGGTGAGCAGGGTTCTCAGCAGGGGGATCAGAAGAGGTTTCAATCAGGGAACTACAGACATGGACATGGAGGTTTCCGTCAGGGCCATCAGGGTCCAAACGGCCATCAGGGCCAACAGGGGCAGAATGTGCAGCAGTTTCAGCAGGGCCAGCAGGGCCAAGGGAGGAACGGTAACGGCTACCAGGGCCGGGGACCGCAGGGGCAGAGGGGAGGGAATTTCCCAGGGAAGTGCTTTGTTTGTGGCAAGACTGGCCATAAGAAGCAGGATTATCCTGATAGGGGCAGGGCCACACAGCAGCAGCAGCAGGGTGCTCGCCAGGAGCCACAGAGGCCTATGTTTACCGCCGCTCTCCCCGCACCACCACAGATGGCAGCATTGCCACCCATTCCAGCAGTCCCAGTTCAGCAGGGACAGCTACAGTATGGACGTGTCTACAACGTCCACCAGGCAGTAGTTCCACAGGCACCGCCCGCGATTGAGGGTACGTTTCCTATCCATGGCACTATGGGTCAGGTATTGTTTGATACGGGTGCTACTCATTGTTTTATAGCTACACATTTCGCGAATGCCTTAGGATTGTTAGCTACGGCAGATAGCACAGTGACGTGTGTCGACTCACCATTGGGGAGTGGGTCACTTATATTCTTTATATACCGGGGAGTGGGGGTAGAGATTGGTGGTTTGGTATTACCTGCAGACATGTTGGTATTAGATATGCATGTTCACGATGTGATTATCGGTATGGATTGGCTCGTAGCTTATAGGGCCATGATTGATTGCTTCAGTGGGAGCATTGTTTTTGCCATTCCGGGGCAAGAAATGTTCGTAGTGGCGATGCCTCGCCCAGAGGGAGGATCGACCGCTCATCTGTATTACATAGAGGAGGATACCTCTAAGGAGGTTGTGATTCCTTTATATTCGATCCCGGTTGGCAGGGAGTATTCGGATGTGTTTCAGGAGATACCAGGCCTATCCCCCAGTCGAGAGATAGACTTTGTTATAGACCTATTGCCAGATACGAGGCCTATAGCACGCGCACCGTACCGTATGGCTCCGGCAGAGATGCGAGAGCTACAAGATCAGATAGAGCAGCTGTTAGGTCAGGGCTTTATTCGTAGGAGTACCTCACCTTGGGGCGCTCCAGTTTTGTTTGTGAAGAAGAGGGACGGTTCACTGAGATTGTGTGTGGACTACCGAGAGTTGAATAAGGCCACGATACGGAATAAGTATCCGTTGCCTCGAATCGATGACTTATTTGACCAGTTGAGAGGAGCTTCTTTCTTCTCAAAGATTGATTTGAGATCGGGATACCATCAGTTGCATATCCGGGAGGAGGATGTCTCGAAGACTGTGTTCTTATCGAGATATGGTTCTTACGAGTTTCGGGTTATGCCTTTTGGTTTGACCAACGCCCCAGCTGTGTTTATGGACTTGATGAACAGAGTGTTCAGGGATTTCCTAGATCAGTTTGTCATTGTCTTCATTGATGATATTCTGGTTTACTCCCAGGCAGAGGAGGAGCACGCCGAGCATTTGAGGCAAGTTTTGCAGACACTTCGTCAGAACGAGTTGTATGCAATATATGAGAAGTGCGGGTGTTTGCTGAAGGACGTCCAGTTTTTGGGACACATTATTTCCGACCGGGGGATATCTGTTGATCGGGGGAAGGTATCCGCGGTGAGGGAGTGGGGACAGCCCACGACACCGACTGAAATTCGTAGTTTCTTGGGCCTAACAGGATACGACGGGAGGTTTATTCGGGGTTTCTAGGAGATAGCAGGTCCTTTAACACATCTGACTCGTAAGGGTGTGCCATTTATCTGGAGTGATGCCTGTCAGTTGGCATTTGATGAGTTAAAGGACAAATTGACCTCAGCACTTGTGTTAGCATTGCCGAGACCGGGAGTTGAGTATTTGGTTTACACCGATGCGTCCTTGCAAGGGCTTGGAGGTGTATTGCAGCAGGAGAGACAGGCCATAGCTTATGCTTCCCGTAAGCTTAAGCCTCACGAGAAGAATTACCCCACGCATGATTTGGAGTTGGCAGCAGTGGTATTTGCCCTATGGATTTGGACGCACTATCTTTTGGGGGAGAAGTTCCAACTGTTCACGGACCACAAGTCCCTACAATACCTGTTCACGCAGAAAGAGTTGAATATGCAGCAGCGTAGGTGGCTTGAGTTTGTGAAAGACTACCAGTTCGATATCCAGTATCACCCAGGTAAGGCTAACGTGGTAGCAGACGCGTTGAGCCGTAGGCCAGCAGATGAGGTGGCAGAGGTGTGGAAGGCAAAGTGGAAGGAGTTGGTACACCAGGATGCAGTGGCCCGATCTTTCATGTCTGTGATGACCGTTACACCGCAGATTGTCACGAAGGTAGTACGGGCACTGGCTAATGACTCGTTTTGTCAGGAGCAGATAGTTCGATTACTAGCAGAGGGAGCCGAGTCCTATACCGTCAGCTCAGACGGGGGATTACGCTTCAATGGGAGATTGGTAGTTCCGGAAGGGGAGAAATTGCGACACGAGGTAATGGAAGAGTCGCACGGCTCACGGTTCGCGGTACATCCCGGAGGGGACAAAATGTACCAAGACATGAGACGCCAGTATTGGTGGAGCGGTATGAAGAGAGATATCGCTGAGTTTGTTTCGAAATGCGCCACTTGTCAGCTTGTAAAAGTGGATCATCAGAGACCGGCAGGACTGCTACATCCGTTGGAGGTCCCGGTGTGGATGTGGGAGAGCATATCCATGGACTTTATCACGGGGTTGCCTACGTCGCAGAGGGGTCACGACTCCGTTTGGGTAATTATGGACAGGTTGTCCAAAGTCGCTCACTTTTTACCCGTAAGGACTGACTACACTACGAGACAGTATGCCCAGCTCTTCATTTCAGAGGTTGTGAGACTTCACGGTGTGCCCCTAAATATCGTGTTTGACAGAGACAAGATATTTGTTTCGCGGTTTTGGGAGAGTTTCCAGGAGGCCATGGGCACGAAATTGCAGTTGAGTACGGCTTATCATCCGTAGACCGATGGGCAGACAGAGCGCACAAATAAGATGTTGAAGGACATGCTACGCATGTGCATTATTGACTTTGGAGGTGGATGGGAGCAATACCTTCCACTGGTAGAGTTTGCTTACAACAACTCCTATCAGTTCACTATTGGCATGGCTCCGTTTGAAGCATTGTACGGTAGGCCTTGTCGTTCCCCATTATGTTGGTTAGAGGTGGGGGACAACAAACTACTTGCGCCAGAAGTGATTCAGGATACTTCGGCAAGGATTGAGTTGATTCGGAGTCGCATTCGGGTAGCTCAAGACAAGCAGAAGAGTTATGCTGATGCGAAGAGATTTTTCAGGGAGTTCCAAGTGGGGGACCAGGTTTTGCTCAGAGTATCTCCTATGAAGGGGATTATGCGATTCGGGAAGAAGGGGAAGTTGGCACCAAGGTATGTGAGGTCGTTTCCTATTATTGAGAAGATCGGACCGGTTGCGTATAGACTTGAATTACCGGAGCATTTGCATCGGATTCACGATGTGTTCCATATTTCCTCGCTAAGGAAGTACCTTAGAGATAATTTAGCTCATTCTCACATTGCTTTGGAGGACATCGATCTCCAGCCGGATAGCTCCTACAAGGAGGGGCCGATTGCTATTTTAGACCGAAGTGAGAGGAAGCTGCGGTCAAAGATGGTTCCGTTAGTGCGTGTTCAGTGGCGACATCACAATGTCGAGGAGTCCACATGGGAGCGCGAAGATGAGATGCGTGAACATTATCCAGAGTTGTTTTTAGCAGGTACTTTCTAGTTTCGAATTTCGGGACGAAATTCAGTTATTAGGGGGGAAGTATGTAATACCCCGTATTTTTGGCTATATTTATTTTTGGGATTAATTATTAAATGAGAATTAATTAGGAATTAGTCCGGACAAAATACTAGCGAGATGTGAGTTGGTATTTGACTATATTGAGTATATATGATGTTATATTGAATTTTGAACTATGAAATTTGTCGTGAGATTGATATACGGCAATTTGGTCATTTTATTGGGACGCGTGTGACAGTCGCGTCAGGATATAATTATTTTAATTATAAAAGTGAATTTAAATCCTATTAACCGTATGGTCATTTTGAGTGCGCCAACGCGTCCGGAAGGGTCGAAATAGTCAGAAAACACTAGCCGGGGGTGTAGTTTGGGTCCTGGGGTATTTTTAGGCCATACCGGCAATATAAAGGGTATTTTGGTAATTTCGTATTTTTAGGAATTAAAAATGACGAAAATTAAGAGTTTTAATCTGATTGGGAATTAAACCACTAAGCCACTAACTAACCCATATTAACCCAATAAGCTACGGGGGTTGTTAGATTAGGTTTTCTAAGTTTCCCCAAAACAAACCCTAGCCACCATAGCCATTGGAGAAGAAAGCTTAGAGAGGGAGAGAAGGAGAAGGAATTCTGCAGAAAATCTTTAAAAAATCAACACCAAATTCAGAGACAATCGAGGCAAGTGATTTAATTTCTTTTAATTCAGAGAATGTTTCCTCCATGTTAGATAATTTGAAGATTTACAATTGTTCTTGGAAGATAAATGAAAACCCATGTTGTTCGGACTTAGAACTTGAATATTGAGGACAAATTGCATGTAGAATCATATAGAGATGATTATTCTGGTATTAATATATGTTGGATGTAAGAAAAACGGATTTAGAATGGACTAATTGAGTACTTAAAAGTTTAGGGTTCATGTTCTTGAAAAATTTGGGGAAAAGTGTAGAGATTTGTAAATTGATTGATGTTAGGATGAATTAATCCTTTAAAACGTGTTAGGATGTGACTATAATATGTTTAGGATTGATTAGAGACCTTAAAAAAATTGTTGGGACTAATTTTAGAGGAGATTTGAGGAGTAGAAATGGTGAAAAAAACGTAACTAAGAAATTCTGGGCTTGAAACTGGTCGGTCGTTAGAAGGCCTCCCCAAGTCGTTCAAACGAGCTCGTTCGAACGAGCTTCTAACGAGTTGACCAGTCGCTTCTAACGAAAGGGAATTTCGTTCGATACCTCGTTCGAACGAGATCTCGTTAGAAGGTACAGTTCGTTCGAACGAACTGGATCTCGTTCGAATAGTCTCGTTCGAACGAGACTTCTAACGAGCTGGTAGTTTAGGCCTTTTTGGCCTGTTTTGATTTTGGGAGTCCCGTAATCTTGTTCGAGGATATAGATAACCTTCCTTTGATGATGTATTGATAGATTTGGGACGTTTGGGTTACTTTGAGGAGTAAATTATATACGAGCGATTTAAATTAAAGGGATAGTTGGGTTGAGACGTGAGTGTCTACTATGACGTGAGAATAAATTATGGCGCGTATGATTATAAACCGGAATCGTATAAATTGTATATATTATATATTGGTACTAGATTGAGAAAAGTACTACAATTAAACTACAGTGATTACTAAGATGCGTGTTTACTTAGTATTGGTATATGATTCGTGTGTATGACATACCTACCATACTTGCTATCACGGGAGGTTTGCGTTCGCTTAGGGACCTCTAATCCTTGTGTTGCCCGGATTTAGACTGGTTACCTCGATGAACATAGGTCAGAGAAAGACTTATTGGGATGTTAATAAGTCCGCTGATCGTGGGAGCATAGGTATGTGCGTGACCCATGTGATATGACTGTGTTCGCCTCCATTACTTGTGATTTGTGTTATCTGAACGATTCCTGAGAGATTCGGAATGCGTAATCCTTATGTACGTGATGTACCGGGATGGATAGCAGAGTATGTGTGCACCGCAGCTTAGCCTCGGGGTGCTTATATTGTATATTTATGTTGTGGAAAATATACACTTTATAATGGGAATTTTCATATGGCAATGGGTGTATAAATATGGACAAATATAAATGGGATAATCTATACTGAGTTGTATTACTTTTGTGAGAACCTGAATTTACGTTAAGCACCTATTTAATTGAGATCGTTATATTGTTAATGGAACCGAGTAATAAGGGTAGGACCTATGACAGTCTAGCTAGATATGATGTCACTTAGCTAGTATTTGTGTCATTTTAGATGGGTACTTGCGTTAGGAGTGCACAGTTAGACGAGAGGTGAGAATATAATGTGAGTGCACGTCCTAACATTTACTTTACATTTAATGTTTTAAATGTTTTTAAAGAACTTGCAGGTTTTTAAAATATCTCCACATTCGGGCTCTGACCCGTTTGCTTTCGAATCTACTTTTTGTAAAAACCATTTTAGGTGCCCAGCCACAAGGACACCATGCATAGGATACTCATTCAGGTGACGAGCTGTAGCTGTTTGTGGAAGCTACAGGGATTTTCTTGTAGACGCTTCTATCATTTGGATTCCAGATTCATTATCTATCAGTTGTAGGGCATGTTGCCCATTTCTATTAGAGACATCTTTCCATTTCAGTTTTTCAAACTTGGTCATGTATTAATTCAGTATTCAGTATTTCGTTACTCATTTCAGTTGTGGGATTTGTAGTGAGGAGTTTTCCTCCAGACTTTATTTACATTATGTGATGATTATCCTATTTACTTCGTTATGGTGAATGGTGTTATTATTATTCTTTACACTTGTTGCATGATAATCAGACTTTTATTAAAATTTGGCAACTTACTTTTTAAATACTAGGTGGTTAGTAATAATAAAATGTTTTCGACAGTGACGCTATTAGCTGAGCCAACTTGGCATTTTGAATTAATTTAATAAAGGAGTAGCTACCCGGTATTTAATTAGTCGGGGTGTCACATTTGGGTAGTGGTAGACAGGTTAACCAAGTTAGCTCACTTTCTAGCAATCAAGACTACATATACAGTTGATATGTATGCTAGATTGTATATTAATGAAATTATTCGATTGTAGGGAGCACCTGTTTATATTATTTCAGATAGGGACCCTACTTTTACATCCAGATTTTGGGGTAGCTTGCAGTTTGCTATGGGTACCAACTTAAAGTTTAGTACTGCTTTTCATCCCCAGACAGATGGGCAGTCTGAAAGGACAATACAGATTTTGGAAGATATGCTTAGAGCTTGTGTGCTTGATTTCAAAGGTAATTGGGATGAATATTTTCCTTTGATAGAATTTTCATATAACAATAGTTTTCAGTCTACTATTGGTATGGGTCCATATGAAGTATTGTACGATAGACAATGTCATACACCAATATGTTGGGGTGAAGTTGGTGAAAGGAAGATAGAGAGTCCAGAATTGATTGAAGTCACCACTGAAAAAGTGAAGATTATTCAAGATAGAATGAGAACAGCTCAAAGCAGACAGAAAAGTTATGCGAATAAACGACGAAAAGATTTGGAATTCCAGAAAGGGGATTATGTGTTTCTTCGGATATCGCCATGGAAAGGAGTTATGAGGTTTGGAAAGAAAGGGAAATTAAGTCCACGCTGCATTGGACCTTATGAAATCCTTGAGAAAGTCGGGATGGTTGCCTACAAGTTAGCGTTACCACCAGAGTTAGCTCGGTTACATGATATTTTTTATGTTTCTATGTTAAGAAAGTATGTAGCGGATCCTTCACATGTGTTGGTGGAACAACTTATTGAGTTAAAGGAAGACTTAAGTTATGTGGAAGAACCACTTGCTATCGTGGATAGGAAGGAACAAATATTGAGATCAAAAGTTATCCCACCTGTGAAAGTTGTGTGGAGAAGGCATTCCATGGAAGAAGCTACATGGGAGAGAGAGGATACCATGAAGATTAATTATCCTTATTTTTTTTATTCGGACAACCAAGGTATGTCAATTTCGAGGACGAAATTTCCTAACAGGGGGAGAATTGTGACAACCCGAATATAATTATGATAAATTATGTTTAAATCATGATTATCTTATGTGATATGGATAATATCTTATTAGTATATATATATATATATATAATTTTAAGTCATTATGTTTAGTTTAATCCTACCTTCATTAAGCTTGAGGTATCGAATTAGTTACAACTGTGAAATTTTAAAGTTTTCGGTAAGAATGTTCCTGTTGGAGGCTAGTTTTGACCTTTATGAAATAATAATGAACTTTAGGTGTAAACTAGATATTTGTAGATATATGAGTTAGGTTTATAACAAAACAAACGGTTCATCGAACGGACATCCGAGTGGGAAGATATTGTCTTCTTACGAATAGGGGGTAAAGTAGTCATTTAGCCTTAAACAATATTTTGTTTTATATAATGCCACATGTTATATTTTGATTGGACCAAGGGGGTGACCTTATTCCGACTTATAACCCCTGAATTAAGCTCTTCCTTCAGCATATTTCATCCATGGAAGAGTTTTAACCTAAGGAAAGAGAGTTTTGAAGTTTAGGAAGAAAGTGTTTGGAGAAATTGAAGAAAAATTCATAGAAAAATTATGTAAAAGCCCCTAAGGTATTTCCATCCATAAATCTTGTTTATTTTTTTGTATTACTTATTTAAATGATTGAAATAATCATTTATTTACTGAAATTCCATGTCTTGATGTGTACTTATGGATAGATGCAAGTTTAAGCAAACTTGAATGTGTAAACCCTTGAGATTATTTTGTTTAGGAACCTTGTTTATTCAAACTTCCATATATTTCTCTATACTTTATGGAATTGATTGGTTCCAATTGGATATTAATCTGGACTCATATATGTATGCCATATACGAAAATTATATGAAAATACCAATAAATGAGTCTTTAGTGAGAGTTTGAAGTTCGAGTATGAAATCTGCCCTAAGGGTGAAAGTATGCCCTCCATGTGTTCGATGTTTTGCTTGACATAGCAAATGAACTCTGAAAATTATGAAATTTTAATCTTGTATTGTTCAATATGTTTACTGATGTTGGGTGAAATATCATATAAATTTACGATGTAGATGTGACACCCCGACTAATTAAATACCGGGTAGCTACTCCTTTATTAAATTAATTCAAAATGCCAAGTTGGCTCAGTTAATAGCATCACTCTCGAAAACATTTTATTATTACTAACCACCTAGTATTTAAAAAGTAAGTTGCCAAATTTTAAATTAAGTCTGATTAACATGCAACAAGTGAAATGAAGAAATAAATAACAATATTCACCATACAGAAGTAAAATGAATAACCATCACAATAGAGTAAATAAAGTCTGGAGGAAAACTCCTCACTACAATTCCCACAACTGAAACAACTAAACTGAATACTGAAATAATACATGCCGAAGTCTGAAAACTGAAATGTAAAAGATGTCTAATAGAAATGGGCAACATGCCCTACAACTGATCGATAATAACTCTAGAATCCAAAAGATCGAAGCATCTACAAGCAAAGTCCCTGTAGCTTCCACAAACAGCTACAGCTCGTCACCTGAATGAGTATCCTATGCTTGGTGTCCCTTTGGCTGGGCACCTAAAATGGTTTTACAAGAAAAATATTTGGAAAGCAAACGGGTCAGAGCCCGAATGTGGAGTTATATTTTAAAAACCTGCAAGTGCTTTAAAAACATTTAAAATATTAAATGCAAAGTACATGTTAGGACGTACACTCACATAATATTCTCACCTCTCGTCTAACTGTGCACTCCTAACGTAAGTACCCATCTACAACGATATAAACCACTAGCTAAGTGACATCATAACTAGCTAGACTGTAATAGTTCCTACCCTTATTACCCGGTCCTATTAACATATAACGCTCGTAATTAAGTAGGGTTTTAACGTAACTCAGATGTTTAACATGCAATATATATAACTACCAGTTAACTCGTTATATTTATCGAATCAATACCGTAATTATATTCACATCATTAACATGAAGGTTCTCATTAATTAAGTGTATATTATTCACATCATAAATATACAATACGAGCACCCCGAGAACTAAGCTGCGGTGCACACATACTCTGCTATCCATCCCGGTACATCACGTACATAAGGATCACATATTCCGAATCTCTCAGGAATAGTTCAGATAACACAAATCACAAATAGTGGAGGCGAACACAGTCACCATCACGTGGGTTACGCACATACCTACGCTCCCACGATCAGCGGACTTATTAATATCTCAATAAGTCTTTCTATGACCTATGTTCATCGAGGTACCAGTCTATATCCCCCCCGTAGGCACACAAGGATTAGAGGGTCCTAAGCGAACGCAACCTCCCGTGATAGCAAGTATGGTAGGTATGTCATACACACAATCCATATACCAATACTAAGTAAACACACATCTTAGTAATACCGTATTTTAATCGTAGTACATATTGCATTCTCGTACTAACTTATAATTATCACAATTCATACTATTCCGGTTTGTAATTATACGCGCCATAATTCATCCTCACGTCGTAGTAGACACTCACGTCTCACCCAAACGGTTCATTCTAATTTAACTCTCTTGTATATAATTTCCTTCTCATAAATACCCAAATGTCCCAAACCTATCACTACGTCATCATTGGAAGGTTAACTATATCCTCGAACAAGTTTACGGGACTCCAAAATTCGAAACAGTTCAAAATAGCCCAAACTGTCAGCTCGTTAGAAGTCTCGTTCGAACGAGTGTTCGAACGAGTTTGGGATGTCAGCTCGTTAGAAGTCTCGTTCGAACGAGTGTTCGAACGAGTTTGGGCTGACTGTTCGAACGAGATTCCAGTTCGTTCGAACGAACTGCACCTTCTAACGATATCTCGTTCGAACGAGATATCGAACGAAACTACCCTTCGTTAAAAGAGACTGGTCAACTCGTTAGAAGCTCGTTCGAACGACCTGGGGACTGCTTCTAACGACTGGCCAGTTTCGGCCCAGATTTTTCCAAATACGTTTTTCACCATTTTTACTCCTCAAATCACCTCTAAAATTTATCCCAACGATTGTTTTAAATTCTCTAAACAATCCTAAACATAATATAACCACATCCTATCACGTTTTTATGGATTAATTCACCCTAATCATCAATCAATTTACAAATACTTAAAATTTTCCCCAATTCATTCATGAACATGAACCCTAGAATTTGGAACCCTCAATTTATCAAATTTAATCCGTTTTTCTTTCACCCAATCATGTATCAACATCAGATTAATCGTCTCCAAACTATTCTACATGCAATTTATCCTCAATGTTCAGAACCTAAGTCCAATTAATCATGGGTTTTCATTCATCTTCCAATAACAATTATAAATTTTCAATTTTCTAACATGGAAAGAACATTTGCTGAAATTAAACATAATTAAACCACTTGCCTTGTTTGTTTCCGGATTTGGTGAAGAATCTCTGCAAAATTTTCTCTCTTTCTCTCCTTCTCCAATGGTGGCTTAAGGTGGCTAGGGTTTGTTTTGGGGAAAGTTGTAAACCTAAAGATAACCTCCGTAGCTTAATGGTTTAATATAGGATGGTTAGTGGGCTTTGTGGGTTTAATCCACATCAGATTTACATCTCAAATTTTCGTCACTTTTAATTCCTAAAAATGTAAAATTACCAAAATACCCTTTAAGTTGCCGGTATGGCCTAAAAATACCCCGGGACCCAAACTATACCCCCGGCTAGTGTTTTCTGACTATCTCGACCCTTCCGGACGCGTTGGCGCACTCAAAACGACCATACGGATAATAGATTTTAAATTCACTTTTATTATCAAAATATTATACCGTGACGCGGCGGTCCCACGCGTCTCAACAAAATTTCTAAAATGCCGTATATAAATCTCACGACAAATTTTATAATACCAAATACATATATAATCATATATGCACATAATCAAATACCAATTCGCATCTCATTAGTATTTATAACCCGGATTAATTATCAATTAATACGCATTTAATTAATTAATCCCAAAAATAAATATAGTCAATAAATATAGTCAAAAGTACGGGGTATTACATACTCCCCTCCTAATAACTGAATTTCGTCCCGAAATTCGAAACTAGAAAGTACCTGCTAAAAACAGCTCTGGATAACGCTCGCGCATCTCATCCTCGCGCTCCCATGTGGACTCCTCGACATTGTGATGTCGCCACTGAACACGCACTAACGGGACTATCTTTGACCGCAGTTTCCTCTCGCTTCGGTCCAAAATAGCAATCGGCCCTTCCTCGTAGGAGCTATCCGGCTGGAGATCGATGTCCTCCACAGCAATGTGGGAATGAGCCAAATTATCTCTAAGGTATTTCCTCAGCGAGGAAATATGGAACACATCGCGAATCCGATGCAAATGCTCGGGCAGCCCGAGTCTATACGCAACCGGTCCGATCCGCTCAATAATAGGAAACGTCCCCACATACCTCGGTGCCAACTTCCCCTTCTTCCCGAAACGCATAATCCCCTTCATCGTAGATACCCTGAGAAAAACTTGGTCCCCAACCTGGAACTCTCTAAAAAATCTCTTCGCATCAGCATAACTCTTCTGCCTGTCTTGAGCTACCCGAATGCGACTCCGAATCAACTCAATCCTTGCCGAAGTATCCTGAATCACTTCCGGCCCAAGTAGTTTGTTGTCCCCCACTTCTAACCAATAGGCTGGGGAACGACAAGGCCTACCGTACAATGCCTCAAACGGAGCCATGCCAATAGTAAACTGATAGGAGTTGTTGTAAGAAAACTCCACCAGTGGAAGGTACTGCTCCCATCCACCCCCGAAGTCAATAATGCACATGCGTAGCATGTCTTCCAACATCTGATTGGTGCGCTCTGTCTGCCCATCGGTCTGTGGATGATAAGCCGTACTCAACCGCAATTCCGTGCCCATTGCCTCCTGGAAACTCTCCCAAAACCTCGAAACAAATATCTTGTCTCTGTCAGACACGATATTTAGGGGCACATCGTGAAGTCTCATAATCTCTGAAATGAAGAGCTGGGCATACTGTCCCGTAGTGTAGTCAGTCCTTACGGGTAGGAAGTGAGCGACCTTGGACAACCTGTCCACAATTACCCAAACGTAGTCGTGACCCCTCTGCGACGTAGGCAACCCCGTGATAAAGTCCATGGATATGCTCTCCCACATCCACACCGGGACCTCCAATGGCTATAGTAATCCTGTTGGTCTCTGATGATCCACTTTTACAAGCTGACAAGTGGCGCATTTCGAGACAAACTCAACGATATCTCTCTTCATACCGCTCCACCAATACTGTCGTCTCATGTCTTGGTACATTTTGTCCCCTCCGGGATGTACCGCGAACCGTGAGCCGTGCGACTCTGCCATCTCCTCGTGTCGCAATTCCTCCCCTTCCAGAACTACCAATCTCCCATTGAAGCGTAATCCCCCGTCTGAGCTAACGGTATAGGATTCGGCTCCCTCTGCTAGTAACCGAACTATCTGCTCCTGACAGAACGAGTCATTAGCCTGTGCTCATACTACCTTCGTGACAATCTGCGGTGTAACGGTCATCACAGACATGAAAGATCGGGCCACTGCATCCTGGTGCCCCAATTCCTTCCACTTTGCCTTCCACACCTCTGCCACCTCATCTGCTGGCCTACGGCTCAACGCGTCTGCTACCACGTTAGCCTTACCCGGGTGGTACTGGATGTCGAACTGGTAGTCCTTCACAAATTCAAGCCACCTACGCTGCCGCATATTCAATTCCTTCTGCGTGAACAGATACTGTAGTGACTTGTGGTCCGTGAACAGCTGAAACTTCTCCCCCAAAAGATAGTGCCTCCAAATCCGTAAGGCAAATACCACTGCTGCCAACTCCAAATCATGTGTGGGGTAATTCTTCTCATGAGGCTTAAGCTTACGGGAAGCATAAGCTATGGCCTGTCTCTCCTGCTGTAATACACCTCCCAGTCCTTGCAAAGACGCATCGGTGTAAACCAAATACTCAACTCCCGGTCTCGGCAATGCTAACACAGATGCTGAGGTCAATTTGTCCTTCAATTCATCGAATGCCAACTGACAGGCATCACTCCAGATGTAGGGCACACCCTTACGAGTCAGATGTGTCAAAGGACCTGCTATCTCCGAGAAACCCCGAATAAACCTCCTGTAGTATCCTGCTAAACCCAAGAAACTACGAATCTCCGTTGGTGTCGTGGGCTGTCCCCACTCCCTCACCGCTGACACTTTCCCCGGATCAACAGATATTCCCCAGTCGGAAATGATATGCCCCAGAAACTGGACTTCCTTCAGCCAAAACCCGCACTTCTCATATTTTTCATATAACTCGTTCTGACGAAGTGTCTGCAAAACTTGCCTCAAATGCTCGGCGTGCTCCTCCTCTGTCTGAGAGTAAACCAGAATGTCATCAATGAAGACAATGACAAACTGATCTAGAGAATCCCTCAACACTCTTTTCATCAAATCCATAAACACTGCTGGAGCGTTGGTCAAGCCGAAAGGCATAACCCGAAACTCGTAAGAACCATATCTCGACAAGAACGCGGTCTTCGAGACATCCTCCTCCCTGATACGCAACTGATGGTATCCCGATCTCAAGTCAATCTTCGAGAAGAAATAAGCTCCTCTCAACTGGTCGAATAAGTCATCGATTCGAGGCAACGGATACTTATTCCGTATCGTGACCTTATTCAACTCTCGGTAGTCCACACACAATCTCAGTGAACCGTCCCTCTTCTTCTCAAACAAAACTGGAGCGCCCCAAGGTGAGGTACTCCTGCGAATAAAGCCCTGCCCTAACAGCTGTTCTATCTGATCCCGTAGCTCCCTCGTCTCAGCTGGAGCCATACGGTACGGTGCACGTGCTATAGGTCTTGTACCCGGTAGTAAATCTATAACGAATTATATCTCTCGACTAGGTGGTAAGCCTGGTATCTCCTGAAACACATCCGAATACTCCCTGACAACCGGGATCGAATCCAAAGGAATCACAACCTCCTTAGAGGTATCCTCCTCAATGTAATACAGATGAGCAGTCGATCCTCCCTCTGGGCGAGGCATCGCCACTACAAACATCTCTTGCCCCGGAATGGCAAAAACAATGCTCCCGCTGAAGCAATCAATCATGGCCCTATATGCTACGAGCCAATCCATACCGATGATCACATCGTGAACATGCATGTCTAACACTAACATGTCTGCAGGCAATACCAAACCACCAATCTCTACCCCCACTCCCCGGTATATAAAGAATATAAGTGACCCACTCCCCAATGGTGAGTCGACACACGTCACTGTGCTCTCTGCCGTAGCTAACAATCCTAAAGCTTTCGCGAAGTGTGTAGCTATAAAATAATGTGTAGCACCCGTATCAAATAACACCCGACCCATAGTGCCATGGATAGGAAACGTACCCTCGATCGCGGGCGGTGCCTGTGGAACTGCAGCCTGGTGGACGTTGTAGACACGTCCATACTGTAGATGCCCCTGCTGAGCTGGGATTGCTGGAATGGGTGGCAATGCTGCCATCTGTGGCGGTGCGGGAAGAGCGGCGGGAAACATATGCCTCTGTGGCTCCTGGCGAGCACCCTGCTGCTGCTGCTGTGTGGCCCTGCCCCTATCAGGACAATCCTGCTTCTTATGGCCAGTCTTGCCACAAACAAAGCACTTCCCTGGGAAATTCCCTCCCCTCTGCCCCTGCTGTCCCCGGCCCTGGTGGCCGTTACCGTTCTTCCCTTGGCCCTATTGGCCCTGGTGAAACTGCTGCCCATTCTGCCCCTGTTGGCCCTGATGGCCGTTTGGACCCTGATGGCCCTGACGGAAACCTCACTGTCCCTGCCTGTAGTTCCCTGACCGGAACCTCTTATTATCCCCCTACTGGGAGCCCTGCTCATTCTGTCTCTGCCCCTGACCCGATTGTGCCCCGCTGGCACCATGTCCTCCAGTCCTGCCCTGATGGCTAGACTCCCCCGACCTTTTACCCTCGGCCATATGAAAACGGTGGTCCTGGCAGTGTAGCAACGCAGCGTTAACCACATCAGAATACGTGGCCAATGAAAGGTTCTCTAGCAGATGCTGACGGATCCTCCAATTCAACCCGTCGGTGAACTTCTCAATTTTCTTCTTCTCAGTTGGTATCTCGTCTGGAACGATGTTCAATAGATTAGTGAACTTGGCCTCATACTCGGCCACTGTCTTGCCTTCCTGCCTCAGACTCATCAACTTCCTCCTCATCTCCATGTGAACAGCCTACGGAAAGTACTTGCGGTTGAACCACACCCAGAACTCCTGAATCGTGAGAGTATCCCTCTCCTCTGCGGTGGTAATAGACTCCCACCACTGTAGTACAGATCCCACTAGCTTGAAAGTAGCTAGCACCTATTTCTGAACATCAGTGCACTCATGCATCCTCAAATGCCTCTGTATATCCTTCCTCCATTGGCTCGAGACTACCACATCTGAGCTACCTGCAAACTCTGGAGGATGCGCTTTCTGAAAAGCGTCACGTACACGCTCCCAAGCAGACGGGAATGCATTAACCTGTACTGGCACGGCAACCGGCGCCTGAGGTGGTGCTTGATGAATCACGGCAATCGCGGCATTTACCGCTTGGGCTACTATAGCAGCAACCTCAGCGGCGTTCATCATGCCCTGAACTGGAGCGGGCTGGGGTTCGGGCGTTGCATCCCTGGGAACTCGTCGTGCAAGTAATGGAGGCATCTGAAATAAGAACAAAGTTTATAAGTTCACGGTTATAAACTTAATAAAGCTGAAGAACGAAGCATACACAAAAAGAGTACAACAGTCCTAAAATATAGGTCTCTATATCAAAGAAACGTAGCGAAAACATAATAGCCGTACAGAAACTAAAGGACACTAGAACCTGATGCTCTGATACCACCTGTGACACCCCGACTAATTAAATACCGGGTAGCTACTCCTTTATCAAATTAATTCAAAATGCCAAGTTGGCTCAGTTAATAGTATCACTCTCGAAAACATTTTATTATTACTAACCACCTAGTATTTAAAAAGTAAGTTGCCAAATTTTAAATTAAGTCTGATTAACATGCAACAAGTGAAATGAAGAAATAAATAACACTATTCACCATACAGAAGTAAAACGAATAACCATCACAATAGAGTAAATAAAGTCTGGAGGAAAACTCCTCACTACAATTCCCACAACTGAAACAACTAAACTGAATACTAAAATAATACATGCCAAAGTCTGAAAACTGAAATGTAAAAGATGTCTAATAGAAATGGGCAACATGCCCTACAACTGATCGATAATAACTCTGGAATCCAAAAGATCGAAGCGTCTACAAGCAAAGTCCCTGTAGCTTCCACAAACAGCTACAGCTCGTCACCTGAATGAGTATCCTATGCTTGGTGTCCCTGTGGCTGGGCACCTAAAATGGTTTTACAAGAAAAAGATTTGGAAAGCAAACGGGTCAGAGCCCGAATGTGGAGTTATATTTTAAAAACCTGCAAGTGCTTTAAAAACATTTAAAATATTAAATGCAAAGTACATGTTAGGACGTACACTCACATAATATTCTCACCTCTCGTCTAACTGTGCACTCCTAACGTAAGTACCCATCTACAACGATATAAACCACTAGCTAAGTGACATCATAACTAGCTAGACTGTAATAGTTCCTACCCTTATTACCCGGTCCTATTAACATATAACGCTCGTAATTAAGTAGGGTTTTAACGTAACTTAGATGTTTAACATGCAATATATATAACTACCAGTTAACTCGTTATATTTATCGAATCAATACCGTAATTATATTCACATCATTAACATGAAGGTTCTCATTAATTAAGTGTATATTATTCACATCATAAATATACAATACGAGCACCCCGAGAACTAAGCTGCGGTGCACACATACTCTGCTATCCATCCCGGTACATCACGTACATAAGGATCACATATTCCGAATCTCTCAGGAATAGTTCAGATAACACAAATCACAAATAGTGGAGGCGAACACAGTCACCATCACGTGGGTTACGCACATACCTACGCTCCCACGATCAGCGGACTTATTAATATCTCAATAAGTCTTTCTATGACCTATGTTCATCGAGGTACCAGTCTATATCCCCCCCGTAGGCACACAAGGATTAGAGGGTCCTAAGCGAACGCAACCTCCCGTGATAGCAAGTATGGTAGGTATGTCATACACACAATCCATATACCAATACTAAGTAAACACACATCTTAGTAATACCGTATTTTAATCGTAGTACATATTGCATTCTCGTACTAACTTATAATTATCACAATTCATACTATTCCGGTTTGTAATTATAAGCGCCATAATTCATCCTCACGTCGTAGTAGACACTCACGTCTCACCCAAACGGTTCATTCCAATTTAACTCTCTTGTATATAATTTCCTTCTCATAAATACCCAAATGTCCCAAACCTATCACTACGTCATCATTGGAAGGTTAACTATATCCTCAAACAAGTTTACGGGACTCCAAAATTCGAAACAGTTCAAAATAGCCCAAACTGTCAGCTCGTTAGAAGTCTCGTTCAAACGAGTGTTCGAACGAGTTTGGGCTGTCAGCTCGTTAGAAGTCTCGTTCGAACGAGACTGTTCGAACGAGATTCCAGTTCGTTCGAACGAACTGCACCTTCTAACGATATCTCGTTCGAACGAGATATCGAACGAAACTACCCTTCGTTAGAAGAGACTGGTCAACTCGTTAGAAGCTCGTTCGAACGACCTGGGGACTGCTTCTAACGACTGGCTAGTTTCGGCCCAGATTTTTCCAAATACGTTTTTCACCATTTTTACTCCTCAAATCACCTCTAAAATTTATCCCAACGATTGTTTTAAAGTCTCTAAACAATCCTAAACATAATATAACCACATCCTATCACGTTTTTATGGATTAATTCACCCTAATCATCAATCAATTTACAAATACTTAAACTTTTCCCCAATTCATTCATGAACATGAACCCTAGAATTTGGAACCCTCAATTCATCAAATTTAATCCGTTTTTCTTTCACCCAATCATGTATCAACATCAGATTAATCGTCTCCAAACTATTCTACATGCAATTTATCCTCAATGTT
The DNA here is from genome assembly GCA_949130495.1 of Sambucus nigra. Classification (NCBI taxonomy): domain Eukaryota; kingdom Viridiplantae; phylum Streptophyta; class Magnoliopsida; order Dipsacales; family Adoxaceae; genus Sambucus; species Sambucus nigra. Next base: position 408,954,540 of record OX422207.1, read on the forward strand.
CAGAACCTAAGTCCAATTAATCATGGGTTTTCATTCATCTTCCAATAACAATTATAATTTTTCAATTTTCTAACATGGAAAGAACATTTGCTGAAATTAAACATAATTAAACCACTTGTCTTGTTTGTTTCCGGATTTGGTGAAGAATCTCTGCAGAATTTTCTCTCTTTCTCTCCTTCTCCAAGCTCCTTCTCCAATGGTGGCTTAAGGTGGCTAGGGTTTGTTTTGGGGAAAGTTGTAAACCTAAAGATAACCTCCGTAGCTTAATGGTTTAATATAGGATGGTTAGTGGGCTTTGTGGGTTTAATCTACATCAGATTTACATCTCAAATTTTCGTCACTTTTAATTCCTAAAAATGTAAAATTATCAAAATACCCTTTAAGTTGCCGGTATGGCCTAAAAATACCCCGGGACCCAAACTATACCCCCGGCTAGTGTTTTCTGACTATCTCGACCCTTCCGGATGCGTTGGCGCACTCAAAACGACCATACGGATAATAGATTTTAAATTCACTTTTATTATCAAAATATTATACCGTGACGCGGCGGTCCCACGCGTCTCAATAAAATTTCTAAAATGCCGTATATAAATCTCACGACAAATTTTATAATACCAAATACATATATAATCATATATGCACATAATCAAATACCAATTCGCATCTCATTAGTATTTATAACCCGGATTAATTATCAATTAATACGCATTTAATTAATTAATCCCAAAAATAAATATAGTCAATAAATATAGTCAAAAGTACGGGGTATTACAGTAGAAAAATTATGGAAATTCCTGGAAGTTGAATGAACAATAAAAGAGCCTTGTGATAAATGATTTGAATGGAATCATGTGATGCTTATGGATTGAATTATGTTTAAACCATTCTTTGGATTATTGATATTCTTATGATGATACTAATTTTGTAAGAATGATAAGAAGGTAAGAAGAGCTGATTGAACAAATACCAGATAAAGGCAAGGGAAAAGCCAATTAAACTGTCGAGGTGAGTGTACTTATGATTTTCTCATATATACAGATATATGAATATAGCTCTAAGAGTAGGATTTGTTTGAATACTTCGGTATTCAGGATTTGTTTGGATATTCAAATATCCAGGATTATTTGGGTCTTATGATCCAGGACTTGTTATTACCAATGGGTAGAATTATTTGGGTCTTATGATCCAGGATTTGTTATTGCCAATGGGCAGAATTATTTGGATCTTATGATCCAGGATTTGTTATTGCCAATGGGCAGGATTGTTCGAATTTTACATCCACATATTCGATATAGAATTGTCATTACATTGCAGAGAAGGAGTACCTCACTAAGCTTAATGTTTACAGTTTATATTTTAACAATTTCAGGTTTTTATGCTGCCAGCTAGGATACCATATGACCAGTAACTTTGAGAGTTGCACCGTTGGAAAGAGCTGAGTTTAAATATGGGGATTTTATCATTGTCACACTGAAGAATTTAATATACTCACACATTGTATATATTGCGGTAGTATGGATTGAGTTGATGATTATAAAATTTTATCATAGTTAATCATAGTATTGTATGTCCGGTTAATTATGACCCTGATACTGATTTCATTATGGTATAATAATAATAATATTATGTTCATTATGCACAGTGTGCAGAAAAATATTGATAAATGAAGTATATTTTCCAATGGGTTCAAGATTATGATCCAATTATTTTAATACCAAATGATTAGTATGAATATTGGGTTTGGGGTGTGACACCACCTAAGGCTTGGATATGAATTATCGAATGTCTATCTTTCTAATGGTTTTGAAAGTGTTGTAAAAACATTATCATTCAAACCTCACATTGTATTTTTCAGATTTCATAAAAGTCATAAAATAAAGATATGAATATTTTTCGTCAGGAATAAAGGTAGAAGTGTTTTAGTATTCAATAAGAATTTGATTAAAGTTTTGAAATAAACATAACGAAAACACAAAGAGAGAAGTGATGAAGAAAAATAAAAGTTTTTTCTCTCTAAAGTTAATAAATCAAAAACTTCCTCTCCAAAAAATATTCTTTTGACCAATGTCTTCTTTTCAATAAACATGTTTATAATTTTTTCTCTCATATTTTTTTACAAAATACCATTTGATCATTACATAAATACTTCTTATATGTTTGAAATCTCTTCTTTGGAAAGGAAGAAGAAAGATAGGTATAGAGTAGGCCTCATCACCAAAATTATAACACTCAAGTGATAGAAAAGATAATGATGAAACTTAATCTTTTATGGACTCGCATGATAAGTACAAAGATATTAAAAAAAAAATTCCAGAAAAGTTTTATGACTAGTGAAGCACTTTCATAGAATTAAAGTTTTTTTTGCTATAACGAAGGGCCAAAGAGGGGAGTCCGTAAAGGAACAATGTGCATTTTTGGTATAATTTCTTGCAAGGGACGTGACCAATGAAGGAAATCTTCGTTGAAGCAAAGATTTTCTTTGCGAATGCAATCAATAATGTAGGAAAAATCTATGCATGCTTCAAAATTAAATAAAAAATGCATATGATATATTTATGCAATGTTTCTAACTAATATATTTATATATAAGAAAACATATATTGCATAATTATATCACCAATAATAAAATAACCATAAAAACATAAATTAATCAACTTTCCAATTATGAAAAAGTAAATATGATTATGACAAAAGTGTCAACGTCTTCTAAGTCATTTTCCATGAATCTAAAGTGTCATTCAAAGAATGAGAACATAAAGTATGCCAAGGTGACATTTATGATGGACAATAACGTGATATGAATCTTTGACGAAACTACCTCAAGGACAAAACAAACAAAGTATGTTTTCAAATCGAAATAAAATAATACAAATGAAGTGGGGAATATGAGTGTGCATATACTCTTACTATCTTCACCCTTTTCTAATCTGTGACAAAATATACAAAATAAAATATTATAAGAAAAGTAAGCAAACTTGTTAACCTGTGACAGATGAGAATCGTGGTCAAAGGTGACGATTAACCTAACACCTATAACCTAATAAAAAACCAATAATCCAAAATAAGCACTTGTTCATGTTAACTTATAATACACTAGCCACGAGGATCACAATACCAATATATATAAAGATAGTTAATGAAGATTTAATAATATGGATGAGATATATATGGATATCAAGTTTGGAATCATCTAATTACACAAAGTATATAATTTTTTTTAGTAATTCTGCATCCTAAGATATCATAATGATGCATTGCACTTCACTTCTTATGTGCATATACTCCCCCTTACTCATTTTCATAAAGAAACTTAACTTAAGAAGTAGAAATTATCAAAGATAAGATGAACTTTTCACATCAAATTGATTAATGTACAATATAACATAAAGAAATGTAATCGAATTCATCAAGCATATAAATTACTATGTATATGAACATAACTAAATGAGTATAAAACTAAAATTATATAAGACAATGAATATAACAATCTAAACATGTGCAACACAAGTATATCATTAAGCTCAAAATTTATTCAATAAAGAGTACCCAAATAGCATCACCCATAAGATACCAAACATAAAAGGTTTAGTATTTTTACATGATCTAATCAAAGTAAATGACCATAAATCCTAACTCAATAAAACACAAAAAAATAAACAAAATAGTGTATACAAATCATAAACAAACTCTTCGCTAAACACAACCACCAAAAACACAACCACCACACCAACCCAGTCATCATCATCATCATTTATTTCCTCACGCGTAACCTAAAGAATGTAGACACCCCTAATTAGGTTTATCATTCTCCTCTTGAGGCTAAAGTACTCACATTTATTCTCCGAAAATAAAGTGTCAAATGTTGAAAAATATTATGTTTTCACACAAATTAATATTTTGACCAAATTAATATATTAATCATCTTTGATCCATTATATAAGAGGGACCCACATATCAAACATGGTGGGACCATTATTTACGTGTGACTTGTAGCAAAACGAGTCACGTAATATATTCATTTATTAAAAATAGATAAAGAATGAATGATAATTTTAGTTTTACAAGTTCCCCATTTATGTATGAAAATTATAGGGAATTTTGACATAATCTCCTAGGATGTTTTTTTAAAACAATCGCTAAAGGGTGTGGCTGTTCACTATATAGTGACTGTTTTTTCAAAATCATCACTAAATGTCGTGACTTTTCACATTAGTTATGACTGTTCAGGAAAAATTCAATAAAGTGACTGTTAAAAAAAGACACATATTTTCATGAAAGAACACTTTGTTTTCTATAAATATAAGACTTTTCAATATTTTAAAGGAGAGAGAAAAATATTTTTTAATACTTTTCATTCCTAATCGATTTAGAAAGAGTATCAAACATAATTGGTTCCTGGGATACACACATTGAAGTGCTTTTTGTGTGTGTTGAGACTGTTTCATCCTGAGAGGAAGATGCTCATTGTTCATTGGCATAAGCACCGTAGTGGGAGAATATTTTGTCTTAAAGAGAGAGTGTCCAGCACTCACTCCATCATCCTCTTTGTGTGTAAGTTTCTTATTGATATATTTTTTTACGGCACGCATATAATTCGCTCCATTTAATTTGATAAAACACAAAAGCACATATTATGAATAACAATCTTATGATAATTTTGTATTATTCATTACTTTGACAATTTGTACTTTCGTGTTACTTTGGGTGAAAATTAATTATAGCAAATGGTGACTTTGTTAGGTTATATAATTGTTAAAAAAATGTAAATAAACATATCCATTGAAATGTGTGAATTTATGGGAAACTGTGTGGTATACAACCTATATAGCATGCATGCTATATTAGTTTGATATATACAACAAGGGATGATTATGATTTTATGGTTGTGATCATAATATAATAACATAATTTTAATAACCATTTGTATGGTGGATAGGACATACATCTGTGAGATTGTGATTCTATGGTTTTATTCATATGAGTTATATATGGTTTGATGTGAAGATTCCATACTTGTTGCAAAGGTAACAAAAGTAGTGTGTTTGGGGTTTTATAGCCACATCTGCATATATATGAGAATTCACACTCAAGAATAAATAAACGACTCTTCTTAGTTTAGGAGGAATTTCACGTCGCTTCATGCATAAGGGATTTAGGATAAAAAAAAATTAAAATTCCACGAGGATCACTGATAATCTATACACACACACACACATATATATATATATATATATATATATATATATACAAATAAAGGAGGAGCGGATTTTTGCCATATCATAAGTTACAATGTCTCATGATAAAATTATGACATAACAAATGAGAGAAATCACCTTTTAGACCCCCAAACCTTACATGACCTATAATTCTCTCCTGCTCAAACAAATTCACTTTAATTTTAGAGTAGTTCTACTGTAATCGAATTTTTAATATAATTTTTATTGACTTAACTATGTAATGATTTGCTATTAGTTAGTTTTGAAATTCCACTTACGTGGACTTTATAAATCAACCAATAACAAACAAACACATTATTAAATCAGCAAAAATAATATCAAAAATTCGATTATAATAACATTTTTGTTATTTTTAACACCTCACTGCTTCCAATGCACGCATCATTGTCCCGCTCAATTAAATAATAAAGGGTTGTCTGACAATATATGGCCAAAAAACTTTTTCATATCTCTTTCTCTATCATTCTCTCATTTTCCAGATCTGCTATTAAGTTTAGACTATTTTTATTACCATGCATTTTTTGCAGGTTATTATGAGAAGATGGTGTGCATTTTTTATTTCAATGCATTTTCCCAACAAACGTTTTTTTTGTGTTACTGTGAGTCTTGAATAAATACATACTCAGACAAATCCCAAGCATAACATCCCCGACAAATCCTAAGCACACCGTTTCTGAATTCATCATTTGTGATTTTTGGGTATTGGGTATGAGTTTTAGACTTCTATTTTGATATGATTGTTATATTGTGTTTGTTCAGATCTTTTTTCCATAATCTCTAACATCAAGATCTTTTCTTTTGCAGGATTCGAATTGTGAGTACTCAGTTTATGTTCAAACCGATTTGGTTCTAAAAGCTGGTACGAACTCAAAGATCACACTTACACTTTATGATGCAAACGGGTATGGGCTTCGGATGACGGATCTTGAAGCATGGGGCGGGTTAATGGCCGGGTCAGGAGGGTTTGCTTTTCTCGCCTTATGCTTGACTTACTTTTATAACCCATGAATAGAAAGAGAGGTAGAAGGTTTGCTCAAGTCTTATAACCCAATTTTATACTTTTTGTTTAATATAACCCATTTGTTTGTCCGGGTATAATTTTTTTTACCATGTGATTTAAGTTTGTGCAGTTTCGATCCGACTTCATGGATAATGTAACTATAACTGGGTTTCATCTCTCTATCTCATAGTGTTAAAAAACGGCCGTTACGTATCGTATCGGCCGATACGTAACGGTATCTTGAGAGACCGTTTCCGATACACCCCGATTTATCGGGTTGAACCAAAATCACACCCGTATCACGTTACGAATCCGATACGTAACGGATACTCCGTTACACTCCGTTACATTCCGTTACGGTGGAAAGAAAACAGAAAAAAAAAAAAAAAAAAAAGTTACTCTCGTCTCGTTATTCAGCAACAACAACAAACACTTTCTGAGTCACCAAAAGAAAAAGAAAAAGAAGACAAGGAGAGAAGGAGACAAACCCGGGTAGGACTCCGTGAGTCCGTAGGCTTTGTTTGACAGATGATTCCCATCATCTTTTTATTATTTATGTAGGCTGAGCTAGAGAAGAGAACACTCACTCTTCCATTTACAACACTCTTCCATTTTTCTTCCAACTTCCAAGCCATTTCCCACCCATCCTCCATTCCAAAGTTCAGCAGCTAAGGGTGACCCAGATCGGCAGCTTAGGCAGGCAACAAACCACAGCGGAAGGAGGACAGCAGCAGCAGGCGCCGACGCCGGAAGGAGGCTCTCGATCTCGACAAGGTAAATGGGGGGGGGGGGGGGGGGGGAGGGATGGCGGCGTAGGTTTTTTTTTTTTCAAAGAGCAAATGGTGGGGTGGGTGGGTTATTTGTCTTGTGGAATTGTAGCCGTAAGAGAGAGAGAGATAAATGTAGTTTTAGGTTTTATATTGGATTTGATTTGTTATTTATTTAAGGCCTTTAAGAAAATAAACATAAAAAAAAATTGTTTTAAGATATAATTGTATAAAAAATAATGTTAATAAAACAAAATATTTATTGCATAAAGTGAACTTATTATTTAGAACTTATTGCATAAAACAAAATAATGTTATAAGTACCAAAAATAATAAATTTTACCAAACTATTTAGAATTTTTTCGTTTAAATTTAATAATTATTATTATGTTTTAAAAATTCATTATTATTCAGTTTAACATAAAGTGAACTTATTATTTTTTTTTATTGCATAAAAATAATGAACTTTTTATTTATTTGTTTTGTATGGCAGTTTAAAAAAAATGCCTAGTCAATTGATTGAGGTCAAATTTATACTCCAAAAAAAATTGTTTTAAGATAGAATGTGTCAAAAATAATGTTAACAAAACAAAACAATTATCATGTGATCATGTCTTAAAAAATTATTTATCATTTAATTTAACATGTGTTATTATTTAATATGATATTATGTCCCAAAAATATTATTTAAAAAAATTAAGAAAAAGTACCAAAAATAATAAATTCTACCAAACTATTTAGATTTTTTTCGTTAAAGTTTAGTAATTATTATTATGTTTTAAAAATTCATTATTATTTAATTTAACATTAAGTGAACTTATTATTTATTTTCTTTATATAATTTCATAAAAATGCAATTTGTAGGTTATGGACCATTATGGTGAATTTAAATGATTATACGATTGAAAAATCATTTTTTAGTTGTAGTCTTGCATTTGGAGATGGGGGAATGAATGTTTTGTGATGTAAAGTGAAGCGTAATATCACACTTGTTTTAAAATATGGAATGAATGTTATTTTTAACAACAATGTATATTTTTTTACATTTTTAAAAAAATGTATAAAAGAACATTGTTACAAAAATGTACATTTTTTTACATTTTTACAAAAATGTACATTTTTTTAACAAATATGTATTTTTATAAAAACGTACAAATATGTACAAAAGAAATGTACAAATATGTACAAAAGAACATTTTTTACAAAAATGTACATTTTTACAAAAACGTACAAAAGGACATTTTCACAAAAATGTACATTTCTTTTAACGAAAATATATATTTTTTTACAAATATGTACACTTTTTTTACAAGTATGTACAAATATATATTTTTTTACAAAAATATATATTTTTTTACAAATATGTACATTTTTTTTTAACAAAATAACATTTGTACAGAAATGTAAATGTTTTACAAACATAAATGTACATTATATATTTTTTGTAAAAGATTTGAATATTTTTTGTAAAAAAATAACATTTCTTTGAAAAAAGAGTTTTAGTAGTCATTTAAAAAAAAAAAGTACTACTTTTGAAAAGATTTATATATTTTTTTTAGTAGAGTCATTTAAAAAAAAAGAGTTTTATGTTTTAAAAAATTAATGTTAATACTTTTGAAAAAGTAATACCATTCTGTAAATGTTACAATATATTTTCAACAACGAAGAAATATAGATTTTATATATGTAATTATTATGCCATATAATGAATCACAACTATATGGATTATATGGTTCACTATTTATAAACTCTAAATTTATTTCGAAACTATTTATAAACTCTAAACTCTAAATTTGGTTCAGTATTATTATGTTTTAAAAATTCATTATTATTCAATTTAACATTAAGTGAATTTATTATTTTTTTCTTTGTATAATTGCATGAAAATAATGAACTTTTTTTTATTTGCTTCGTATGGTAGTTTAAAAAAAAGATAATGCCTCGTCAAAGGGTTGAGGAAGATGAGCCGGAAATCGCCCCAAGTGGAGATATTGGGTGGAAGTTTGCTACTCCGGTATTAAATAATAGGCATAAATTAAATTGCAAATTGTGCGGGAGAGAGATAAATGGTGGTATAACTAGACTAAAACAACATTTAGCTCATTTAAAAGGACAAGTAAGAGGGTGTCCTAACGTCACCACGGAAATTAGGGAACAAATGATGAAACATCTTCAAGGGGCAAAAGCAAAAAAAAAAGATAAAGCAATCCAAAAGGAAGGAGTCGTTGATTATATTCGAAATGAGTATGGGGGTGATGGCTTTGAGGGGATTGTTGTTTCAAGTGATGATTCAGATCCCGAGATGACCATGGCAAGAAATATGAGTAGAAATGAATATCGGTTATGGGAACAGACACAGAGGTCTAAATCAAAGGGTGGGTTTGAGGCTGGAAGTTCTAGTAGAGCGGGTTTACCTAAAGCTCCTCAACGATCTTCTAGTATGTCTGGAATGCGACGTAAAGAATGGGCGGATATAGATTCACCTGAACATAGATTAGCTGAAGTGGATGTGGACCTCCATCGAAGCAAAGGTCCTAAGCAACCTAAAATATCAATAAAATTTATGAAGGGTATGCGAAAGAAGTTAGGACGAGCAGTTAGTCAGTTTGTTTTGTTTGGAAAACATTCTGCAAATATTGTTGTAAGCCCCTGGTTTGACAGGATGCTTGACGTTGCTAGAGAAGTTGGACACGGAGTGAAGCCTCCAACTCCGTATGAGATCAATGAAGTTTTTTTGCCAATAGAGTTTGCTAGCTTGAAAAAATGGATTGAATCTCAAAAGCCAATTTGGAAGGAAAGGGGTGTTACTATTATGTGTGATGGTTGGACAGGACCTACCAGGAAACATTTAATTAATTTTTTAGTTTATAGCAATCATGGAACAATTTTCCACAAGTCCATTGATGCAACAGACGTGGTGAGTAGGACAGCGGACTATTACTTTCGCCTCATGGATAAGGTGGTTGATGAAATTGGAGAGGAATATGTTGTCCAAGTAGTAACTGATAATGAAGCGGCTATGAAAGCGGGTGGTAAGTTACTTATGCAAAAGAGACCGAATTTGTATTGGACAGCATGTTCAGCTCATTGTATTGACCTTATTCTTGAAGACATTGGGAAAAAGAAGAGCGTGGCGAAAGTGTTGGATGAAGCAAAAATTATCACCAGCTTCATTTACAATTACAATTGGGTTGTTGATTACATGAAGCGATTCACTAATGGTCGAGAGTTACTGCGTCCAGCCATCACTCGTTTTGCTACGAATTTTGTCACATTAGAGAGTATTGTGAGGCACAAAAAGGGTTTAGAGGACATGTTTCGATCTGATGAGTGGAAACGATGCAAGTGGTCAAAGTTGCCAAAAGGCAAGGAGGCGAAGAAGATAATATTTGACAGGGACTTTTGGTCTAAAGCAACGGATATTTTGAAGGTGCAGGAGCCTTTAGTGAAGGTTCTTCGATTGGTGGATGGAGATTTAAAACCTACCATGGGTTTTATTTATGAAGCTATGGATAGGGCAAGGAAAGCAATTCAAAGAGATTGCCGCTATTACATAGATTTTCATAAAATCATTGACAAACGATGGCAGTTCCAATTACATCAAGACTTGCACGCAGCTGGTGAGTATAAAATTAGTTGTGTTTTATTTGTTAAAAAATTAATTGTGTTTTATTTGTTCAAAAATTTGATATATTATTTGTATGTCAATATATTAGGGTATTACTTGAATCCTCAGTTTCAATACGGTGATAATTTTACAAGCCTTTCCGACGCAATGGTAGGGCTTAGAAAAGTGATTCAGAGGCTGGAACCTGATATTAACAATCAGATAAAGGCAATTAACCAAGTAAGTCGAGAATATATTTATATTTTGTTAAGGTTTTTCACTAATGTATTTAATATTTTGTGAAATGTTACAGATTTTGTTATTTCGTGACAAATATGATTCCTTTGGAACCGAATTAGCTCAAACAGCAGTGTCACGAACAAATCCGGGTAATAATATGTCTTAATTTATTTACAATCAATTTCACTTTATACTTCAGTATACAATATAAATAAATCTTTGTGTTTATCATGTGTAGGTGAATGGTGGATTCATTATGGCACATCTACTCCAGAACTTCAACGAATTGCTGTGAGAGTATTGTGTCAAACATGTTCATCTTCTAACTGTGAACGAAATTGGAGTACATTTAGCCTCATACATACAAAGACAAGAAATCGTTTAAAATCCCAAAAGTTAAATAAATTAGTTTTTGTATACTATAATATGAGGTTAAAGATCAGAAATGCGACCAGAAGAAGCCAACAAGACATTGAGGAATCTTTTAATCCTATCAACTTGGATTACATTTTTGACGAAGATGACCCATTGTCTTCGTGGTTGGAAGAGACGGAAGAAGCTCTTTTAGACGGTCAAGACAATTCTGAATGGTTGGATGTCGATGAAAATGACCAAGATGATCATGCTACTTTAGTTCCTTCTGGTAGTGGAACTAGTAGCGGTGGTAGTGGCGGTGTTGGCTTGAGTCAACCAAGTAGTGGTACTCGTGGAGATACTGCTAGTGGTAGTTATGGAGGTGGTGCTAGTGGTAGTTATGGAGGTGGTGCTGGTGGTAGTTATGGAGGTGGTTTTGCTGGTAGAGATGTGCAATATGAAGGTAAATAAATATTGCAGTCTAAATTTTATTTATAATATTATATTATTCTTATATTACACTTCTAACAAAAATATATCATTTACTGAAACAGGTGATAGTTACTCACCGTATCAAGGGGAAGCTGGAAGTTATGGACTTCGGGGTGATGATGACAATTTGGAGGATAGACAAAATCTTCAGCCATGGGGTGGGACACGAAGGCGTAGACGTCGTCCAATGGGAGATAATTTAGAGAACCGTTTTGTTGAACTTGATCTTAGAGCTCGTGGAAACGAAAGAAGAAACCCACAAGCATAAAGAAGAAACCCACAAGCACAACCCACGTATCCCCATCCCCCTGAATTCTCATATTATCCCCCACCACCACAACACTATTATCCACCCATCGGGTCATATTACTATCCTCCTCATCCACCCGAACCTTCATATAATACCGTTTCATCTACTGAGAACTATCCACATGGGTATATGGTTCTGCCAGTGCCTCAAGGTTATTTTCCACAACAAGGGGCATCAAATGAAAGTAGCAATTTTGGAATGGGTGCATCTAATTCAAGTACTTCACATTCTAATTACTTTGGATATGAACCACATGAACGGGCTAATAATGATGATGATGATATAGAGATTCTTAGAGACCCGCCACGACATTCTTTTTGGTGGTGAAAGCATGAAATTATTTGTAATATATGTAATTTAGTTTATTATCATATTTGTTTAGTGGTATGGTGGTAATGATTCACAATTGTCCAATAACTTTAAGTATGTCATTAGTTGTTAAATTTAAGCATGTTACAAGTTTTTATTGAGTGATGTATTTTTAGTATTTGATTAAGTAATAAAATGCTTTTATGATGTATTTTTAGTATTTGATTAAGTAGTAAAATACTTTAATGTTCTTTAATACTATGTAATGAACCCACATATTAATTAAATTCAACATTATAGAGTCAAAATAAAAGTATCCTTTTAATTTATGATATCTGTGAATGGTAAAAAAAAATTCACGCTTGCGGTAACCGATTCCCGTTACATTACGTCCGATACTCCCGATACCGTTACACCGATACCGCAACCGTTACGTTACCCGATACCGTTATTTAAAACTATGCTCTATCTATGAAACCCTGGGTTTGTTTTCTTTTCATTTTTGATACTATGTTTTTATTTTTGTCTTCCAAACACACAACCTCAGCCCTTTCTAACTTTCAAAAAAACTTTTATGAAACACCGTCATTTCTGGTAGCGTCAAGTACAATGAGAAATGAGAGATTCAATTTGGATTTTTTAGATTTTTATCATCCGTGTTAGGCAGAGTCAGAAATGAGAGGTTCCTATTGCAAACCTGTTGCAAACCAACAAGTAATTAATGTTTTTTCATTACCGGATTGTATGTGCATTATGTATTTATTTTTTCTAGCTATTTTTTTATTTCTGATTATTCATCACCGATCTGGGTTTGGAGTTTTTTTTTTAAATTTCTTATGATGTAACTGATTTAAAGGTTAAAAAATTGTTATGAGATATTTTTTTTATTTTCCTTTTTGTTTATGAGTGCAAGGTAAATGATAGGTACAGAATAAGAAATTTAAAGGCACGATTTTTTTTAAATCTGATATGGGTTTAGAGCCCGAGTTATTAAAAGTTGAAAATTATACCTAACAGTTCAAGATGGTTTGATTTGGGTTTTTTGTTTAAAATCTCAGGGTTATTCGATTCCCGTTTTTAGAGTGTCAATTTGGATAAAGATGGAAGGATTATTAGAGCCAAAATTGTTGACTTTTTTCAAGGGTCTAATTTATCCAAATAACTCCTTGCTCATGTCTCTAAATATAAAATTAATCTCTCTCCCTCTCTCTCTATTATTTATTTACATATGTGTGTGGTTTAAGAGCATGGGCAGTCCAAAATTGCAATTAACTAGTCCAAAAATAACCTATCAAAACTAACAAAATTGCTACGGGCAAGTGTAAATATGGGGTATCAAGACTAAAACGACGCCGTAAGAAGAAAAGATGTTACCCCTTGGGCGGAACATCATGTTCCGCTTAAGGGCTCTTCAAAATTCTATTTTCCTCCCCAAAGGTCCTATGTCATTATGTGGTACCCCGAAATCATCTATTTTTTATAAGAAAAAAATATCCTTTGCCATTTAAAAAAAAAAGTAGCCGTTGCCATAAAAAAAAAAAAAAAAAAAGTCGTTGCCATACATTAATCAAGCCGTTGCAAACATATGGGGTACAAAATGCAAATAAGGAAACTTTGGTGAAAGCTTGGGCGGAACATGATGTTCCGCTTAAGTTTTTTTTTTTTTTTTTTTTTTCTCCTCCTTTGCGCGGAACATGATGTTCCGTTTTAGGGTGGACCCCACAAAAAACTAACTAAGCAAATTGCATCTTTGTTATTTTTTACCCTAGCAACTGTTATATTTGGCTTTTTACCCTACCCATAAGGGTTGCTCTAAGTAAGCTAGGGTTTCATAATTAAGTTGTCAGAAAATTTAGATTTCTCTAATGTAAAACTCTCATTCATGGTTGCATCATTTTATGGATATGTGAACCAATTTAATAATTGTTAAATTATTGCAACTTTAACAGTGTAATATGAAAAAAATAGTCCGGTAAAAATGTAGTTTTTTTTATGAAGTGTGTGTGGCATGTTTTTGTTTATGAATTTATATTAAAGAAGGAAAATGTTATGTGTTCCACCAAGTGTTTATTTTAAAAGGTATTTATCAAGTGCATTAAACTGTTACATAGTGCACAACATTTTAATGCACTTTCGTAAACTACTTTTAAAGTAAAACTTTGGTACGTATTGAATTACCCATTAAAGAAATAGTCCATTTGTTCTTTAGAAGAATTTTGAGGAGTGCGTGGCATGTGTTTTTGTTTGTGGGTATGTGAATGGGTGAGTAGGTTTTACTGTTTATAAATGTGTTTTTGCACTTTTAATCTGAGAGAGGAAAAACATAGAGGTTACATATACAAGAACATGATTCCAGAATAAAAAAGGGAAGAGAGGTGGTGATTAATAATAAGGAACCCTAAGGGTTGGTGTGTATATATTCTATATAATATATGAGGGGGGATGATTTTGGCCTCTCCTAATAAGCAATTCTGATAGTGCTAGAAGATATATCTAATGGTTCAAAACGCCTCAAAATGGAATCTTTTTTGGCAAATATGTAATATATGCCTCAAATCATCCTTTTTGGCAAACATGTAATCTATGCCCCAAATCAGTTCGTAGGCTTCCGAGCTAAAGCCTAAAAGGGACAAAATCTCACGGAGTAATATTTACGTGACACTTTAAATCTCTCTATATACTGAAAGTTTTGTTTTTTTAAACGATATAAAAAGATTTTCAAGAGATACTACATATTTGCAAGGTACAGTTCAATATATGCGTTCTCTCGTTCTCTTCAAATTCACAATAATGAAGCAGTTTTGCAGACCTGTCAAAGATATGAGAGTTTTCCAACATAATATAAAATGATGGGACGTGATGTTGATTTTGGCTCTCCTATTTTTCAGTTTTGGTTTATTTACAAATTTGTCATTTTGGCTCAAATCTATAAATACAAGTGTTATTTTTAGGGTTTGAGAGAGGACAACTTTGAGAGCTATTTTGTGAGTTATCAAAGCTAAAGAGTGGTAGAGCTCCCATTTGAGGGGTGAGTTCTTGTGAGGTTGTGAGTGACTTTCTAAGAGAGATAAATTGTGTGTGTGTATAACCTTTGGGTTCCTCCATTTATCTATAGAAAGAAGAAATCCTCCTTGGTGGATGTAGCCCAAATTTGGGTGAACCACGGTATATCGTTGTTGTTTTGCTTTGATGATTGCTTGTATGTTCTTATTGTCTCTTCATTGATGCTTGGTTGAATTGATTGGGAGTTTGCACACTAGTTCATTTTGGGAACAAGGTCTTGGGTGTTTTCCGCACACCAAGTGTTTGATAAAATTCACGAGTGAGTTTTATCGTCTTGGTCGCTAGAGATAGTCTTGCTTTAGCGCAACAAGTGGTATCAGAGCTTTGGTTGCATTGTTTGCCCGGTATTTTGGTTCGAGGTTGAATCAATTTTGGCAATTTTGGCATAGCTTTTGTTTTTTGTTCCAAATGACGGAAAATGTGGAGAGTACTCGAGAATCAACCTCTACGAGCGGAGTCTCTAAGAGATGGGATCCGAGTTATGGATCAAGTGGCTCAATGAAGATGGACATGAAGGCTTTTGATGAGAAGATCAATTTTGGGTTATGGCAAAGACGAATGCGAGGCGTTCTTGTCCAACAGAGGTTGCAATTAGCATTGTTGGGGGTAGAGGGACGACCGGTAGGCATGACCGATGCCGAGTGGATTGACATTGATCAAAGAGAGGCTTCGTGTATTGAGATGCTTATCACGGATGATGTGTTGAATAACGTGATAGCGGAGACCACGGCTAAAGGCATGTGGGATAAGCTTGAAGAGATTTATTTGGGAAAGTCGTTGTCAAATAAATTATTCCTCAAGAAGAAACTCTTCAAGCTTGAGATGAAGGAGGGTGAGGATATGATGAAGCATATCAACGTTTTTAATGCCTTGATAAATGACTTGAACCGGATAGACGTTCAATTCATTGAGGAGGATCGAGTATTGTTATTGCTTGCATCATTACCCGATTCATACGAGCATTTTGTGACCACGCTCATGTTTGAGAAGTCTACGCTCCGGTGCAACGAGGTTGTGCAAGATATTCAATCTCATGTCACGATGAGAAAGAAGGAAGGTGGAGGTGACGGGTATTCCCATAATGAAGGCCTTATGGCGAGAGACGGAGGTGGGCAAAATGGCGAGAGGAACTCCAACCGGGGATTTAATGACGGTAGTAGGTCTAGATCGAGAGGTGTTGGTGGTAAAGGGCCGAAATGCTACAAGTGTCGGGAATGGGGTCATATGATCCGAGAATGTCCTTTGTGGAACGACAAGGTTAAGGGCAAGGTTGATTCCGAGAGGGCAACGGTAGCGAGTGCGAATTATGAAGATGAACTTGGAGAACTTCTCACAATCTCCAAGGTTAACTCTCTTTCCCAAGATGATTGGATATTAGATTCGGGATCGTCGGATCACGTTTGCTCCAAGAGGGAATATTTTGAGACTTTCACAGAAAATGGAAAAGGTTCCATGTCTTTGGCTAACGGAGAGAAGGTTTTCGTTGAGGGTGTCGGGACGGTGAAACTCAAGATGTTCGATGGGGTGGAACGCACTTTGGGTGGTGTGGCCTATGTCCCAAAGTTGCGAAAGAATTTGATATCCATTAGCCGTTTGGATTCCAAGGGTTGCCGGGTGTCGGTGGCGGGTGGAGTCTTGAAAGTCACAAGCGGTTGTATGGTCCTAGCGAGGGGAGAGGGGAGAGAGGGGTTGTATCGTCTAAATCAAACTTCGAGGAAGACGGGGAAGCGGTGTGCACAAGTGATAGAATGTTCGAGGCATGTCTCGTTTGTGAACAAAGCGGAGACATTGGGTGCTAGCTTTCCAAGAGTAGACGGTAGTGATGGGAGAATACCTACTAGTGGAGGGGATGGATCGAAGTCCCCCTCCAGGGCCAACGGGTGATGTTGACCCGGTTTAGTTGCACACATGCATTGGCCGATTCGAATCGAGGAGGTGTAGGACTGTGATGGATTCGAGGTGTGTGTAGCTAGTTCAAGGAAGGCCGATGAGTTATTGTTTGCGAGCATTGGCAAACGGGAGTTTTTCGTGACAAAGACTTGGTATATCTTTCGAGGGTGAGATTTGGAGGGTATGAGAGGTGAGGAATTTTCCCTCTCATCCGTGGTTATTTCTCAAGGTGGAAGATGGTGTTGATGTGTTTGAATGTTTCGTGTAAAGAAGGTGTATGCTATATGTATTGTGTGGGGGTGTACTCACCGGGTTACATGAGGAGCGAGCTTCACCGTATGGTTACATGGGAAGCATTCAGGGGAGTTCTTAGTTTAGAACTTGGTTCCTCGGCGGGTGGAGTCGTTTGGAGTCTTGGAGTGAAGACTTGCGGTATCTCACTTCATGGTTGAAGTTTGAGGTGGCTTAGCGTCGGGTGGAGCGTATTGGCTTGTTAGATGTCGGGATGATCTTAGAGCGGATTTGATGTTTGCATTCCGAGTTTGGTTGGATCGTGAGGATCGCCTGGGGGAATCGCATTAGCTTGGTAGATGGTGGGACAGTCTTCAAGCGGGTTCAATTTCAGCATTCTAGAGATTGGTTGGATCGTCAGGATCGCCAAGGTGGAGTTTGTTGATTTTGGCTCTCCTATTTTTCAGTTTTGGTTTATTTACAAATTTGCCATTTTGGCTCAAATCTATAAATACAAGTGTTATTTTTAGGTTTTGAGAGAGGACAACTTTGAGAGCTATTTTGTGAGTTATCAAAGCTAAAGAGTGGTAGAGCTCCCATTTGAGGGGTGAGTTCTTGTGAGGTTGTGAGTGACTTTCTAAGAGAGATAAATTGTGTGTGTGTATAACCTTTGGGTTCCTCCATTTATCTATAGAAAGAAGAAATCCTCCTTGGTGGATGTAGCCCAAATTTGGGTGAACCACGGTATATCGTTGTTGTTTTGCTTTGATGATTGCTTGTATGTTCTTATTGTCTCTTCATTGATGCTTGGTTGAATTGATTGGGAGTTTGCACACTAGTTCATTTTGGGAACAAGGTCTTGGGTGTTTTCCGCACACCAAGTGTTTGATAAAATTCACGAGTGAGTTTTATCGTCTTGGTCGCTAGAGATAGTCTTGCTTTAGCGCAACACGTGATTATATTACACCCCAACACTGTACCAACCCTGGCAAAGCTGGTCATGGCTATCTCTAATCTACTAAACTCAACTACACAGTCATTACTCTCTCAAATATGCATCTCATTTCTCGCATAACTTCACTGTCCTGGCTAGCTCCATCTCTCTCTCTCTCTCTCTCTCTGTGTGTGTGCATGTGTGTAAATGTTCATATGTAGATATTTTTCATATTTTGGGTTGGCGTTCATTTATTTGGAATTGATCCATAATTGTGGCGAGTCAATTACTTGATCATGCATTTTGGACGTTGGAAATATGAGGTAATTATTATTTATTTAGTTTTATGTTCTCGTTAAACTATGGATTATATGATAAAGTGTTGATTTAATCGTTCGGTGATTGAACTTAGCAAAAACATAGGTAAAACACGAATGAGTCATAATTTTGACATGACACGATTGTGTTTAGAAGTCCTCGTATGAAAACATCTTATGATTTAAAGACAATGTTGTTAGTTTAAATATTTTTTAAATATAATATATTATGATTAAATGCTTGCATGTGTTCTCAAGCTCATTTTTTTTTTTGTATTACTTTTCTTGGGGTGTAGTTCTGAAGGTTTGCTAACAGATTTATTATTTCATACAAAATTTCTGACATTAAAATTTATGTGTTGTTAACCCCACAAACAAATACTGGATGCTTATTCTTAAATTTCAAAGTTAATATTTTTTTATTACATTTTCCAAAGTTAATATATTTTATTATGTTTTTCATGACATGTTGCTTTTATTTTTTCAATTGTATTATCATATTTCACTTCAAACCACCACATTATTTGTTTTTTTGTTTAGGTTACAACTCCATATGATATTGATATTTTTTTGTTAGATTAGTTGGGGGTGTGATGTTTGCATGATGACATAAGATTTATTTTTCAATTTTGAGATACCAATTTTTTTATGCGTATTTAATATTAAACATTAATTCACACCTATGTTATTAGAGTACAAGGGCAACTCACAATATATAAATTTGGTTATGTAAAGTTTGAAATGTTATAATAAAAAAATAGTAATTGCAAATCTAAACTAGATGTTCCTAAGACACATATGCACCGAAATAAAATCGTAACCATACCGCAGGTGTGATGACCAATAGTATTTATATTTGAACTATTGACGACCCGGAAACGAATTTATCACCGTGCCATCAGCACAGGTACACCATAGTATGTGTGTGTGTACATATATAATGTTGGGAACAACTTTCACTTATAAGGGGCAGAGACGTTGAATGTGTCGTTCAATGCCATCCACAGGCTAATTAAGTGCCAACATTTTACGTATAAAAAATATGCTTATAATTTTCTGTATAGAATTAGTATCGAATATTGGCACTGACATTTATATGAAATCTCAGCTTCTATGGCAGCTTGTTCCCAAAAATCAGTCTTCTATGGTTCTTTTTCATATCTTCCTAAAATGATTAGAGGTTTTCTTCAAGTAGATAGAATATGTCTCCCTCAAATTAGTAAAGTATCAATGTGATGAGATTCCTTATAAAATCCCAAAATTTATTTCTTTCTTCAGCTCTCTCTAAAGGGCATGTTTATAAATCCCCTTATTTTTTGCTTTTAAGCTAGATAATTGGGCTCAACCTCTAGTTTCATCCCGTTTGAGCTATTGCCTGATTAGGCTTGATTTTAATAATATGTGTGGGGGGTTTGTCCCTCTTCGATAAAAAAATCTCAGCTTCTTTTATTTATCAAAGCTGCATGATTTTTATCCTATATATAAATATAGTATGTGTAAAACAAATCAAAGTGCTAGGAAAATATGATAAAACCCCAATGAAGCTGTTGACTGTGGTGTAATTAGTTTTGCTATGTGAGATGAATATGCTCTGATTCATGATTGAAAGTTGTGTGATCAAATTATATTTGATTTCTTCTTCAATATGGGAGAATGATACTATATTGGGAATGTCACGTGAGAGATGATATTTGAATCTATCGATGCATGGTTATGGCGGTGATATATTTTCTTTAAATCAAGAAGATATTCCTCTGCACAATAAAAGTGATCCAAAGTAATATGCAGCATCACTTTTGATCCTTTTAATCGGTGGTTAAATATTTTAAGGAACATGTGTATTAAAAAAATATGTACATGATGATGACTTGTTATAAAATAAGAATATGAACCATTTTAATATCTATATTGTTGAAAGATACGTAATTATGCCATTGCTATATATTTAGTAAAATATCACAATGTCATATTTTTTATATTTAAAACTATGAAATAATTGGGTTCTATATCACTTGTAGCTAACCTTTTGAAGTGACGTTATTATATAATTTAATTTATAATTAGTGCATTGTCAATTATACTCTCCATTGTGTATGGATTTTATAATTATGAATGTAATTTTTGAATTTATATAGTCCCTACAAGATGTTAATCTTTTTTACCGAGTCATATATTGAAAATAATACAATATATATTGATATTTTCATGCCCATAAATTGTGAAAAAAGATTAAAAAATGGGTTATGCTAGTATGTTTATGATGTTTGACTTTGAGTATAACTCTCACTCGATCCTATTATGTTAGTATGATGGTAAAGCTATTTGTCTAAAGGACATAAAATTATGTCTTTATTGTGAAATATTTGAGTTTATTGTTATTACTATCTTAGCTAATGTTTTAGTAAAATAAAAGGGTAATATTATGGATTTCATTATTAATTAAGTTATTTCATTTCATAAATGAGTCTTTAACTATTTAGTCAGTTGATTAATAAATAAATAATTTTTGTAACCTTCTATGAGTTAGAAATGAAAACCCAATTTCATATTAATGTTATCGTACCTGTTGATACCAAAAATTATCCACCTACGTGGACCAATCGGAAATGGACACTCGTCTCCTTATGTGACATCAATTCTAGTCAGCAGTCACTTAATCAACCCCGAAGGTAGTTGCTCGGCAGGCATGCCGACCAACGTGAATAATGCATACCATCAAAATAAATTAGCAGTCACCATTAGAGGCAAACAGCCTAGGGCCCTTCCACACGTGGTATAGACAATCAACCATCATTTTCATTATGTACGGGTGTAAATGTTTGAATATATAAAATAATTCCAACCCTTGATCTCCGAATAATAATAAATATATTGTATTCCTTTCACAAAAGAAAAGATAAAATAGATTGTAGGATATTCTTCTTAATAAGAGTACCTAGATTTTTGTAATCACTCAAATCAATACAATAACAGTGGACGTAGGCTTTCTTACACAGTCAAACCACTTTAACAAATCTTTGTCTCTTGTGTGATCATTTCATTACAATCTTATATTTTATCCGTGATTAGAAAATTGGATCCAGTCCATTTTTTGACATCAATAGATTGGCGTCGTCTGTGGGAACGTATGTCTAATTGCCGCTATTAATCTTGTACATCCTTGTTCAAGGGGAGATGAATGATCCTGAGACCAGTGCCAGAAATGAAGGCAACAATATTGTTCCATCTTCTCCGCCCATAGAAGACGGCCTGAATGGAATTCTTGCCAGTATTGCTAGGAAACAGTTCCTTCATTGAGGAGATAAATGCCACCTCCGCCTCCTAAGCATAGCTGACATAATTATTCAAGATAGTCACATCATAGGTCTTACCGTCCCAGAGTAAGTTCATCGTTTAGATCCACATAATTCTAAGATGGCCATTCTCTCTCTCCTAAAAGACCAAGTGTTTTGGAAAGATTGAGTAGAGCTTCACCTTTTGATCGTTGGGAACCCCGAGTAAATAGAAATTCCCCCAAAGAGTTATCCTGAACTAATTAACACCTATCTGAACATTGTGAAGCCTCAATCAAGTCCAAATCAAGCATCCAACGATCTGTACACGCCGAGCAGACTTTTCAGGAAGATATCTCAGCAGAAACACATGGTCAGGATAGCCGAGCTGCTTCACACAAATCAGATACAGGCAAACCATCATGGAAGGGATGAATCCAATTATTAAAAGATCGGCTATGAGAAATGGCAAAGGTAAAGAATCCATTACAGCGGAATTTCATCAAGGGATTCCCTTTCATTCAAGCAATTATTGATTTCTTAACTCTATCTAAGTTTAAGACCCCAGTGGTTACCCCTAAATATGATGGTAAAACTGATCCAGTTTTAGACATCGAGCTGTATCAGGATACAACCGACATCTATTATGTTCTTGATGAGATGAGATGTAAGGATTTTTCCAATAATAAGGGTTTTTCCAACACCATTACTGGTTCAACCTAAATATGGTACAATAACTTTCCCCAAGGAAAAATTGTCAATTTTAACTAGCTTGTCGAGTTGTTCATCAGCAACTTCTGTTTTTGGGCCAAGCCAGTGAAGAGAGTATCCAATCTATTGAGTGTCGGGCAATGAAAAGGTAAAACAACCAGAGAATACAACACTCATTTTAATAACGAGAATTTAGAAGTGAGGAGAAAATACCCCTTACCGATTTAATGAGTGGACTGCTTCCTGAAAATCTATTTTATGCTTTGGCAAAAGATCCTCCAAAAACCATGGTTGAGATCACGTCTAAAGCAGGAAAAATCATAAATGCCAAGGAAGCAATGGTTGCAAAGCAAATACCCTCCACTAAGCCTGAGAAGAAGGAACAAAAAATGAACAAAGACGATAATCTCAAAAAGTATGAAACATATGCTCCATTGATGGTTAGTATTCACCATATCCTAGAGGAAATTAAATACAATAAAGATTTACGATGGCCCGAGAAGATGAGGTAACCACCTAACAGGAGGGACAAATATAAATATTATGAGTTCCATAAGGATCATGGACACATGATCGATAACTGTATCACGTTAAAAAATAAAGTGGAATCCCTCATTCATCGAGTAAAGATGAACAAGTTTGTTGATCGATGGGAAAGTAGAGAAATAAGGGGATGGTCAAATTCTCCTTACAAACTCTGAGATGAGAGGAAGAAAAACTATGAAGATGGTTATAAAGACGATCCCAACCTGCTAAAGAAGCACAAACAACTAGAACTTGAAGTAGCTATGGTATGTTTTCACTCTTTTGATTGTCATGTAATTACACATGGCGATACAGGAGGAGGAGATCAAACTACAGAGAGAAATGCCAACCTGAATGAAGCACGGGCATGTTCCCATATCCAGAGAATCAATCTGAATGAAGATGACCAGTCCAAGAAAATTAATAAAGATAAACTGGTAATCGACTTTTCCAAGAATGACCTCTCTAGGGTAGTGTATCCCCAAGATGATCTGTTGGTCATCAAGTTTAGAATCCAGGATGCCATCATCGCTAGGGTTCTGATTGATAATAGGATCTCGACTGATAGCATGTTTTACCCCTACTTTTATATCTTAGGACTGAAACTTAGTCAGCTGGATCCATACCACATGCTATTGATAGGTTTTTCAGGTTAAAAAGTCTACCCCTTTTGGATAGTCAAGTTAGAAGTGTTGTTCAGCATTTGGCCAGCAAGCTGCACTAAAAAAATACGCTTTTTTGTGATGGATAAGAACGTTCAATCTTCTTATAATGTGATCCTTGGCAGTGTAGGGCAAAAGAAGTTTGAAGTTGTACCATCCACAATCTATTATTGTTTAAAGTTCCCTACTCACTTTTAGGTTGATGTTGTGAAAGGTGACCAAAAGGTGGCCAGATAATATTATTACTCCTCAACCGAGCAAGAAGATTTGGTTGATTTGAAGAAGAAGACCACCACTTTCCAGGTAGACACTACAGAGCCAAATAGTGAGTCAGAAGTTAAAACTTTGGATCCCCGAGATGAAACGGAATTAATCAAAGGGAAGATTGTTGAAGCCACCGAACGCGTAATCTTGGATGATGACAAATCGAAAAGAAACATCCAGATCGGCTCCACATTTGATCCACTCCTTAAATATGAATTGATTGCAACAGAGGAATGTGTTCACTTGGAGTCATGAGGATATGTCTAGGATTGATCCCAACTTCCTCTATCATGAGCTCAACATTAATAAGGATGCCAAGACGATTAAGCAAAGGTATAGGGTGTTCAGTTCGGAGAAAAACCAAGCTATACACTAAGAGGTGGAAAAACTACAAAAGGCCTAATTCATTGAGGATGTTAAATATCCATCATGGTTTGCCAACGTTGTGATGGTTAAAAAAAATTAATAAGTGGCGAATGTGTATAAATTTTACCGATCTTAATAAATCTTGCCCAAAGGACCACTTTCTCCTGCCTAGAATTGATCAGGTAGTGGATGGTACATCAATACATGAGATGTTGAGCTTTATGGATGCTTATTCTGGGTAGGTAAAAATGTGTTTGAAGAAAATATTAGGAAAAGTATGGAGGTTTATATAGATGATATGTTGATGAAAAGAAAGACTAACTGAATAGATAACACAAAAGATTTTAAATGCAATTGATATATACATTCCCACGTAATAATCCAATACCATAATCCCAACAATAATAAATGTATGAAAATGACACAAATACAAGAGTATTTGACTCAGATAGAAGAGATAACTGAATTCCTTTTAGGCGACATAACCTAACTAAAAGAATACTGCGAATCAAATGAAGATAGGCGTCTAATCAATACTCTATAGCTCCATAACTTGTCATAATCCGCTAAGGTTTGCATCCCTGCTATTGGATACCTGATATAGAAGATACAATAGAAAAGAAAATGTGCAAGAAAACGGGTCAGAGTTTGTAACACCTCGTCCGCCCGGGGAGAGCGAACGGAGCGCCACTCATCGATAAAATTAAACTAATCCATAATCACAAGGTGTATAGTATCTAAATCCCACAACAACAAGAGAGGAAACCACTAATCTCAAATCTCTTCAAATAAATACAACAAATCTCTCGAATTAAATACAACATCAAACTCGAAATAAAATAAATCCCAATCAAATCAATTCAATTCTTAACTAGGGCTTACTGAACCTTCCTAAGTCCCATTATATCAAATTAATAATCACCAAAGGTTTACAAAAGGCTTGGGATACGAACAAGCATTAAAAAGAAATAACTTCAAGGATTCTGGGGAGGTCGATCGATCGAAAAATCAAAGAGGAATTGAAGCTAACCTTGCCAAAATCAAAGCTCTGATAGAAATTCAGTCGCCGACTTACAAGAAGGATGTTCAAATACTTATTGGTAGATTAGCTGCTCTAAATCGGTTTGTTTCCCTAGCAACAAATAGGTATTTACCATTCTTCAAGGTGCTTAGAAATACCTTTGAACATCGGTTTGTTTCCAAGAATTGAAGAAATATCTGGGATTACCACTATTGTTGTCCAGACCTATTTTGGGAGAAACATTGTACTTATACTTAGCTATTTCTAACTCCACAGTTATCTCGGCATTGGTTCGATTGGATAATGGAATCCCAAAACCATTTTACTACACCAGCAAAGCATTCCGAGGAGTGAAAATTAGGTATCCACAGTTAGAAAAACTAACCTTAGCTCTCATCAAAGACTCCACACATATAAAGCCTTATTTCTAAGAAAACACCGTAGCTATGTACATTGATCTACCTATTCGACAAACAATCCACAAAACTGAGAAATCATAAAGATTGATGTACTGGGCAATAGAGCTGGGAGAATATGACATCGTATATGAACTAAGGTCATCGTTAAAAGGATAAGATTTAGCGGATTTCATTATAGAGTTAACATATCCAAAGGATACCGACCAATAAAACTTACCTACCGAGCAAACTTCTTTGGAAGAAATCTTAGCTCAAATGCAAGCAAAAGTCGTAGCCGACCAACCTAAATCATCCAAAACTCAAAAAATGGCTCAGAAATATGCAGAGGAAAGTAAAAAGATATTTTACCATGGAATTCTATCTGTAAAGAGCTTCAGTAATGTTATCCTATTATGGAATTTATATGTAGATGGTTCTTCATGCCCAACTGGAGATGGAGCAGGTATCATACTTAATACTCCTAATGATAATGATATTGAATACGCCCTTAGGTTTCAATTCAAGGTATCAAATAATGCAGTTGATTATGAAGCCTTGATAGTCGACTTGGAATTATCCCATTAATTAGGCACTGAGAAAGTAGTGGCGCACAGTGATTCACAGTTGGTTATCAACCAAGTGCTTCATCTATATGGAGTCGAGGGAGAATTGATGACTAGGTAATTGACCAAGACGATGGAAGTTATATCCAAATTTTCATATGTGAAATGAATAGGACACCAAGAATAGCTAACGCCCGAGAGGATTCACTTGCTCGGCTAGCTTCAGTAACAAAAATTGAACTCCGGAGAATAGTTCCAATTGAGATTTTAGCAAATAGGAGCATAGATGAGGATCTAGTGGTCAGTTTCATTTAGGTAGATTTGGGACCTTTTTGGATGGATCCGATTAGATCTTACATTAAAAAAGGAAACCTACTAGCTGATCCCAAAGAAGCAAAAAAGCTACGGTATAAATCAAACCGATATGTATTAGATAATGGAGTCTTATAAAGAAGGTGATTTACTATCTCCATATTACGTTATGTCCATCCATTGTAGGTTGAAGACTTGATTAAGGAGGTGCATGAAGGTTCTTGTGGATCTCATTCAACTGGTTAGTCGTTACTCCAAAGGATTAATACACAGGGATACTACTAGCGAACTTTGAGGACAGACTGTAGGGCCTTCACAAAATAATGTGATAAATGCCAAAGGTTTTCTTCAATTCACAAAACACACAACGCTACTCTTGCACCAATTAATTATCTTAGATCATTCACTATATTGGGCATTGACTTGGTCAGCCCATTGCCGACCACTAATTCCAAGTTCAAGTACTAGTAGTTGTTGTTGATTATTTCACAAAATGGGTTGAAGTAGCGTCGTTGATATAAATACCTTATGAGAATGTGTACCAATTCATCTGGAAGATCATCATATGTAGGTATGGCATGCCTTATGCCTACATTACAAACCATGGAACCCAGCTTGATAATGATGAATTCGAAGCATACTGTGTTCAATCTAAGATTCAGAAACTCTATTCTGCACCAGACCATCCACAAAGCAATGGTCAGACAAAAGTAACGATCAAAACCTTACTTAATGGATTGAAGAAGATATTTTATGCTGCCGAGGGAAATTGGATTAATTAACTATAATCTATTCTTTGGGCTTATAGAACAATGCCAAGGACAACAACTGGAGAAACACCTTATATGCTTGCATTTGGAATGGAAGCCATGGTACCAATTGAGATAGGCCTACCAACTCAAAGGGTGATAAATTTTGATTCTCCAAAGAGTGATTTGATGAGAATATTGGCTTTAGATATGTTGGAAGAAGCTTGAGAAAATGCCGCTCTCAGAAATGCTGCATACTAACAAAGGAATGCTCGCTTTTACAATAAAAGGGTCAAGACGACAAACTTAAAAGAAGGCAACTATATCCTTAAGAAGGTCATCCAGCAGGTCAACAAGATTGTGGCCAATTGGCATGGCCCATATCGCATTTCAGCAGTCATCTGACCAGGGACTTTTTGACTTGAGATACTTGAAGGGGAAGAATTCAAGAACCCTTGGAATGTCGAGCACCTTCGTAAATATTATTAGTGGATAAAAGCAGTGACACGTTGTATTTCTTTTTTACCTTATGTTCAACAAAACTATATTTTAAGTTCAATAACAATCTTAATTTTACTTCCTTCAATTTTTTTTTGGAGTACAACGATATACACACCCTCAAAATAACAAACAAAAAATCTCTCTTGGTCTTCATCTCTTGTCGATCAACAATACATCCTTAATCAGGTTGAAATTATCTGTCGATCAATAGCACATACTTAATGAGGTAGAACTTATCTGTCGATTAAAATCACATACTTAATCAGTTTGAACTTATCAAATTTGAGATGCACCAACAGGTTAATACAGAGTTGTATCTCGCCCGACTAAGAACACTTCATGTATGACTTCGTATGTACAAGTCACGAATAAGAAGTTATCACTTTATGTATGACTTCGTATTAATAAGTCACGAACATGAAGTTATACCCGACCAAGTTAAATACCGAAAAACACTCCTCTTACACTTGGTCGGCACTAATAATTTACTTCATGTATGACTTCATCTTTGACAACTCAAGAATAAGAAGTCTGTAAAACTTCATATATAACTCAAACAGTTACAAACAAGTTTTACCTGACTAAGTTTAATGCAAGAAGACATATAAACATTCCTAACCATTGAAATACACACATATATTCCTCATACACTTGGTCACCACTGATAACTGATGCTAAAATTGGATCAATAAAATCATAAATAGTTTCGTGTAAGTGCATTAGTATAATCTATGGCCCAAAAATCACAGTTTAATCATTCATTATTAAATGATAACTTAGTTGACGAATTGATTAACTAATCATAAGTTGACAACACAAAAGTTAGATTTTTTATTCAAATATATTACATTCGATACCAAATGAGTACAAAATATAGAAAAGTTATTCAACTGGACATTTTCCTTGAGCTTTGGATGTTTGTTGCGCTCTCTCCATATCAGCAGGAGGATCATCTAGAGTATCAGGGGAATTGATAAAGTTGAAATCCCTCAGCATTTGCCTATTACTGCTGCTCAGCACATTAATCAGATGAGGAGGACGAACTATTTCATGAACATCATGCATACCATAATCTCCTAAGTATTTGGTGATTAAGCACTGGGGAAGATCACACTACAAGAAATAATATATATGCCAACATTTTTTTGGGGGGCATTTTAGTAAAACGTAGGCCAAGTAATATTACCGACGTTTATTGCAAAAGGTGACAAAAATTACCGGCGTGTAATATAAACGCTAAGAATTACTGACGTTTAATAGAAAAACGCCATAAATTGCTAACGTTTATTTCTTACTGCCACAAAATTATCGACGTTTATTTAAAATAAACGTCGAGTATTGTTCCCTTTGTTAACACACAGCCAACAAACTTTAGATTCTCATTTTTTATCCTCCCTTCAACACAAAAAGTACTTTCCCTCCAAAACAAAACCCAATTTTTTTTCATCCATCGCAAGTATTTTTCCCTATGACAAAATCGGTTAAATCCCCAATTTTTTTTCATCCCTCGCAGGTATTTTTCATCTATCGCAGGAATTTCATCCATCGTATTTTGCTATCGCATCTAGTATTTTGTCACGCAGAATCGTATTTTGTCCCAGAATCCACAGTTTCGTATTTTCATATCTTGTAGCTCGGTTCTTGCCATCGAAGGTTGTTTCGTTCGTTCGTGTCTTGCAGTTCTTGTAAATCCCCAGTTTTTGTAAATACCCAATTGGATTACACAGTTCTTGCAGTTGCTAATGTTTATGCATAATTTTATATCTTACAGTTTCATCAAATCCACAGTTTCATATCTTGTAGTTTCGTGATTGGATATTTCAATTTACTCTCACGTATGTTTACACTTGTATATTTTATTACAATCTGAATTACTTTTTTGTTCAGACCATGAAATTATTCACAAATGAAACATATTTGATTGCAAAAATTGCATTTGACAAATGAAACATATATGATTTCACACACAACCAGTGTTGCTTATATTAAGACCTAAAATAAAAATTTCATAGTCTGGACCATATTTTTAGCATTAGATGCATTTTAGATGTGTGTATAAATCGTTAAAATATTGTATTTATCTGTCATAAGTTAAATATGAGACAAAATTTGTCATTATTGAAGACCAAAGAAAAAACATTGAGCAATTCAACTTATTAGAACGAATTATGTCATTAGAAAATACCAAACATAAATATTAATAAAAAATCTTATATCTAAGCAACGGCTACAAGTGATGAGGGATGGTGAATGAGACTTTTTGTTTAATGAAGTTTTTTTTGTGTGTGAATGCCATGTGTTTTGTAGCTCAGCTCGGTGACTGGCAATACCTAGTCAACTCGGCCTATTAATCTATCTTTTGATCGATAATTTGAACCACACAAATTAAAGACATTTTGCTTAGCCAACTTATCCCGTCACTCGATAAGAAGGGGTTACGTTTTCTTACCCCTCTCTCTTTGAATTTACACATACCTTAGTAACTGACTTAGGAGAACTACCACATTTCGTTTGTGTTTGTGTTTGTGTTTGTTTTTGTATAATTTTCAAAGGATGAATATGCAAGTATGCTTTTCAATACTTATTTGAGTCATTGTTTACCTATAATCATAAGATCTATGCTACCGATAATGATTTCTCACAATAATTTTAAAACTTTTTTGTTTTTGTTTTCACTAGGTCGAATATACTAATGGATAAGAGTTGGATTAACATAAAACATAGGGGCCATCCTTTATATGAGAAATAAGCGGAGGAATTCCTTAAATTTGCCTCTGAAAATAGACCAAATGCTGAAAGAATATTGTGTCCATGTAAAAAGAGCAGCAATATGATATTTGTGAAGAAAGATGAGGTAGTGGAACATATATTACTAAATGGTTTTCTAACGAGTTATACTTGTTGGACTTTTCGAGGGGAATCTTCCTTATATTCAGTTCCCTCTTCCGAATCAGTTGTTGGTGATGAAATACGAGAGATGATACATGATGCCTTTGGAATTCCTCCTTCAAACCCGCTTAACTTTATGGATGGTGATGAGGAGCGTCAATATATGGGTGGGGGTACCGATGAAGAAACTAAGAGATTCTTTAATCTGATAAAAGAAGCTGAGCGGGAGTTGTACCCAGATTGTAAGAACTATTCTACACTCTCGTTCATCGTACGACTGTTGCATATAAAGTGCCTTGGTGGATGGAGCAACAAGTACTTTACAATGTTGCTTGAATTATTAAAAGAAGCATTTCCTGAGGGTGAAACATTGCCAAAGTCTTTTTATGAAGCCCTCAAGTATAACAATATACATGTATGCCCTAATGATTGCATGTTGTATTGGAATGAGACAGAACATGAGATTGAATGTCGAAAGTGCCACACTCCAATATATAAACAATCAAAGGCTCAGGAAGATGACGATCTTACAATAGATCGAAAAATTCCCGTGAAGGTGGTAAGATACTTCCCTTTGATACCAAGAATTCAGAGGCTATATATGTCATCAAAGATAGCATCAGAAATGAGATGGCATGCCGAGGAACATATTAATGATGGAAATGTATAACATCCCACTGATTCTCTTGCTTGGAAAATAATCGATGACATTTATCCAGATTTTGCCGTGGACCCACGAAATATCATACTTGGATTATCCAGTGATGGATTTAACCCATTCAGGAGCTTGAGTATTATTCACAACATGTGACCCGTAATTGTGATAACATATAACTTGCCCCCATGGTCGTGTATGAAGCAATCATATATGATATTGTCGATACTAATTGATGGTCCTCGCAGGCCTGGTAACGACATTGATATTTATTTACTCCTTTTAGTTGATGAGTTGAAGGATTTATGGGTTGGGGTGGATACTTATGATGCCTCGTGTAATCAGATCTTTAAAATGCATGCATTATTGCTATGGACAACAAGTGATTTTTTGGCATATGCAAATTTGTCAGGATGGAGCACTAAAGGTAAATTTTCATGTCCTTAATGTCACAAATATACTCACTCATATTGGTTGGAAAAGGTAAGTAAATAATGCTACATGGGCCATCATCGATGGTTTCCAGAAAGGCATAAATTTTGAACAGATAAATTCTCATTTGATGGTAAAGTTGAGTTGGATACAAAGCCCATTCGACTATCTGGAGCTGAAGTGTTTGATGAGGTAAGGGACATCAATAATATGTTTGGGAAGGATCTAGAGCTAGAACTTAAGAGGAAAAGGAATGATAATGAGGATGGGAAACTCGCATTTAATTGGAAGAAACGAAGTGTATTTTTAGAGTTAGAATATTGGAAGGACAATTTAATACACCACAATCTTGATATAATGCATATTGAGAAGAATGTATGTGATAATATGCTCGGGACATTATTTGATATTGATGGAAAGGGAAAGGATAATCTAAATTCTCGTCTTGATTTACAAAAAATGGGTATTCGTAAGCCATTGCATCCTCAAAAATGGGCAAACAACAAATATTATTTGCCACCAACATGTTTCACATTGGATAATAAAGGAAAAGACATAGCTTGTAAAATATTGAAGGAGGTGAAAGTTCCAGATGGTTATGCTTCGAACATATCACTTCGTATTAACCTTAATCAATGTATTATATCGAGACTCAAGAGTCATGACAACCATATCTTAATGCAAGATTTGCTTCCTGTTTCCCTAAGAAATATTTTACCTAAAAATGTGCTTGGGCCAATAATTGAGTTAAGTAGATTTTTTAGGAGTATGTACTCAAAAGTAATGAACGTAACCGATTTAGATCATGCTCAATCTCGTATTGAGCTCACGCTTTGCCATCTTGAGAGGATCTTTCCGCCTTAATTTTTTTATGTCATGGAACATTTAGTTATTCATTTAGCAGAAGAGGCGAAGATCGGAGGACCACCACAATACCGGTCGATGTACCCTATCGAGAGGTGTGGTATTAGTTGCGATTTTTTGTGTTCTTTTTGTCTTCTCATTCTAAGCATTTTTATTTCCTTATAAAAATTAAAATTTTCCCCACGACAGATACTTGTTCACATTGAAGAATTATGCGAAGACCCGTAGTAATCTGGAAGGTTCAATTGCTCAAGGATATTGGGTAGGAGAATGCTTGGCATTTTCTTCAAGGAACCTGCAGGATGCTGAGATGAAATGTAACCGACTAATAAGGAACGACGAAGGCAATACTATTGATAAAAAATATGGTCGTAAGTTAGGGAAATCAGTGGGATTTGTGCTTGATGACATTACATATGTACAGGCACATCGCTATGTGCTTGTCAACACGGATGTAATTTCTTCATTTCGAGAGTAAGTATCCTAATTAATTAATTTCTCCCATTTTTAATCATGTAAAAATAGTGTAATGGTTCACTTTAATGCACGACTCACCGTGGGTCCATTAGGAGTAAATCTCGTCTTAGACCACATAACGTGGATCGCATTCATAATGAAACATTTCATTCTTGGTGTAAAGATCATGTAAGTAATATGCATGCTGAAACTAAATTACACTTTTAATTATATTATTACAAAAGCATGGTGTTTAACGTAGTTCTTGTAAATGTCAAATAGGTGTAAAAGTTACTTGAGACAACGGACATAGAATTATCACAAGAAATTCGGATGTTAGCTTTGGGCCCCTTAAAAAAGGAAAAAGATTCACAGGGTATATTATCAATGGTGTTCGGTATCACACTAAGGCTCACGATAGGAAAAGAACGACGCAAAATAGTGGAGTCATGCTAAATGCACTTACTGAAAGTTATGCAAGTGCTAGAGATAGGAATCCCGTATCAGGAGATGTTAATTTCTATAGAGTTTTGACGGATATCATTGAATTGTACTATTCTGAAGACTATAAGTCTGTGATATTCAAGTTTGACTAGGTTGACAATAATAGAGGTTTCATTACGCAAAATGATTTTGGATTCACGCTAGTAAATTTCAATCAATTGTTGTATCCAAGGCAACAAATAAATGATAAGCATTTCAAACTAGCATCTCAGGCGAAACAAGTATTTTACGTACAAGACCCAATGAAGGAAGATTGGAATATTGTAATTAAGACAAGGCCTAGAGACTTTTCGATGTATTTGGACAGCAATATACAACCCAAGGAACTATGATAGATCAAACGGAGGTATGGAGTGACCAATATTTGGATGACACACCATTCACACGTGATGACGATCTTAGTTGGGTCAGGAAAGGCATTACTGGAATAATAGTAGATATGGAAACACAAGTGGAGACAGATGAAGATGATTAGACAATTTTGTTAGGTAGGCATTTGAACTTGTAATGATAACTTGATTTTGAATTTTTTTTTCTACTCATTCATATTAGTTGAACTTTCTTAATAGGTTGCATATAAAGACATCTTGGTTTTGTTGATTTCTTTTACTCATTATTCTTATTAATGTTAGATTTTAGTAATTTATTGTGGTTTTATTTCTAATCATTATTGTTATATGTTCTCTACTTGCTCAAAAATCATGTATGTTCATTTGAAGCATTTGGATTTTGATGGTGCAAAATTATGCAAGTGCAAAAAAAAAAAATAATCTGGGTAGCCACTGAATTGATGAAGGCACTTAAGTGATTCCCATAATTCCATTTAAGTAGTTTCACACTTTAGAAGCCACTGTAATAATTCCATTTGAAGCATTTTAGTCACCTTTTGCATTAAACGTCAATAATTTTACTACGCCGACGTTTTACTAAAACGCCCCAAAAAAATGTTGATATATATATTATTTCTTGTAGTGTTTAAGTGGTAAGTTTCATTTATGAGTAAGCTCAGCTATGCTCCTTTTTCAGCTAATGAAGAATTGAGCTTATGAGTCTATTCTAGTTGTCATTCCATTTTAAAATTGGGGTCTTCCACTTCATTGGATTAATTTTATTTCTTATTTTGTTCAAATGTTATGAAATACTAGTCTTTGACGGATCCTTCTAGTTTAGTGAAAAAGCAACATTGAATTCGACTGGTTATGATTGTCAAATTGAAAAAAACTAGTTGGCCCTGTCTTGAACAATAGCTACGGAAGCCCATATAATTGCTTGTAATCAATATTATTTATATCATTGTCCTCGTTTTGCTACTTAAGGCCTTTTGCCTATTTATATTCAAAGTGTGGGTTGCTTTTATGATGGTATGGTTGCAGGTAATTGCGTTACTGTTTCGACACTCTTTGTTACCTTACGGCGTCATTTGATCATGAAATCGACAAGAAAATTGAAATATTAAAAATGAAGAATCTCATCAAGGCACTCAATGTTTCTAGAGGCAATATAACCATCATGATTTCCCTTATTATGCATCCACGTGATCAAATCTCTCCGGTCATTAAAATGCCAGGAGATGAATTTGGAAGTGCTTTAAATATAGTAGGGTGAATCGTCAGGATGTTCTAGGTGCAATTACAATTGCTAAATAGAGGCTTAATCTCTACAATAAGTTTTATTCAATATCACATGACTATTATCAAATAGACGAATCAACAGGATGTAGAACATCAGCCTTTCTCTTTAAATTATTGAATTTTCTTACTTATTTAAGGAGCTTCGCAATCTTGCCCTTGTTCTTAACAAAACGTAAAGAAAGGTTGGCGGGAGGATCCTAGCTTACAATATCAGTAAGCATCATTTGAATACTATATAGATCAACAACATATATATATATATATATATATATATATATATATATATATATATATATATATATCCCGATTGATATTCTGCTCCTAATTCTTTTTCAGTCCTGCTCTTTTTTTTTTCAGTCTGTCCTAATACTTTTTTAGCTTCAGTCCGGCTATTTGGTTTGATAATGCATTTGGGGTTGACTGTTTTGTGCATTTACTTAATTGACATATAGATTAATTGATTCCGCTATTGTAACAACAATGCATTGGTTGGCGTGTGGACTGAGAGATAAAAAGTCCTACTCAGATC
The DNA here is from genome assembly GCA_949130495.1 of Sambucus nigra. NCBI lineage: Eukaryota > Viridiplantae > Streptophyta > Magnoliopsida > Dipsacales > Adoxaceae > Sambucus > Sambucus nigra. The sequence continues at coordinate 408,990,595 of OX422207.1, forward strand.
CTACATTCCAACAAATGCATTATTTCACATCAGTAAAGTCACTTCTTGGAGTCGTATACAAGTATGAGTCTAGAATTATTTTTGGGGAAAAGCTAATGCGGGATGACAAATAAGTTATATGGAATAGTTTTGCACTACCTGTCCAGAAATAGTGACTTGCATTAACAAAGCAATCATGGAAATGGAGACGAAGTAAGAGGCTCCCAAGTGAGGTGCTGCAGTGACTGTAGAATTGACTGCGGTTGTGATAGTTGAAAGGCAGTAGGACAACTTGTTGAGTCTAAATTGGCAGTTAACTGAGCTGGGGCAATTCCAATGAATAGCCACAAGCACAATGTGGATATTGTGATTTTCAAAGAAGGAGAACAAGATAAAGCCATGGCTATAAATATGACTCCGAAAAGGGAAGAAGAAGATGGAAAAGAAATATATTCTTTTTTAGTGTAAAATGCATAGGATTGATCATGTATATATATTGTTGATGATAAAGATCTTGCCGCGTTAAGCAAACGAAGTTTTGGTCAACGTTTTTCACATCCATGTTTAAGAAATCTGTCAACGTTTTACATGGAATGATTTTGCACTACCTATCCTGAAACGCTCTTAGACTATGGGGACTTAACTGAGGTTATTGTTATGTTTTATTAGGATCGATTGATTTGGTGGTCGTATGTCACATATAAAGTATTTGTTTGGAGATCAATAGATCATATCAAAGTGGAGAGATGGGGTCTTTGGGTGTGGAGAGTTTTTGGTGTAGTTTATAATAGAAAGAACTTGGGGGCACTTAGTTCCAATGTTATTTTTATCATGTATATATAAGCATGCGTGTTAGTTTCGAATTACTTTTCATATATTCAATGATTTCTATTAATTTTTCTGATATACATGCTCGGTTGATTGTTTTTGGTTTCAACTAATTTTATTTATTTGTTTGTTTCTGATGCCTACTATCTTTATTTTGTCTGTACAGGTAGTGACCACATGTATATGTTTGCTTTAGGGTCTTGTAGTTTGTTACTTTTATATGCTCTGTTGGTGTACAAGGTAATTTTTCATACTATATTTTATAATTTTCTAAACATGGTCTAATAAGTAAGTGTTTTTGCATAGATATTTGTTGGGTGCATTTGAGCTCTCTGTTATTAATTTTTTTTGTCTGTTATGTCAGCGTGATTTGTGTGTTAAGATGAAAATATATAAATATTTTGACCCCCCCACCCCCCACACACACCAAAAAAAGAATATGAAATTTATGTTACTAGCAACTACAAGAGGGGCCCGCAAAGGGCCTGCTGATTTATTTGTTATAAATTATATGTTATGGTTGTTGACGGCAAAGAATCCCGCTGACCTATTTGTTTTAATTGTTTGATGAACAATTTTTTTTTTTAAATTTAATATGGATAATGAGGTTTAACTACAATTTTTTCCCATGCCTGTTTTCTAAAATTTTCAGGGCTGGACCTGCAACTTCACAATCTTTTTCCTTTATTCATAAGTTTATACATAATATTGGTTTTTTCTTGTTTTTACATATGATTACATTTCAATGGAAAGCATGAAATTAAAATCAATTATGATTTTTACACTGCTAATACAGCTTTTTTTACATTGCTAATCGACTGATGGAGTTTTTACACTACTAATATAGCTTGTTTTTACATATGTTTTCACTTGGTTTAATCTTGGTATTGCAAGAGCATTGGTGGAGTTTTCACAATTATGGATTTAAATAAAATAATAAGCATGAAATTATAATCAATTATGATTTCGGTAAAGATGTTATTTGTCACTGTGAATCGGCTATTCTTTGGTTGGTAAATAAAAGCACTCCTTGCAAATTTGTTAAAACTCAAATAGAGCTTCCACAATTTCATGCTAACAATGCTTTGCTCTTTGTGTAGTAATGAGATAAGCTATTTAGTCGATGGTATCAAAGCACATAGTTATATCCACTTGTCCCGTACAATTTAGCCACACATATTTCTCAACGTCTAAAATTTATAGGGCTTTGTGAAATTGCAAATAATGGGTTATGTATTAACATAAAAATAAGAGGACTACTTTAATGTAATAATAATGGGTTTGTATTTAAGTTCGTATTGTTATGTGTCGCAATGGACAACAATTTAAATAATAAGAACCTACCTGTGACAACTGTTTATTTTAACTCTCTTTCTCTCTCGTGCGCACTTGCCATATATTTTGACAACATGTGTTAAATCTAAACTCTCCTATTTGTTGCATTTTATGCAAAATGTGTTAAATATACCTCTATCTTGTGAAAGTACGCTATTTTTTCTACTTTATTTCTATTAGATATATTCATCCGTGGTATAACTAACATTAATGTTTGGTTTTGTTTTGTACAACACGATGACAACAAGTAGATCTCAGACCCAACACGTTAGAGGAGTGATGTCATTACCTAGTGATCTACAAGAGCACTTAGATCAAATACCATTTGTCATGCCTCAACCTCCATCGAATTGACCACTTACTAACTCTGCTACTACACCATTTAGCCCTCTGTTGCTAGGCAATAGTGAACAACAAAAGCATGCTGCAAGTAAGGCAAACTACTATTACACAACTGATTTTGTGGTTGGTTTTGGTTGGATGTACAAAAAAATGACTTACTGAATTCCCGTACCTAAATTAGATGACTAAAATTAATGTACAGAATCTGTAATTTTTATCTACATGTCTATATATATCAAAATTACTAATTTTTATCTTTGCTTATATGATACTTAGATCCTAGTTTCGATCAAGCAGAGGAGGAGCAAAGAAGATTTCGAGGCTCCACATTAATGCATAGCGGGTGGGGTGAAGATGGTGGAATTTTAAACATCAAGGTGAATGAGCATGGACAACCCATTGAGAAGACAACATCTAGACTTGCATCAAATTTGGGGGTTTTAGCACGCAATGGACAGTTAGCACCATTGACATTCCTTTATTGGAGACATGTTTCAAAAGAAGCAAAAAATGGAATCTGGACTCATATCACGGTATCATATACTATTATATAAAGTTGTGGGTTGTCATATTTTCAATTTCTCATAATACCCTCACTTATCACTAAACATGAAGATAAATATAGGGTTAATTTTATACATACTTGTGGAGATAGTTTTATAAAAACTACAATCATAAATTGATCTTTCTTTTATGTAACAATAATTTTCATAAACATTTGATTTTCATTTGTTTAATCTAAAATAACAAGGAATGATTATTTTGGTTCTGAATTTGTGGTTTAGTTCTCTAACATGTTGTTTAATATAGGGCAATATAAATGCCACGAATGAGATGAGAAAATTCCTTATGGAGTTCGTCGAAAAAAAATGGAAGGAGTCGAAGGCCATAGCAAAAGTGAGGGCTACATGAAATATAGGACTAATGAGGAACGCTTGGCGCATTGTTCCCCAAGGGTTGAGGAAGATCAATGGAAAATGCTCATCTATCATTGTAACTCAATTGAAGCAGAGGTATATTTTTGCAAGAGAGTTAACATAATTCTATCTTCGATTTTGTGTTTTATCACTCTAAGCATGAGAGCCGTATAGTGTCACTGGCACCATCATACGATATATATCAATTGTCTTTTCCATATATCAAGAAAAAGTGCAAAGAACAAAGTCATCCGTGCACGTTTGGCAATGCCACACACATCTGGTAGGACTAGTCATGCTCAAGTTAAAAACAAGGTAAAAGTTTGACACTTTTAATGATTATTACGTTTTTTTATTGCGGACAAATTAAGTGAAAATAGATGATATCTTAACACTTAAAATCTTGTGCTTGTAGATTCCTAAAAGAATTGGACACCAACCAACTCGTAATATGGTATACAAGGAGACTCATATAACCAAGGATAAGGGGCCAGTTAATGAAGAAGTTGCTCAATTAATTGTATGTATACTTTGAATTTTAATGACAATTTAAACAACTTGATTTTTGTTTACGTGTCTATTATCTTTTGAAAAAACATTATTTTTCATTTGAAAATGGATTTGGAACAATATTCATTATAATATCTTGGTTTGATTTTTACAGCAAGAGATGGATGAATTAGAATAGCAACATCCAGAGATTGTAGAGGCAGTTGTTGCACGAGATGACATATTTGGGTGAGTAATGGGACCGGAAAGGCATGGCCGTGTGCGAACATTTGGGCTTGGTGTCACGCCGAGTATGGTATTCGGCCGATCATATACGATGACCGAGGCTTGGAGGAGGGATATTGAGACGCGACATTAATAGGAGTTAAAGAGGATGCGACTTGAGATGGAGGCCAAAAATGAGCGGGTGAGGCGTGAGATGGAGGCTGAAAATGAGCGGGTGAGGCGTGAGATGGAAGCAAACTACGAAGGGAAGCAAGACGAAATGAAAGAGAAGATGGAAGCTCAAATTCAAGAAAAAGTATCTATAATGGAATCTCGGATGGAAGCTCTGGAGGTTCATATGCGTGCTAAGGGTAGTTTTACTCAATCTCCACGAGATGTGTCTTCAAGCACCGAACATGTCAACGATTATTAATTATAGATTTTTACAAGTACAATCGGCTAATTTGCACGCATTACATCTAACATTTTTTTGTATTCCCATAGTTTCCTATTGGATCCAATCTTGATCCTTTAGCATCATTGCAATCGTCGATGCAATTTCGGCCAGAGGTTCAATCGCAACAACAATTTCAACCACTAAGGAGAACACCGCCATAAATAATATCACGATCCCAACTTCAAAACTATTATCATGTTAGAGTTTTATTAATCATATACTACAATGGAAATGATAACCAATTTGGGATTAAAATAGTCAATCCATACATAAGCCAGTCTACATATGAAGGTATATGAACTGAAGATCATATTTTCTTAAATAGTCTTCTTCCCCATACTACGAGCTTAAGAAAAATATTATAAAGCCTACCATTAAAGCATCGCAAGTAAAAATGTTTGTTCACAATCCTATTGTATCCTATTATGATATTGATGCTATATTGGCGCTTTAGTTTGATTCATGAATGTTTACTTCAAATTATGAATCTTTAGTCTGAGTTATAAACCCAAAACTTCCCTCAAACAACCCCATAGGATGCACGGTTTGAGAATAGGACTAAAACTTTCAAATCACTAGACATAGGATTAAAAACATGCCGTTAGAGGGGAAAAACCAAAAAAAGACTCCAAATAGCTTATAAAGGACATGAACACCTTGTATGGGACCAATGTAACTCGTAGGGACTTACTGCATATGCACGGGATGCCCGATTTGAGAATATGACTAAAATTCACAAATAATCAGACTTAGGCTAAAAGGATTAACTTTCCCAAACCAATGCATTAACATCTCCATTTATCCTCGGCTGATAGAGAAGTTCTCTGAAATGTTATGTTGTCCTCGAATCAATCTTTTTCTTCCCCTGGATTGATAAATTTTGAATCTGTCCTTTTACTTCCAATAGTAAGTCGGTCTTCTAGATATAGGATTTGGTGGGAACCCTTTTACTGGGATTAACAATCACAAGGAACATACCAGAATCTGGGCTAGATTAGATAGATTCTGAGCCAATGGAGAGGATTCCTTTGTTCTCCTAGCGCTTAAATCTTTTCATTTGGATAGATTACATTCGGTTCACTGTCCTTTGGTTCTCATCATCACTATAAAGGATCGCCATCACTCCAAAGGAGAAAGTTTTCAAACCTTCCAAACTTTTTAAAATGTTCACTGATCATGCTGAGTTCAAAATTTCGTGGCCTCTATTTGGGACTCTTCATTTTATGGGTATTCGCTTCTTACGTTGCAATGTAAGCTCTCAAAGAGAAAAAACTATTATTATAATGACATAATACACTCCTCACAATGAAATTATCTATATAGGTGGACAACTTGTTACCACAGGTTAAGATAGTGAATCATTGGTTATTGCTATTGTGGCTAAATCTGAGAGGGCTCAAGGGGTCACAGATCTAGGGCAGAAAATACATGATATAAAAGAAGTGTCTACAATTCATAGCCTGGAAATAGGGAAAACTGTTGTGGAGGTTGATAGTTTTTCTACTTATCTCGTAACTGATGCGAGGACTGGTGATACTTCTCATGACTTTCTCTCTTCCCCTGGCCTTGAAAATTCGAATCGAGCTAATCTTTCTCATTCAATCCTTCAGAATACTGATAACCAATCTCAACAGGTGAACATGTCGTCTGCCTTCAAAAATTCTTCTCCAATGCTGACAGTAACAACCACCATCCAAAATCAGCTTTCAATTAGTGAACCTCATCCAAGTCAGATTTCCTCAATCCATCCATACCCTCCTGGTACAGGTTCTATGAGTAAGCCATTTTCAACTGAAAACATTATTGCTCAATCTTTGGTTGCTAAGGATTCATTATCCCCTCATGTTCCACATCAAGGTTGCCATCAAATAATATACATTGGGATTAATGTCATTTTTTATAGAATAATATACGTTGCGTCTGCTGTATGGACAAAATGCATATATTTAACATATCTTTATGTCAATGAGTATATAAAATTTACAATCTTTGTGTTCGTACCATTTGCTTTGCCTTGTCATAGCAAAGATCATGGATTTTTTCCATCATTTTTGTCTTTGGGTTGTAATGTAGACACATACGTTTGCATTTGTCAAGGTATGGCAACATGAAGTCAATGTTGTTGTTGTGGCACATATGAATGAATATAAAATCGTTTTCTTTAATGTTTTCCATTTGGACATCAAACAAAAATTGCTTCGTCCCTTTTTCATTTTTCATCCTCACCATTTCCTTCTTTTCGCGATAGTTTAATATTATTAAACTATTGTATTATAGGCCCTTGCACAAAATACGATGATAATTTGAGAATATCTAGACTTAGGCTAAAAAGTATGGCCTTAGAGGGTGAAAAACCGAACCAGCCCCCGTACGGACTCGTGAGGGGCACCAATACCTCGTACGAGACCAATATAACTCGTAGGGACTGACCGCACGATCACGGGTCTCTCGGTTTGATAATACAATGATAATTTGAGAATATCTACACTTAGGCTTAAAAACATGGCGTTAGAGGGTGAAAACCCAAAACAACCCCCGTACGGTTCGGATAGTGGCACCAGCACCTTGCACGGGATCAATATAACTAGTAGGAACAGACCTCGCGATCCCGGGACCAATGTATGGTCAATGTAAATTAAACTATGTCCATGTAATTTCTGTTAACATGATGTACAATTAGTATGTGTTCAGTGTATAGTTTCAATTGTAATTCTATGTCTCCATATAATATAAAAAATTGAAAATAGATTTATTGATCAAGTGTTTCTTTTTTCTCTCTTATTTCAGGATCGTGTGGCATCAAAGAAGGCAAAGAAACACAAGTAGTCTAGAAGATAAATTTGCAATGTAAGTCCTCATATTTTTTTAACTTTGATTTATTCATCTTTGACACTTTGTTTTTCTTCTTTTTGCTGGTTTTTATCATGTTCATGGATAAGGATCTTTCACGGATGTTAGATATATATATTTAGTATTAGGCTAGGGGTAGAATGTTAGTACATAGATATTGTACATTTTGGACTTATGTTTAATATTGTTAGGATATTAGTGTAGAACATTTTGGACTTGTGGATGTAGCTTTTTTGATGCTATAGATGTTGATATTTTTTTGGATAATGGTATATAAAGGCTGATTAGTTAATATAAATAGTTCAAATTATGGGGTTTTGATAATTTGGTATCATCATAACATGCCTGATATTTGTGAATTGGCAAATAATATTTTGCGACGTTTTTCTATTTCTGTTGGCATAAATTTTGTAAAGAGTAAAGAAATCCTGACGTTTTTTAGAGTGTGTGTAATACAAAAATTTTGACGTTTTTAATTAAACGTGGAAGATTAGTATGCATTTAAACAAATAGCCAACATAGCAAGCGTTGTTAATGCCCGACTGGGGAAACGCTGACATTAATTAAAAACGTCGGGATTTATTTTACCGACGTTTTTTTATTTACCGACGTTTTTAAAATGTCATCTAATCCCACAATTCTTGTAGTGAATCAGTCGAAATACATGATATATCCAACTTGAATGGGGGCTTGTAACAATCTAGCAGACCTGGTTTATTCCAGTACCATAGCTCACTGTTTCGATCATAAGTCACCAAGGTTAGACAGTTGGTCCATCCCCATCTGTAGCCTTATTAGTGGATCTGGCAAAAATGATCATCAACATGGTCTAAAGGCCTCATTGTAGCCTTCCATTCGCACCTTCCTCGGTTGTTTGTGAAATTAAAATGTTAGCATTTCGACCTGATGTCGAAGTTTTTTCGAAACATCACTCTTCACTTTCAACTGAACAGATTGGTCGGTGATGGCTTTATACTTAGTTTCCATCTTCATAAACATCTTAGTAATGTCCTGATTATTTGCCTTTAACTGGGGCTTGGTCGGTTAGTGTTTTATTGGTTCTTTCCTCATCTACAATTGGTCGACTATTTCTTTATTGCTTAGAAGTTTTCTCAGTCTTGGTTTTCTGTAATTCTTTAAGTTCTCCTACTAGTCTGGCATTCTCAAACTCCAAGAAAGAAGCACCCTCATCAGTACCACTGGAACATTACTTCTTCAAGCTGTCCAACTCATTTCTGAGCTTATTATTTTCCGGTTCAAGAAGTTTAGCTACCTCCTGAGCTTTATCTACTTCTCGATTCAATAGAAACTCTTTTTTTTGCACGGAGACATATTCTTCCAGTTTCTTCTTAAAGCCCCAACCTTAACTCAATGCTTTGTAGTTCACCTCTTAGTCAGTATTGAGTGAAGATAAAGAAAATTTGTGGTCTTCTTACAAATCTTTAATCATTTCGTAATAAGTAGCATTATTTGCCACTGCCCTTTCCAGCAAGCAATGAATGTGAATGCATGACTCTTAACTTGGACGGACACATTTGTACCAAGAAAATCGACTAAGTCTTGTTCGGACAAAGGAACATGGACAACTTCCAGAATATTTCTACTTCACCTGAGTAGGTCGAATTCAGCTGAAACTATGGCCTTTTTCCTAGCATCAAACTGAAAATTGCAAATATAAGAACACATTTATGATTATTGAGCAAACATAACACAAAGTATATGATTCATAAAGATAATTCAACTAAGCAAGAAGGCATAAGTATGGTAAATACAACACATTTAACCAAAAGGATAAACGTTTTCATTAATAACCAGGAGGTGATACATAATGATGATCCATTTACAAGACAAAGAAGCAAAAAAGAAAAACAAAGTAGTTAAACATTCCCCTTATCCTGAATATTACTCCTTGGCCTCATCAATGGGTATTAAGGCAGGCCCAGCAGGTTGAATGGAGGATTCTCCATACCCTTCCTCATCATCAAAATATTCCTCCATGTTTGGAGGAGAGCCCGGATCATGCCTCAGGAATAATTCAGAATCCTCTGCAGTGCTGACCTCACTGTGGGCATCCGATAAGCCATCCTCAAAGGATTTCTTCCTGACGAACTCAATTTGAGTGGAGGCATTTGAAAATGCCTTATCCCAGCCCTTATTAAAGGAGGCTTCCTTTATTTTCTTATGTTTAGCCTTCTCTTCAACAAGTTCATAGGTCATAAAATAGTTTTCTCCTAGGCAAAATTTAGGAGAGCTTGATTCTCCACTAATTTCTCTTCGACCACCCTATCCCTGTCATTAGTATTTATCAAATTGGTCTCAGTAGTCACCAATTTTCCCTTAGTAGTGGTGGCTCTATCATTTTTCTTCTTCAATTCTGTCTCCCAAGATTTTTTCGTAGAATCCAACAATTACTTCAAAGTCTCCATAGATTGCCTTATACCCTCAAGGGACTCTTATACATCTCCTTTTGAAGAACGTATTTGATCCTCCTTCTCCATCAGTTGATTAAAATTTACCAAAAACTGCACAAAGGACAAAATCATATTACAAGGAGAGATATAAGACATTAAGAGCAAGTAGTACAGGGGAATGAGTTACCAAAGCCAAACTTTGGCAAGCATTTTTTTATCAACTTTAATCGTGGTAGACGAGCAAGGGTTTCTCTATTAGTAGAGCGAGTATTAGTCTTAATCAATTTCCTAGCCGTGCCAGCATTAATACAATAGAGGATAACCCTGAAATGTCCATCTCCTCTTGAATTTTCTCGCCCAACTCCTGGTCAACAAAACTCTTCTCAACCCACCTCTTATAAAGACCCTTTCTTAACCTCTTGAATTGAGGTGTAGCAGTATCAATCTCCCTAGCAGTGATGATTTGGGGAACCTTTTCAGTAACTTTAGAGGTTTTCTCTGGCATCTTGGCATCATCATCCTTGTCAATCTTCTAGGAAGCTCTCTTAGTAGTGGGAAACAAAGCTCTAGTCATCATGTCAGAAATTTTTCTCTTTTCCATGTCAGCAAGTGGGTAGGTAGGAATAGTAGAAATGTTCAGTGACTTAAAAGAAGATGAAGTCCAAAAATCCTTCTCAGACCCTGTAGATTCCTCATTCGAATAAGTTAGAGCTGGTTCCTCTTCACAATTTATGGGGGGTAAAGCTCTAGTAGTGGTGGGACAAGCAATAAAAGAAGTGATTGAGCTCCTATATTTTAACAAGTACGAGGAAAATCTTGGGTGTTCCTCTCCTAGCCTATGGTGAAAGCTCCACATGAATTTCAAATCATGAATATTTACATCCTCTTCTTTGGGACACTTCTTCTTGCTCTCAACTGTGAAAAACGGGATGAGAGAATACTAGTCAGCATATCATCAAATAGTTGGTTAGAAAAAAAAGAGGAATACAATAATCCATACCAACTACTTACGCCATCTCCTACTTGGGGGCACTTAAGCCCATCATACAGTTCTCCTCTTTGAAGAGGAGCATGCTTCCAATTCTTCGCAATAACTCCATAATCAAAATAATCTTTGTGGAATCTGGAAAATTGACAACTTGGGCTCTATTATCAAACCTAGTTTTCATGTAGTAAGTAGTGTCACTGGTACCCATTTATAACAAAACATCATCTAAAGAATGCCAATGTGGGCTCCATGTATTTAGTTAAGCCTATGTATCCCATTTACCACTCTCCAGGTGTTGGGGGCTACTCTAGAAGGGACTGAATCAAAATACTACCAAAACTCTATACATAAACGATTAGGGGGAAAAGTGAAACCACACTCAGCTATGAACAAAGATGGAATCCAGTGACCTTCTGGTAGTGATAGTACTTCAACGGGTGGTAGTCACATTTCTAACTTTACCTAATCAGGAATGTTCCTTTCCCACCTAAATTCATCTAGAGAATCCCCGTGAACTATGTAAACCATGGTTACAGTAAAGAAAGAAAGAAATAAAAAATAAAGGGGAGAAGAAAGCTTACAGAGAAAATGGAGGCTGAAGCAAAGGTGGGATGAAAAAGAAAGATCAAAGATAGAGAACTTGGAGAATAAGGAGAGTTTAAAAACTTCTAAAAGTTATGGTACCAAAATCGACAAACTCTCGTCTCTTATAGCTTACCTCAAAAACCATGGAACAAATGATTACTTGTATCGACTATTGACGTTCTGATCTCTAAATAGTTTTAAGAGCACGAAAATACCAACATACCCTTTAGCGGTTCGATAATTTTCAAATTATATACAAAAAATGCCATTACAAGATCAAGGCATGAAAATTTTTCACAAGCCCCACATGTCGGCCTATGCCGACTAACTTTGAAGAAAATATACTCCATCCTTTCAATAAAAACATAATATTAATAGATTTGTAATCACACCAAACTAGTTTGTCATTGTCGAAGAGTGCATTTGGCAATCACAAGACTCTCATATCTTTTGCAGTCTTCATCGAAGTTCTCATTATTTAATATATTATCTAATTAGTGGAGAGTGTAATACTTAGTAAGAAAGGAATTATATATGTATTCACCCAATCATGATTTTTATCATATCTTGTTCAAGTACTCCGTTATTAAATGTGGATACTTTTTCATGTAAAAATTCTTGAAAAACTCAATTTAGCGAGTTGCACTAACATCTAATATTATCCCCCTTTAAAATTATTCTAACTCAAAATTCCATGTATTTCTCCACAATTAAAGCGTACTCTTGATGTCAAAAAATGGACTGCATCTAATTTTCTAATAAAAAATAAAGTAAAGATTATAATGAAATTACCACACAAGAGACAAAGAGTTTTTAAAGTGGTTCAGTTGTGTAAAAAAGCTACGTCCACTGCTATTGTATTGATTTGAGGGAATACAAAAAGATAGGTATTCTTGTTGAGAAGAATATCCTAGAATTCATTCTATCTTAACGAGAAGAATACCCTAGAATTCTTCTTCTTCTTCTTCTTGAGAAGAATACCATAAGCAATGTAGCGAGAGCGAATTTTATCTTAACGAGATAATGTCCTACAATGCCATCTTCTTCGTTTGTAAGTTTTCTATTAATCTAATTTTTATTGAAAAAATATGATTTCTTTCATCGTCTAATTTAATAAAACAAAAAATCACATATTTTGAATAGCATCAACACGTTGAGTGAGGTGGAGATTCGAATCTGTCTAGTCCATCAACTCTAGATGAAGTGAGTTTTCAACACCAGACAACTAGTCGATATGGTCAGGGGGTAAGCCATAAAAATGTTGGATGGATCTCTGAAAATAGAATAATAATAATAATAATAATAATAATAATAATAATAATAATAATAATAATAATAATAATAATAATAATAATAATAATAATAATAATAATAAGAAGAAGAAGAAGAAGAAGAAGAAGAAGAAGAAGAAGAAGAAGAAGAGGATCTAGTTTCATGATCTCTACTGATCATACGATTAGAGGACTCGAGAATATCATCAATTGGAGGTGGAATCATATCATCTCCACTTTCCACTTTATTATCATCTTCTATTGACTTACACATTGGTGTTGGAAAATATGTATTTAAAGGCAGAAATAAAACTCTTTTATAAATCACAATTCCGTCAACTTCAATATAATAATGTGACAATTCTCCAATATGATTCTATTGAACTTCGAATAAATTCTGAAAAACTTCAAATCATTACGTCACTTTCCTAAATACATTATTTGCCCCCACCAAGATAATTTGGTATAGAAACGGAAATTCGCTAATCTGTACTCAAGATACAATGAAGTAATTGCATTGTCTGCAAATTGTATGTTTAAAGACAGTCCTTGGGCATACCAGAGAAGAACAGACAAGAAAGTTCCTATTATATTTTTGTACACAAACAGTATAAGATAATTTTGTATCTCCTAAAAATCTAAGTGAGTAATTGCAGGGGTTGAGAAATCTGAAACTGGGATAATATAATTATATTCAATTTCGAAATAGGCAGCCTTTATTCATAGGGAATGAAAGGCTATGTCTCAAGAGTCATGATAGGTGAAGTTAACAGTCCTTAATTAATTCTGAAATGGTATGATTGTTTAATACCAACAATTATGAGTTATTTTCGAACTAGTTCAACTAAACTAAATCGAATTTTTACACAAACCAAAAAGTGACCGCCCTCGAGCTATTACGATTTGACCCGAATGAATCTCGGCAACCCGCTACCACAGCAAACACGTGGCATGAAAAGTGTAAAGTGTGACACTAGTGCCTCTACAGACCACTGCTGCACACGTGTATGCTAGGGGTATTCGCAGTCCGGTCCGAGCCGATTTTTAGGATTTTGACGGACCGGACCGATTAAACCGGTCCTAAAAATAAATGGACCAAAACCGGACAGATTGTATCGATCACCCGGCCCTAGTCGGTTCGATTTTTTATAGGGTCGGTCCGGTCTTACTTACCGGTCCTAATCGTACTAAATAAACATTTCAAAAATAAAAATTACCTTTAAAAATATCCAAACTTGTTCAGATTTTAGGTCCTAAAAACCTCTCCAAATTTCTCCATGTTCTGGTATAAAAGCATATATATACAACTAATTAATGAAAACATGTAAGGGTCCCATCAGATTAAAAATCAGTGCAAAAACCAATCAGTGCAAAAAATAGTGTAAAAGGAACAGAATATAAAGAACACAATTTATTTTCAAGAATCATAAGAATAAAATAAATAAATAGTCACCATAAGATTAGATATACAGAACACAATTTATTCTTAATAACACAATATACATAACACAAAAAAATGAGAGGAGAAATGATTTTGAATACCTGAGTGAAACAATAACAATGGGGTTGAGAAGAGAAGTTCTTTATCGCGGCGGCGGAATAGCAATAGCTATAGGGGCATAGAAACAGCAGTGGCGTAACAGCTATAGGGGCGTAGCAACAGTAGCAATGTGAGAGGCTCTCACTAAGAGGGAGAAGTTCTTTCAGAGAACTTGAGAAGCGAAGAGGTTGGAGGGGAGAGTAAAAAACGGCCCAAAGAAAAAAATACAGATGTGTGTGTGTTGTTGTGTTGTGATGTGAGGAGTGGAGAGTGCGTGTGTTAAGTTAATTTAGATCTAGGGTTTCTTTTATTTATTTTTTGACCAACGTACCCCCAACTTCAGGGACCAAGTTACTCTAGTTGTGTGCGTGTATAGATATAGATATAATTAAATGCATATATATAATTAAATGCATATATATATTAATAGTAGTCGGTCCGGGTCGATCTAGACCGGATATTTAATAAGGGGGACCGAAGACCAGACCGGTTAGACCGGTTTGTAAAAAAAACCTGGACCGGACCGATTAAAAAAAATGGCAAAATAAGGACGGTCCGGTTCGGTCCTCCGGTCCATTCGGTTTTCTGAACACCCCTAGTGTGTGCACGTATGTGCTTTTGTACGGTGCTTCGCACCATATTGGATCTCTTTTGAATAGACCTCTTAAATGCTTGATGAAGTAATTCTTCATCTTCCATTTCTACTTATTAAGTGAACATATTCTTCCTATTTTTCCAATGTTGGACACAAAGGTTTTCCCACTTCTTTTTTAACTTAGTGGGTTTCACTTATATTTGTTAACTTTCCAGTGTGGTACACTCTCCCTTTTATATTGGCTTTGTTTCGCACTTTCCTCCACACACTTACAATGTGGGAAAAGCTTTCACACACCACTTTTACTCACTTTTTTTTAAATCTCCAACATCCCTCCACCATTTTCAAAATAAGTTTTGTAAATCTTTGATTATCTATAAGACTGTGTATAAGTACTGGTGTCTCGCGACTTGAACCAATACCCTATAAAGATTCGTCAAGGCTAACCATGAAAGTATAATATACTTGTCTTTGAATTATCAATCTATATTGATAAGATGGACTTGTATACACACACAAATCTTTTAGTCACTGATTATCCATATAAGCCAACACATGTATTAGGCCTTATGTCTGTACCTTAATTTCGTGCGTGCTTTAGACTCAAGCACATATCTCATAGGAAGCGGCATCACTTCCACACGCATATAGGTAGACTATCATAGGTGTCAACATAATTAAAACACCATAAGTCTATTAAGATCAAACCCATTCCCATTCATTATTAATTACATGTAATAAGCACATATCTTTGGGATGTCTAATTTTGTAGTGCTTACAATCAGTTCATATGATGTACTTTAACAATTGAACTTGTGAGTTGAATATGTTAAGAATCAAGTTGAGTTTCCATCATGAGTGATTATTGTTAGTGGGATTTGTAACACCCCGCCTAATTAAATAATGGGTGGCCAGTCCCATACCAAATTAAAACAGAATATACAGTTGGCTCATTCTTAGCATCACTGTCGAAAACATTTACAACTCACCCAAAACTCAATTAAGCTGGTGTTAAAAAACTTTCCAAATTTTTATTTAACAAAATCCATTTCCAGTTTAAGAATAACACAACACATTTTATTCTACAACACAGATAACACAATAAATAACTCAAAAGAATTTAAATGCAACTAGAATAAACATTCCCAAATAATATAAATCCTTTACAATAATCCCAACAATGTTAAATGTATTAAAAAGACACAAATACAATAGTATTTAACTCCGACAGAAAATGATAACTGAAATCCTTTGGGCGACATGCCCTATGTAAGAATACTGTGAATAAAAAAGATGATAAGCGTCTAAGCAAAACTTCCATAGCTCCATAGATCGTTACAATCAACTATGGTTGGCGTCCCTGTTGCTGGACACCTGATATAGAGATACAATAGAAGAGAAAATATGCAAGGAAACGGGTCAGAGCCCGAATGTGTAGATTATTTTTAAAACAACAAGTATTTAACAAGTGCAATAAAGCATTTACTATGTACATGTTAGATCCAACTCTCACTTGCAATTCTCACCTCTCAACTAAAGTGCACACTTAACGTTTCCTATTAACCTCCTAGTTAATGGTTCCTCTTTTCTAGTCTCCGTATTATAACTCTATTCCCATATCATAATCCCCGTATGTCGCATACCATATGTCACATTATTATTCATCTACATTTCTCCTTTATATGATTAGTTTCTCATTAACATGAATCATTACTCATTAATATGAATCGTTTCTCATTAACATGAGTTAAGCTTTTCACTTCTATAAGCATAAACATTCATTAACTTAATTCCATTATCTTTCTCTATTCACCGTTATCTACAATTATCACCGTAGATAGATTTAACCACAATATATCCATGTAACCATTTAATCCATTATATATATATATTCATATATAATACGGCACCCCGAGTCACAGCTGTGGTGCAATGCATTACTCTGCTATCATGTCACATCATCGCAGGTCGCCGAATAGGGGACTAAAGGTTCGGTAAGATTTCACGAACCACAACCAACAACAAACAAATTGGAGGCGAACATAGTTCTCGTATCCATGGGTCACGCACATACCTACGTACCCACAGTCAGCGGACTTATCAAATCCCCGATAAGTCTTTCATATACCTATGTTCTCGAGCGACAAATCAAAGATCCCATGGATTCATCAGGATATGACTGCCCTCACACGCAAACCTCCCACCGATAGCAAGTAAGCTAGGTATGTCATACACATAAATCATCAATCAATCAAATAGGTATTATCGTACCTATAATATAATATCAATAAGGTAATTATCACTACCCTAAGATATTTCCCATACGTAGCATTATATCTCTTTTAAATTCCACGTATTAAAATATCATATCTTTACTTCATAATTTAATTATCCTCGCATCCTATAACATCTCTCCACTCCCGACGTCGTTAAGTTTCATGCGCGGAGCGTCTCACAAAGAGAAATCCAAACAAGGAACCCCTCCAATACACTACTACTTAACTTTGTCGATCGAGGAGGTTCGAAAACTTTAACTATGCGATCGGGATAACCTCATACCCTCTTTCAATCAAATGTGTTCTAAACTCCCATCTCACAAGATTCAAATAGGATTTTCCTCATCTTATATTCAGTAAGAAGTCACTAATATCCTAGTGGTCCATAACATTATTTCTCCCGAACTACTACGAGTTTAGTTCTCCTTTTAATTAAGGTTAAAACCGATAGTTTCAAATCTCTTATAAACACATATTCTTTCACTTAGGATTAAACCCTCTTGTAAACTTAAGGATACCCAGGTGTTATATTCAATCACCCCTACTGGTCCTATCTTAAATCCTCATACATCCCCATTTGGAATTTAACAAATGAATCTAGCAACCGAAATTCCATTCAATATAATTTTCATCATTTAAATCACTCGAATCCAAATCAAATTAATTCAAATCTTATCAAGGGCCTACTGATATTTTCTAGGTCCCATAATATCCAATAATAATCACCAAAGATCCACAAAAGGTTTGGGATAAGAATCAACATTTAAAAAGAAACAACTTTACATATTCTTGGGAGGTCGATCGATCGAAGGTAGGGGTCGATCGATCGATCCCTCAGGTCACAGCCTGGTTTTTCTACATTTCAGCAACTACGGGTTTCACCATTTTTACTCATTCAAACCTTCATATTAACCTCCAAAATGAGTTATAATTATTACTACATGGTATGTCAACATATATGAACGATTTCCAGTACTCTAAACATCTTAGGATCATCAAAGGATTGGATTAAAAAGCATGTTTATCTCCTTATTTCCAGAAACTTATCATCATATCATCTTCAAGAACACATCAATGGTTTTCATAATTTCTTCAACAGATTCATGACTATTTCGTGGATTATTATCATCCTAAAACATGAGTTAAATTCCTATATCATTTCAGTTTTCCAGAAATCCATTTAATATTCCATTAGTTCTTCCAAACATGAATAATCTTCTCTTTTCATACTATTCTAACATGGACAATATACGAACTTAAATTGCCATTATCAAACACTTGCCTTTACTGTAGGTCTGATCCTTTGGTGTAGTATTTCTCAGTTGGTTGTCCCTTCTCCGGTCAAGCTCCGGTGGTGGTTGGTGGTGGTGAACCTTGGTTCTTGTTCTTCTCCTTCCCAAGTGGGCTTTTCCCTTCCCAAGCACTCTTACACTCTCTCTAGGAAGATGGATTCCCTAATTTGTGAAGAGGAGATGAATAACTCCCATACACTTAATCTACCAATACTTATAATAGTACCAAATCCGAAATCACTATTCTTCCCCCTAGAAAAATGACCAAAATGCCCTTTCGGGTTGTCTATTCATTTCCAAATGACCCGAGACTCAAAATTAACATCCAAATAGACTTTTCTGACTATTTCGAACCTTCCGAACGTAACTACGCAGTCGAAATGACCATAAGGTCGATAGAAAATAAATTTCCTTTTTAATTTAATAAACTAGTCCTGACACTTCCCATACCGCGTCTGACTAAAAATACAAATTACCGAATTTATATCATACAGTCATATCAATGACATCACATTCATATATTACCTAAATTTCTTTAAGTAATATTCAGAATCATCCATTTTAATATCCACCGTCCGGATACAACCCGAATGAATTAATTAATAATAAAATCTAATTAATCCATTAATAAAATCTAATTAATCCATTAATTTAAAATATAACCCATTTTAAAAGTCATTTAAAATTATGGGGTATTACATACTTCCCCCCTTATAACAGAATTTTGTCCCGAAATTCAGGAATATAAGTCATACCGGTAAGGTCAACTCCGAGTATAAATCTCATATCGCAAGAAATCCAAGATGTACCGCCCATACAGTACATTAACAAAGTCCCTATCGATGTTATACGCCAAGCCTCACCATATAGTTTCAACTGAATCAAATTTAGACTTCACCTAATCTTCCCTATACCGTCCTCGTGACAAACTTTAGGAAAAATGATCCTCTCGTAGTGAACAAATAAATCTTGAAGTCTCAATTTACTTACCTTTTCACAATTATGAAAAATACTACAATCCAATCATCCAGGGCGCCCATACACCCTCTCGTACCGCTTTCAATATTAAAAGTTTTGCAAAGGTTATAAACTCGTTTCCCAAAGACCTAACTTATTTTAACTCCCAACGGTTATTAGTTTCATGCGTAGGGTGTCTCGCAAGCGAAATCCAAACAAGGAACCACCCCGATACACTACTTCCTAAAGTAGTCGGTCATGGAAATTCCTAAGGTCCTTAGTCAATAATATATATAAAAAAAATTGGTTTAAAAAAATAATATCAGGTTTATCGATTTTAAAACAAAAATTTGGTTTTTATCGATTTCAAATAGGGTCGACGCATCTACTCTTTTATAGAAGACAAGATGCAGACATATGCTCTCATATACCACAAGTCAATGCACGCCGATAGTCAAATCACACTCGGACATGCTCAAGGTAAGTAATCCCATGATACAAATCAAACCCACGTGATAACATGTAATATAAAGGTGTCCCACACCCCTCAGTGAGTCTACATAAATAACAGTGCTATAGGCTAAGTTTAGCAACCCTTTTTCCCACACAACATTAATCGTAACAAAATCAATATACGCTTCATAATCCCTTAGATAGAAAACATACCCTCATTCGCGGGTGGTGGTTGTTGATTCACTGCCTGATGGACGTTATATACACGCCCGTACTGACCCTGCTGCGCGGGTGCTGCTGGAATGGGAGGTAGTGCTAGCACCGGAGCTGGAGCTGGAAGAGTAGATGGTGGAAACACTGGTACCTGTGGCTCCTGTCGAGCATGTTGTTGCTGAGGGAATTTGTCTTTCTCAGGACAATCTTGACGTTTATGGCCATACTTGCCACACACGAAACATTTTCCCGCAAACTTTCCACCACCTTGCCCCTGTTGACCCCGAACCTGCTGGCCATTACCTCCCTTCCCTTGGCCCCGATGAGCCTGTCTCTGGCCCTGTTGTCCTTGCCCCACACCTCTATCCTCAAATCGAGAATCTCCAGATCGCAAACGCTTAGCATAGTCCCCTGTCTGGGAGCCCTGCTCACTCTGACGCTGATGACTCTTCCCTGGTTGAGTCCCACTAGAACTGCCCCCAATAGTCTTGCCTTGCAGGCCTGACCCAAACCCCCGCTTGACACCCTGATTATGGAAGCGATTATCTTGGAAGTGGAGCATTGCAGCATTAAGAACATCTGCATACGTACGTAGTGAAAGATTACCCAATAAATGTTGGCGAATCTTATAGTTCAACCCATCAGTGAACATTAGGACTCTCCTCTCCTCAGTAGGTACTTCAGATGGTACCAAATTAGTTAATTTCGTAAACTCTTCCTCATATTCCGCCACTGTTTTCTCTCCCTATTTCAAATCAAGTAGCTTCCGCTTCATCTCTGTCTGGATGGCGGAAGGAAAATACTTCCCATCAAATCGTATCCAAAAGTCTTGGATAGTCAATGTGTCCCTCTCCTCCATAGTGGTCGTAGCTTCCCACCATTGCAAAGCTGCCCCTACTAGCATGAATGTGGCTAGTATTTGACGTTGAACCTCAGTGCATTCGATCATTCTCAAGTGCCGTTGGATATCTTTCTTCCATTGGCTACCAGTCACAACATCTGATCCTCCTTGAAACTCAGGTGGGTGCGCTTTCTGAAAGGCATCGCTTGCTCGTTCCCATGAAGTAGGAAACACTTGCCCTTGCGCGGGTGGCACAACCGGTGCCGGTGCGGGAGCCTACTGAATAGAAGCTACAGCAGCATTGACTGCCTGAGCAACAATTGCAGCAACTTCGGCTGCAGTCATTGTACCTTGAGCTAGGGCGGGTTGAGGTGCACGTCGAGGAGTGATCTAAAATGAGAGAACACTATCAGTATTTGATATCTCAAAATAGCTGAAGATCGTAAGCGTAAATAGAAAAAAAATAATCCTACTCATAGGGGTCTACATCAAAGAACGCTAAGCTGAAGACACAATAAGCCGTATAGATCCTAAAGGACACTAGAACCTGATGCTCTGATACCACCTGTAACACCCTGCCTAATTAAATACCGGGTGGCCAGTCCCATACCAAATTAAAACAGAATATACAGTTGGCTCATTCTTAGCATCACTGTCGAAAACATTTACAACTCACCCAAAACTCAATTAAGCTGGTGTTAAAAAACTTTCCAAATTTTTATTTAACAAAATCCATTTCCAGTTTAAGAATAACACAACACATTTTATTCTACAACACAGATAACACAATAAATAACTCAAAAGAATTTAAATGCAACTAGAATAAACATTCCCAAATAATATAAATCCTTTACAATAATCCCAACAATGTTAAATGTATTAAAAAGACACAAATACAATAGTATTTAACTCCGACAGAAAATGATAACTGAAATCCTTTGGGCGACATGCCCTATGTAAGAATACTGTGAATAAAAAAGATGATAAGCGTCTAAGCAAAACTTCCATAGCTCCATAGATCGTTACAATCAACTATGGTTGGCGTCCCTGTTGCTGGACACCTGATATAGAGATACAATAGAAGAGAAAATATGCAAGGAAACGGGTCAGAGCCCGAATGTGTAGATTATTTTTAAAACAACAAGTATTTAACAAGTGCAATAAAGCATTTACTATGTACATGTTAGATCCAACTCTCACTTGCAATTCTCACCTCTCAACTAAAGTGCACACTTAACGTTTCCTATTAACCTCCTAGTTAATGGTTCCTCTTTTCTAGTCTCCGTATTATAACTCTATTCCCATATCATAATCCCCGTATGTCGCATACCATATGTCACATTATTATTCATCTACATTTCTCCTTTATATGATTAGTTTCTCATTAACATGAATCATTACTCATTAATATGAATCGTTTCTCATTAACATGAGTTAAGCTTTTCACTTCTATAAGCATAAACATTCATTAACTTAATTCCATTATCTTTCTCTATTCACCGTTATCTACAATTATCACCGTAGATAGATTTAACCACAATATATCCATGTAACCATTTAGTCCATTATATATATATATTCATATATAATACGGCACCCCGAGTCACAGCTGTGGTGCAATGCATTACTCTGCTATCATGTCACATCATCGCAGGTCGCCGAATAGGGGACTAAAGGTTCGGTAAGATTTCACGAACCACAACCAACAACAAACAAATTGGAGGCGAACATAGTTCTCGTATCCATGGGTCACGCACATACCTACGTACCCACAGTCAGCGGACTTATCAAATCCCCGATAAGTCTTTCATATACCTATGTTCTCGAGCGACAAATCAAAGATCCCATGGATTCATCAGGATATGACTGCCCTCACACGCAAACCTCCCACCGATAGCAAGTAAGCTAGGTATGTCATACACATAAATCATCAATCAATCAAATAGGTATTATCGTACCTATAATATAATATCAATAAGGTAATTATCACTACCCTAAGATATTTCCCATACGTAGCATTATATCTCTTTTAAATTCCACGTATTAAAATATCATATCTTTACTTCATAATTTAATTATCCTCGCATCCTATAACATCTCTCCACTCCCGACGTCGTTAAGTTTCATGCGCGGAGCGTCTCACAAAGAGAAATCCAAACAAGGAACCCCTCCAATACACTACTACTTAACTTTGTCGATCGAGGAGGTTCGAAAACTTTAACTATGCGATCGGGATAACCTCATACCCTCTTTCAATCAAATGTGTTCTAAACTCCCATCTCACAAGATTCAAATAGGATTTTCCTCATCTTATATTCAGTAAGAAGTCACTAATATCCTAGTGGTCCATAACATTATTTCTCCCGAACTACTACGAGTTTAGTTCTCCTTTTAATTAAGGTTAAAACCGATAGTTTCAAATCTCTTATAAACACATATTCTTTCACTTAGGATTAAACCCTCTTGTAAACTTAAGGATACCCAGGTGTTATATTCAATCACCCCTACTGGTCCTATCTTAAATCCTCATACATCCCCATTTGGAATTTAACAAATGAATCTAGCAACCGAAATTCCATTCAATATAATTTTCATCATTTAAATCACTCGAATCCAAATCAAATTAATTCAAATCTTATCAAGGGCCTACTGATATTTTCTAGGTCCCATAATATCCAATAATAATCACCAAAGATCCACAAAAGGTTTGGGATAAGAATCAACATTTAAAAAGAAACAACTTTACATATTCTTGGGAGGTCGATCGATCGAAGGTAGGGGTCGATCGATCGATCCCTCAGGTCACAGCCTGGTTTTTCTACATTTCAGCAACTACGGGTTTCACCATTTTTACTCATTCAAACCTTCATATTAACCTCCAAAATGAGTTATAATTATTACTACATGGTATGTCAACATATATGAACGATTTCCAGTACTCTAAACATCTTAGGATCATCAAAGGATTGGATTAAAAAGCATGTTTATCTCCTTATTTCCAGAAACTTATCATCATATCATCTTCAAGAACACATCAATGGTTTTCATAATTTCTTCAACAGATTCATGACTATTTCGTGGATTATTATCATCCTAAAACATGAGTTAAATTCCTATATCATTTCAGTTTTCCAGAAATCCATTTAATATTCCATTAGTTCTTCCAAACATGAATAATCTTCTCTTTTCATACTATTCTAACATGGACAATATACGAACTTAAATTGCCATTATCAAACACTTGCCTTTACTGTAGGTCTGATCCTTTGGTGTAGTATTTCTCAGTTGGTTGTCCCTTCTCCGGTCAAGCTCCGGTGGTGGTTGGTGGTGGTGAACCTTGGTTCTTGTTCTTCTCCTTCCCAAGTGGGCTTTTCCCTTCCCAAGCACTCTTACACTCTCTCTAGGAAGATGGATTCCCTAATTTGTGAAGAGGAGATGAATAACTCCCATACACTTAATCTACCAATACTTATAATAGTACCAAATCCGAAATCACTATTCTTCCCCCTAGAAAAATGACCAAAATGCCCTTTCGGGTTGTCTATTCATTTCCAAATGACCCGAGACTCAAAATTAACATCCAAATAGACTTTTCTGACTATTTCGAACCTTCCGAACGTAACTACGCAGTCGAAATGACCATAAGGTCGATAGAAAATAAATTTCTTTTTTAATTTAATAAACTAGTCCTGACACTTCCCATACCGCGTCTGACTAAAAATACAAATTACCGAATTTATATCATACAGTCATATCAATGACATCACATTCATATATTACCTAAATTTCTTTAAGTAATATTCAGAATCATCCATTTTAATATCCACCGTCCGGATAAAACCCGAATGAATTAATTAATAATAAAATCTAATTAATCCATTAATAAAATCTAATTAATCCATTAATTTAAAATATAACCCATTTTAAAAGTCATTTAAAATTATGGGGTATTACATACTTCCCCCCTTATAACAGAATTTTGTCCCGAAATTCAGGAATATAAGTCATACCGGTAAGGTCAACTCCGAGTATAAATCTCATATCGCAAGAAATCCAAGATGTACCGCCCATACAGTACATTAACAAAGTCCCTATCGATGTTATACGCCAAGCCTCACCATATAGTTTCAACTGAATCAAATTTAGACTTCACCTAATCTTCCCTATACCGTCCTCGTGACAAACTTTAGGAAAAATGATCCTCTCGTAGTGAACAAATAAATCTTGAAGTCTCAATTTACTTACCTTTTCACAATTATGAAAAATACTACAATCCAATCATCCAGGGCGCCCATACACCCTCTCGTACCGCTTTCAATATTAAAAGTTTTGCAAAGGTTATAAACTCGTTTCCCAAAGACCTAACTTATTTTAACTCCCAACGGTTATTAGTTTCATGCGTAGGGTGTCTCGCAAGCGAAATCCAAACAAGGAACCACCCCGATACACTACTTCCTAAAGTAGTCGGTCATGGAAATTCCTAAGGTCCTTAGTCAATAATATATATAAAAAAAATTGGTTTAAAAAAATAATATCAGGTTTATCGATTTTAAAACAAAAATTTGGTTTTTATCGATTTCAAATAGGGTCGACGCATCTACTCTTTTATAGAAGACAAGATGCAGACATATGCTCTCATATACCACAAGTCAATGCACGCCGATAGTCAAATCACACTCGGACATGCTCAAGGTAAGTAATCCCATGATACAAATCAAACCCACGTGATAACATGTAATATAAAGGTGTCCCACACCCCTCAGTGAGTCTACATAAATAACAGTGCTATAGGCTAAGTTTAGCAACCCTTTTGCCCACACAACATTAATCGTAACAAAATCAATATACGCTTCATAATCCCTTAGATAGAAAACATACCCTCATTCGCTGGTGGTGGTTGTTGATTCACTGCCTGATGGACGTTATATACACGCCCGTACTGACCCTGCTGCGCGGGTGCTGCTGGAATGGGAGGTAGTGCTAGCACCGGAGCTGGAGCTGGAAGAGTAGATGGTGGAAACACTGGTACCTGTGGCTCCTGTCGAGCATGTTGTTGCTGAGGGAATTTGTCTTTCTCAGGACAATCTTGACGTTTATGGCCATACTTGCCACACACGAAACATTTTCCCGCAAACTTTCCACCACCTTGCCCCTGTTGACCCCGAACCTGCTGGCCATTACCTCCCTTCCCTTGGCCCCGATGAGCCTGTCTCTGGCCCTGTTGTCCTTGCCCCACACCTCTATCCTCAAATCGAGAATCTCCAGATCGCAAACGCTTAGCATAGTCCCCTGTCTGGGAGCCCTGCTCACTCTGACGCTGATGACTCTTCCCTGGTTGAGTCCCACTAGAACTGCCCCCAATAGTCTTGCCTTGCAGGCCTGACCCAAACCCCCGCTTGACACCCTGATTATGGAAGCGATTATCTTGGAAGTGGAGCATTGCAGCATTAAGAACATCTGCATACGTACGTAGTGAAAGATTACCCAATAAATGTTGGCGAATCTTATAGTTCAACCCATCAGTGAACATTAGGACTCTCCTCTCCTCAGTAGGTACTTCAGATGGTACCAAATTAGTTAATTTCGTAAACTCTTCCTCATATTCCGCCACTGTTTTCTCTCCCTATTTCAAATCAAGTAGCTTCCGCTTCATCTCTGTCTGGATGGCGGAAGGAAAATACTTCCCATCAAATCGTATCCAAAAGTCTTGGATAGTCAATGTGTCCCTCTCCTCCATAGTGGTCGTAGCTTCCCACCATTGCAAAGCTGCCCCTACTAGCATGAATGTGGCTAGTATTTGACGTTGAACCTCAGTGCATTCGATCATTCTCAAGTGCCGTTGGATATCTTTCTTCCATTGGCTACCAGTCACAACATCTGATCCTCCTTGAAACTCAGGTGGGTGCGCTTTCTGAAAGGCATCGCTTGCTCGTTCCCGTGAAGTAGGAAACACTTGCCCTTGCGCGGGTGGCACAACCGGTGCCGGTGCGGGAGCCTACTGAATAGAAGCTACAGCAGCATTGACTGCCTGAGCAACAATTGCAGCAACTTCGGCTGCAGTCATTGTACCTTGAGCTAGGGCGGGTTGAGGTGCACGTCGAGGAGTGATCTAAAATGAGAGAACACTATCAGTATTTGATATCTCAAAATAGCTGAAGATCGTAAGCGTAAATAGAAAAAAAATAATCCTACTCATAGGGGTCTACATCAAAGAACGCTAAGCTGAAGACACAATAAGCCGTATAGATCCTAAAGGACACTAGAACCTGATGCTCTGATACCACCTGTAACACCCTGCCTAATTAAATACCGGGTGGCCAGTCCCATACCAAATTAAAACAGAATATACAGTTGGCTCATTCTTAGCATCACTGTCGAAAACATTTACAACTCACCCAAAACTCAATTAAGCTGGTGTTAAAAAACTTTCCAAATTTTTATTTAACAAAATCCATTTCCAGTTTAAGAATAACACAACACATTTTATTCTACAACACAGATAACACAATAAATAACTCAAAAGAATTTAAATGCAACTAGAATAAACATTCCCAAATAATATAAATCCTTTACAATAATCCCAACAATGTTAAATGTATTAAAAAGACACAAATACAATAGTATTTAACTCCGACAGAAAATGATAACTGAAATCCTTTGGGCGACATGCCCTATGTAAGAATACTGTGAATAAAAAAGATGATAAGCGTCTAAGCAAAACTTCCATAGCTCCATAGATCGTTACAATCAACTATGGTTGGCGTCCCTGTTGCTGGACACCTGATATAGAGATACAATAGAAGAGAAAATATGCAAGGAAACGGGTCAGAGCCCGAATGTGTAGATTATTTTTAAAACAACAAGTATTTAACAAGTGCAATAAAGCATTTACTATGTACATGTTAGATCCAACTCTCACTTGCAATTCTCACCTCTCAACTAAAGTGCACACTTAACGTTTCCTATTAACCTCCTAGTTAATGGTTCCTCTTTTCTAGTCTCCGTATTATAACTCTATTCCCATATCATAATCCCCGTATGTCGCATACCATATGTCACATTATTATTCATCTACATTTCTCCTTTATATGATTAGTTTCTCATTAACATGAATCATTACTCATTAATATGAATCGTTTCTCATTAACATGAGTTAAGCTTTTCACTTCTATAAGCATAAACATTCATTAACTTAATTCCATTATCTTTCTCTATTCACCGTTATCTACAATTATCACCGTAGATAGATTTAACCACAATATATCCATGTAACCATTTAATCCATTATATATATATATTCATATATAATACGGCACCCCGAGTCACAGCTGTGGTGCAATGCATTACTCTGCTATCATGTCACATTGTCGCAGGTCGCCGAATAGGGGACTAAAGGTTCAGTAAGATTCCACGAACCACAACCAACAACAAACAAATTTGAGGAGAACATAGTTCTCGTATCCATGGATCACGCACATACCTACGTACCCACAGTCAGTGGACTTATCAACTCCCCGATAAGTCTTTCACAGACCTATGTTCTTGAGCGACAAATCAAAGATCCCATGGATTCATCAGGATATGACTGCCCTCACGCGCAAACCTCCCACTGATAGCAAGTAAGCTCGGTATGTCATACACATAAATCATAAATCAATCAAATAGGTATTATCATACCTATAATATAATATCAATAAGGTAATTATCACTACCCTAAGATATTTCCCATACGTAGCATTATATCTCTTTTAAATTCCACGTATTAAAATATCATATCTTTACTTCATAATTTAATTATCCTCGCATCCTATAACATCTCTCCACTCCCAACGTCGTTAAGGTTCATGCGCGGAGCGTCTCGCAAAGCGAAATCCAAACAAGGAACCCCTCCAATACACTACTACTTAATTTTGTCGATCGAGGAGGTCCGAAAACTTCAACTATGCGATCGGGATAACCTCATACCCTCTTTCAATCAAATGTGTTCTAAACTCCCATCTCACAAGATTCAAATAGGATTTTCCTCATCTTATATTCAGTAAGAAGTCACTAATATCCTAGTGGTCCATAACATTATTTCTCCCGAACTACTACGAGTTTAGTTCTCCTTTTAATTAAGGTTAAAACCGATAGTTTCAAATCTCTTATAAACACATATTCTTTCACTTAGGATTAAACCCTCTTGTAAACTTAAGGATACCCAGGTGTTATATTCAATCACCCCTACTGGTCCTATCTTAAATCCTCATACATCCCCATTTGGAATTTAACAAATGAATCTAGCAACCGAAATTCCATTCAATATAATTTTCATCATTTAAATCACTCGAATCCAAATCAAATTAATTCAAATCTTATCAAGGGCCTACTGATATTTTCTAGGTCCCATAATATCCAAATAATATTCACCAAAGATCCACAAAAGGTTTGGGATAAGAATCAACATTTAAAAAGAAACAACTTTACATATTCTTGGGAGGTCGATCGATCGAAGGTAGGGGTCGATCGATCGATCCCTCAGGTCACAGCCTGGTTTTTCTACATTTCAGCAACTACGGGTTTCACCATTTTTACTCATTCAAACCTTCATATTAACCTCCAAAATGAGTTATAATTATTACTACATGGTATGTCAACATATATGAACGATTTCCAGTACTCTAAACATCTTAGGATCTTCAAGGGATTGGATTAAAAAGCATGTTTATCTCCTTATTTCCATAAAATTATCATCATATCATCTTCAAGAACACATCAATGGTTTTCATAATTTCTTCAACAGATTCATGACTATTTCGTGGATTATTATCATCCTAAAACATGAGTTAAATTCCTATATCATTTCAATTTTCGAGAAATCCATTTAATATTCCATTAGTTCTTCTAAACATGAATAATCTTCTCTTTTCATACTATTCTAACATGGACAATATACGAACTTAAATTGCCATTATTAAACACTTGCCTTTACTGTAGGTCCGATCCTTTGGTGTAGTATATCTCAGTTGGTTGTCCCTTCTCCGGTCAAACTCCGGTGGTGGTTGGTGGTGGTGAACCTTGGTTCTTGTTCTTCTCCTTCCCAAGTGGGCTTTTCCCTTCCCAAGCACTCTTACACTCTCTCTAGGAAGATGGCTTCTCTAATTTGTGAAGAGGAGATGAATAACTCCCATACACTTAATCTACCAATACTTATAATAGTACCAAATCCGAAATCACTTCATCCCCCCTAAAAAAATGACCAGAATGCCCTTTCGGGTTGTCTATTCATTTCCAAATGTCCCGAGACTGAAAATTAACATCCAAATAGACTTTTCTGACTATTTCGAACCTTCCGGACGCAACTACGCAGTCGAAATGACCATAAGGTCGATAGAAAATAAATTTCCTTTTTAATTTAATAAACTAGTCCCGACACGTCCCATACTGCGTCTGACTAAAAATACAAATTACCGAATTTATATCATACCGTCATATCAATGACATCACATTCATATATTACCTAAATATCTTTAAGTAATATTCAGAATCATCCATTTTAATATCCACCGTCCGGATAAAACCCGAATGAATTAATTAATAATAAAATCTAATTAATCCATTAATAAAATCTAATTAATCCATGAATTTAAAATATAACCCATTTTAAAAGTCAGTTAAAATTACGGGGTATTACAGGATTTAGTCTCATCCCCAATGATGTCTTAGACACCAGTCCTCTTTAAAGAACTTTTATAAATGAAACAACTAAGTTTTGACTTGATTTTACATAATCCACTTTGATTACACTATCTGTAATTATTTGTCTGACATAATTATGTCTCAGGCCAATACGTCTAGATTATTCATTGTATACTTTACTATAAGCTTTGGAAAGTGTAGACTCACTATCACAATGTATGGATATTGGTTGCATTGGTTTTGGCCAAAATAGAATTTCAATTAATAAATTCCTTAACTATTCTGCCTCTTTACTAGTTGTCGCTAGTTCTACAAACTTAGCTGCCAATGTAGAATCACCTATACAACTCTATTTATTTTATCGCCAAGAAATAACTCCTCGACTAAGAGTAAAAATCCATCCACTTGTTAAGGAATAATCCTCCCGCTCAGTTATCCAACTAACATCAGAAAAACCTTCTAATACTGAAGGATATCCACTATAGTATATACCATAGTCCATATTTCCTTTTAAATATTTTAATATTCTATTAACAACATGCCAATGAAATAAACTTGGATTACTAGTATATCTACTTAATTTACCAACATCATATGCAATATCAAGTCGAGTACATGTCATGGAATACATTAAACTACCAATTACTAGTGCATATTCCAATTATGAAATAATTCTTCCAGTATTAGGGATCATCTTTAGCAATGGTGTAACACCCCATATTTTTAATGACTTTTAGAATGAGATTAAGTAGAATTAATTGTAGGATAAATGAAAATTAATATGGATTTAAATATTACTTCAGAATGTAGTAATATATATGATTATGACTTCATATATGATTATGATTTTAAATTATCGCGAGTTGTGAATACGACAATTACGGTAATTAAGTCAGGACGCGCATATGAGTCGTGTTGGGACTATATTTAAATGGATTGAAAATTAAATTGTTTTTATGTCATCCGAATGGTCATTTTGAGTCCACTGTTGAGTCCAGAAGGGTTGAAATAGGTAAAAAAAAGTCTACCCAGGGGTTTGATTTAGGTCTCGGGCCAATTGGGATAACAAAGGACACCCCGGAGGGATATTTTGGTCATTTTATTTGGGAGGTGAATAGTAACTATGAAAATTGGATTTTATTATATAAGTGAAGAGATTAGATAACTTAGGTTCATTCAACCAAAAATAATGGAAATGTCTTTGAAGAGAGTGAGAGTTTTTTCTAAGGAGAAGAAGAGGTTTTGAGAGCAACCCAAGGGACAACCACCTTGCACCACCACCGAAAAAGTGATCGAAAAAGAGGAGGGGCATCCTAGACATATCTTCTCCAAAGGATCAGACCTAGGGATTTAGGAAAGTGTAATTCTTGTTCCAATTAGTGAGTATAATACCCATGTTAAATTAGAAGAGATAAACATCCATGAAAACTATGAATCAAAGATGAAAATTTGATGATTTTCATGTAATTCTTGAAATGGAAATCATTTAGGATTATTCCTTTGATGAAACTAGAATTAACACCACGAAATTTTGGGTTTAATTAATGAGGAAATTTGGGGTTTATATGTGTTCTTGAGAAAGAATTATATAATGCAGATTTTCTGAATTTAAAATAAGATTAGCATTATTCATCGAAACTCCATGATGATTTTGATAGGTTTTGATGTTACTAAATTATTATTCCGTATTGTGGAATGGATTTATATAAATTAAAAATTGAAAAGTTTTGAGAGTAGCTTAATTAATTATTAGGTGAATTAATAAACAAATTGTATTTCGACAGTGATGCTGAGAATGAACCAACTGGATATTCTAATTTAAATTAATAAGGGACTGATTACCCCGTATTTAATTAGGTGGGGTCTCACAGGTGGTATCAGAGCATCAGGTTCTAGTGTTCTTAAGATATGTATGGCTTTCTACATTTCAGTTTTTTGATGTAGAGCCCTATTATTAGGATGTTGTATTTCATTGTGTATTACAAAGTACGTGCTCATGTCAGGAAATATAATCGATGTAATTCTCATACGAGTTCGGTCGGGCATGGATGACTAGTGAGGGTCGTTAAAAGGACAGCCGAAGGAGGACTCATCCGAATAAATACAGTGTTTTGGAAAATGGTGTTTGAGATAGAACCCACTAAAATTATTGTTCAAGCTGAAGATAATAAAGAAGACATTCGGGAGATGTAGTTTCCCAAGCACCGTCATGGATGAAATTTGTGCCATTCCAAACCTACCCATCATTGTCAATTAAGGGTGAGGGATTCGTAAGGATTTTTGTGAAGGAAGAAATCCAAACGTAATTATATAGGTTGAAGTGTAGTAAACACCCAGGACATGAAATTTTAGGCGATTTTTTTTGCTCATAGGAGCAATCTAAAGTGATGAGAGTTAGACATCACATATAAAGAAGCATGTGTGAAGATAAAATAAGAAATCTGGGTATGGTTCGATCGTGAAATCGTCCATTTCTTTCTTTAAGCGGGATATGAATTGAATTTAGAAACTTATCTCTTATGGGCAAGAAAAAGAGAGGTTAATGATATGCCCCAAGTGTAACCTCGGCCCAGAGACACCAACCTCGGCCGAGATGATGGCCGAGACATTGATTGACCCTATGTAGGCCATGGGCCCACGATATCATCCCTCGGCCAGACCAACCTCGGCCTAGGCCGACACTACCATATACACCAATGGGCATTACGCGCATCATAGGCATCAACAACATCCTCATGTACCTGGGTATAGCAACCTCGGCCGAGAGTAGGCCGATGTGACAAGAAGCATTAGTAATCATCAGCATGCTATATGTCCAACCTCGGCACGGGCCGACCCCACCATATGTCTCGGCTGAGATCAGGTCGAGACTCCTTATGACCCATCTCGGATGGAACGCACATCAAGGATTTACAGCTCGGCCTCTCCCAGGCCGAGGTCATCCACCAATATGACTATCGAGCATCTGTTGAACATTTGGATAAGGACACATGGGCACAAATCAGTTGTAACAAGATTATTATCCACATGTGGGGAGAATATTTCATCATCATTACTTACATGTGGCAGTGACAGATGGCACTCCCCCATTGGTGAGGCTACCACACACTTTCACATTACATGCATGGGGGGTAAATTACACCCCCTAGGCACTATATATAAGGATCATCCCCTACCTTGCAAAAGGATCCCAGTTACTAAACCCTAGCTAAAACTCTGTCTAAATTGATAGTAGAGAAAGAAAGCTTGAGAGATTGTATCCATGGCCATTAGTGCCTTCATTCAGTGATACTACTCACACACTCACAGTGGACGTAGGCCAGATTGGCTGAACCACTCATATACTTGTGCCTTATCCTCTTATACTCATCCCTTTCTCTTTTCACTTTGTATAATTGTGCAGCCATTGTTATTCATATATTGAGCTAGGAAACACCTTACCTGGTGGTGATGGTTCTTAGCATCATCATTTTGGCGCCGTCTGTGGGAAAGAGAAGCTATCTCTTCCTCTTTTTCTGCTTAACCTCATCAGAGACTCTGGTGGTGAACCAGGAACCACCCCTTGCGTGGAGCTGTTTCACCATTGAAAGAGGTCCTTTAAGGTATTAAGCTCACTTGCTATTCAAAGCTCTTTATTGTTAATACATGGCACCAGAATTACCACCGCCTCTTCCGCCGCCCAGAGGTGGAGGGGCTAGCTCTAGTCAGGCTCCTCCCCAGTCCGAAATGGCGGAGGTAGCAGCAGCCTTGAAATCCTTAGCTGCAACACAACAAGCCATGAAGGAGAAATTTGCCCAGCTCAGTCAAACCATGATGATGAGGCCACCTGGAGTCTCACCGAACATAATCACGCTGGCGGCAGTTCAGCCTCATCCTGACGCCAGGGGACCACCCCATGCGCCAATGAAGGGCCAGCCTACACCCCAGAGGAGGAGGGACGTTGCTGACCCTAGGCGCTTGCACCTGGGGAGGCAAGGAAACCCTTGCCCAGAGGACAGGTATGATGACCTTGAAGCTGAGGAGGCCCCAGAAGACTGCTGGGAGCCGTATGAGGTATCAAATGACACTATACGACCTCTTAGGCAGAGTCAAGGAGGTGTCGGCCGAGATGGATGTGTCGGCCGAAGAAGAGAAGAGGCCCAATAAAGAGGGTCGGCCTTTGACAGGTTGAGCAGAGGGTTGGCCTTCGAGAGGATGGGCCCGGTAAATGACCTAAGACACAGGCTATCAAGGTCGAGGAGCGCAGCAGGATCTCAAAGAGGGGGTAGGCAAGGTCGGCCAGACCAAGGCCGACCCCGTGGAGGAAGAGCCAGGGAGCAAGAAGAGGTCAATGGTCAACGTGTTGTAGCTGGGGAACCCTCTGTCCATCGTAGGGATGTGGCAGGGGATAACCTCGGCCAAGTTGATGACAGAAGACACTAGAATGATTCTATCCAATGCCTGGAGGAGAAGATATGAGACCTCATTAAGAGCAGGGACCCGTTCCAGAGTGGTTACTCAGAGGGCTCCCCATTTGTGGCTAGGATAGTGGGGTTCCCAACCCCGGCCAAGTTCAAGCCTCCTACAGTGACTCCTAAGTATGATGGTAGCACTAACCCTGTGCACCATATCGAGATGTATCAGTCGGCAGCGGACATCTACTCGATACCCGATGAGATGAAGTGCAGGGCCTTCTCAGGGACATTGACAGGGGCAGCTCATAGTTAATTTACCTCCCATCCGAATAACTCAATTGAGAACTTCAAAGGCCTGGCTGAGCAGTTCATCCACAACTTCTGCTTTGGGGTAAGACCCCATAAGAAGACTACCCACCTTCTGTATGTCAAACAGGCCAAGGGTGAAAGCCTAAGAGACTACATAGCAAGATTCAACACAGAGAAGTTGGAGGTAGAAGACTACGAAGAGAGCATAGCCATGACCGCCCTGATAGGAGGCCTCCAGAAGGGGAAGCTATTGTGGAAGCTGGCGGAAGACCCCCCCCAGGTCCATGGCAGAGCTGCTGACCACCGCAGGGAAAGTGATGAATGCGAAAGAGGCAATGGCCGCCAAATATGAGGAGGAGAACCGCAGCGGCCTTGGGAGGTCCCAAAGCAAGAAAGAAGGGAAGAAGAGGTCAGGGGATGACAAGTTTGCTCATTACACTCCTCTGACTGTGAGCTCTGAACACATCCTTAATGAGATTAAGACTGACCGGTCTCTGAGGTGGCCAGAGAAGCTGAAGGCCCCACCACATAAGAGGAACAAAAACCTCTGGTGTGAGTTCCATCAGGATCACGGCCATGTCATAGATAGATGCTTCGCTATAAAGGATGAGATTGAGAAGATGCTGAAAGCTGGAAAGCCGAGGAAGTATGTGGATGGCAAGGCCCCGAAGGGTGGAAGAGAAGACCCTAATAAGAGAAGAAATGACAGGTGCCGTGGCGATGTCCCGGTTAGAAGGCATGATGATTCAGAGGGTGATGATGAAGATGACCCGGATCTTCCGCCAAAGGATGACAACACCCCAGTGAAGAGGGTAGGGATGATCTCCTTTGGTGTTAGCACCATATGTGGGGGATTTGCAAGAGGTGGCTCTGAGGTAGCCGATAGGAAGGCTCATATAGCAGAGGCCAAGTCAGTGGCCAAGCCCGAGGTTGTGAATCTGACGTCTTCTGACGTAATGCAAAAGAGGAAGAAGGTAGACATGGACACCCTCATGGTGGGGTTCTCCAGACTCAACTTCAAGGGAATCTTAGCCCCCCATGATGACCCTTTAGTCATAACAACAAGGGTTCATGGGTGCGATGTAGGGAGAATCCTCATAGATGGGGGAAGTTCAGCAGATGTGATGTTCTGGCCTTGTTTCAAGAGCTTGGGTCTTAGTAGGGCAAGGTTGGTGCCCTACCATCAGCCATTGATAGGCTTCAGTGGTGAGAAGGTGCACCCATTGGGCATGTATGAAATGGATGTACGGATGGGGGACGAATGGCCTAAGAGGCTGACCAAGAAGATCAACTTTTTTTATGGATGAAAATGTCTTCTCGGCCTACAACCTCATCATCGAAAGAGTGGCCCTCAAAGAGTTTGAAGCCATGCCGTCGACGGTTCATCAAATGCTAAAATTCCCGAATCCTTATGGAGTAGGGGAAGTGAAAGGGGACCAGACCATGGCGCGGGAGTGTTACTTCAACTCGGCCGAAGAGAGAGAGGCCGATAAGAAAGCAACCACCACTTACAGCATTGACACTATAGACCCGAGAGATGAAACAAAATTAAATAAGGGTGAGGCCGTGGAAGAGGTAGAATCCATCATCCTCAATGATGACGACCCGGAAAAAACCGTCCAGGTCGGCAAGGCCCTAGAGCCAAGGATCAAGGAAGAGCTGATAAACTTCCTCAGGAGGAGGCAGAGTGTCTTCGCATGGAGTCACACAGACGTGCCTGGTATCGACCCTGAGATCATGACCCACAAGCTCAACGTGGACAGAGATGCCAGGCCTATCAAGCAGAGGCGAAGAGTCTACTCCAGGGAGAAGTATGAGGTCATCCGGGAAGAGGCCGAGTTCATAAGAGAGGTTACCTATCCGGAGTGGCTCTCAAATCCAGTCATTGTGCCTAAGGCTAATGGAAAGTGGCGAATGTGTGTAGATTTCACAGACCTAAACAAGTCTTGCCCGAAGGACAGCTATCCCTTACCTAGGATAGACCATGGTGGATGCAATGGCAGGGCACGAGCTCATGAGTTTCATGGATGCTTATTTAGGTTATAACCAAATCTTCATGGATGCCGAAGACTCTGAGAAGACAGCCTTCATTACTGACAAGGGGACGTATTGTTACAAGGTGATGCCCTTTGGTTTGAAAAATGCGGGGGCAACGTATCAACGTCTTGTCAATAAGATGTTCGAGGAACAGATAGGTAAGACCATGGAGGTGTATGTGGACGATATTCTAATGAAGAGACTGAAAGCGTGTACTTATGTAGAAGATCTTGAGAAGTCCTTTGATGTCATGGACTCGTATAGAATGAAGCTCAACCCAACGAAGTGTGTCTTCGGGGTAGGAGCCGAGAAGTTCCTGGGGTTCATCATTAATCAGAGGGGGATTGAGGAAAACCCCGAGAAGATCAAGGCCTTGCTCGATATGAAGACTCCTAGGACTATCAAGGACGTCCATAGACTTACAGGAAGAGTGGCCGCCCTTAACAGGTTTGTCTCTAGGGCAACGGACAAGTGTCTTCCATTTTTTAAAGTTCTAAGAAAGGCCTTCCAATGGGACGAAGAGTGTGAAAAAGCCTTCAACCAACTCAAGTCCTACTTGGGGTCTCCCTTGTTGCTGTCTCGACCCATCACGGGGGAAAGATTGTTTGTGTATTTGGCAGTCTCTGAATCAGCCATCAGCGCGGCCATCATACGGGAAGAGGATGGAATCCAGAGACCTGTGTACATCAACAGTAAGGCTCTTCAAGGGTCTGAATAGAACTATCCCCGAATGGAGAAGTTGTCTTATGCCCTGATCCATGCCTCGAGGAAAATGAAGCCTTACTTCCAAGCTCACTCCATGGTAGTCCTTACAGACTCCCCACTAAGACAGGTTCTAGACAAACCTGAGAAGTCCGGAAGATTGATGACCTAGGCCATTGAACTAGGAGAGTATGATCTTACCTACCAGCCCAGGGCAGCCATCAAGGGGAAGGCCCTCGCAGACTTCATTGCAGAGTTCACTTGGGAAGAGGCCGAGACAGAGAAAGGTTTAGATGATGCCGAAGAGACGAACTGAAGTTTCTTCTGAGATTTGAAAGAGACTGCACCGAACGTCTTCCGAGGCCGAGAAGAGGTCGTCCCAGGCAAAACCCGGTGCAGAGTAAAAGAGAACGAAGAGGATCGATACCTCTTCAAAAAGGGGGTTATGAGAGAAGGGGTCTTCTCATCAGATGCAAATGTATGGAGCCTCTTCGTTGATGGCTCTTCCTGTGACAGTGGAAGAGGCGCGGGGCTAGTACTCTCAGCTCCAGATGGCGCCAACATTAAATACGCCTTGAGATTCAACTTCCAGGCTTCCAATAATGAGTCTGAGTATGAGGCCATGATAGCAGGTCTCTTATTGGCAACAACTCTTCAAGTAAAGCGACTCCTACTCCATAGCGACTCAAGGTTGGTTGTCAATCAAGTGTTGGGGGTATATGAGGCCAAAGATGAAAGGGTGGCCAAGTACTTAAAGAAGGTAAGAGGGTTGCTAGAGTATTTTGAAGAAGCAAAGCTGAAGAGAGTTCCTCGACTGAGCAACAACCATGCTGATGCATTGGCAAGACTAGCCTCAGCAATGAGGACAGATTTGGGAAGGACCGTTCCCATCGAGGTCTTAGGAAAGGCAAGCATCGAGGAGGACGAGGTATGTATACCTTGCCACAATCTGAACCGGGGAGACTCATGGATCGACCCGCTCGTCAGATACCTAAGAGACAGAGAGCTACCAGAGTCCAAGATGGAAAGGAGAAAGTTGAGATACAGGGCTGCCAAGTTCTCAATAGTAGGAGACGTCTTGTACAAAAAGGGGTTTTTATTACCTCTCCTCATATGTGTGCATCCCATGGAGGTACCCCAGGTCTTACAGGAGGTTCATGAGGGTTCCTGCTCTATCCACATAGGGGGAAGACCCTTAGCCAAGAGGATCATCACTCAGGGATACTGGTGGCCTACCTTGTCTAAGGACGCTGCAGACTATGTGAAGAGGGGCGACAAATGTCAAAGGTTTGCCACTATCCCTCATCAACCCCATCAGCCTATGACGTCAATCTCTTCTCCATGGCCATTTGCGGTATGGGGAATTCACTTGGTAGGACCTCTGCCAAGAGCTGTTAACAACTATAGGTTCTTGATAGTCGCCATTGACTACTTTTCAAAGTGGGTAGAGGCAGAGCCGATGGTAACAATTATAGAGCAGAAGACCTTCCAGTTCATCTGAAAGAACATCATATGTAGATATGGACTCCCAAACACGCTCATCTCGGATAATGGGACCCAGTTCAAGAACTCCTCCTTGGAGAAGTATTGCCGAAGTGTGGGGATTAAATAGTTCTTCTCATCTCCTGGTCGACCTCAGGCAAATGGCCAGACTGAGGTCACGAACAGAACCATCTTGGATGGAATCAAGAAGAGGTTGGAAGACGCGAAGGGGAGATGGACAGAAGAGGTCTACGCAGTGTTGTGGGCCTATAGAACCACAACAAGGACACCAACAGGGGAAACCCCATTTATGCTGGCACATGGCTCTGAGGCTGTCATACCAACGAAAGTAGGACTACCAACTCATCGGATTCAGACCTATGACCCTGACAGTAATGGGGAAAAGAGGAGGCTAGACCTAGATCTTATTGAAGAGAGAAGAGAAGATGTAGAGGTTAGGAAAGCAGCTTACCAGCAGAGATCAGCGAGATTCTACAACCAGAGGGTGAAGTCAATACCCATTGCAGTGGGAGGCCTAGTGCTAAAGAAGACCCTACAGAAGGCAAACAAGCTACACCCAAACTGGCATGGCCCCTACAAAGTAACAGAAGAGGTTGTGCCTGACACTTACAGGCTAGAAAACCTAGAAGGAGAACCTTTCACT
This sequence comes from Sambucus nigra, assembly GCA_949130495.1. Taxonomy (NCBI): domain Eukaryota; kingdom Viridiplantae; phylum Streptophyta; class Magnoliopsida; order Dipsacales; family Adoxaceae; genus Sambucus; species Sambucus nigra. The sequence continues at coordinate 409,030,705 of OX422207.1, forward strand.
AACCCATGGAATGCTGACCATCTCAAGAAATATTACATATGATGTTGCCTAGGATTTTGTGTAAATGTATCATCCTATTGAGAAGAGGTTATTAATAAAGATCAGTTTCCATGACAGTGCTTGCTTCATTCTTAGATCAAATACTTATTATGGGGATAACCTCTTAGGTGATGACCTCAGACCCTCATAACATCACTCGGTGGTGACGAGGTCTGAGCTCAGACACCTTAGCAGAGGACCTCAGACCCTTAACATCATTAACTTGGTGGTTTATTATGGGGATAACCTCTTAGGTGATGACCTCAGACCCTCATAACATCACTCGGTGGTGACGAGGTCTGAGCTCAGACACCTTAGCAGAGGACCTCAGACCCTTAACATCATTAATTTGGTGGTTTATTATGGGGATAACCTCGCAGGTGATGACCTCAGACCCTCATAACATCACTCGATGGTGACGAGGTCTGAGCTCAGACACCTTAGCAGAGGACCTCAGACCCTTAACATCATTAATTTGGTGGTTTATTATGGTGATAACCTCGCAGGTGATGACCTCAGACCCTCATAACATCACTCGGTGGTGATGAGGTCTGAGCTCAGACACCTTAGCAGAGGACCTCAAACCCTTAACATCATTAACTTGGTGGTTTATTATGGGGATAACCTCTTAGGTGATGATCTCAGACCCTCATAACATCACTCGGTGGTGACGAGGTCTGAGCTCAGACACCTTAGCAGAGGACCTCAGACCCTTAACATCATTAATTTGGTGGTTTATTATGGGGATAACCTCGCAGGTGATGACCTCAGTCCCTCATAACATCACTCGATGGTGACGAGGTCTGAGATTAGACACCTTAGCAGAGGACCTCAGACCCTTAACATAATTAATTTGGTGGTTTATTATGGTGATAACCTCGCAGGTGATGACCTCAGACCCTCATAACATCACTCGGTGGTGACGAGGTCTGAACTCAGACACCTTAGCAGAGGACCTCAGACCCTTAACATCATTAATTTGGTGATTGGTTATGAGAACAGCATATTAGGTAATGACTTCAGAGCCCAATAGCATTCAGAGATAATATAACATTCATAGATAATATAGCATTCAATGGCATTCAGAGGTCAAAATAGAGAAGAGATGGGCATTCAGTAAAAAGAAGAGGTTACATAGCATTAAGAGGCATTACTAATTACAAATTACAAAATGTTTTAAGTTACAAATCAATCCTGGTTTGGGGGGGACATTGACAGTCTCGGCCTGATTGGTCTGCTCAGCATTAGTAACCTCGGCCACCTCATCAACATGATCTGTCCCTCCGAGCTCGGTTCCTCCTAGAGTTGCAGTATCGGCTGGGGCAGTGGCCTCGTCTTATACCTCTTGCAGTGCTTGAGCAAATTGATGGTCGGCATAGCCGAGACCCACAAAGTCGGAGGCCTTTAGAGTGACGACCTCCTTCTCTCTGACCTCAGCCCATTTGGTAGTGGCCTTGATACCTCTTTCAAGGTATTAAAAGCCAAAACCCATGAACTCCTCTGAGCCTTTGTAATCAGAAATTATTTTATCCGAGGCATCTGCAAGGGAAGCCTTCACAGCCGCGTTGACCTTTTGCTGAAGGACGTCATCTTTGTCCTTCAGAGCCTTGGCATGGTTCTTGATGAGCAGGGACATGTCCTTTTCTAGCCACTTAGCCTTATTTTTAGAATTCTGCAACTCTGACTTCAGATGTTCAACCTCGGCTTTCAGGGCGCTTTCAACCTTCTCGACCTCCTGCCCTTTTTGGATGAGGGGAAACTTCCTCATGGCCCAGTTAGATAGTTGGTACATGGCAGTCACACCCTGCACAGTTAATGAAGAGGTTAGATGGGAGTACAATTAGACGTTGCACTTACAAAATTCTGACATATGAACATATCGTACCTGGACGACTCTGTGAAGGCCGAACTTGACCAGCAGGGGGTATCCATGGCTCTATAGAAATTGTTGTCTTCCTCGGTCATGATAGAGGCAAGTGCGTCCATGGCCTGTCTACTGTTGCCGACCACGCTGTCATTCAGCTGGTCCAGACGAGCCGTCAAGGTGTCGGCCGAGATGGGGATCGCAGCGTCTGAAGTCTTCTTTTGCCTCGAGGTCGGCCTCTGATCCTAAGAGGCCGGGACATCAGGAGCCCTCTTCTTGGAGGCCTGGGATTTGGATGTAGTGGGAGCTGGAGGAGGAGCGTTCAGACCAGCCTTCTTTGCAAGCCTTGCCAAGCTTAGAGCTGCCATCTCCCACAGTTCGTCTGGGATACCTGGCGGTCTCTCTGCAAAAGTTAAAAGATAAGAGTCAGAAATCAGACATGAATGATCAGGGGTTAGACTTGAAATAAAAAGAAAAATCCTAAAATCCTTACCAAAGTCAACAAGGGGGCTCCCACCCAGGCTCGTCCCTGAGAGAAACTGAGGGGTCAGCAAATGCTCGAACTTGACAAACAGACCATGTGCCCCTTGGTCTTGCAGGGCCTTCACCTTTTTGATATTTTAAAGACTTAGACCAGGATCGTCCCTTGCAGACATGGTGACCTTACCCCATCTGAGGGGTATCCTCGACCCAAGAGTGGAAGAAGGAACAGATGAGCCGAACTCCCATGGCCCTGAGGCGAAAAAATATCGGGGCTTCCAATTGTGATTCGAGGTTTGAGTCACCTGGAGCATCTTCTTCTCAGGCCTCCGAGCCACGAAATGATAGTAGCTCGGATGATTTTTTGCCGAGGTAGGGACATAGCAACCAGCAAAGACCTGAACTGGGAGGTCAAAGTGGTGGACTGCCCTCCACAAGATGATGGCCCCAATAATGACTCTCCAAGCATTGGGAGAGAGCTGTGAGGGGGCCAAGTTGATGAAGGAAAGAATGGACCTGATGATGGGATGAATGGGTAGGCGAAACCCCAGATTAAACATCTGCTCGTACAAGCAGATTTCTCCATCTCGGCCATGATAGGCCCTCGCTTCCCTCAGAGGTCTCCTTAACTTGATGGAGGGACTAATGGAGTATAAGTACCTAAAGCACAGAAGATCTACCACAGTGACTATGCTCTCAAACTCGGCTGCTTCAGAGATGTCAACATCACTTTCAGCATCATCATCGTCAAGCTCAACGTCGGCTGGAGCAGACGTAGATGGGTGACTAGGGAATCTCTGAGCGAACTCAGCCCCTGTAACGGCCGACAGAGGGATGGCATCAAAAATGGGAGGCACAGCCACACTCGGCTCAACAAGTTCAACCTATGAAGAAGAGTTTGAGGTGCTTGAGCTATTTTGGGATGAAGCTCGGCTGGATACCTCGGCCTGATCAGGGTCATGATCAGGCCGAGGTGTAAAATCCATGGCTTATTGGAAAGAGTCCACAGACATGGGGTCTGAGGTAGAAGACTCAGACTCAGACATCGGTAATTTGTTGGCAGAGATGTTTGTCTGATAGAAGTTCTCAGGAGGATCAGGATATACCACCTTGAGAGGTGGGGGAAAGATAGGTCTAATAGGGAACTCCTGTGACCTACAGGCTTCTTCCTGAGCTCTCTCTATTTGCCTAATCTTTTCTAAGGTCTTCTCTCTAAGAGAAGGGAAGTCCTCAAGAAGCTGGTACAGGGGTCTGAGCATCAGAGGACGACCCAAAACGTGGGATGACCCTAAACTTGGGAAAAACTCCTAAAGCTACAAATACGTTTGGCTTATAAAATGAAGAAGCTTAAAGATCAAACTTAGAAATTTAGGCTAACCACAGTTCGCCGGAATTAATGAAGCTCGCCGAAAAACTCAAGAACACGCCAAAAAATGCAAACCAAAATACCAAAAAGAAAGGAAATGGTAAGGGAGAAGTACCTGGAAGTGAATCGACGAAGAAAACGAAGAAAACTCGCAAGGAAATTGACAAAGGCCTCTGCGATGAGTGCTGATCGAAGAAGTTCGAGAGAGAAATTTGCAAGAACAGTGTGCACGGGAAAGAAATGAGGAAGAAGAAAGAGAAAGGAAGGGTTTAAACCCTTAAGTACTTGGGCACACTTCCCAAGGCCCATCATTGCCTTGGGAAACCCAAGGGACAACTGATAGCACACGCCAGACAAGTTTGCACGCTCTAGGTTGGGACAGGTGTCATGCAGGTATTAGCCTTGGGACAGACATGCCTCGAAGGTGAAGCAATCCCCTAGCCACTTGTTCTCGCATATGACTAAGGGCTGGGAGGTGATTGATATGACCCAAGTGAAACCTCGGCCCAAAGACACCAACCTCGGCTGAGATGATGGCCGAGACATTGATTGACCCTATGTAGGCCATGGGCCCACGATATCATCCCTCGGCCAGACCAACCTCGGCCCAGGCCGACACTACCATATACACCAATGGGAACTATGCGCATCACAGGCATCGACAGCATCCTCATGTACCTGGGTATAGCAACCTCGGCCGAGAGTAGGCCGAGGTGACAAAAAGCATTAGTAATCATCAGCATGCTATATGTCTAACCTCGGCACGGGCCGACCCCACCATATGTCTCGGCTGAGATCAGGCCGAGACTCCTTATGACCCATCTCGGATGGAACGCACATCAAGGCTTTACAGCCCGGCCTCTCCCAGGCCGAGGTCATCCACCAATATGACTGTCGAGCATCTGTTGAACATTTGGATAAGGACACATGGGCATAAGTCAGTTTTAACAAGATTATTATCCACATGTGGGGAGAATATTTCATCATCATTACTTACATGTGGCAGTGACAGATGGCACTCCCCCATTGGTGAGGCTACCACACACTTTCACATTACATGCATGGGGGGTAAATTACACCCCCTAGGCACTATATATAAGGATCATCCCCTACCTTGCAAAAGGATCCCAGTTATTAAACCCTAGCTAAAACTCTGTCTAAATTGACAGTAGAGAGAGAAAGCTTGAGATATTGTATCCATGGCCATTAGTGCCTTCATTCAGTGATACTACTCACACACTCACAGTGGATGTAGGCCAGATTGGCTGAACCACTCATATACTTGTGCCTTCTCCTCTTATACTCATCCCTTTCTCTTTTCACTTTGTATAACTGTGCAACCATTGTTATTCATATATTGAGCTAGGAAACACCTTACCTGGTGGTGCTGGTCTTAGCATCATCAGTTAATTTGCTTAACAACAAAGAATGGGGTACATCGAAGGTAATAAGAGTTCATTGTGTGGAAGGAATCATAAGTAAATACTCAAGTACGAATGGTAAATCTAACTAAGACGACTAGGATTGATGTCACCAAGAAATTTATAATCGATTCCAGAAGAAGGGGAGCTAGGAGGGCTGGGAAAACCTAGCTGAAGGGAAAGATTGAATTCAATAGTGATAGTGAAACATTACCTAAAGGTATACCAAGTAGGGGACTTATTTAAATCCTTACTAAGCGGCGATGAATTTAGCCATATCCAGCGAGGTCGATAATGTGTTTCATAGGACTAGTAGAGCCAAAGGAATAATGGAAATAACAATTGGGAGATAATATTTCCAGGTCCGAAAGAATGACATTCAAAAATGGTCAGTGGGACCAGTGACGGGGGAATGACAGGGAAATTTTTCATGTGTAGAGAGATAGACTACTATTGTTAAATGTGTCCACATTGATAAGTGATACCGATAAGATTGAAAATGGTAAACCATGCCAGTTAAACATAACAATCGGAGGAGTGAGATTTCCAGCGGAGAAATTGGGTGAAAAAAATTAGGCCCAGGAATTTACAACCCGTGAGTGGTACGTTTAGGAAGGACCAGTGGAGTCCTCGGTAGCAGTAACATACCATATTTCAGAGTCGACGAGGCCCGAGAAATAAAAGGGAGGCTAGTAAAGCATTAAGTGAGGCCTAGATATTGTTGGCTAACATTTTAGTGATGGAAGTGTAAGTCGTAGAACATAATAATTTGCTGACTACGAGGAGGGGGTAATTATTGGATGAAATCCTAGATGTATCACGATTGCAGATGCTCATGAGTTGTGTTGGTAACTACGTGCTAGGACCCTACGATTAGGAAAGACTAGTGAAGTTTTGTTTCATGCTTGTGAGTAAAGAATTAATTCAAGTGGAATGAGTGTGTCACAATATATATGAATTATTAACACTAAAATTCGATTGCGAGTTGAGTTTAGGGGGTACGTTAGTTTTAACAGTCGGGTTGTAAATGTATCTATAGTTGATAATGGGATCTTTTTGATGTCGCCCGTGAGTGACCCGAGTGGACACTAAAAAAATATTTTATCATTTTAATTTACTACTACATTGAGTTAGCAAAGTAGAGATTATTATGGTAATGTGTAGTGATTAATTACTAAATGTCTGAACGATTGTAGATTGAGTGATACGACTATCGTGTTGGATATTCTGAGGGAGTAATATTACTTTCGTAAAGCGCCACATGAAATAGGATTGGGTCTCTCTCTCTCTCTTTCTCTCTCTCTCTCTCTCTCTCTCTATATATATATATATATATATATATATATATATATATATATATATATGTAAATTTCATAGTAGCGTAGACTTTAGTGAGTATCTGGTCTAGTTATATGTGATCCCGGTGCGTAGGAATTTATTTACTAATGTGACTCAGGATACATTTTCTTCTTTATCGAGGAAAGAGATATAACTTACCGAGAAATTGAGATAGTGAGATATACATGTTTAATGTTATTTCTAAGGGGAATACGTAGATTTTTTAACATACGGAGATTGTGGGAAGGTACATATTATGGACAGAGGGCCTTACGGATCTCGACAACCGAATATGTTAGGTAGTAGTGTATAGGGAGATTCCTTATTTGGATTTCACTTTACGAGACATCCCACACATGAAACTAGCAAACTTCGGGAGTTGGAGAGAAGTTTGGTCGATGGTACATCGGTTTCGTACTTTGGTCATTATACATATACAAGAATATAATTAAGAGCTGAAAATTCTATTATGACAGTGATGCCACTGAAAGAGTGATTAAGTTCTGACTAGTGGGGTGGTTTAGTGCACTCCTACCCTATCATCATGCCAAGTGCGCGAGAATTGATGTAAGAGTGGTACACATTATTGGTGCAATAATGCACGAGACATAAAGTGTATGGTCACCCTAGGTGATTGAATCAAGCGGTGGATTATGATTGTCATGTGAATTCAAAAACATCTAGACGGAAAAGTCAAAGCTTATTCCGTAAGATTTGGCAGAGGACTACATTTTATGAGAAACTAAATTTTTAGAGTGGGGGCAGGACTTGTGACATGCGGTGAGACAAAGTCGCATGGATCACGATAGGAGATACCTTAGGGAGAACAACAAATGTATCAGGTTATAAATGACTATGATGATGGGATTTAATGAAGAGAAATATTTCTAAATTCATCTTGTAGTCGGCCACCGGTTTGTTGATTAAGGAGTGGACCATCCAAAATCAGCATGGTTTCTTCAATTATTAGGGATTCCTAAGTAGTAATGGGAGTAAATTCCCAAGGATTTTATCGCGAATGGGGTTATGATCCTATATGGGTGATAGTGGATCAGTTCATCGAAGAAGCTCATGTTATGCCAGTTAGGATTGATCATAATACGGGATAGTAGGCGCAGATCTTTATAGTCAAGATACTTACATGGGGTACCGCTTGATAACATGTTCGATTGGGACATGATCTTTTTCTTTAAATTTTGGAAGAGTGTTCATAAGTCCATGGGTACCGAGTTGTGATTTAGTACGGCCTATCATCTGCAGACAAATGGGTAGAACAAGAGGACTAATCAAATGTTGGAGAATAAATTATATGTGTACCCTTGGATCTTAGGGGAGGATGACAACAATCCCTTACAGTAGTGGAGTTTGTGTACAATAACTCATATAAGTTCACTTTTGGGAATGGTGCCAGTTGATGTATGGCTCAGTAAGCCTTGTTGTTCTCCTTCTTGTTCGTCAAAGGTGGGGGACCAGGTACTATTGCAAAGATTATAGATGATTTGATACTTAGTATATAATGTGTGTAAAATATATACTGCACAAATAACTAATTTATGTGCGATCGTCACGAGACGAGATCGTATGTATCAAAATAACGATTAATCTACTAAATTGCGAATAATAGAAGGCTACATAGTGAGTATCTAAAATAAAGTTTAAGTCGTGAAACTTAAACAGTAAGGCTCGGGCAAGAACCTGCGTGATAGGATAACCTGGACTTTAAAACGAACATATGTGAGGTGTTCATTATTAAGGGTTTTTGATAGCGTACTATATGGGCTTTAATCCCATACCCAATGATGTCTTAGACTCCAGTCCTCTTGCAAGACCTTTTCTAAATGAATCAACTAAGTTTTGATTTGATTTTACATAATCCACTGTAATTACATTATCTGTAATCATCTGTCTGACATAATTATGTCTCAGGCCAATATGTCTATATTTTCCATTGTATAGTTTACTATAAGCTCTGAAAAGTGAAGACTCACTATCACAATATATGGATATTGGTATCATTTGTTTTTGCCAAAATGGAATTTTAATTAATAAATTCCTTAACCATTCTTCCTCTTTACTAGTTGTAGCTAGTGCTACAAACTCAGATGCCAATATGTATAATTAGCTATACAACTGTGTTTCTTTTATCCCCAAAGAAGAAGGTACTTGACCAAGAGTGAAAATACATCCACTTGTTGAGGAATGATCCACCCGCTCAGTTATCCAAGTAGCATCAGAAAAACCTTCTAATACTGAAGGAGATTCACTATAGTATATACCATTATCCGTAATTCCTTTTAAATATTTTAATATTCTATTGACAACATGCCAATGTAATAAACTTGGATTACTAGTATATCTACCTAATTTACCAACATCATATGAAATATCAGGTCGAGTACATGTCATGGAATTCATTAAACTACCAATTACTCGTGCATATTCCAATTGTGAAATATCTCTGCCAGTATTAGGGATCATCTTTTGCTATGGTGTAAGACCCCGTAATTTTAATGACTTTTAAAATGGGATTAATTAGAATTAATTGTGGGATAATTGAAAATTAATCCATATTTAAATGCTACTTGATAATAAATTAATATCTATGATTATGACTTTACATAGGATTATGATTTTAAATTATTGCAAGTTGTGAATACGATAATTACGGTAATTAAGTCGGGACGCGCGTGTGAGTCGTGTCGAGACTATATTTAAATGGAATGAAAACTAAATTATTTTAAGTCATCCAAATGCTCATTTCGAGTGCACTGTTGAGTCCTAAAGGGTCGAAATAGGCAAAAAAGTCTACTTGGGGGTTTGATGTGGGTTTCGGGTCAATTGGGAACCAAAAAGACACGACGGAGGGGTATTTTGGTCATTTTATTTAGGAGGTGAATAGTAACTACGAAAATTGGGTTTTATTATATAAGTGAAGAGATTAGAGAACTTAGGTCCATTCACCCAAAAATAAAGGAGTCTTTGAGGAGAGTGAGAGGTTTTTCCAAGGAGAGGAAGAGGTTTTGAGAGAAAACCAAGGGACAACCACCTTGCACCACCTTCACCACTACCGAAAAAGTGACCGAAAAAGAGGAGGGGACATCCTACACATATATTATCCAAAGTAACCGACCTACACATTAAGGCGACTACAATTCTTGTTCCAATTAGTGAGTATAATATCCATGTTAAATTACAAGAGATAAACACCCATGAAAACTATTAATCAAAGATGAAAATTTGATGATTTTGATCTAATTATTGAAATGGAAATCATTTAGGATTTTTCCTTTGATGAAATTAGAATTAAAATCACGAAATTTTGGGTTTAATTGATGAGAAAATTTGGGGTTTATATGTGTTCTTGAGAAAGAATTATATAATGTAGATTTTCTGAATTTAAAATAAGATTACCATGATTCATCGAAACTCCGTGATGATTTTGATATGTTTTGATGTTATAAATCATGTATATACTTAGGTATATCAATTGAGATTGATTCTTGGGAGGTTGGGATCATTTGAAGTTGGAATTTACGTACTGTTTCTTGGTTAAAAATGGGGTCTCGAAAGCACAAAATTTGGGGAAGGCGGAGGTTAGAAAAGATGAAGGGTCATTTGAACGACAGCACAACTCGTTCAAATGAGATTGTATCTCGTTCGAATGAGATTGTTATGTCATTCAAACTACCATGGATTTGGACATGGAGATAGATCTTTTCGTTATGATCGCGTGGGCGCTGACCCCGTATTTTTCTAATTTTTTAAATTAGTTATTATTTTTCTACGGAAGGGAATCGATTTCGCTGCCCAAAATTTGATAATTTTTCCCTTTTGTAATTATTTTGATGGGATTATTATTGATTTACTTATGGGACTTAATTTTAATGAAAAGGGGAATATATAGCACACCAGAAGACCAGAATTATATTTGTGGAGTTGACCCTAAGAAGTTAATTATGGGGTTAAATTAAATTAGGGATAGTTGGTGAATAAACCTAATTTGAGAATTATTGAAGTCGTGATAATTAGGGGATGATACGAAAATGGACCAGTAGGGGGTATATGTTTACCTACTAAATTTATTTGAGGAATAAGACGATATACTTCGAGTGGTGAGAAAACCTCGGGAAGGTACCTTAAAAAGTAAAGTCATAATTTAAATACATAGGATATTCGAGAGATAAATATACTACATATGTGATTTATTATCTGGGTTGTGCGTTTGCCCTAATGATATGTAAATAGGCGAAATTAATACCTATATAATGATTTATGTGTATCACATACCTAACCTACTTGCTTTCTACGGGAAGTTTGCGCGTTGAGGGCAGTCATATCTTGATGAGCCATATGGGGGAATTTTGACTTGTTGCCTCCGAACATAGGGCTTAGGTTGGATTTCCATTAGTGAAAACAATGGTATTGAATGGTCATTTAGGTGCGTAGGTATGTGCATAGCTACTTATGTTCACCTGTAATACTTATGTTTTGATATTTATGGTTCGAGGGATATACCAAACCAACAGTCCTTTATACAATGACGAGATGTACTGGGACTAGATAGGAGACAATGCACGCACCGTAGCTATGTCTCGAGGTGCAGTATTATATATATATATATATATATATATATATATATATATATATATATATATATATATATATATATATATATAATAGAGTGAATGTATATATATATACATGTTGTGTCCATCCCTGTCTGCACCCCGTGGGGAGAGAGATATATATACACATCTCCCCTCGGGAAAGCTGCGCCACGGTCTCGCACCCCTCTTGGGAAGGTTGCTTCGGCCGTCATCGGTGTGGGGGTAAATGTGAAGAGATAGAGTCGCCAACCTATTTTGCACAAAATAGGTAAAAGAAATGTTGCCACTTCGACAGATCGGCATCAAGGACAAACTGATGCATACGAAACCAATAGTTCGAAGGTCCAAACTTTGGGGGATGGAGGGGTGAAAAAAGGTAGACATATTGTCATCGACATTCCTCAAATCCAAACTTTCCTACAATAAAATTAGTTGGAAATAGACCTCATTGAACTATTCAAGAAAAATATACTAAGACAATATTTAATAAAATACACATGCACAGAGAAACATCTAAGCTTAAGGGGTTATAATGTGGGAGAAAAAGAGCAGTGTTGTTTGTTAACTTTGGGTTATGTCCAAGCCTTTTCAAGGCAATATGCTTCTGAGGTATGGTCTCATGCTGAAAAGTTAGATGCATAGGCAATATGATATTGTTCTTTGTGAGGATAATCTATATATTCTAAAATAGACATTATAATGGATGTTAATAATACAACCGAACAATAGTTTCAGATATCCTAAAAGACCCCCCTTGGAAGTATACAGAGATAACATCTTATGAGAACACCTTACTTTAGAAGAATACTTTTTCATCCTATCTAATCTCTCAAGTTCAACATTTTTTGGGAGAAGAATAAAAGTATCATTAATAGTTGACAATTCCTCTATAAATAGCTTGATGCTTTGATGGCGATGGCCAATGTCCTGATGAACCTCAAATGATAAAAAACAAATGTGCAAGTTTAGTTAATACACCCCAAAAACATGATATTGAAAGAAAATGCTTATGTATAAAAGAAATAGTATTCTATATATGAATATCATGCTTTAACTTCATCCCATCCTACCTGACTATAACGTTTATGTTGTAGCGAACCTTGAACTTTATCTCATCTTTGTTCTTGTTGATCTTCACGGAATGCGAATCCTTTCTCCTCGTAGTGAAATCCTTGATATTATGGATTTTCTTCTGCATTTTGATTGTCCTTGTTTGAGTTGAGAACATATTGGAGAGAAAATTAAAAGCTAAAATCAGCAATGTCTCAGACCCAAGAATCATAAACTCTGAAAAATATATTGGAGAGAAAAAGAGCGAAAAAGATAATATACTTGTGATACAACGCCAAAAATCTCAGAGATAGTACACTTAAGATACCTACAACCAATGAAACATACACCAAAATATTAGTTGCTCTGTAAGTCCCTCAAACTGATCCAACATAGATTACATTGAGAGAGAGAGAGAGAGAGAGAGAGAGAGAAGGTCTTGGTATACCTCAAGGACTGCGTTGCTTCCAAAGTCGACGGTGAATTAGATCGAACCGAAAAAGAAGCAGTTGCACCTGAACTGTAGGATGGCTCATCAATATGGGATCCCATTGAAACCATATACTTACCTGGTGGTCACTTTGTGGTATAGGGAACCTAAACTTTTATTGGGAGCAAAACTATATTCAATAGCAATTGACTTGTAACCATTGGGTTGTATTATGGATGAACTATTAACAAAGGAACCACGTTGAGATCCATTAGAAGAGCAGCCAGAAGGAGTTGCAGCAAGGTGATTGCACTATTCAAATATTTACGAGGTGAGGTCAACATAAAAATGTCAGGCCGCACTGGGAATGCTCTCAGACCTGACAAAACTAAGACAACTTATGATTCCATCCTAGTAAGGAATTACCCCTTCTCTTCAAGCAATGTGACAGTCATGTTTGGCTCCTCATTTGTCTTCTCTTCATGGGGCAATCGTGTGTTTGAATCCTCATTTATCGTCCATGTATGATTACTTTATTTTATTCAATCAAAATACACTGTGAAAAATAGAATAGAAGTTAGGATCAAAGGAGTTTCCCACGAGTTGTTGAAACTATCATCTACTATTTGTCACGCAAAAAGTGGATTTAGTTGCAGATATGCAATGCCTATATAGAAGAATTACAGGGAAAAAAATTTAGACATAGTAATTTACAGGACCCTCCAGTTGCAAAAAAATATAAAACACGCATATACCAATTGAATATTAAAAATCCATGGCTTATGCAATATGAGTAAGTTATAGTTAATACAAAATCAGTAAGCATGCGTCAGTTGCAAATATTATATAGTGGACAAAATATCCTTTAATAAGAAATTACTTGAGTGACAAATAATGGTATTTCAATGACCTTAACTACGTCAACGGGTCAAATTATTGTACTACGTCCTCATCTGGGTTAATCTGGAGTATAGTCCTACGACGAAAAGATTTGAGAGTTGGGCATTTTGTCAACCCTCAGAACTATATTTTGAACTAACTATTTTGTTTAGAGCTAACTATTTTCATGATATGCATCTTTAAGGACTCATTGCAAATCTCATTATAAAAAACTATTGTCAAGTTATATCAACTAAATATCATTAATTTACCTTGCAAATTTCAAATTTTTTTCATTTTCACATAATTATATGGAGCCCAACAAAAATACAATATTCTAAGGTTTCTCTATAACCAAAAAACTCTACGAACTGATGAGCTGAATAAGAATATCAATAACAATAATCAAACATTAGTCCTACGAAGCTTTGTCTATAAGCAAAGAATATCAAGAATTAGCATGTAGATATTAGTGAAGTTATTAGGCAATCCATTGTGGGGAAATTGAAAGGCCATAAACTTTGGGCGAGGGACAAAAAATAATCTCAAATCGATATAGTATTTATGACATATTTTATAGACACAAATAAGTGTTAGTTCGTAAATTAGTCTAATATAGGATAGCAACTAACTGAAGAATCCAAGCCATTGACAGCCTTTAGTACCCTAGAGGAAACTATCAATGGAATGTTATTCCTTTTGGACTAAATACAGCTCCTCAGGTATATCAAAGATGGATGGACAAAATCTTTAAAGACCTTAAAGATTTTTGTGTTGTTTATATAGATGACATCCTTATTTTTTCCAGAACCATAGAAGAACATAGATATCATCTAAAAATTATTTGTGAAAAATTCCAAAAACATGGAATCATTTTATCACCTAAGAAAATTGATGTTGAAAAAACAGAAATTAATTTCTTGGCATAATCCTAAACCAGGATGGACTACAATTACAAGATCACATCATCTCTAAAATAAGAGATTTTAATGAGGAAATTTTGGATAAAAAGCAATTACAAAGTTTCTTAGGAATACTTAATTATGGAAGAAATTTCATAAAAGGATTATCTCAAAAAGAATTACCACTTCTTGAAAAACTTAAAAGGAATGAAGTTTCTACATAGAGTGATAATGATACTCTTGTTGTTAAAACAACTAAAAAAGAGATAATAAATAATTTTCCAAAAGTTTATTTTCCTAAAATAGGAGATAAATTAATATTGGAAACTGATGCTTCAGATAATTGCTGGGGATGTGTTCTCAATGAAATTCCTGTAGAATATTGGAATGAAAATCATCCTTCCAATAATTTCGGTATTCTTTGTAAGAAAACTGCTATACCAAAATCAATTCAAAAACATGAATTGATATGTGGATATAATTCAGGAAAATTTAAACCAAATGAACTGAATTATATTATTTTTGAAAAGGAATTATTAGCAATCCGACTTGCTATTAAAAAATTCCATATTTTCTTAGCACCTGAAGACTTTATTATCAGAACAGTTAATAAAGCTGTAAAAGGCTTCCTAATAAACAAAAGAAATATTTTAGAATGAAGACGACTTAAATGGTTCAACTAAATTGCTATTTATACTTTTGAAGTTGAACATTTAAATGGCACTAATAATTTTCTTGCAAATTATCTTAGCAGGAACTATGATGAAAAACCTACTAACCAAGTAGAGTTTTTAGAAACCCACTAAATAAGAGGAATATTTTGAAATATATTTTATCAAAACCACTAAACAAGTGGATTTTTTTCTATTTTCAGGATGGGAGATAAACATCCAGGAGAAACAAAAGGAGATTGGGTAACTATTGCTAAAAAGGCAAAAACCCAAGCATCATCATCTACACAGCCTAAACCAAACCCTGTGTATGTTGTGTTCAGTGGAAGAAACCCAGGCTTCTATGATAATTGGAACCAATGTTTTATGCAAGTAAACAAATTTCCTGGTGCATGCCATCAAAAATATAATACTATGCCAGAAGCCATAACTGCATGGGAAAATTGGATGAAACAGTTAGGACCTCCTAATATGATTTACCAGTTCTCCAAACTTCAGACCAAGGAAACCCTTCTTGACACTGAAACTTATGATTTTCACAACCCAAGAATCCCCTGCGAGTTGTATACACCTTTAAATGAAGCATGGAAATCTCATCTCCGAGACAGGGGAAAGGATTTTACAAAAAACATGAGTATCCTTGCTGACAAAATTGATGAACAAACAGAAACTTTGGATAAATTTAAAAGTCTAAGCCTCAAAATCTTGAAAGGCTTAAACTATGAAAATGAAGATTTTTCTCTAGAGAAAATTAGCACTTTTCTGGAATTTTCTGAATTACTGGAAAATAATTTTTCAGACAAGATCTTCAACACTATTAGGAGAATTTGCCTATTTAAAAAAGAAAAGTTGCTTCTCCCACGTCCTCTATTTCAAATAGAAATTTTACCAAAAATTGAGGACCACGAGCAAAAGATAAAAAGTCTTTTACTCCAACATTTTTATCAAAGTTTAAATTACAGTGATGACATGCCAAAACTGCATTTCGTTACTGAAGAAGGATATCCACCTTGGGATATTGAAACAATTGAATGGGGGTTAGTAAACAAACTAATCTTTTCAAGTGTAGCGTGTATCAATCACTTTGAATTCTTACCCATGATGATCAAAACCATGATCTATCATGTTTTGACAAAAAGCAAGTACAAATATACTCGCTACTTGTCATTCCATATTACTAGAACAATTGGTTGGTGGTCTCGAGAAATTTTCTATCAACCATACCAAATCTGGTACCTCAGAGCCACTGAGGATTATGAATGGGACGAAATTGAACAGAATTGGGAGATTACCCTTACTGTACCGTTGGACCAGTTGGACACAACGAGATGTTTGTCACAAAACCTGATCAGTATTTCAAATTATGCAGATTATTTTTATCTGGAAACAACCTTAAAATTCATGGTAACTGATGGACGGAGATTATTTGTTATCGATTTACCGATAAACTATACTACCTCGCTTGAACAACGAGCGGCTATAAGGGAGTTTCTAAATAATTTGAAAAACAAAAATAATTTAGATGTTCCTTATGAAAAATTAAACCATGTGGAGGAATACGAACAAGCACAACAACATGGTCCTCCAAATCACATCCCTAATGATAGTATGTCATTCGACTCCGTCGCTGACGCCAATAACGCCAATGCATTCGATGCTTGACAATTGAACGAAGATAATGAACCCACATGGACGACTGCAAATCATCCAGCATATGAAGTGGGACCTGCATACGGTCAGTAATCAGCTGATGCGTGCAATGACGATTTGGACGATTAAAACATAAACATCCAAATCAGTTACTATTTGCTTTTTAATTATTAAGAGTTACTGTGTGCTTTTTACTCTGCACCTAATGTGCACTTTACGACTTTTCCCTTTCGGAGGCCCATGTTTTGTTTGCTTTTATGATTAAATAACCTTTACAAAGGTTATAAAAAGGGCAATCCTCCTCATTTGTAAATCATCTTCTTCATCTTCTTCTTGTACTTCTATCATCTGTAATCAATATCTTTCTCTTCTATCTCTCTCTTGTAATATTCCCTCCACTTGTAATAATAGTAAGTTTGTATCAATAATATTATGATCATTTCCGCACTTGTGTAATTGGTATCAGAGCTTTGTTATCAAAGGCTAGTATTCTACTTATGTTTATATTGTTATGCTAATATGAATGTTAAAGTAGAAACTTTTATACTCCATCACAAAACTTATGTTGTTGGAGAAAATTTTAAAGTAAAATATAGTGTTATTGGAACTAAGTGACGCAATAATTGTTGTATGAAATATCGTTTAATCTTAGTTTTATATAAATAAGTGTGTTTATCTGTTTTGTAATTAAGGTGAATTAAAACTAGTAATAATATTATATTATTTTGAAAATCTTTAAAGTTTTCATAAAACCCATATACCTATTATTGTTCCAAAGCTCATATTTCCGTTTGCCAAAAAGCTACTGTAGTTAGCAATCGACATTAGGAAAATCGGTTATAGGAACCTAAACCAACATATAATAGGAGGTCTTAGGTACCAATGGAATCTGATAAAGATGAACTAAATAATAATAATATTAATCTCCAATGTTTAGCACCATGGTTACAAAAAGATGAGTCTATGTATAATCGTAGTTTGCATATAGATAAAAAATTTGAAAATGATATTAGTAAAATTAGTACCACTTTAAATAGCTTAACTGATATAGTCTTTAGTTGGGTAAAACGAACTGAAAGACGTCAGATAATAAACCAAAACTATGTAAAAACTAGATAGTATTGAATTTAACTTAAATAAAGTTGATCAAAAAATTAGCCAACTCGAAACAGTTTCTAATTTAGACTTAAAAGAGGAGACTAAAAAAAAATTAAAATCTATTAAACAAAATAGATAATCAAAACCCAGAACAAACTAGCATGAATAACCCAGGGGATAACAAAATTCCTAGGTTATATTATGGTTCAGAAGAAATTAAAGCTCTTCAAATAGAAGAATTTAATTATACCGAATATATAAACGTTCCTGGAATATTAGATTATTTGAGACATCTATACAAAGATCCAATATTAACTATCTCAGAACGTAATAAACTCATTGAACAAATACAAACCACATATTTGGAAAATGAAAAACTATTACAACATTATCAGTATGAATTAAACCAATATTCATCTGATGAAGAAGAAATTCCACCACATGTAGTAAATGCAATTGATGGAAAAAGGAAGGCTGAAGAACCACTTCAAGAATTCCAAAATTGGGAAGCTTTGAAGATTATATGAACAATTAGAATTTGATGGTTATTTTATCTCAAGAATGGATGTATTAATTAACCAAACTAAAGGAAAAAAGTTCTTTAGCAAATTCGATTGTAAATCTGGATTCTTCAGTTAGTTTTAACTGCCAAAATCCAGATTTACAATCGAATTTGCGAAAGAGCTCTTTTCCTTTAGTTTGGTTATTTAATACATCCTTTCTTGGGATAAAATAACCATCAAATTCTAATTGTTCATTTAATCTTTTATAATTTATAACCATTCTAGCTTTTCCTCTTATAACTTCATTGTGTTTTCTCACCATGAAGGCAGGGCTAGAGTGTGGACTTATTGTTTCTTCAATAAGGTTTATATCCAATAATTATTTGAGTTTTTTTATCAAATTCATCTATATCGTTTCTGGTATAGATCATCGGTTTTACTCTTATAATGACATTGGGATCTCTTAGTGAGAGATTACAATATATTGGACTTTTGTCCCATAGTTTTAATGGGTTTTCACTAAAATTATCATTTAATATAGTATAAAGACAATGAGTTTCTTCAAGGGCTTTAATAAAAGGGGGGCGAAAATATCTTTCGCACTTATATTTATGTTGTTGTATTAAAGGGATTTTTACTACATCTTTATTGAGGGTTAAATTTATTGTTACCTCATCAATGCTTATAGACAAATATTCTGAGATAAAATTGTTGCCTAATATAAAATCTCCATGAATTTCTGGAAAACATAATATTTTTGGAATAATGAATTTCTTTTCATTAAACCATATAGCCACTTTTTTGGCTTTTAAATAAATGAAATTTTGTGTCCCATTGATGCCTGTTGTAGCAATAGGATTTTTCATTTTTATCCATTTTTCAGGAGGTAAAGCATTAGGTCTATAAGAACATATTGTTGCTCATGTATCAATTAATGTGAAACGACTATATGGTTTATATCCTGTAAAATTGAAGTAACCTAATACATAGGTATATCTTCTCTTTGGATGGCTTGGTGAGAAGATAATTTCTTCTTTTCCTAATTGGAAATGATAAATTTGACTGGATTTTATATTATCTTCTTTTAGATAATTTGTTCCAGGTAATATTGGTACTTGTATATTTTTCATAGCAATATGAGGTTTACTATTACTACTACTCTCGCCTTTTAAAAGGTTTTTTCCTTTTAATTTTTCCCAATCATTGTCAGGAAAATTCTTTTGCCAATTATCTGATTGCTTATTTTTAAAATAAACATTATTACCAGATACCTGTAATTCAACGTTGTTTCGTTGTTTTTCAGGAGGTGGTTCTGTTATTTGGGGTTGTATCCATTGTTTTGGTACTTCCAAATCTCTCCAGTTGATTAATTTGGGCTGTATTTCTGAATCAAATGGTCGAGGTTCAAATATTTCTATAATATTTTTATCCACATTCTGTGTATTAGTATGTGGTAGAGTTGTCAATTGAAGGATTGTTTTCCAATGTATTGACATATTTCTAGAGGTATCTTTCTTTCCTATCCCTTTGGTTTGGATTTTTATAATGACAGATTCCTTAATATTTGGATCATCAATTGATATAAAGAAATTTGGTTTTATGTTAAACCAAATAACTCCATTCACCAAATTGGATTGGACTCCTCCAATTATGGTATTCATAGGATTACTGAATCTTTTGTCTAAGACAAGTATAGCAACGGGTGTATCCATACCTTGTCTAAAAAGGGAAATAATACATATTTGAATAAACCCAATATGAATATTATTTAATATTTGGGTGTTTTTTCTTCCATCTTTTGATCTTTTTTAAATCAAAGAGTTTTATATTTGTTGTTTCATCATCAGTTGAACCAGCAGTTGTATTACCATTAAATTGTTCAAATATTCTTATTGAGAATAATTTGAATTTTGATAATTTATAGACATCTTCCTTTTTTATAAATTGCATTTGATTATCAATTTCTTGTAATTGTTCATTGGTAAAAGTTATTTCTTCTCCAACTATTTCACGAAGGGCTATTGTTTGTAACTCATCTTCGCTACTACCTCGTACTTCTGCAGTATTATACATAAATACGAGTTCTTCATCGGATGTTTCCGAATCAGATTCAAGCTCATATAAAATTTCATTAGAATTATTAGAAATATCAGAATCAGATAAATCTTCTCCATAAAATATTTCTAATTCTTGTTCTTCAAGAAATTTTATCATTTTATTTGCACTTTTTCCCTTTCCAGGACAATCAGGTGCATAATGGCCTTCTCCGTTACAAATGTAACAATGACACTTCTTTTTTAGAGGTTGTTTTTTAGAAGGTTTTTTTTTCCTAATATATTTTTTATTCTTTGAAAAATATGTTTTCTTTTCCAAGGTTTCCATTTAAATTTTCTCTTTCGAGAATATTTGGAGTTTCTAGGAGGTGGATTACATCCTATCTTCCATTTTTCTTTTAAAATCTTATCACAACATTTATAACCAGCTTTAGAACTTGTGATTTGATTTTTAACTTGCTTCTTGGCTTTTATTTGAATACATTTTTCAGATATTTCTCTTAATACCCATTAATGCAAAAACCAAGATTGTAATTCTTCACGATAGTTTTTAACCAAGCAGGATAAGATTTTAAAAATATTTCATCCCATGGGTTTGGGAGTTTGTGGAAGAATGGATCTATCCAGTGTTTAGTTTCTAAATGTTTTAGTTTGAAATAATACTTTTTATATATTTCAACAAATTCTTCAAATTGATAAATGTTACATAATTCTAGTTTAGATAATATATAACACGAATCTTCTTGGAGTCTAGGTTCTCCAGTATATCCAATCATATGTTCTTTAATTATTTCAACAAATCCTTTTAATATTTCATCAAAAGATTTGAAGGTTTGTTGGAGCTCAGTTTTTGCTGAATTCCTTTGTCTGAGCTTTCCCATTGTTACAACCATTGTAAAACATCTCCTTGAAGTGTTGCAGCAAGGTAGTCTAAAAAAATTTCTTTAGACCATGTACTCTTATAGTTAGTAATGAGTATAGAAATGGATTGTGACCACTCATTAATAGTTTGTTCTTGATCATTAAAAGGTACATGCCTTAAATCAAGATAAATACCATGTTGAGATATATTTTGTTTGTTCAAATTATCTCTTCTTAAAAAAAAAGGATGTGGTTTGTCCTCATTTTTAGTGTGGCTTGTAGAAGTTGTAGAAGTATTGAATGTTTTAACAAAATCTTCTTTTTCATTTTTATATGCAGGGGTTTGCATATAATCTTCAGAAGATCGTTCTCGCTACTATCCCTTGATCGTGCATTTAGTGCCCCGTTCTTACTAACATCTCGCTCTAAAAAATGAAATTGTTGGACGATGACAGGACAGCATAATTGAATCACTGAATTAACGAAATACAATGAATTTAAATGCTAATATATATGTTTTCAAAAAACTGTAAGATTGCATATGCACTAAGCAGTAATAAACATAAATGTCTGATGACATAACAATCGATTAAACATTATATTTTAAAATGTAACATCACAAACTATGAGCAGATCGTTTCTCAAAGAAGCCAATTTTTCAACCTCACTATAGCCAAACCAAGATCCATCTAGACTTTTCAAGTTGAATGAAACTATAGGACCAAGTGCATTATTGGACACCATAGTGTGTACTCAATAAATTGTGCAGACTCTACTGTTGTATGTCGGAATATAGTAAACATGGTTAAAGTATTTAGTACATTAAACCCATTGTTAATGGATGTGATGCTAAAGAATGATATGGTACCATCCTCAAAATGACAGATCGTTAATATTTGAATCACTTAAAAGACAGATTGTTTAAACAAGACAAAAGTGGAAGGGATTAGGCTCCCGGGTAGAAAAAACATGAAAATAAAAAATGCAATTCAGAAAGAGACTGTGGATAAAAGGAATTAGAAGGAAAAAAAGAACCCCATATGAATTGTATAAAATATGTACCAATAAAGATCTGACGAGGTACCAATAGAGATCCTCTATAAATCTGAACAATTGCCATTTTTATAGGGGGAATCACAGGAATGGAATAAAATAGATCCTTTGCAAACTAATATTGAATTGTTACCAATAAAGATCCAAGACTACTTTGTGTATGAGGTAATTGATGATGCCGAAATTAGCACCACCAGATAAGGTGTTTTCAAGCCCAATCTAGTAACAACAATGGCAACATAGTTATGTAGAAGGTAAGAGAATGAGATGAGGAGAAGAGGAGATAGCACCAGGATATAAGTGGTTCAGCCTAAATTGGCCTACGTCCACTGTGTGTGTGTGTGAATAACCTCACTGCAACAAGGCACTAACGGCCATGGATACAATCTCTCAAGCTTTATCTCTACTGTGTATTTAGTCAGAGTTTCAGCTAGGGTTGAATATCTGCCCCCCCCCCCCCCCCCCAGGTAGAAGATGACCTCTATATATATATAGTACTTAGGGGGTGTAGTGTACCCCCATGCATTTAATATGCACATGTGTGTTAGCCTCACCAATAGGGGGAAGCCACCTATCACTATCACATGTAAGGAATGATGATGAAATATTCTCCCCACGTGTGGAGAATAATCTTGTTACAATTGATTTGTGCCCATGTGTCCTTATCCAAATGTCAACAGATGCTCGACCGCCATAATGGTGCATGTCCTCGGCCTGGGAGAGGCCGAGCTGTAAAGCCTTGATATTCGTTCAATCCGAGATGTGCCATAGGGAGTCTTGGCCTGATCTCAGCCGAGACAGTATGCTGGGGTCGGCCCCAGCCGAGGTTGGACTAATTCCATGTTGAAGATTACCAAGGCTTCTTGTCACCTAGGCCTACACTCGGCTGAGGTTGCCATACCCAGGTATATGAGAATGCTGTTGATGCCTGTGATGCGCGTAGTGTCCATTGGAAATGTAGGCGATAGTGGCGGCCTGGGCCGACCTTACTAAGGCCGAGGGTTGATATCGTGGGCCCATAGCTTATCCAGGGTCGGTCACTATCTCGGCCATCACCTCGGCCGAGGTTGGTGTCTCTAGGCCGAGGTCACACTTGGGGCATATCAATCACCCCCAGCCCCTAGTCACATATGAGGGAAGGTGACTAGGGGATTAGTACGCATCCGAGTCCTGTCTTCTTACGAACCAGTACTTGCTTGGCACTTGTCCAATGTTGTAGCATGCTCACTTGGTAGGCGTGTGCTGTCATCCGCCCTTTGGGGATCCTAAGGCAATGATGGGCCTTGGGAAACGCGCTCATGTATTTAAGGGTTTCAAAACCCTTTTCCCTCCATCTTCTTCACTTCTTCTCTCCTGTAAACGATTTGTTCTTGCCATTTCTCTCTCTAAATCTTCTCTAATCAACGCTCTACTGCCGAGGCCTTTGTTGGTTTTTTTCACGAGCTTTCTTCATTTGCCTTCATTATTTCATTTCCAGGTTTTTTCTCCCTTCCATTTCCTTTGTTTTTCGCTTTTGGTTTGCACTTTCCGGCGAGCTTCATCTTTTTTGTAGCGATCTCCATAGTTTCAGGCGAACAGTATTCGCCTTAAACTTTTAAATTTGATCTTTAGATTTCGTTACTTTACAAGTCAATCCTGTTTGTAGTTTTAGGAGTTATTCCGAAGTTTAGGGTCGTCCTCTGATGCTCAGACCTTTATACCAGCTTCTTGAGGATTTCCCCTCTCTCAAAGAGGAGACCCTAGAAAAGATTAGGCAAATAGAAAGGGCCCAAGAAGAGGCTCGTAGGCTGCAAGAATTTCCCATTAGACCTATCTTTCCCCCACCTCTCAAAGTGGTGTATCCTGATCCCCCTGAGTTCTTCTATCAGACAGAGGTCCCTGCCGACCCCATACCGATGTCTGAGTCTGGGTGTTCCACCTCAGACCCTATGCCTGTGGACACTTTTCAGGAAGCCATGGATTTCACACCTCGTCCTGGTCAGGCCCCTGATCAGGCGGAGGTCTCCAATCGAGCTTCATCTCATTTTGGCTCAAGCACCTCAGCCTCTTCTTCAGAGGTTGAAATTGTTGAGCCGAGTGTGGCTGTGCCACCCATTCTTGACTCCATCCCCCTGTCGGCCATCACAGGGGCAGATTTCGCTCAGAGATTCGCTAGTAACCCATCTACATCTGCTCCGACCGACGTTGAGATTGATGATGATGAAGATGCTGAAAGCGATGTCAACATCTCTGAGGTGACCGAGTTCGAGAGCACGGTAACTGAGGTGGATCTTATCTGCTTTAGATATTCGTACTCCATTGGTCCTTCCATAAAATTAAGGAGACCTCTGAGGGAAGAGAGGGCCTATCATGGCTGGGATGGAGAAATCTGCCTGTACGAGCAGATGTTTAAGTTAGGGTTTCACCTACCCATTCATCCCATCATCAAATCCATACTCTCCTATATCAATTTGTCTCCCTCACAGCTATCCCCTAACGCCTGGAGAGTCATCATAGGGGCCATTATCTTATAGAGGGCAGTCCACAACTCTGACCTCCTAGTTCAGGTCTTCGTTGGTTATTATGTCCCAACCTCGGCCAAAAACCATCTGAGCTACTATCATTTTGTGGCTCGGAGGACTGAGAAGAAAATGCTCCAGGTGACTCAGACCTCAAACCATAATTAGAAGCCCCGCTATTTTTTCGCCTCTGGACCATGGGAATTTGGCCCATGCGTTCCCTCTTCCACACTTGAGCCGAGGATACCCCTCAAATGGGGTAAGGTCACCATGTTTGCCAGGGCTGACCCTGGTCTAAGTCGTCAGAATATCCAGAAGGTGAAAGCCCTGCAAGACCAAGGGGCACATGGTCTTTTTGTTATGTTCAAACATTTGCTGACCCCCCATTATCTCTCGGGGACGGGCCTAGGTGGAAGTCCCCTTGTTGACTTTGGTAAGGATTTTTCTTTTAAGTTTATCCTCTGAACTCATTCATATCTGATCTCTAACCCATATCTTTTAACTTTTGCAGAGCGACCACAAGGCATTTCAGACGAACTGTGGGAGATGGCTGCACCGAGCTTAGCGAGACTTGCCAAAAAATCCGGTCTGAACGCTCCTCCCCCAGCTCCCTCTACATCCAAATCTCAGGCCTCAAAGAAGAGGGCCACAGAAGCCCATGCCTATGAGGATCATAGGCCGACCTTGAGACAGAAGAAGGCCTCTGATGCTGCAAGTCCAATCTCCTCGGCCGACGCCCTGTTGGCCCGCCTAGACCAGCTGAAGTTATCTGAAAGCATTTTCGGCCATAGTCTGCAGCCCTTGACGCCATCGGTTCTGCAACGATCGAGGCTGATAAGCGCTTTTTCAGGTCTCTGGATACACAATTACTAGTTGAGTTCGGCCTTCACAGAGCCGTTGAGGTACGTCTTGATCTCTCGTCAAAATTTTTTAAGTGCAACATCTGACTTTTCTCCAGCTTAACCTCTTCCTTAAATGTGCAGGGAGTGGCTGCTATGCACCACCTATCGAACTGGACTCTGAGGAAATTACCCCTCATCCAGAAGGGGCAAGAGGCCTAGAAGGTTCAGAGCGCCCTAAATGCTGAGGTCGATCGTCTGAAATCAGAGCTGCAGAACTCTGAAAGTAAGGTTAAGGGGTTGGAGAAAGACATTTCTATGCTCGTCAAAGATCATGCCAAAGCCCTAAAGGCCAAAGATGACGTTCTACAGCAGAAGGTCAGCTCGGCTGTCAAGGCTGCCCTTGAAGATGCCTCGGCCCAAATAATTTCTGACTACAAAGCCTCGGACGAGTTCATGGGTTTTGGTTTTGAATATCTCAAAAGAGGTATCAAGGCTACTACCAAATGGGCTGAAGTCCGGGAGAAGGAGGTCGGTAATTTAAAGGCCTCTGACTTTATAGGTCTAGGCTTTGCTGACCCCCAGTTTGCACAGGCTCTTCAAGAGGTGGAGGACGAGGCTGCTGCTCCTGTTGAGACTGCAACTCTGGGAGGGACCGAGGTCGGAGGGGCAAACCATACTAATGACGTGGCCGAGGTGACTAATGCTGATCAAGCCAACCCGGCCGAGACTGTTAATGTTCCCCCCCAAACCTTTAGGATTTGTAACTTGTAACTTGTAACACCATAAGTTTTTTGTAATTGCTGAATATTTATTATTTCTTCATATATCAACCTCTAAGGAGGGCTGTCTTCACTTAATTTTGCTGAATGTCATGTGATCTCTTCTATTATTTTGTTGCGATATCTTATTTATACTCGATCAATAATCCTGACCTCAAACCTCTTCACTGCTGAATTTCTATTAGGGTCTGAGGTCATCACCTAAGATGTTATTCCCATAACTATACCAAATTAATGATTTTAAGGATCCGAAGTCATCTACTAAGGTGTCTAAGCTCAGACCTCTTCACCACCGAGTGATGTTATGAAGGTCTGAGGTCATAACCTAAGACTTTATTCCCATAACTACACCAAATTAATGATGTTAAGGGTCCGAGGTCATCTACTAAGGTGTCTGAGCTCAGACTTCGTCACCACCGAGTGATGTTATGAAGGTCTGAGGTCATCACCTAAGATGTTATCCTCATAATTAATCTCACCAAATTAATGATGTTAAGAGTCCGAGGTCATCTAACTAAGGTGTTTGAGCTTAGACTTCGTCACCACCGAGTGATGTTATGAAGGTCTGAGGTCATCACCTAAGATGTTATTCTCATAATTAATCTCACCAATTTAATGATGTTAAGAGTTTGAGGTCATCTAACTAAGATGTCTGAGCTCAGACTTCTTCACCACCGAGTGATGTTATGAAGGTCTGAGGTCATCACCTAAGATGTTATTCCCATAACTACACCAAATTAATGATGTTAAGGGTCCGAGGTCATCTATTAAGGTGTCTGAGCTTAGACCTCTTCACCACCGAGTGATGTTATGAATGTCTGAGGTCATCACCTAAGATGTTATCCTCATAATTAATCTCACCAAATTAATGATGTTAAGGGTCTGAGGTCATCCCATTATGGTGTCTGACCTAAGACCTCATCACCACTGAGTGATGTTATAAGGGTCTGAGATCATCACCTAAGATGTTATCCTCATAATTAATCTCACCAAATTAATGATGTTAAGAGTCTGAGGTCATCAAACTAAGGTGTCTGAGCTCAGACTTCGTCACCACCGAGTGATGTTATGCAGGTCTGAGGTCATCACCTAAGATGTTATCCTCATAATTAATCTCACCAATTTAATGATGTTAAAAGGCATGTATTAGGGCATAAGCCAACTTCTCCATTCGGGGATAATTTTGTTCAGACCTTTAAATGGTCTTACTGTTGAAGTACACAGGCCTCTGGACCCCATCCTCTTCCCGTATGATGGCCGCGCTGATGGCTGATTCAGAGGCTGCCAGATACACAAACAACCTTTCCTCCGTGATGGGCCGAGACAGCAACAATGGAGACCCTAAGTAGGACTTGAGTTGGTTGAAGGCTTTTTCACACTCTTCATCCCATTGGAAGGCCTTTCTTATAACTTTAAAGAATGGAAGACACTTGTCCGTTGCCCTAGAAACAAACCTGTTAAGGGCAGCCACTCTTCCCGTGAGTCTCTGGACATCCTTGATACTCCTAGGAGTCTTCATGTCGAGTAATGCCTTGATTTTCTTAGGGTTCGCTTCAATCCCCCTCTGATTAACGATGAATCCCAGGAACTTCCCAGCTCATACTCTGAAGACACACTTTGCTGGGTTGAGTTTCATTCTGTACGAGTCCATGACATCGAAGGTCTTCTCAAGGTCCGCTACGTGAGTACATGCTTTTAGGCTCTTCGTTAGCATATCGTCTACATATACCTCCATGGTCTTACCTATTTGCTCTTCGAACATCTTATTGACAAGACATTGATACGTTGCCCCCGTATTTTTCAGACCGAAGGGCATCACCTTGTAGCAGTACGTCCCTTTGTCAGTAATGAAGGCTGTCTTCTCAAAGTCTTCAGCATCCATGAAGATTTGGTTATAGCCTGAATAAGCGTCCTTGAAGCTCATAAGCTCGTGCCCTGCCATTGTGTCCACCATCTGGTCTATCCTAGGTAAGGGATAGCTATCTTTCGGGGAAGACCTGTTCAGGTCAGTGAAATCTACACACATTCGCCACTTCCCATTGGCCTTAGGCACGATGACTGCATTTGAGAGCCACTCCGGATAGGTAACCTCTCTTATGAACTCGGCCTCTTCTATCTTTTTTACCTCTTCCCGGATGATGTCGTACTTCACCCTGGAGTAGACTCTTCGTCTCTGCTTGATTGTCTTGGCATCTCTGTACACATTGAGCTTGTGGCTCACGACCTCAGGGTCGATGCCAGGCATGTCTGCGTGACTCCATGCGAAGACACTCTGTCTCCTCCTGAGGAAGTTTATCAGCTCTTCCTTGATTCCTAGCTCTACGGCCTTACCAACCTGGACGGTTTTTTCTGGCTCGTCCTCATTGAGGACGATGGATTCTACCTCTTTCGCGGCCTCACCCTTCTTCAATTTTGTTTCATCTCTTGGGTCAAGAGTGTCAATGCTGTAAGTGGTGGTTGCTCTCTTATGGGCTTCTCTCTCTTCGGCCGAGTTGAAGTAACACTCTCGCGCCGTGGTCTGGTCCCCTTGCGCTTCCCCTACTCCATAAGGAGTCGGGAATTTTAGCATCTGATGGACCGTCGATGACACAGCTTCAAACTCTTTAAGGGCCACCCTTCCTATGACGAGGTTGTAGGCCGAGAAGACGTTTTCGTCCATAACGAAAATTTTTATCTTCTTGGTCAGCCTCCTAGGCCACTCATCCCCCATCCGTAAGTCCATCTCATACATGCCCAATGGGTGGACCTTTTCGCCACTGAAGCCTATCAATGGGTGATGATAGGGCACCAGCCTTGCCTTGCTAAGACCCAGGATCTTGAAGCAAGGCCAGAACATGACGTCTGCTGAGCTTCCCCCATTTATGAGGATCCTTCGTACCTCGCACCCATGCACCCTTGTTGTTATGACCAAAGGGTCATCATGGGGGGCTAAGATACCCTTGAAGTCGAGTCTGGAGAACCCCACTACGAGGGTGTCCATGTATACCTTCTTCCTCTTCTGCACTGCATCAGAAGACGTTAGATTCACAACTTCGATCTTGGCCAATGACCTGGCCTCTACTACATGAGCCTTCCTGTCGGCTACCTCAGAGCCACCTCCTGCAAATCCCCCACATATGGTGCTAACACCAAAGGAGATCATACTGACCCTCTTCACTGGGGTGTTGTCATCCTTTGGCGGAAGATCCGGGTCGTCTTCATCATCTCCTTCTGAATCATCGTCCCTTCTGG
The DNA here is from genome assembly GCA_949130495.1 of Sambucus nigra. Lineage (NCBI taxonomy): Eukaryota > Viridiplantae > Streptophyta > Magnoliopsida > Dipsacales > Adoxaceae > Sambucus > Sambucus nigra. The sequence goes on from OX422207.1 coordinate 409,060,321, forward strand.
CCGGGACATTTCCACGGCATCTGTCATTTCTTCTTTTCTTAGGGCCATCTCTTCCACCCTTTCGAGCCTTACCATCCACATACTTCCTCAGCTTTCCAGATTTCATCATCTTCTCAATCTCATCCTTTAAAGCGAAGCATCTATCTGTGACATGGCCATGATCCTTGTAAGAGGGTACTTTATATTATAAATGGAGGCGTGACCCCCTATTGAGTATGGTAATGATAAGTCAGTTGGTTAAAGCTTAGGGTTAATGACAGAACATATAAACATGAACCCAATGAAGGTAAACTCAGCTTAAACTCCCAAAATCTCTCGTGTATAACTCAGGTAATAATAATGGACTTTGGAAGTGGCTTAGCTAGAGGGGGAGGGAAGTAAGCACCCTAGATACACCCTGGCGGGCAGGTAGAAACACACAAAACACCCTCAAGAATCTCTGTCACGTATTAAAAGCTTCGTAATAAATGACAATGGTGAGTCAGTGAACTCTCTAGTTTGCAATAACTCTTTTCAATTCTCAAAGGGATCATCCTTTCTCAGAGGTGGTTGGGGTCCTTAAATAGCCCCCCACACCACCCCTGAGGCAACTCAGTCATTTAAGACTATGGAAGACATCCCTCATACTTTATGTCACAGCATTAAATGCCTGATGCACTAGTTGTCTCCACGTCATAAACATTAATTGCCAAGACATGCCTTTTGCCTAACCACTGTGTGTCAGGGGGCTGTTGTCGCAGAGGTGGCTTACCAACTGCCTGACAGCCCCCAAATACCACGGTGGTTTACTCAAGAGCAGGGATGACATTGTTTAGCTGGCTAGTGACATCACCTATAGTAGGTGCGACATTAATTAGAGGGATACTTGGTTTATGACTCAACGCCCGATGGAACTCCAAGCTGCTACGCTTGAGGTTCCACGGTCAGGGTCCTTCGGTGTTTTACCAGGTGTATCTAAGATGGTCAGGACAAGTCCCAACGGTGCCTTACTTCTCAATACTCCAAACCAGGTCCCTCTAAAGTTCCCACAGTGAGGTCATTCGATAGAGCATGAAAGCTCTCCCAGGCCCTGCCAAGCCTGGTCTCTCGCAAGTACCGTTTGACCTCATATGAACTCTTTTGTTATTATCGTTATGTCATTACAATCGTTAAAGCTTACAGAAATCAATAATGAGAATACAATGTGACTAATACAACAAGCTAAAATATGAGCTGCCGCGTCAAGCTGCCTCGCTGAGTTGCCACGCTTGAGCTGACTCGGTTGCTTAATCTCGAACACTGTTGCTAATTGGGAATTTGTCCCTAATCTCGGGGTTACCTTCAAGCCCCCTCTACAATCCTGATGGAACTCGCACCATAGGTTTTTGTTCCTCTTATGTGGCGGGGCCTTCAGTTTCTATGGCCACCTCAGAGTCCGGTCAGTCTTAATCTCATTGAGGATGTGCTCACAGCTCACAGTTAGATGAGTGTAATGAGCGAACTTGTCATCTCCTGACCTCTTCTTCCCCTCTTTCTTACCTTGGGACTTTCCCGTGCCACCGCGGTTCTCCTCCTCACACTTGGCGGACATTGCCTCTTCCACATTCATCACTTTCCCTGCGGTTGCCAGCAGCTTTGCCATAGACCCAGGGGGTCTTCCGCCAGTTTCCACAATAGCTTCCCCTTCTGGAGGCCTATTATAAGGGCGGTCATGGCTATGCTCTCTTCATAATCTTCCACCTCCAATTTCTCTTTGTTGAATCTTGCTATGTAGTCTTTTAGGCTCTCACCCTTGGCCTGTTTGTCATACAGCAGGTGGGTAGTCTTATTTTAAGGTCTTTCCCCAAAGCAGAAGTTGTGGATGAACTGCTCAGCCAAGCCTTTGAAGTTCTCAATTGAGTTCTTCGGAAGGGAGGTGAACCAACTATGCGCTGCCCCTGTTAAGGTCCCTGAGAAGGCCCTACACTTCATCTCATCGGGTATCGAGTAAATGTCTGCTGCCGACTGGTACATCTCGATATGGTGTACAGGGTTAGTGCTGCCATCATACTTGGGAGTCACTGTAGGAGGCTTCAACTTAGCTGGGGTTGGGAACCCCACTGTCCTAGCCACAAATGGGGAGCCCTCTGAGTAACCCCTTTGTAATGGGTCCCTGCTTTTATTGAGATCTCCTATCTTCTCCTCAATGCGTTGGATAGAATCATTCTAGGGTCTTCTGTCATCAACTTGGCCAAGGTTATCCCCTGCCACCTCCCTGCGATGGATAGAGGGTTCCCCAACCACGACACGTTGGCTGTTGACCTCTTCCTGTTCCCTGCCTCTTCTTTCACAGGGTCGGCCTTGGTCTGGCTGACCCTGCCTATTCCCTCTCTGAGAGCCTGTTGCCCTCCTTGACCTCGACAGCCTCTGTCTTAGGTCATTTACCGGGCCCAGTCTCTCGAAGGCCGACCCTCTGCTAAACCTATCAAAGGCCGACCCTCTTTGTTGGGCCTCTTCGGACGAAACATCCTTCACTCTACCTAAGAGGTCGTATAGTGTTATTTGACACCTCATACGGCTCCCAGCAGTCTTCTGGGGCTTCTTCAGCTTCTAGGTCATCATACATGTCCTCTGAGAAAGGGTTTCCCTGCCTCCCCAGGTGCAAGCGCCTAGGGTCAGCAACGTCCCTTCTTCGCTGGGGTACAGGCTGGTCCTTCATTGGCGCCTGGGGTGGTCCCCTAGCATCAGGATGAGGCTGAACTGCCGCCGGAGTGATCATGTCCGGTGAGACTTCAGGTGGCCTCATCATAGTTTGACTGAGATGAGAAAATTGCTCCTTCATGGCTTGTTGTGTTGCAGCTAAAGATTTCAAGGCCGCTGCTACCTCTGCCATTTCGGACTGGGGGGCGCCTGACTGGAGCTAAACCCTCCACCCCCGGACGGCGGAAGAGGCGGTGGTAAGTTTGGTGCCATATGTTAACACTATAGAGCTTGAGTAGCAAATGAGCTTAGCACCTCACATGACCTCTTTCAATGGTGAAACATCTCCACGCTAGGGGGGGCCTGGTTCACCACCAGAGTCTCCGGTGAGGTTAAGCAGAAAAAGAGGAAGAGATAGTTTCTCGTTCCCACAGATGGCGCCAAAATGATGATGCTGAAATTAGCACCACCAGATAAGGTGTTTTCAAGCCCAATCTAGGAACAACAATGGCAGCATAGTTATGTAGAAGGTAAGAGAATGAGATGAGGAGAAGAGGAAAGAGCACCAGGATATAAGTGGTTCAGCCTAAATTGGCCTACGTCCACTGTGTGTGTGTGTGTGAATAACCTCACTGCAACAAGGCACTAACGGCCATGGATACAATCTCTCAAGCTTTCTCTCTCTACTGTGTATTTAGTCAGAGTTTCAGCTAGGGTTGAATATCTGCCCCCCCCCCCCCCCCCAGGTAGAGGATGACCTCTCTATATATATAGTACTTAGGGGGTGTAGTGTACCCCCATGCATGTAATATGCACATGTGTGTTAGCCTCACCAATAGGGGGAAGCCACCTGTCACTATCACATGTAAGGAATGATGATGAAATATTCTCCCCACGTGTGGAGAATAATCTTGTTACAACTGATTTGTGCCCATGTGTCCTTCTCCAAATGTCAGCAGATGCTCGGTCGCCATAATGGTGCATGTCCTCGGCCTGGGAGAGGCCGAACTATAAAGGCTTGATATTCATTCAATCCGAGATGTGCCATAGGGAGTCTCGGCCTGATCTCAGCCGAGACAGTATGCTGGGGTCGGCCCCAGCCGAGGTTGGACTGATTCCATGTTGAAGATTACCCAGGCTTCTTGTCACCTCGGCCTACACTCGGCCGAGGTTTCCATACCCAGGTATATGAGAATGCTGTTGATGCCAGTGATGCGCGTAGTGTCCATTGGAAATGTAGGTGATAGTGTCGGCCTGGGCCGACCTTACTAAGGCCGAGGGCTGATATCGTGGGCCCATGGCTTATCCAGGGTCGGTCAATATCTCAGCCATCACCTCGGTCGAGGTTGGTGTCTCTAGGCCGAGGACACACTTGGGGCATATCAGTAATAAAGATCCAAACTATAGGAAAGATATAGAAAATGCAATTTCACATACATTTCTCGAATTTGAAATCAACTAACATAACCAACATATAGAAAAAGCAAGGTTACCTCATTGACTACGTCCTTGATAGCGCCTGCTTGCCTTGACAGAAGAAGTAGTGTGTCAACCCGAATATAATTATGATAAATTATATTTAAATCATGCTTACCATATGTGATATGAAGAATGTGTTATTAGTATATCTAATATTAAATGCTTATGTTTAGTCTAATCCTACTTTCATAAATCATGAAATGTCGAGTTATGTACGAACACAATTTTTTTTTATTTTCGATAGAAATGTTCCTGTTTAAGACTAGTTTTGACCCTTATAACATTACAGTTGACTTGAGGTGAAGACTATATGGTTGTATACATGTGAGTTTGGGTTGTAACACAACAAACGGATCATCAAATGGATGCTCGAGTAAAGAGTTATACCAAATTTACGAACAAAGGGCAAAGTTATCCATTCCCTTTAGGTGGTAATTTGTCTTTTATTAATTCAAATGGTTTAATTTGATTGGTTGGCTTGGGAGGCAGACTTAGCCGACCTTATACCTTTGAAATAGCTTTATCCTTCAGCCAAAATCAGCCATGAAAGGGTTTCACCTTGAGGAAAGAGAATTAGGGAGTTTAGGAAGGAAAAGTGAGGAGAAAAGGTGTAGAAAAATCCGTAAAAGTCCCGAAGGTAATCCTAATTGCAAATCTTGTCATTTATCTTATAATCGCCTTTGGTATAAAGTATTTGAGTTCATATTTGACTGATCGTATGACGAAAAGGGTTGTCGGTTAACCAGTAGAATCGGAATTTATGGATGAAGAATTGAGTTTCCTTCTTTGTTTTGTCTTTTGCCGTCAATTTCAGATAGTCATAGTTCGTGTGCCGCGCGCGGGAATATTCATGATATTTATAGTAAGGCCCTGCTGCTTTTGATGGAATGACAAAATGTCAAGTAAACTCTATTACTGATTTATATGATATAAATCATCATAAGTTTACGAAAGTTTCATCCCTTTATATGTATGTATGGTTAGATGCAAGTTTATGTTAAGTTGAATGTATAAACCCTTAAAATTGCTTTATATTGAAACCCCTTGCATTCAAACTTGTATATCTCTTTTTGTGCTTACTGGAATTGAGAAATTCCAATTGAATATGAAATTAGACTCATATATTCATATCATATCTGAAAATGATAATTTATCTCCTTGTGGTTAGGCCGTAATGATGATTTCAAGTTGGTACATGGTTGTTGTTTGTATACTTGATTTCGGTATGCCCTAAGTTTAATGGAGCGTTTGAGATAGCAAATGAAGTCAAAAAATTATGAAACTTTAATTCTGTACTATTAAGTATTTTTATTGAAAATGGGTTGAAAATCATGGAAAGTTATGATGTAAAAAAATTATGAAAATTGTGGGAATTCGAAGGAACAATAGAGGAGCTTGTAGGGAAGATTTCTTGTGTTGGAGAGAAATGGTCATAACTTGCCCTAGGAAGCTTGAAAAATTACGCCATCACTTGTACTGGATAATATATTCATATATGTTTTCATATTGATAAGGTTGGACCCCTGTATTTGTACAATTTAGGAATATAGGATGGCTAAGTATGTAAGACAATAATTTCAGGCCATACTGGGTACCCCTTGAATGAATGTTTGTATTTCGTCCTTACAAAGGGTACTTTGAGTACATGTTTCATGTGTATATACATTTAGGAGTATAATTTCATGTTTACTTGAATTTGGTTATAAATTCCTCATAAGGTATTTCCTACGGTTGAATGTCCGTAACTTTATCAACATGTATATTATTGTTTTGCCTTTACCTATGTTTTATGGAATGTGACTCAATTGGAATTACATTGTTGATGTATAGTCATGGAAATTTACATAATTATGTTAGGATAATATTTATGATTGAGGTTCAGTACTGATTTAGTTGGATTGACAGGTGTAAGGTCTAATCAACCCAGTTCAGCTCCACCAGAAGGAAACGTGAATACATAGTTGTCAACCAAGGTGAGTGTACTCATTGGAAAGAGATATTTGTATCGTGTTGTTAATATGATCAAAATATAATGAATATGAAATTGTTCATTTCGGTTTAACGAAATGGTAGGGTACTCCCCGACCCGGAATAGGGGAGATTTGTCTATTACAGACAGCGGTTACTCCTTGATCAGGAATGGGGGAGAATTGTCTATTTAGACAGGATATGTGAATCATGATTCGGAAAAGTTGGTCATTCATTATGAATGAGCCGGATAAGTTAATACATAATTATATGGACATGATTTATTGCATTTAAATTTATGCAGTAGTATAGTAGTGATGCATTCACTGGGCTATATTGCTCATGGTTCCTATGTTCACATTTTTCAGGTAACACGATGTCACTGCCAAATCTAGGAAGTCGGGTTGGGTTAGCCAGGAATGGAAGAAACAAACATTTTGGTTAAATATAAATGATGTAATTAAGTTAAATTTTCCTTCAATCAAGTTTGTATAAGTATGACTACTCTGATGTTGTAAAAAGGTTTTCAGATATATGGATTTACAATGATGACTCTGAAATTAAAACTCTTGTTTATGGTTTGGTTAAATTAATCATGGTTTGACTCACTTTGACTTTCAAACTTAATTATAAGTAACTGGGTAGGGGTGTGTCATCTTTTGGTATCAGATCCTAGGTTTTTGAGGTTCTGGAGTGAGAAGAGTCTAGATTTGGCAGTGAATGTCAAAAATATATTTTATTTGATACTAACGTTCATGTTAGGAAAGAAATGTATATCTGCATGTTGTTATATCTTTGATTCATTTCAGATTCAAGAGAATGGAATGAGGGAATTTGAATGTGGGAATAGAAGATGAGGCTTCAAATATGGCAGCAGAAGCGGAGATTGAGCAACCTGTTCTTGGAAATGTAGAACCCGAGCAGGAACAATTGACAGACATGCAAAAAATGGCACGTGCTATGACTCTAATGGCAGAGCAACAAACTAGATTTATGGCTCATCTGGAAGAACAACAGACCAGGCAACTGGAGGCACAAGCCTTGTCTAGGGCTGAGGAGGTGATACACCGGGAAAAAAGGAGTACTTCACATAAGAAATTTGTTAAGATGAACCCACCCTCATTTGAAGGAGCAGTTGATCCAGCAGAGGCAAAAGAATGGGTTAAAGAGATTGAACTTATTTTCAGGGTGATGATAATGCCTGAAAATAAACGAGTGATCTTGGCGACGTACATGCTGAAAGGAGAAGCTAAATATTGGTGGGATGCCACCAAACATTTGTTGATCACTCCAGGAGGTGGTAATGTGATCTCATGGGATTATTTTGTTAAAGCCTTGTATGATAAGTATTTTCCTCCGATGTTTCGAAAACAAAAGGAGAACGAATATTTCCTGTTGAATCAGGGAAGTATGACTGTTAGGGAATATGAAGCCAAACTTACAGCCTTATCTCGGTTTGCTTCGAGGTTTATCCGGAATGAGGAAGACATGTGTAGACGATTTCTTGACGGACTTGAGTTAGTTATTAAATCAACATTGTCGGCTTTAGAGACTATTAATTATCCAGCCTTGGTGAATAAAGCCCTATTGGTAGAAAATGATGTGAATGAAGAAAGAGGGAATCGAGAACGAGGTGTAAAGAGAAGCAGATTCAATCCAAGTTATGATAAAGGTAGTGATACAGAATATTCAAGAATTGGAGGGAAGAAATTTCAGCATGGTAGAGGTATGGGAGGTGGTTCGCAGAAGGGTGAGGCTAGTGGTGGAAGAGGTTCAGGAGCTTTAGCGTAAGGAGATTCGAATGTTTGTTTCTTTTGTGGTACATCGGGCCATATAAAAAGAAATTGCCCAAAGTTACTGAATATAAAATATTTTAACTGTCATCAGAAGGGCCATCTGAGAAAGAATTGTACTATGTTATCCAGAGCGATTTCAGTCAGTAGTGTGGGGCCTCATAAAGGATCATCTCCAGGGAATGCAACCATGGGAAAGGATACAGGACAAGCAAGTGGATTGAAGGAAGGAGGAAGAGTCTTTGCGATGACATTGCAAGATGCCCATGCTACACCTGAAGTGGTTACAGGCAAACTTTTTATTGCAAACAAAGATCTATACGCACTCATTGATCCTGGATCTACTCATTCATTTGTGTCATTACATATTGTTTCATATTTGGGTAGACCATGTTCATTCCTCAATTGTGCCTTATATATTTCTACCCCAATGGAAAGTGTAATTCTAGTTGAGCATGTTTATAAAGATTGTGTCTTACGAATGGGTGAGCGAGATTTCTATGTTGATTTGATACCGTTGGCCATTAGGGATTTTGATATTATATTGGGTATGGATTGGTTATCATCGTATCATTCTTCCATTGATTGTTTTCGAAAAGAAGTTACATTTCATCTTCCTAGTGAACCCGAGTTCCAGTTTACAGGGGAAAGGAATGTTGTCCCTAATTGTCTTATCTCAGCAATAAATACCAGAAAGTTATTGAGTAAGGGTTGTATGGGGTATTTAGCGTATGTGGTTGATGTTAGTAAGGAAGCACTTAAAGTTGAAGATATACCAGTGGTTAGAGAATTTTCTGATGTCTTCCGAGAGGAATTGCCAGGACTGCCACCCGATAGGGAAGTATAGTTTTCCATTGAATTAATTCCAGGTACTGGTCCGATTTCCCTTGCTTCTTATAGAATGGCACCAACAGAGTTGAAGGAATGGAAAGTGCAATTACAAGATCTGATAAGCAGAGGGTTCATCTGACCTAGTGTTTAGCCATGGGGAGCCTCAGTGTTATTTGTGAAAAAGAAAGATGGTACAATGCGATTATGTATTGATTATCGACAATTGAATAAGGTGACCATTAGAAATAAGTACCCTCTACCTCATATCGATGACTTGTTTGACCAATTATAGGGGGCCACAGTATTTTTGAAGATTAATTTGAGATCGGGTTACCACCAATTGAAGGTAAAGGATAGTGATATTTCAAAAATAGCTTTTCGAACTCGACATGGGCACTATGAGTTTTTGGTGATGCCATTTGGATTAACTAATGCTGCAGCAGTTTTTATGGATTTGATGAACTGGGTGCTCCACCATTTCATTGATTCATTTGTGACTGTATTCATACACGATGTGTTGATTTACTCGCGTAGCATGGAGGAACATGAGAAACATTTGAGACTTGTATTGCGGATTTTAAGAGAGAAGAAATTATTTGCTAAATTCAGCAAGTGTGAGTTTTGGTTGAATGAAATTGTGTTTTTAGGGCACGTGGTCTCGGGAAATGGGATTTATGTTGATCCAAAGAAAGTGGAAGTAATTGTTGAATGGGAAAGTCCTAAGAATGTGACAGAAATTAGGAGTTTCCTAGGATTGGTAGGTTACTATCGCAGATTCATTAAGGGATTTTCAGCAATAGCATTACCACTGACAAATTTGACTCGTAAAGAAGTGAAGTTTGTATGGGATGAAGAATGTGAGAAGAGTTTTAAAGAATTAAAGAATTGGTTGGTTTCAGCCCCTATACTTACTATTCCATGTTGGAATGAGTCTTTTGTGATCTATACAGACGCTTCATTTTAGGGGATAGGATGTGTTCTTATGCAGAAGGGGAAGGTAATAGCATATTCTTCCAGACAATTAAAGACGCATGAACGAAATTACCCTACACATGATTTGGAGCTAGCAGCCATTGTTTTTGCTTTAAAGTTGTGGAGACATTACTTGTATGGAGAAACTTATGAGATATTTACAGATCATCAAAGTTTGAAATACTTTTTTACACAGAAAGAACTGAATTTGAGACAGAGGCATTGGATAGAGCTGATTAAAGACTATGACTGTACCATTCATCATCATCCTGGGAAGGCCAATGTAGTAGCAGATGCTTTGAGTCGAAAATCATCAGGGATGCTTGGTTGCATATGGTGTGCCCGTGTTGGAAATATTCTTGACTTGGCATCGATGGGGATTGAATTGAAGTTTTTAAAAAGCGGAGGATTATTAACACATGTCACAGTAAGACCTTTATTGGCCGAACGCATACGAAATTTGCAGACCATTGATGCATTCCTTGAGAAGAAGAAACAAGATGTCCTGGATGGTAAAGAGAGTGACTTTGAAATTAAGAATGATGAATCGTTGTGTTATAAAATTAGGATTTTTGTACCGAATGATCCACCCTTAAAGAAGGATATATTAGAAGAGGCACATAGTTATATTTACTATATGCATCCGGGAGGTACCAAAATGTATAGAGATTTGAAAGAGTATTACTGGTGGAACAATATGAAACATGAGATGGTAGAGTTCGTAGCTAAATGTTTAGTATGCCAACAAGTAAAGGAGGAGCATCAGAAGCCAGCGGGATTATTACAGTTATTGCCTATTCCGGAATGGAAGTGGGAGCATATAACGATGGACTTTGTTATAGGATTTCCCCGGTCACCAAAGGGGCATAATTCTATTTGGGTGATTGTAGACCGATTGATGAAGTCGGGACATTTTCTTCCAGTTAAGACCACCTACACTGTTGACAAGTATGCACGTATGTACGTTGATGAGATTATCTGTTTGCATGGGGCACCAGTGCCAATTGTTTCAGATTGAGATCCAACATTCTCTTTTAAGTTTTGGCCTCGTTTACAGAATGCCACGGGCATAAGTTTGAAGTTCAGCACTGCATTTCATCCACAAACCGATGGCCAATCTGAAAGGACGATTCAAATATTAGAAGACATGTTACGAGCTTGTGTATTTGACTTCAAAGGTAGTTGGGATGATCATTTTCCATTGATGGAATTCTCGTATAATAATAGTTATTAGTCCACCATTGGTATGGCTCCTTATGAAGCTTTATATGGGAGGATATGTAGGACGCCTTTGTGTTGGGATGAAGTAGGTGAATGGAAAATTTTGGGTCCGAAATTGATAGATATGACAACTGAAAATATCAAAATGATTCGGGAAGGGATAAAGATAGTGCAAAGCAGGCAAAAAATTTATGCATATAAGAGGAAGCATCCATTGGAATTTCAAAAGGGGAATTTTGTATTCCTACTTATTTCACCATGGAAAGGCGTCATGAGGTTTGGGAAAAAGGGGAAACTAAGTCCAAGATACATTGGGCCATATGAGGTGTTGGAAAGAATTGGGAACCATGCATATAGATTAGCATTAGCTGAAGATTTATCTTGTTTGCATGATGTGTTTCACGTATCGATGCTTCGTAAGTATTTGGCGAATCCATCTCATCAGTTGAAAGCTCAACCCATTGAACTGAAGGAAGACTTGTCGAACATCGAGGAACCATTGGAAATTATTGATCGTAAGGAGAAGGTATTGAGGAATAAAGTTATCCACTTAGTTAAATTTATGTGGATGAGCCATGGAGTTAAAGAAGCAACTTGGGAAACGGAGGATAGCATGAAGAAACAGTATCCCCATTTGTTTGGTAAGTGACCTTTATATTAAATTTCGGGGACGAAATTTTCTAAGGTGGGTGAGTTGTGACAACCTGAATATAATTATGATAAATTATATTTAAATCATGCCTACCTTATGTGATATGAAGAATGTGTTATTAGTATATCTAATATTAAATGCTTATGTTTAGTCTAATCCTACTTTCATAAATCATGAAATGTCGAGTTATGTACGAACACAAAATTTTGTTATTTTCGATAGAAATGTTCCTGTTTAAGACTAGTTTTGACCCTTATAACATTACATTTGCCTTGAGGTGAAAACTATATGGTTGTATACACGTGAGTTAGGATTGTAACACAACAAACATATCATCAAATGGATGCCCGAGCAAAGAGTTATACCGAATTTACGAACAAAGGGAAAAGTTGTCCATTCCCTTTAAGTGATAATTTGTCTTTTATTAAACCAAATGGTTTAATTTGATTGGTTGGCTTGGGAGGCAGCCTTGGCCGACCTTATACCTTTGAAATAGCTTTATCCTTCAGCCAAAATCATCCATGAAAGGGTTTCACCTTGAGGAAAGAGAATTAGGGAGTTTAGGAAGGAAAAGTGAGGAGAAAAGGTGTAGAAAAATCAGTGAAAATTACGTAAAAGTCCCGAAGGTAATCCTAATTGAAAATCTTGTCATTTATCTTATATTACTGATTTATATGATATAAATCATCATAGGTTTACTAAAGTTTCAGCCCTTTATACGTATGTATGGTTAGATGCAAGTTTATGTTAAGTTGAATGTAGAAACCCTTAAAATTGCTTTGTATTGAAACCCCTTGCATTCAAACTTGCATATCTCTTTGTGTGCCTCCAATAATTGAGAAATTAAAATTGAACATGAAAGTAGACTCATATACTCATATCATATCTGAAAATGAGAATTTATCTCCTTGTGGTTAGGCCGTAATGATGATTTCAAGTTGGTACATGGTTGCTGTTTGTATACTTGATTTCGGTATGTCCTAAGTTTAGTGGAGCGTTTGAGATTGCAAATGAAGTCAAAAAATTATGAAACGTTAATTCTGTACTATTAAGTATTTTTATTGAAAATGGGTTGAAAATCATGGAAAGTTATGATGTAAAAAAATTATGAAAATTGTGGGAATTCGAAGGAACAATAGAGGAGCTTGTAGGGCAGATTTCTTGTGTTGTAGAGAAATGGTCATAACTTGCCCTATGAAGCTTGAAAAATTACGCCATCAATTGTACTGGATAATATATTCATATATGTTTTCATATTGATAAGGTTGGACCCCTGTATTTGTACAATTTAGTAATATAGGATGGCTAAGTATGTAAGACAATAATTTTAGGCCATACTGGGTACCCCTTGAATGAATGTTTGTATTTCGTCCTTACAAAGGGTACTTTGAGTACATGTTTCACGTGTATATACATTTAGGAGTATAATTTCATGTTTACTTGACTTTGGTTATAAATTCCTCATAAGATATTTCCTACGGTTGAATGTCCGTAACTTTATCAATATGTATATCATTGTTTTGCCTTTACCTATGTTTTATGGAATGTGACTTAATTGGAATTATATTATTGATGTATAGTCATGGAAAGTTACATAATTATGTTAGGATAATATTTATGATTGAGGTTCAGTACGGATTTAGTTAGATTGACAGGTGTAAGGTCTAATCAACCCAGTTCAGCTCCACCAGAAGGAAACGTGAATACATATTTGTCAACCAAGGTGAGTGCACTCACTAAAAAGAGATATTTGTATCGTGTTGTTGATATGATCAAAATATAATGAATATGAAATTGTTCATTTTGGTTTACCGAAATGGGAGGTTACTCCCCGACCCGGAATAGGGGACATTTGTCTATTAAAGACAGGGGTTACTCCTTGACCAGGAATGTGGGAGAATTGTCTATTTAGACAGGATATGTGAATCATGATTCGAAAAAGTTGGTCATTCATTATGAATGAGACGGATAAGTTAATACATAATTATATGGACATGATTTATTGCATTTAAATTTATGCAGTAGTATAGTAGCGATGCATTCACTGGGCTATTTTTCTCATGGTTCCTATGTTCACATTTTTCAGGTAACATGTCACTGCCAAATCTAGGAAGTCGGGTTGGGTTAGCCAGGAATGGGAGGAACAAACATTTTATTTAAATGTAAATGATGTAATTAAGTTAAATTTTCCTTCAAGCAAGTTTGTATAAGTGTGACTACTCTGATGTTGTAAAAAGGTTTTCAGATATATGGATTTATAATGATAACTCTGAAATTTAAACTCTTGTTTATGGTTTGGTTAAATTAATCATGGTTTGACTCACTTTGACTTTCAAACTTAATTATAAGTAATTGGGTTGGGGTGTGTCAGCTTTTGTCATAAGCTTCTTCGGACATAGAAAGTAAAGAATCAATCATTGTTCATTCGGGCATACCCTCGTCATTTATTCCCTTCAATTAATCTAGATTAAGACTTACCATGGGTTCAACTTAAAAAGGAGTTGCCATCCATCCAAATGAGTGCTTGAAATGAAATGAGATGATCAATCATTTGACTAAAATGAAATGAGATGAGCAGTAGAAAAGTAAACTTAATTTGAGATTAACTGACATGAAAACAGAGAGTAAATTACCCACTCCATAATGAGATCCTTATTTACTTTATCTCCTTAAGCCTAACATAATTCATCGAGATAAAAGAATATAAGAAAAAAAAATTATAGAGGAAACTAATATGTTTGAAAACAGACAAATAAATTATTTTTAAGAAATTTCTAAATCTAAGAAAATAATAATGCAAAGAAAAGAGGGAAAAACCAAAAATTTGAAGTCATATCATACCACAGTATAGTAAACATTGTGTACCTTTTGAGATGTTAATTAAAACTTCCATACATATATGATACATAAAACTTCCATATATACATATACATATACATAAAACTTCCATACATACAAGATACATACATCATCATATTGCATGCCTTTTTCTCCGGGTTTAAGGTTTGTTATATAAATGTCCGTTCTTGGGGAGTGGGGGTGTTGGAATTCCCCACGTCCATCTTCTACTCCTAGAATATATCCTTACGAGATTTTAGGAGTAGACTAAGTCATAACCGTATTCAGTTGAGATGCGAAGAGCCCGGTATTTGGGCCATCACTATCGAGCTACTCGCCTGGGCCCATGATGACAAATCGAGCTACCTATAATTGCCCCTAAAGTTGTTGGGCCACAATTTGGGCTCAATAAATTTAAATGATTTGTCATAATGTCTCTCTTGTAAATTGTGTAACTCTTCCCAAGATTGGAATTCTCTACTTGATTTTGGCGGCAGCCTTCTTCGGGTCTCGTTCAATATGATTAGAAATGTTTAAAAGGTCACTTGTAGCAGCATTTCCATACCGTCGATTCAAGCTTCTTAATATTTTCTCGTCTTCTTCAAGCTTACGCTGTTGCACCCTTCTCTCCAGGTCTTCATTTACTTTGATTTCAATCTTCTTCGTCGTCTGGGCTTGTGATCTTACATCGTCGAAGCCAAACCTTCATCCCGTAAGTTCCGTTTGCTCTATCTCCGTGTTTTTTCTATTGAGTTTTCTTCGAATTCGTAATTAGGGTGTACAAATGGCGAAGATAGGCAATAGGTATGTGTCTGGTTTAGGAAGTTCTATAATATCCCAGATTGGTTAGAAATTGGATGCACCTCTATCCCTAAGAATGTTAGAGAGATAGAGGACGCTTATTGGATTCACGTCCTGTTGTTGTCCCAAGGGGAGCTCACTTCCCCCCATCAATTTATTTTTGCACTTTTTTGGCTACATCAAAATCATTCCTTCACCGTGCTCGCCAAACGCTTAGAAGATAGTTAATGGTGTCCATAGAATAAACCAACTCTAGGGCACTAAATTAGGGCTTACTGAAATTTTATTTTTGTTATTCTTTCTCACGAATAAGCTCTGGTCTTCTCTACCTCAAGGCCAGGAGTCCTGACAGGGTATTGGCACTAAATCAACCTAATTTCCACAAAGATTACTGGCAAGAGGGTTTTCTTGCTAGAAATTGGCAATTTCCTCCCCATACTGAGGGGTCGAAGTCCGAAACGTTCACTGTCCCCTTTTATGGGGAGGAGTTTATAATTAGGCTTAATTTTTGCTCTTCTCTTCGATCTCCTTGTTAATATATGATTTCCCTGATATTCTTCTTTCTTCTTTTCAGTGAGGACAAAGAATTTGGAACCTTCTCTTAGTGAGGTCTGAACTGCCGAGCTGATCAAAGCTTGGAACATCAGAGAACATTTGGCTGATGGTGAACATCCCCGATCAGCTACTTTTCTTCTGGAGTATAAAATATTGGTTCTAGTTTCATCGCACGGTCTTTAGACAACATCCCTCAGTTGGAAATTACTGAGGAAGTTGCTGCAAACCCCATCCAATTGGACGAGGAAGAGAGCAGCTTTAGCGAGGACAGTGAAGGTGATACTAGGGGAGCTGCTGAAGGTGGTTCCAGCGTAGAGAGCTCTGGTGAAGTGTTATCCAGCTCGAAAGAGGTTTCAGAGGCTCAAGAGTCTTCTATCGAGTTGAGCAGTTCTAGTGAGGCAGAAATGGTTCCTCCTAGAAGAAATATGATCAGGGATGATGATGATGAAGACGATGTGCTTCTTTCCAGGAGGTCGAAGAAGAAAAAGTCTGGTAGTGAAGAAGTTACCACTAGCTGTCAACTTGCTTCCAATGAGAAGGAGAAAAATAGAAAGGAGGGAGAACAGTTGAGAGAGAGAGAGAGAGAAAGAAAGAAGAGGAGAGGAGAGGAAGAAGGCTGAAGAGAAAAAAAATATGGAAGAGAGGAAGAGAGATGAGAAGGAGAAGGAGATAAAAGAGGAGAGAAGGAGGGTGGAAGAGAGGATGAAGGTTGGGCATGCTTTAGTTCTCATGTCCGTGCTACCCAAGGGGGACTCGGTCTCCACCTCTCCCCAACTGGCTCCTACGCTGCTCGAGAGAGCAATTTTTCTTGCTGATCGACAGAGGGAAATGGGGACTGACCAGTTAGACTTGTAAGCGAGTCAGAGGCTAATCTTGGTAAATCTATTTCTATTTTTTAATACTTATAATATTTCGTTCAATGCTTCCTTCTAATGCTCTCTTTTTACTTGCAGTTCATGACCGAATTCATCATTCTCTATCGTACTCGTGACGAGATGGTGAGTAGGAATGCAGATTTGGAGAAGCAGAATGTTGAACTGAAGGGGAAAGGCACCGAGATGGAGGCTAGTTTAAAGGCTGCCAATGAGGCTCAGAAGTCCTCTGATTTCTCCCATGTTGATGCTAATAGAGCGAAAGAGGCGACGATAAAGGAGTTGAAAGAGTTGAGGCAGTTTTACGACCTGGTTTGCACAAGTAAGTTGGTCGTGGTCTAAGAGACCTAGGTGCTGGCAGAGAAGCTGAAGAGGATGGAGTCCGAGGCGGCCACTACTAAGGAAAGTTCGTAAAATTCTGGCTTGGATGCCGCATATGAGGATGCTGATGCTCAGATAAGCTACATCAGCCATTTGAACTTCAAGAAGGGCTGGAACAAGGATCTTTTGGCTGCCGGGGTGGATATTAACTCACCCTTATTCGACGAGCATGATCCAAGCCCAAAGCCTGTTATAGAAGAAGCACCTCCCCCAGCCATTGAAGGTGTTACCCCTGCCTCCCAGACTATTCCTGTTGGTGCTTCTCCAGCTCTGGGAATAACAGTTGTTCCTTTTGAGGGAGATGCTACTACTACTACTGATAAGGAAAAATAACCAACCATCTCTGGACAAATCGAGGTTGCCTGTTAGCCCACTCTTAGGACCTTTATGTATTTTTGCTTTGTTTGCACTATTTTCCTTCATCGATGTAATTTGGTCATGCATTAATGAAATTAAATCATTTTCTCTTCAACATACTGATTCTTTTGATCTTTATTACTCTTTAGCTTATAGTTGATTGATGTAGATGAATATATTCCTGCCACCTCTCAATTGGGAAGGATTCTCGATCCTAATGTGAGCGATCAAGTTTGCCAAGCCTTCGTTAGGATTTATAAGTCTCTATGGTTGAGGAATAAGAGCTTTAAAGATCAATCCGAGCTCATCGCCAAACTGAAGGGTAGACTTCAGGAGATGGAAGAGGTTGGTGCCTCTGTTCAAGAATAAGTGAACATTTTGAGAGCTAAGCTCCTAGATGCCTCTGAAATCAATCAAGTAGGAGAAATTCTTCAGCAGGAGAACGAGACTCTGAGGACGGAGGTGTCACAACTCAGGGAGAATGTGTCGAGCGTCGCACCTCGTGTTTTATGAGGTTCCTCTTCGTCGACTATTTTGCAAGATGGCACTGGAATGAGCGGTGCTCCTTCTGTTTTGCGAGGTTCTATCTCATCAGCTGCTCCATGAGCTGGTCCAGATACAGGGGGTCCAACTAGGGAGGTGGACGAGCTTCGAGGAGATGTCCGATGAGCATACATGATTACTGTTGGGCTTCAAAGGGATGTCACATGGTTGAGGCATCAGTTTAAGAAAGGACCTCGGCAAGTGTGGGATGATGGTTATGAAAAAGGTTGGATAGATGCTTCGATGAGGCTGACATAGTTTGAAGAACTATCTTTTATCAAGGGATGGTTGAGCGCCCTCAGGGAGCTGCAAGCCCCAAGGAACTCAGTACTCTGGTACCGTCACGAGATCTCCCCTTAAACTTTGAGGCCTAATCCTTTCAGGAGGGACAACTAGTGGATCCCTATCGATGCTATCCCTAAGCAGCTGTTAGAGCCAGATGCGAATGAGGTCGATGAAGAATTATCTCCTCACCCGGATGATTGTCGAAGAGCACAAGTGGCTGATTATCTTGTTCATAGGCGTCAGCCTCATTAAGATTTTACCGGATGTAACTCATTGTATATGTAATGAAGTAATGTAATATTGATGTTTTGGGCGATCTTACTGACTAAACTCGTGTTGTATATTCTCATTGTAAATGTGATGAAGTTATATGATATCTATGCTTTGGACGACTCTACCGACTAAACATATGTTGTATATTTTTTCCTTCATTTATTTATCACTTAACTATCTTGGTCCTTTCGTAGCGGACTATATTTGATGTAGGTAAATTTTTTTAGTCATGTGAGTATCCTCCCAGTCTAGTATGCTATATGAGATACCGTTCTGCCCTACTTTTACCTTTTAGGTCGTGTCGTCTCACTCCCTTAGGCCTAAGTATGGCAATGGGGAGGACACACCTGGTATTGGAAGTTCTATCCGGTTAGGCTTTTTGAGCCAAACATTATTTGGCGACCAATTCGATTTGGATGAACTGCCTAAGGGTCCCCTGTAGGGCTTCCTATACTGTTAGGGGCAATGCTAAAAGGGTTCGTGTTTCATAACGAAGACCTGAGGAGGGTGATTCCATGCTTCTGCACACTTAGTAATATGCCTGTCACATGGAAACGGTGTGCAAGTTATAAAGTTCATAATACAAAATTAACACTTCAGAATGTCACTGCCAAACAAACTTTTATTAATCACAAGCAATAAAAATTGAGTTGCCAACTCCAAAAATGTGATAAAAGATGAATGAAAAAAACTAGAAGTAGAATTTCTTCAGATTGGCTGTGTTCCAAGCTCGAGGCATCTCTCTGCCCTCCAGCGTTTCTAAGTAAAAGGCTCCTTGTAGGTCGTCCCTTGTCACCTTGAATGGTCCCTCCTAATTTGTACCCATTTTGCCATCTGATGGTCTTACTGAATTGCCAAGGACCTTCCTTAGGACGTAGTTTCCAACCTGGAATGCCATTCGATTCACCTTCGTGTTATAGTGTTTTGCGAGTTGTTGTTGATAGCTCGTCAGCCTTACTAGGGCTAGTTCTATGTGTTCATCACCTAGGTCAAGTTCAGCGAGTAATGTTGCATTATTTTGGCCTTCGTCGATAAGGGTGGTTCTCATGGTTGGTAGGCCAGCTTCCAAGGGGATGATTTCTTCCATTCCATACGTTAGTGAGAATGGGGTTTCCCCAGTTGCTCGTCGTCGGGTAGTGAGGTAAGCCCATAAAATATGTGGTAGCTCGCTCACCCATGCACCCTTGTCTCGCTCTAGTCATTTTTTCAACCCATTAATCACTATTTTGTTGGTAGACATGGCTTAATCGTTACTCTGGGGGTAGGCCACCGGGCTGAAATAGTGCCTAATCTCGTGTTCTATGCAGAAGTTCTGGAAAGGGCCACTCTCGAACTATGTTCCGTTATCGGTGATGATGGTTCTGGGAATTCCAAAATGGGTAATTATATTCTTCCAAATGAACCTCATCATATCTGTATCTCGGATATTTGCCAGTGGCTCTACCTCAATCTGTTTGGTGAAGTAATCTGTTGCGACCAACAGATACTTGCGGTTATCGATGGAGGTAGGAAGAGGGCCTACGATGTCCATCCCCTACTGGGCGAAAGGCTATGGGCTGGTAAGCGATCTTAGGTCACTGGTAGGTTGGTGGACTATAGGTGTATGTAGTTGACATTTCTTGCATTTGCGAGCATACACTACCAAATCTTTTTGCATATATCGCCACCAGTAGCCTTCCTTCATTGCTGAGAAAGGTAGTGACCTCCCTCTAATATGGCTTCCACATATTCCTTCATGAAGCTCATGTAAAACTTGCTCGACATCCTTTGGGTGAACACATTGAAGGAAAGGGCCGGTGAATGATCTCTTATATAGTTTTCCCTCGGGAGATGAGTGAAAGAGAGCATCATTAACTCTTATTTGATGAACGGCCTTCTTATCGTTTGGAAGTGCACCATCTTTCAAATAGTCCCTTAAAGGGTCCATTCAACTGGGTGCTGACTTAATCTGGAGCATGTATTCCATGTTTGGCAGCACGTCGCCCCGGTTAATGCTCGAATGGGAGAGGAAGTCGATGGGGATCACCCTTTTTAAGTCAGAATCGATTGCTAAAATTAGGGTTGCCAGGGCATTGGCATTGTTGTTCTGTCCTCTCGTAAACTATTGGACATTGACTTCCTCAAAGCAGGACATTAGACCCCTCGCCAAGGTGAGGTAGGATGCCATTATTTCATCTCTTGTGTTGAAGTCCCCACTTATCTGGTTGGAGACCAATTATGAGTCGCTGAATAATTGCAACTATTTTTCCCCCAACGCATGTGCCTTCTGCAAGCCGGCTATCAAAGCTTCGTATTCTGCCTCATTGTTGGAGGAAGTCTAATTCCTTGCTAGAGGATTGTGTCTTCTGGAGTAAAGAGCATAATGCCTACTCCTACCCCTTTGAGTTGGAGGATCCATCAATAGATAGTCGCCAGACTCCTACTGATGGGTGATCTTCCACTTGCTTCATTGCTTGAAGTTGGTCATAAGGCTATTCGCCTGTGAATTCTGTGATGAAATCGACGAGGACCTGCCCCTTTATTGCATTTTTAGGTTAAAATTGGATGTCAAATCATCCGAGCTCGACTGACCATTTAGACAGCCTGCCAGATAGATCTGCTTTTCATAGGACTACTTTAAGGGGGTGTGATGTGAGGACGGCGATAGTATGAGCTTCGAAGTAGTGCTTCAGCTTCCTCAAAGCTACCACTAGTTCAAAAGTGAGCTTCTTTAGTGGTAGGTAGTGCTGCTCAGCGTCCAATAAGGTCTTGCTCTCTTAGTAAACTGGATGTTGGACTCCTGTTTTTTCGCACACTAGTGCAGAACTAATGGCGTGACTGGAGACGGAGAGGTATAAGTATAGGGGATCATCTTCTTGAGGTATAACGAGCAGAGGCGGTGAGCTAAGGTAAGCCTTGAGATCTTCTAATGCTTGCAAGAAATTTTGATTCCATTCTACTATCTTATTTCCTTTCAAGAGCTAGAAGAACGACTTGCATTTATCATAGGACTTTGAGATGAAACGGTTCAGAGCAGCTAGCAAGCCTGTGAGCTTCTTCACATATCGTATCATGCCAGGGGGTTGTACCCTATGGATCGCGCCGATCTGGTCCAGGTTGGCCTCAATGCCTCTCTCTCTAACCAAATATCCAAGGAATTTTCCTAACTGGACACCGAAAGAACACTTGCTTGCGTTAAGCTTCATTCGGTTTTTCCTGAGGATCTCTAAGGTATTTGATAGGTCTGAGAGATGATCCTCTTTTCACTTTCTCTTGACGAGCATATCATCAATGTAGAATTCCATGGTATCTCCCATTTGGTCTTTGAACATCTTAGTGACTAGCCACTGGTAGGTTGCTCCCGCATTCTTGAGCCCAAAGGGCATAACTTTATAGCAGTATAATTCGACAGTAGTGATGAACGTTGTCTTGTCTTTGTCTGGTGCATACAGAGGGATCTGATGATACCCCAAATATGAGTTCAGAAAACTCATTCTCTCGTGGGCTGCTGTGGCGTCCACCAATTGGTCGATCTTTGGGAGAGGGAAACTATCCTTAGGGAAGGCTCTGTTAAGGTCAGTGAAGTCTATACAGACTCTCCATTTCCCATTGATCTTTGGAACTACTACCGGGTTAGATAGACATTTATGGAATTGAACTTCACGTATGGATCCTGCATCCAGTGGCTTCTCTACTTCCATTTCTAAAGCTTTGGCCTTTTCGGGCGCAGTTCGCCCTGCCTTCTGCATGATAGGCCAGAAAGTGGGGTCGACGTGTAACCAATGACAAACCACACTGGGATCAATTCTAGGAAGCTCGTATGGTTCCCATAGTTGGCTATCTTGAGCATAATGATCAAGGCGTCATAATGTGGGGTTCTTACCCCCACCAGATCTTCATCTGTGAACACGATGTGTTTGCTATAATCGACGTCATCTGCTCGTCGACGCTTTTCTGACTGTGTCTTCGCTGGATCGATCTGAAAATCTTGCATTATCGCTGTAAGCTTTTTTACTTCCATCCGAGCTGAATTCCCTTGAATCTACTTCATATTAGATGGCCCACGAATTACTGCAAATTCATGGCCAGCATCATCCTTGAGTACATTATTGGGCCTCATGTCTCCATTGCCAGCAACCTTCTCTGCCTTCTTCTCCACAAACTCGTTCAGATTCCCGGTCTGGGCCAATTCATCAAGGTGAGACTTAAGAGCCTTTCAGTGCTCAGTCTTATGTCCTCCCTCTTTGTGAAAATCACATATTAGCGTGTTGTTTCTCTTTGAGGGATCTCCCCCCATCTTTCTGGGCCACTTAACAAATAGCTCATCTTTAATCTTCGCCAGGATCTTGTAGATTGGTTCTTTAAAGACAGTGTTCAGTGCCTGAAATGCTTTCGAAACATCATTCTTACCTCCGCTCTTGGAGACATTTTTAATCCCATTCTTGCCTCCTTTCTTCTAGTTTTCAATCTTGTCGTTTCCCTTGGTAGCGAGCTTAGTTAGGCCATTCTCCCCCGCACTTAGGCGGGTCACATCTTCCACCTTGGCGAACTTCTCGATGTGAGCCATCAGGTCATCGATGTTTGTGGCCTCCTTTTTCATCAGGGATTAGTTCAGAAGGCAAGAGATGGGTAGGCCGATCTTGAAAGAGGCCACTGCTAACTATTTCGAACAGTCCTCAACCTCGTTGAATAAATCCCAGTACCTTTTTGTGTAGTCCCGGAGGCTCTCCTGTAGCATTTTCTTCATTATTAGCAAAGCATATATCCTCTTTAGATGGGAGCTGCTGGTAATGAAGCGAGCTGTGAAGAGCTCGTCCAGGGACTCGAAACTCCTGATGGACCTGCGAGGGAGCTTCTTGAACCACTTCTGGGCCACATCGTGCAGGTCCGGGGGGAAAATTCAGGACATTAGTGCATCCCGGTGGTTCCAGAGAGTCATGGCTTGCCCGTACTACCTAACGTGGTCGATAGGGTCCATCTTTCTATCATAGATCTTGAATCTCGGAATAGTAAACTTCTTGGGGGCTTGTTCTTCTTATATCTATCTTGAGAAAGGGGATTTCATCTGGGTCATGAGAGCTCGTCGAGCAAGCTCCCTGGTTGATCTAGCACCTCGATGAGTTGGGTGTTAGCCCATCTCCCTTCGGACCAAATTCCATATATCCTCATCACCTCGAGCTGGGCTCCTATAACGGAAAATTAGTCACTATTGTTTGAGCAAGTCATCATCCGACTCGTACTCCTCAAATATTTGGGATCCGCATCTTGGGATCCTTCCTCGGCTGCAAGACTTGCTCGCTTAAGGACTAGGTGTCCGGTATGGATGTCGCCTAGTGCCGCGATGGAGTCTTTCTCCATCCTATCTAATTTCCTTTTAAGGTGAGTATTCTCAGCCTCTTGCTTGTGAGCGGACTCCCTTTGCTCTGGGAGCCTTACCTCATAGGCATCAATCAATCTGGAGATTTGTGTAGACCTCGCTAGTCCATGTCTCTCCTCTAAGTCTGGCCTCTTCGGGCGAACCCTCTGATCTGAACGCCAAACTTTAGATCTGATCCTGCGAGGGGCAGGCTGTTCTTGGATATCCCCTGCTTGAGGGGCTCTGCTGTTGTGTCCAGACATTCAAAATCCTTTATCGGTGAGGGATTTCTTAAAGGAAGACAAAATCTTCCCACAGACGGCGCCAATTGTGGTTACAATTATAGTCAACATAAATTAATAAAAAAGTGCAATCTCCAAAGAAAATAGAGAATAAAAAATGCCAATCACACAACATAGTATGTACGTGGTTTAGCAAGAATGCCTACGTCCATGGTGGTGCTTTCAATATTATTTCTATATACTCCGGGGAGTATTTTACAGATAATATATTGCATGCCTTTTGCCCCTGGCTTAGGGTTTTTTATATAAATGTCCGTTCTTGGGGAGTGGAGGTGTTGGAATTCCCCACGTTCATCTTCTACTCCTAGAATATCTCCTTACGAGATTTTGGGAGTAGACTAAGTCATAATCGAATTCAGTTGAGATGCAAAGAGCCCGGGCTTTGGGACATCGCTATCGGGCTACTCGCCTGGGCCCATGATGACAAATCGAGGTACCCACAATTGCCCCTAAAGTTGTTGGGCGACAATTTGGTCTCAATAAATTTAAATGATTTGTCATAATGGCTATCTTGTAAATTGTGTAACTCTTCCCAAGATTGGAGTTCTCTACTTGATTTTGGCGACAACTTGCGTCGGGTCTCGTGCAATATTATTAGAAATGTTTAAAAGGTCACTTGCAGCTGCATTTCCATACCGTCGTTTCAAGATTCTTAATATTTTCCCGTCTTCTTCAAGCTTACGCTGTAGCACCCTTTTCTCCAGATCTTCATTTACTTTGCTTTCAATCTTCTTAGTCGTCTGGGCTTGTGATCTTACATCGTCCAAGCCAAACCTTCATCCCGTAAGTTCCCTTTGCTCTATCTCCGTGTTTTTTCTGTTGAGTTTTCTTCGAATTCGTAATTAGGGTGTACAAATGGCGAAGATAGGCAATAGGTCTGTGTCTGAGTTTAGGAAGTTCTATAATATCCCAGACTGGGAAGAAATTGGGTGAGCCTCTATCCCTAAGAATGTTAGAGAGATAGAGTATGCTTATTGGATTCACGTCATGTTGTTGTCCAAAGGGGGGCTCACTTTACCCCCTAGCAATTTATTTTTGCACTTCTTCAGTTACTTCAATATCGTTCCTACACCGTGCTCTCCAAACGTTTGGAAGATAGTTAATGGTGTCCATAGAATAAACCAACTCTATGGCACTAAAGTAGGGCTTGTTGAAATTTTGTTTTTGTTATTCTTTCTCATGAACAAGCTCTGGTCTTCTCTACCTCAAGGCTAGGACTCCTGACAGGGTATTGGTAGTAAATCTACCTAATTTCCACAAGGATTACTGGCAAGAGGGTTTTCTTGCTAGAAACTGGCAATTTCCTCCCCATACTGAGGGGTCAAGGTCTGACACGTTCACGGTCCCCTTTTATGGGGAGGAGTTTATAAGTAGGCTTAATTTTTGCTCTTCTCATCGATCTCCTTGTTAATATATGATTTCCCTGATATTCTTCTTTCTTCTTTTCAGTGAGGACAAAGAATTTGGAACCTTCTCTTAGTGAGGACCGAACTGCCGAGCTGATCAAAGCTTGGAACATCAGAGAACCTTTGGCTGATGGTGAACATCCCTGATCAGTTACTTTTCTTCTGGAGTATAAAAATATTGGTTCTAGTTTCATCGCACAGTCTGTAGACAGCATCCCTCAGTTGGACATTACTGAGGAAGTTGCTACAGACCCCATCCACTTGGACGAGGAAGAGAGCAGTTCTGGCGAGGACAGTGAAGGTGATATTAGGGGATCTGCTCAACTTGGTTCAAGCATAGAGAGCTCTGGTGAAGAGTTATCCAGCTCGAAATAGGTTTCAAAGGCTCAAGAGTCTTCTATCGAGTCGAGCAGTTCTAGAGAGGCAGAAATGGTTCCTCCCAGAAAAAATATGATAAAGGATGATGATGATGATGATGATGAGGACGATGTGCTTCTTTCCAGGAGGTCAACGAAGAAAAAGTCTAGTAGTGAAGAAGTTGCCACTATCTCTCAACCTGCTTCCAATGAGCAGGAGAAGAAGATAAAGGAGGGAGAACAGTTGAAAGAGAGAGAGAGAAAGAAAGAAGAGGAGAGGAAGAAGGCTGAAGAGAAAAAAAAGGTGGAAAAGAGGAAGAGAGTTGAGAAGGATAAGGAGACAGAAGAGAAGAGAAGGAGGATGAAGGTTGGGCATGCTTTAGTTCTCATGTTCGTGCTACCCGAGGGGGCCTCGGTCGCCACCTCTCCCCAACTGGCTCCTACGCTGCTCGAGAGAGCAATTTTTCTTGTTGTTCGAAAGAGGGCAATGGGGACTAACCAGTTAGCCCTGCAAGCGAGTCAGAGGCTAGACTTGGTAAATCTATTTTTGTTTTTCAATACTTATAATATTTTGTTCAATGCTTCCTTCTAAATCTCTATTTTTACTTACAGTTCCTGACAAAATTCACCGTTCTTTACTGTACTCACGACGAGTTGGTGAGTAGGAATGCAGATTTAGAGAAGCAGAATAATAAACTTTAGGGGAAAGGTGCCTAGCTGGAGGCCAGTTTAAAGGGTGCCAACGAGGCTCAGAAGTCCTCCGATCTCGCCCTCGTTGATGCTAATAGAGCGAAGGAGGTGACGATAAAGGACCTGAATGAGCTGAGGCAGTTATACAACCTTGTTTGCACGAGCAAGGTAGTCATGGTCGAGGAGAATAAGGTGCTAGAAGAGAAGCTGAAGAGGATAGAGTTCGAGGCAACCACCATTAAGGAAAGTTCGTACAATTTCGGTTGGGCTGCCGCATATAAGGATGCTGATGCTCAGATAGGCTACATGAGCCATCTGAACTTTAGGAAGGGATTGAATAAGGATCTTCTGGATGACGAGGTGGATATTAACTCACCCTTGTTCCAAGAGCATGATTCAGGCCCAAAGCCTGTTATAGACGAAGCACCTGCCCCAGCCGTTGAAGGTGTTTCCCCTGCCTCCCAGACTATTCATGTTAGTGCTTCTCCTACTCTGGGAACAAAAATTATTCCTTTTGAGGGAGATGCTGCTACCGCTACTCCTACTGACAAGGGAAAATAGCCAACCACCATTGGACAAACCGAGGTTGCCAGTTATCTCGCTCTTAGGACCTTTATGTATTTTTGCTTTGTTTGCACTATTTTCCTTCATCGATGTAATTTGGTCCTCCATTAAAGAAATGAAAGCATTTTCTCTTCAGCATACTAATTCTTTTGTTCTCTAATGCTCTTTATGGCTTGTAGTTGATTGATGTAGATGAATATATTCCTGCCACCTCTCAATTGGGAAGGATTCTCGATCCTAATGTGAGAGATCAAGTTTGCCAAGCCTTCGTTAGGATTTGAAAGTCTCTAAGGTCAAGGAATAAGAGCTTTAAAGACCAATCCGAGCTCGTCGCTAAACTGAAGGATAGACCTCAGGATGTGGAACAGGTTGGTGCCTATGTTAAAGAAGAAGTGAACACTTTGAGAGTTAAGCTCCTAGACGCCTCTGAAATTAATCAAGTTAGTGAAATTCTTCAGCAGGAGAACGAGACTCTGAGGTGGGAGGTGTCGTGACTCAGGGAGCATCTGTCTAGCGTCGCACCTCGTGTTTTATGAGGTTCATCTTCCTGGGCTATTCTGCAAGCTGTCACTAGACCGAGCAGTGCCCCTGCAGTTTTATGAGGTTCTACCTCATCGACTGCTCCGCGAGCTGGTCCAGATGCAAGGGGTCCATTTAGGGATGTGGACGAACTCCGAGGAGATGTTCGTCGAGCATGCGTGATTACTGCTGGGCTTAAAAGGGATATCACATGGTTGAGGCATCTGTTCAAGAAATGACCTCGGCGAGTGTGGATTGATGGTTATGAACAAGGTTGGATAGATGCTTCGACGAGGCTGACAGAACTATCTTTGATCAGGGGATGGTTGAGCGGCCTCAGGGAGCTGCAAGTCCTAAGGAACTCAGTACTCTGGCACCTTCATGAGATCTCTCCTTAAACTTTGAGGCCTAATCCTTTCAGGAGGGATGACTAGTGGATCCCAATCGATTCTATCCCCAAGCAGCTGTTAGAGCCCGATGCGAATGAGGTAGATGAAGAATTGGCTCCTCACCCGGATGATGGTCGAAGAGCACAAGTGGCAGTTTATCTTATTCTAAAGCCTCAGCCTCATTAAGATTTTATCGGATGTAACTCATTGTATATGTAATGGAGTAATGTAATATCGATGTTTTGGGCGATCTTATCGACTTAACTCATGTTGTATATTCTCATTGTAAATGTGATGAAGTAATATAATATCTATGCTTTGGGTGACTCTGCCAAATAAACATATGTTGTATATTTTTTTCCTTCAATTATTTCTCACTTAACTATCTTTGGCCCTTCGTAGCCGACTAGATTTGATGTAGGGAAAATTGTTTAGTCGTGTGAGTATCCTCCCAGTCTAGTATGCTATATGAGATATCGTTCTTCCCTACTTTACCTTTTAGGTCGAGTCGTGACACTCCTTTAGGCCTAAGTATGACAATGGCGAGGACACACCTTATGTTGGATGTTCTATCCAATCGGGATTTTTAAGCCAAACATTATTTGGCTACCAATTCGATTTAGTCGGACTACCTAAGGGTCCCCTGTAGGGCTTCATATACTGTCAGGGGTAATGCTAAGAGGCTGTTCATGTTTCATAATGAACACCCGAGGAGGGTGGTTCCCTGCTTTTTCACACTTAGTAATATGCCTGTCACTTGAAAAAGGTGTGTAAGTCATAAGTTCATAATACAAAATTAACACTTCAGAATGTCACTGCCAAACAAACTTTTTTTAATCGCAAGCAATAAAAACTGAGTTGCCAATTCCAAAAATGTGATAAAAGATGAATGAAAAAACTAGAAGTAGAATTTCTTCAGATTGGCTGCGTTCCAAGATTAGGGTATCTCTCTGCCTTCCAGTGTTTCTAAGTAAAAGGCTCCTTGTAGGTTGTCCCTTGTCACCTTGAATGGTCTCTCCCAATCTGGACCCATCTTTCCATCTGATGGTTTTACTACGCGGCCAAGGACCTTCCTTAGGATGTAGTCCCCAACCTAGAATGCCCTTGGATTAACCTTCTTGTTATAGTGTTTTGCGAGCTGTTGCTTATAGCTCGCCAACCTTACTAGGGCTAGTTCTCTACGTTTGTCAGCTAGGTCAAGTTCAGCGAGTAGTGCTGCATCATTTTGGCCTTGGTCGATAAGGGTGGTTCTCATGGTTGTTAGGCCAGCTTCTAATGGAATGATTGCTTCCATTCCATACGTTAGTGAGAATGGGGTTTCCCCAGTTGCTCGTCGTAGGGTAGTGCGGTAAGCCCACAAAATATGTGGTAGCTCGCTCACCCATGCACCCTTGGCTCACTCTAGTCGTTTATTCAACCCATTGATCACTATTTTATTGGAATCCTCGACTTGATCGTTGCTCTGGGGGTAGGCCACCGAGCTAAAATAGTGCCTGATCTCGTGTTCTCTGCAGAAGTTCTAAAATGGGCCACTCTCGAACTGTGTTTCGATATCGGTGATGATAGTTCTGGGGATTCCAAAACGGGTAATTATATTATTCCCTATGAACCTCATCATATATGTATCTCGAATATTTGCCACTAGCTCTTCCTCAATCCATTTGGTGAAGTAATCTGTTACGGCCAACATCTACTTCCGGTTGTCGGCGGCGGTAGGAAGTGGGCCTACGATGTCCATCCCCCACTGGGCGAAATTCCGTGGGATAGTAAGAGATCTTAGGTCACTGGCAGGTTGGTGAACCATTGGAGCATATATTTGGAATTTCTTTTATTTGCGAGCATATACTGCCAAATCTTTTTGCATATATGGCCACCAGTAGCCTTCCTTCATGGCTCGGAAAACTAGTGACCTCCCTCTAATATGCCTTCCACAGATTCCTTCGTGAAGCTCGTGTAGAACTTGTTCGACGTCCTTCGGGTGAACACATTGAAAGAAAGGGCTGGTGAATGATCTTTTGTATAGTTTTCCCTCAGGAGATAAGTGAAAGCGAGCATCTTTGACTCTTATCTGATGAGCGGCCATCTTATCATCTGGAAGTGCACCATCTTTCAAATAGTCCCTAAAAGGGTCAATCTAACTGGGTGCTGACTCAAGCTGGAGCATGTATTCCGTGTTTGTCATCTCGTCACCCCAGTTGATGCTCGGATGGGAGAGGAAGTCGATGGGGGATCACCCTCTTTAACTCGAAATTGATTGCTGAACTTAGTGCTGCCAGGGCATCGGTATGGTTATTCTGTCCTCTGGGAAACTGTTGGACATTGACTTCCTCAAAGCTGGACATTATCCCCCTCGCCGAGGCGAGGTAGGCTTCCATTCTTTCATCTCTTGCATTGAAGTCCCCACTTATCTAGTTGGAGAACAATTGTGAGTCGCCCAATACCTGCATCTATTTTTCCCCCAACGCCTGTGCCTTATACAATCCGACTATCAAAGCTTCGTATTCTTCCTCGTTGTTGGAGGCTTCAAATCCAAGTCTAAATCCTTGCTCGAGGATTGTGTGTTATGGAGTAATGAGCATAATTCCTACTCCCGTCCCCTTCGATTTGGAGGATCCATCAACAAACCGTCGCCAGACTCCTACTTATGGGTGATCTTCCACTTGCTTTATTGTTTGAAGCTGATCGCAAGGTTGTTCACCTGTGAATTCTGCGATGAAATCGGCGAGGTCCTGCCCCTTGATTGCATTCTTAGATTGAAATTGGATGTCAAATCGTTCGAGCTTGACTGAACATTTGGACAGCCTGTCAGACAGTTCGGCTTTTCACAAATCTGTAAGAGAGGGAACTCAAATATTTAAGGGGTAAAAATGGGAGATTTTAGAAAATTGGGAAATTTGAGAAATTGAGAAAGTTTCAGAAAATTGGACTCGAGTCTCGGATTTTAATCCGACATGCCTACATAGCCGATAAAGGAATCAAAGTCCACAGTTCGAAGGTATCGTAGGGGTGGGGCTTATCGCATAGATCCAAACAGAATTTTATTATATATGTGTATGTAGAATATGTGTTGTTTTGATTTTGGAAAAAGTGTGATGGATCATTCCGTTCGAAATTTACGGGTGTAACCCTCTTTTATTTTCTTTTGGGACTTTTTGTAGAAAATAAGTTATGTGGAATATACTAATAAAAAGTTTATATATTAATGTGTATGAACTAAAGTAAGAACTAAATTATGAATCTAATGTGTATTATGCAAAAATAAGGAATTTAAAAAGAGAGAGGGAAGGAATTGGACCTTCTTTGAAGCTTGATCTTGGATCTTAGATGAACTCCCTTGAGTGTTGATGAATGTTGTTGAGAGAGACAGATATTTACCAAATTGGATGTGAAAAGGATGGGAATGTAATCTTGAATAGAACTTCACATGAGGGACTTTGCTGATTTTGAGGGAATGTTGTTGAGATCACTGATGGATCTGTTATGTGTCTCTTAGAGTGAGGTCATGGACCCTATTTATAGGATCTAGGGGTGATGATCGGCCTACCCCTAGGGGTGCCTATCACCATGTGACCCCAGACATAGTGCCGATAGGCAGGGTTTAGGACCTGCCAATTGATAGTCCCGTGCAGATTTTCCTGTAAAAATGGTCGTAGAAAACAAATCTTTGATCCGAATTGTGTAGGGGGCATACCATTAGAAAGTTATTTCAGAAACCTTCAAGGGTCCTTGGACTTCTCCAGGGTCTGAGAATTGACTTTGGGTCAATTGTGGCTCGAAATCGAAGGTTGGTCCTTTGGAATGGAGATCGTCGGACACAAATGGATCGTTTGTCCGCATGGTAAGTCAAAATCTCACACAGCGCAGACCATTGTAAAGTTCAGGAGATGTACTAAGACATTATAAAGAGTTTTTCTTGGTTCGGAAAGTTGACCTTGATCAATTGGGGCTCAAAAGTACTCGGGGACCTCTCGAAGTAAAACGGATCATTCGTCCATACCGTAGGTAAGAATCGCACACTGGGCAGTCTGTTAGAAAGGGTATTCAGTTACTTTAGAGATTTATTCAGTCACTTTTGATCTAAAGTGTTGACTTTGGTCAAACAGATCCCGAGAGTACCCAGTGGCCTCCGAATCAATTTTTAGGGGAAAACTGATTGTTCGTGCAAACGGTTATGTCATTTTATGTACGGAGAAAATCATTGGAAAGGGGATTCAGTGCCCTTCGAATATTCAAAGAGCATTTGCTCAGACGGTGAAGTTGATTGGGGTAAATTCGGGGCCCAAGAGAGCTCGGTGGGCTCTAGATCGTTATCGGAGTGTGACTTGGGGTTTACAATGAGATGGGTAGGTGCTAGGAACCTAAGGGGAGACCTAGGGTGTCCTAAAATTCTGGTTTCTACAGAGCCCCTCGATGGGTGAGCTTTGAATAAGTGATAGCCATCGAATAGACACCACATTATAGAGGTCAACTCTATGGACCTAAGGGATGAAGATGACTGATTCTGAGGGTCGAGGTTGATCCTAAAGACCTAAGGTGATTTTGGGGCGGCTGATTCTAAGGACCTAGAGGAGGCGAGGAGTAAGGCAGAGAACAACTATGTGGGCCAGGTTTATTTATAAGGATCTAAATTATAGCGACCAATTTTAAGGGTCGAAGCCAATTATGAGGGATTAAGTACAAACGACCAATTCTGAGGGTCAAAGCCAATTGTAAGGGCTTAAGATAGAAGTGACCAATTCTACGGGTTGAAGCCAATTGTAAGGGCTTAAGATAGAAGTGACCAATTCTACGGGTTGAAGCCAATTCTAAGGGCTTAAGTAGAGATGACTAATTTTAAAGCCAATTCTGCGGGTTTATTTAAGGGTGACCAATTCTGAGGGTCGAAACCAATTCTGCAGGTTTAGGATAGAAGTGACCAATTTTGAGGGTCTAAAATAATTCTGCGGACTTATTTGGGGTGATCAATTTTATGGGTCGAAGCCAATTCTGAGGGATTAGGATAGAAGTGACCAATTTTGAGGGTCGAATCCAATTCTGTGGGCTTATTTAGGGTGACCAATTATGTGGGTCAAAGACAATTCTGAGGGCTTAGGATAGAAGCGACCAATTGTAAGGGTTGAAGACAATTCCATGGGCTTATTTGGGGTGACCAATTCTGGGTTCGAAGCCAATTCTGAGAGCTTA
Organism: Sambucus nigra; assembly: GCA_949130495.1. Taxonomy (NCBI): domain Eukaryota; kingdom Viridiplantae; phylum Streptophyta; class Magnoliopsida; order Dipsacales; family Adoxaceae; genus Sambucus; species Sambucus nigra. The sequence goes on from OX422207.1 coordinate 409,093,545, forward strand.
GGATAGAAGCGGCCAATTCTGAGGGTTGAAGCCAATTCTACGGGCTTATTTGGGGTGACCAACTCTGGGGTCAAAGCCAATTTTGAGGTCTTAGGATAGAAGCGGCCAATTACGAGAGTCGAAGCCAATTCTGAGGGTTAGGTAGAAGCAACCAATTCTGAGGGTCAAAGCCAATTTTGCGGGCTTATGTAGAAGAGAACAATTCTGAGGGTCGAAGCCAATTCTGCGGGCTTTAAAATAGGGGTGACCAATTCTGTGAGTCAAAGCCAATTCTGCGAGCTTAAGTAGAGATGACCAATTCTGAGAGTTGAAGTCAATTTTGCGGGCTTAAGTAGAAGCGACCAATTCTGAGGGTCGAAGCCAATTCTGAGGGCTTAAGATAGAAGTGACCAATTCTTAGGGTCGAAGACATTTTTGCGGGCTTACTTAGAATTGACCAAATCTGAGGGTCGAAGCCAATTCTGAGGGTTTAAGATAAAAGCGACCAATTCTGAGGGTCGAAGCCAATTTTGTGGGCTTAACTAGAAGCGACCAATTCTGAGGGTTAAAGCCAATTCTAAGGGCTTTAAGATAGGGGTGACTAATTATGCGGGTCATATCCAATTCTAGGGGCTTAAGTAGAAGCGATGAAGCCAATTTTGCAGGCTTATTTGGGCAGACCAATTTTGCTAGCTTAAATAGAGATGACCAATTCTGAGGGTTGATGCCAATTATATGGGCTTAAGTAGAAGCAACCAAATCTGAGGGTCAAAGCCAATTCTGAGGGCTTAAGATAGAAGAGACCAATTATGAGGGTCAAAGCCAATTATGCGAGTTTATTTAGAAGCGACCAATTCTGAGGGTCGAAGCCAATTCTGCTGGCTTATCTTTGCTTTTGAAAGTTTGGTAACTCCATTGGGGATGTATGATCTTTCTCTGGGGATTTGGGTAAGCCTTTGGTTTTATGTTTCGCTGGGGAAGAGGGAATGATCCGAGGATTTTGAGCTGGGGGATTTTTTTGGAGTGTTGAAGCATCCTCTGTAGACATTGTTGGGGAGGATTATTTTCTGGAATTCCGCTGGAAATGTGAAAAATAATCTTGGTGAAAAGGTTCCAAAATTAATCTGGTGATTTTGGGATTTTTTCGAGATTTTATGGTATTTTTTTTGGACTTTTTATATGAAATTTTAAAGGGGGTGCCGACCGGCATAGATGGAGGGGTGACAAACGGCAGTGGCACTATCTCTTGGGGTTCCTCGAGCATGTGGAGGGTCAGTGTTGATCGGTTGTGGCAGGGAGATGTTGATTGACATTCCCCTTAGCCTCCTATAAAAAGGGGGCGGGTTCTCCTCATTTTTCACAGCTTTTCCACTTACCTTCTTCTGCAATTACCTTCTGCAAATTGTTCAGACGTTCCAAAGTCAACATATGGCCAAGTTTTCAAGCAGCACTACTCACATGGCATGTCTTAATGGGGACGATTAGGTAGGGTTGGAGTGGAGGGCTAGGGTGCCCCTTGCACTGGGCAGCGAGAACTCATTTGACGCACTTGAGCCGATAGTGGAAGATCGAATTCTTCTATGTGAGCCCTTGCATCATTGTTATTCTAAGGTGGTGAACCCTAGAGGCTATGCAATTATTGAATGACCTTTGGTATTCTTTTCCTTTTTTCTTGACGAGGTTTCTTTATTTCTTGAATTTGACATTGGTTTACTTTGTTTCTTCGATAGTCTGACGCCTCAATGTCGACTATACATGCTCGAGGGATAACGGGGCTTAAGGATATTTGGGAGAAACTTCCATCTGTGGTGCGTTGGATGGTGTCATTATCTGGCTTTGGGAGATTGGCGTCTGCACTAGATGAGACACCGTGTTCTACGTCTGTTTTGTGTGCTCTGGGGGAGAGTGTGACACCCCGCCTAATTAAATACCGGGTGATCAGTCCTTTATTAAATTAAAATCAAGGTGAACGGTTGGTTCATTCTTAGCAAAACTGTCGCAAAATAAAATTTCCAATTTAAACACCCTAAATAATTAAGCTGAGTGTCAAAACAATTTAAAACCTTATTTCCATTTTACTAAATTACAATATGAAACCTTTTTAATAACCAAGAGTTTAAGAATCACATAAATACGAAGGATGGCAATTAACAAACAATAATTAAACCATCTAGATAATGCACACCAGGTTCAAAACTACAAGTGAAATCATCCTGACAAGAGTTAACTCCCAAAGAGTACCAAATACTGGAAATAACATAAACATAAATCTCTGTCAAATCCAAATTGAATATGGAAACGAGCGACACATTCCCTAACTAAGCAGAACTAAAATAAGAGCAGATTCAACGAAGAGGTCATCTAAAGCAAGGGCATGCAACTCCCACATAAGCTGCAGCACGTCAAATCCAAAGAACCTAAGTATGACTCCCATGTGGTTGGTCACCTGTAAACATACATATATATACAAGAGAGAGAGAAATGACAGAAAACGGGTCAGAGCCCGAGTGTAAAACGGTTTAAAATAGTTTAGCAAGTATTTAAATTGCTTATCGGCTAATGTAACAACCATGTTAGTATGCGACACTCTCTTGAGAATTCTCACCTCTCATCTAGTGTGCACGTATACCGTACTGCTAATTCATAAGTTTATCTAACTTATTTTTCCATAAAGTTTTATCCCGAGAAGTTGAAGGGTTACGATATTTAGTTTAAACAAAATCAATCTCTTCAATATTTATTACGTTACTTAAAGCAACACCATACCGTTAAAAGGTTCCCGAACACTTATTATAAAGTTGGAGCATTTATCCATTACTTAACTACTTATACACACAGTAAAAAGTTCCCATGTAAGTATATATATATATATATATATATATATATATTATATATATATACTATCGGCACCCCACATAAATTCTATTGTGTTGGCATACTCTGCTATCAAGTCCCCGTATCACTCGTACTAAGGGAAATACTAGTTTAGAATCACTCTCGAATTGTATTAACACAATACACACAAAATGGAGGCGAAGCATAGTTCAAAGTCACTAAGAGGGGAACACATACCCCTCACGTCTCTTAGGACCGTCTGACTATCATTCTCAGATAGAATGTACCAAGAAATCCTATGTTCTAGGGTACAAGTCAATATCACCCATAAAGGTCCCATCGAGATAAGACTGGCCCGACGCAGAAATCCCCGTGATAGCATGTAGCGCGGGTATGATTATTCTCAATTAAAATATTTAATATATGTACATAGTCACACGGCCATATATAGATACACAATTTCCAATAAGGTTCGCCCACGACCTATAATTATTATTAACCATATTTAGTAAAATTTTATTCAATTATCTCGTATAAGGGATTCATCTCTTTTATTGCCACTTATAATTTATTTCATACTTAATTATTATCTCTCGAAGTATTCTCTTACTAAATACAACTTCAGTAAGTATACCCTCTCTAACCTTCTAGTCTAAGTCTTTCACAAATCCCCCAATTCATTCATGAACTTACGCACAATCTCTAATGTGCACTGAAATTCCCCGTTAACCCACAAGTTCATCCCATATTAAATTTCATTCAATGGAGCCTATTTAGACCCTACTGGTCCTCCTTACGACCCATTATACACTATAAATAATAATCAAGGGTCTACGTATTTAAATCGGATTAAACAAAAAGGGGGAAAATATGCAGTTTTCCAGGAGGGGTCGATCGATCGAGGAAAAGGGGTCGATCGATCGATGTTCTTGGGTCGATCGATCGATCAAGCAGTTCTTGCCCAGAAACTACGTTTTCAACCTACGGGTTTCACCTACCAAATTACTCCAAAACACCATTAACGATTTCCAAACACCCAAACAACAATACTACTAGTTATATATACCTATATACATGATTTCCTACGTGAAACATATCAAAATTCATCAAAGGTATTCAATTTATGGGATAAATCATCATATTTAGAAAACAACCCTAATTTTCATAAACTTTCATTCTTTTAATTCTTTTCCATATTTCTTGCTTCTATACCCATACAAATTCATGGTTATTCTCTACCTATGATTGGGATGTCCAAAATATATTTATTTCCATCAAGACATGTGATTAAATCCTCAAATTATTTTATGAAACATGTGTATAAAAATCCTAATATAACATGGATGTAACAATAACTAAAAGAAAAGAAAGTTAGATACTTGACTGAAAATTCAAGGGCCTAATATGTGGACGAAAAAGGTATGGTTGCGTTCCTCTTCGTGCGATCTACGTTTTGGTGGTAGTGGCAGTGCAAACGGATGAGTTCTTAGCCTTGGATTGTTTGAAAAGATTCCTACCATCTTCTCTAATGGTCGTTCTTAACTTTTGTGATTGTTAACCCTAAAAGCCTAAATCAAATGGCTTATATACCTTAGGTATTTGTGGGTTTAATTACCCAAAAATACAAAATGTCTAAAATACCCTCCCGGGATGCCAATTAGGCCTAAAAATGCCCCGTGGCCCAAACTAAACCCCCGGGTATACTTTTCTGACTATATCGACCCTTGCGGACACGTTGGCGCACTCGAAATGACCATACAGGTGACTTATAATTTATTCACTTTTAATAATAATAATAATAATTTAGTCCCGACATGACACAAGCGCATCCCGACTTAAATTTCCATAATTGCCATTTTATTCACTCGTGACAATTTTAATAAAATAAATCTTATATATTATTTTACTCATCTAGTAATATTCAACAAATTCTTAATAATTACTAACTCTCGTCACGCTAGAAAATATTTATAATAATTTTTGAATTAATATTAAATTAATATCTCAATTTAAATTTAATAAATCCCCAAATTAGAAGCCGTAAAAATAAGGGGTATTACTTAATTCCCCATAATAACGGAATTTTGTCCCAAAATTCAAAAAATAAGGCATACCTGGTAAGAATAGGTCTAGATATCTTTCGCGCATATCTGCCTCGCGCTCCCAAGTGGATTCATCCACATTATGATGCTCCCACTTTACCCGTACAAGCGGGAATACCTTCGACCTCAGTTTCCTTTCGCTATGGTCTAGGATAGCCACTGGTCTTTCGTCGTAAGAGTTATCGGGCTGTAGGTCAATCTCCTCTATCATGATGTGGGTATGGGCCATATCATCCCAAAGATATCGTCTCAACGGTGAGATTTAGAATACATCATGAATGCGGTGCAAGTGCTCTGGCAGCCCCAATCTTTATGCCACTGGCCCAATCCTCTCGATAATGGGAAATGGTCCCACGTATCTCGGAGCCAACTTCCCTTTCTTCCCAAACCTCGTCACTCCTCTCATAGTATACACACGCGGTAATACTTGGTCCCCCATGCTAAACTCTCGGAAAGACCTCTTTGCATCGACGTAGCTTTTCTGCCGATCTTGGGCTACCCGAATGCGACTCCTGATAAGTTCGATCCTAGCTGAAGTCTCCTGAATCACCTCTAGACCTAGTAACTTGTTGTCCCCCACCTCTAGCCAACAAGCGGGAGAACGATAAGGTCTGCCAAATAATGCCTTAAATGGGGCCATGCCGATCGTGAACTGATAAGAGTTATTATAAGCAAACTCTACCAGTGGAAGATACGGCTCCCACCGTCCTCCAAAATCAAGGACACAGGTACGTAGAATATCCTCCAACATTTTATTCGTACGCTCTGTCTGTCCATCCATCTGTGGGTGATAAGTTGAACTCAATCTCAACTCTGTACCCATGGCCTCCTGAAAGATCTCCCAAAAGCGCGACACAAAAATCTTATCTCTATCATACACAATATCCAAAGGCACCCCATGTAGTCTAATGATCTCGTCAATGAATAACTGTGCATACTGACCCATGGTGTAGTCTGTCCGTACTGGCCGAAAGTGAGCTACCTTGGTCAACCGATCCACAATCACCCATATAGAATCGTGAGCCCACTATGATGCAGGCATCCCAGTAATGAAGTCCATGGAAATACTTTTCCATTTCAATGTAGGTATCTCCAATGGCTGAAGTAATCTTGGAGGTCTCTGGTGGTCCACCTTTACCATCTTACAGGTAGTACATTTGGATACGAACTCTGCAATGTCCTTCTTCATCCCACTCCACCAGTACTGCCACCTCATATCATGATACATCTTATCCCCTCCGGTATGTACTGTAAATCGAGATCCGTGGGACTGTGTTATAACTGCATGACGTAAGTCTTCTCCCTCCGGGACCACTAATCACCCATTAAATCTCAAACCACCATCAGAACTCACGAAATAGGACTCAACACCCTCTGCTAAGAGCCGTACCATCTTCTCCTGGAAAAAATTATCTGTCGCTTATGCCTGTATCACCCTCGTAACAATCTCGGTTGTGACTGACATAACAGATATAAAGGAATGGTCTATCTCATATTGGTGTCCCAACTCTTTCCACTTCGCTTTCCATACGTCCGCTATGTCCCCTACCGGTCTACGGCTTAACGCATCAGCAACCACGTTAGCCTTCCCCGGATGATATTGTATCTCGAACTGGTAGTCTTTCATAAACTCTAACCATCTACGCTGACACATGTTCAACTCTTGCTGAGTGAACAAGTACTGCAGTGACTTGTGGGCTGTGACCAAGAGGTACTTCTCCCCCAACAAGTAATTTCTCCAAATTAGTAGTGCAAATACGACCGCTACTAGCTCCAAGTCGTGGGTGGGGTAATTCCTCTCGTGAGGCTTTAACTTGTGGAGGAAAAAGATATAGCCTTCTCCTCCTGCTGATGTACTCCCCTGAGTCCCCGTAAAGAGGCGTTAGTGTACACCAGATACTCCACTCTCGGCTTGGGCAAAGAAAGAACTGGCGCCTAAGTCAACTTATCTTTCATCTCATCAAAATCCAATTTACAAGCATCATCCCAAACATATAGAATTCCCTTGCGAGTCAGATTCGTCAACGGACCCGCTATCTTCGAAAAGCCACGGATAAACTCTACACCAAAATGACAAAATTGTCACCTTTCAGGTGGCCACCCTTGTCAAGGTCATTGACCGTGACAAAAAACATGCATTTTGTGTCACGGTCATTGACCTTGGCACAACCGTGACCAATAGTTGTCACGGTCAATGACCGGGACAAGGCCGTGACAAATGTAGTTGTCACGGTCGTTTCATGGTCAATGACCGTGACAATTCTTTAAATAATTGTCACGGTCAATGACCTTGACACGACTGTGACAACTTCTGCAGTAAAAAAAGCCCTAGTCTTCTTTTTTCCCACCTTTTTTGGTTTCCTCTCTCTCTCTCTCTCTCTCTCTCTCAGCGATTTCTGCTCTCTCTCTCTAAGGTATATTTTTTTTCCTCTCTTTCTCTTTCATTTCTATATGTGTGTGTATGTGTATGTGTGCATATATATGTGTGTATATATATGTGTGTATATATATGTGTGTGTATATATGTGTGTGGTGGGGGAGGGGGGAAGGGGGAAGGGGGTAATGGGGGTGGGGTGGTGCAGGTGTGGTGGGGGTGGGGGTGGGGTGTGGTGGGGGGAGGGGGAGGGGGTGGGGTATGTGTATATGTGTGTGTATATATGTGTGTGGTGGTGTGTGGTGGGGGAGGGGGGAAGGGGGTAGTGGGGGTGGGGTGTGGTGGGGGGAGGGGGGAGGGCGTGGGGTGGGGGTAGAATTTTCTAACTAAAAATATGATAATATTTTTTTATAATTTGTTAAAACTATGCAAACCTTAGTATGAATGCAAGGTTAGTGATAGTTAGAATTGTGTAAATGTTAGAAAAGTTCTAGAATTCATATGTTAAATTTAATTATATAAATATTTAAATTTGATAATAATTTTATTCATGAAATTAATTCAATTAGGTAAAACCCTAGATAATTTTTTAACAGAATTTGAAAATATTATATAAAGTTTAGTAAATTCACAAAATGTTGCCAATTGTATGTTTTTAGAAATATCATTAGTTACTTTCGTGCCCAACTATGTAGAATCCATACACATTCATGTTGTTAGAAAGTCTTAAATTTAATTCTCACTTTAATTTGTAGAATCTATGTACTTGGTTGGATTTATCCCTTTATGATAATGAAATTTATGATCCAATTATAATTATCTCATGTCATAATTTTATTGATACACAATAAATTAGTAATGTAATAAAAATATGAAAATATCCCAATTGATTTAGTAAGATTCGTTCTAGACTTCATTACAAATTATTCATGCCAAACCCGACTCTCTTATAAGATATGCATATTATGATAAAATATAATGAGGATAAGAGACTTTTTAAATATAAAAGAATCTCAAAGAATAAATATAAAGATAAATGATTAAAGAAGTAGATAATTGCAATGAATATACAGATAAGATGACGATAAAAGATTGTGCAATGAATAAGATGATAAAACACGCATTTTGTATCACGGTCATTGACCTTGACACGACCGTGACAAAGAGTTGTCACGGTCATTGACCGTGACAAGGCCATGACAAATGTAGTTGTCACGGTCATGGTGGGGGGAGGGGGGGTGGGGTGGGGGGGGGGTGTGTGCGTAGGTGTGTGCGTGGCAGGGGGTGGGGGCAAGGGGTGTGGTGGGGGTGGGGAAATTTTAACAATTGTATAGCTTTAATTAAGAAATTTTATAGCTTTAATTGTAATTTTAATTGTATAGTTTTAGATGAAAGTAAATTAATAATTAGTGCCAATTTCATATGAAAGTAGGATTGCCCCTCATTTTAAATTAGTAAATTAATAATTGTATACTTTAATTGTTAGTTTAATTGATGAAATGAATTAATTGAGTAGATGAATTAGAAGGAGTACGGGTTACACATTTGTTGTTGAAATTGTTGTTGGATTATATTGTTTAGTAAATGTTGGGTTGGTTAGTTTTAAAAGTGGTATGACCACTGGATTATTGTCCATATGGGGGTGGGATTTTTCAACTTTTTTTTAAAATTACTTTGTATATTGAAGAATATATACAAAGTATGATAATTAAATGAAACATACATGAAATTAAATATGTGTATATGTGTGTGTATATATGGGTGTGGTGGTTTTTTTTTAACAATTGTATTGCTTTAATTAAGAAATTGTATAGCTTTAATTATCATTTTAATTGTATAGTTTTAGAAGAAAGTAAATTAATAATTAGTGCCAATTTCATATGAAAGTAGGATTGCCCCTCATTGTAAATTAGTAAATTAATAATTGTATACTTTAATTGTTAGTTTAATTGATGAAATGTTGGGTTAGTTAGTTTTAAAAGTGGCATGATGTGTGGGTGTGTGTGGTGGGGGTGGGGTAGGGGTAGGGGTGTGTGTATGTGTACTATTAACATTTTTTTTATCTGTACTAATAACATTTTTTTACAACAAATGTCTCCTTCAGATATTAAGGCGAAGATGATGATGTTGTTTATGATGATGTCGTATGGGCTCGGTGGTAGCGGAGGCGACGAGGGCTCCTCCGCCCCTAGGCTCCCCAAATATGGAAAATTTGGGATTACCGTCGAGAACAAATCAGAGCTATTAACGAGATCCCTCGAGCTTCTAAAGACGGTCATCGGCCCGAGGTTTATGAGTTTGAAGGAGGTGCCATATGAGCTAAAGTTAGCTATTTGGGAGGCACTACAGGTAATATATTTATATTTATATGAATATTTCAATTTAAATTTCAATTTATATTTATATTTATATTTATTCGCAACTAACATTGAATTTGTTGGACAGGAACAATTCAACTTGGATCCAAAGCTACGCGATTCCGTCTTGGAGCAGTTGAGGGAGAAACACAAGACGTGGAAGAAAAATATGCGGACACAGTACTTTGAGAAAACACGAGAGTCCATTATACAATGGCATGGATCCGTCCCGCCCAAGGAGCCGATCTCATTGGCACAATGGCAAAATTTCATTGACAATGAGATCGAGGATCGAAAATTGGCATCTCGCCAATCGAGGAGGGAAAATCGGGCAAAAAAGACGGACGTGCACTACTCCGGCCGGACCTCTTACGCCGAGGTGGAGAATAGGATGAAGGTAAGATTTAATTTTTCTCTAACTACAGAAATATATTATTCTTCATTATTTTACTTTGCGGGGCCGATACTAATTTTACTTTATTTTATTTCAGGGGGTAGGGAGTGGGCCAGGGGGTAAGCCACATAGGCTCGATCCTTATGTGACTCTTCGGACGAAGAAGGGGAAGGACAAGGAGGTGTCCCCGAGCGTCGCGACGACGATTGTAAATAATCCGACAATTTAATTTTTGTTAATTACGTTATAATTCTTTAGTTTACTTATTTTACTAATCATGTGCTTTTTGTCGTTTCAGGCAAAGCTTAAGGAAGTGCATGAGTCGCAATCTGATGCCGACAAGGTGTCTTTGTCCACAGACGCACTCAGCCAAGTGCTTGGCTCTGATCGCAAGGGGAGGACAAGGGGGCTGAGCTCGCGGGTGGCCAAATCTAGGATCATTGGATTAGAGACGAGCGACACCGGGTTGGCTCGAACGATGGATTCACACGATGCGAAGCTGTCCCGTTTGGAGGTGACGGTCGAAGATATGTACGCATTCATAAAGCGTACGTTGGGAGGAGACCGAAAGGAGAAGGGGAAAGGGAAAGGGAAATAGAAGGCGGTGGAGGAGGAGGAGGAGGTGCGGGAAAACGAGGCGCAGGAGGACAAAGATGTGGACCTCGCTGCTTCTTCACCATCATGTGCGTATTTCGATGATCCACTTCCTTATTTGGCTCCCTTCCCTAGACCATTGTCGACACTTGGTTGGCTGAGCGTGTTCATATTGGATGTATTTAATGGCAAGCGGATAGGGCGGGGGTTGAGGGACCCGAATATCATCGAGGGTGGAATAGTTCATGGACATGCGCTTCAAGGGATCGAGTCCAAAGTGCTCGTCACGCATGTGATACACGGGAAGGATAACTCCCTATTGTGATTGCGAGAATAATGCGGCACGATGTATATTAGTGGGTGTGTCAATTCGTATATCATGTGGCCAACTCACCTCCTCACATTTACCCAAGACATGTAGTAACATTATTTTTAAGTTTGTCCATTTTAATTATATTTGGATTATATCGTCATGTATATTATTTCTATTTTGAATATTTGAATTATATCGTCATGAATATATATTTGCACTATCTTTAGTTTATTTGGATATATGATGTTTGAATAGGTACAACCAACGTTGTTACAATAGGTACAAATATACTGCTGGGCAGTGGCAGTGGCCATACTGCCCAGCAGAATTTTTTTAAATTATGCCCAGAATTGTCATGGTCATTAACCGTGAGAAGTCCTTGACAAATATTATCACGGACTTGTCACGGTCAATGACTGTGACAATTTTGTTAAATATTGTCACGGGTTTGTCACGGTTATTAACCGTGACTAAAATTGTCACGGTCCATGACCTTGACACGACCGTGACAATTCTAACAGACTTGTCAAGGTCAATCACCGTGACACATTCGTGACAAAAAAATTTGTCTCTCCCTAAACTGTCACGGTCATTGACCTTGACAAGTCCAACTTGTCAAGGTCAATGACCGTGACAATAGTGCAGATTTGGTGTAGTGAAACCTCCTGTAGTACCCAGCTAACCCCAAGAAACTATGCACCTCTTCCGGTGTTATGGGTTGTCACCACTCCCTCACTGCCAACACTTTGCTTGGGTAAACTGATATCCCCAATTCCGATACAACATGCCTAAAAAACTGTACCTCCCGTAACCAGAATCTTCACTTCTCAGACTTAGCATACAACTGATGCTCTCGTAGAGTCTGGAGAACTTGCCTTAAGTGCTCGGAATGCTCCTCCTCGGTGTGTGAATAAATTAGGATGTCATCTATGAAGACAACGACAAACTGATCCAAGAACTCTCTGAACACTCTATTCATCAAGTTAATGAATACGGCTGGAGAATTTGTTAGTTCAAATGGCATGACTCGGAACTCATAGGACACATATCTCGTCAAGAAAGAAGTCTTCGACACATCCTACTCCCTAATTTGTAGATTATGATATCTCGATTTCAAATCTACCTTCGAAAAGTAGGTTACTCCTCTCAACTGGTCGAACAGGTCATCAATTCGAGGCAACAAATATTTATTTTGTATCGTGACCTTATTTAGCTCCCAGTAATCCATGCATAACCTCTTTGAACCGTCTCTTTTCTTCACAAATAACACTAAAGCGCCCTGAGGTGAGGTGCTCCTACGAATGAAGCCCTGACCTAACAACTGCTATATTTGATCCCGTTACTCCCTCATCTCCACTGGAGACATAAAGTACGATGCACATGTTATTGGCCGAGTGCTCGGTATTAAATATATGATGAAATCTATCTATCGACTGGGGGGTAGGCCGGGTATCTCCTGAAATACATCCAAAAACTCACGAACGACTGAATCGAATCTAGGGGAATCATACTCTCCTTAGAGGTATCCTCCTCTATGTAGTACAAATGGGTGGAAGATCCTCCCTCTGGGCGAGGCATCGCCACCCAAAACATCTCCTACCCAGGAATGGAAAAAATAATACTCCTACCAAAACAATCTATCATGGCTCTGTACGCGACGAGCTAATCCGTGCTAATAATAACATCGTGCTCATACATATCTAAGACTATCATGTCTGGAGATCAAATTAAGCTACCAATATCTATCCCTACACCCTGGCATATAAAGAAAATCACATATCCATTCCCAAGTAGTGAGTCTACGCATGTCACAGTGCTCTCTGCCGTGTCTAATAACCCTAAGCCCCGTGCAAAATGAGTATCTATAAAATAGTGTGACATCCCAGTATCAAATAAAACCCGATCCATAGTTCTATGGATAGTAAACGTACCCTCAATCGCGAGTGGTGCCTAAGGTGTTGCTGCTTGGTCAATGTTATAGACACATCCGTATTGCAATTGCCCCTGCTGAACTAGAGCTGCTGGGATGGCTAGTAGGGCTAGCACCTGAGCTGGCGCTGGGAGGGAGGCTGGAAAGAGTGGCCTTTGCGGATCATTATGAGCACCCTACTGCTGTGGGGCCCTATCTCCCTCTGGGAAATCCTATCACCTATGGCCATTCTTGCCACATCTGAAACACCTTCCCCTAAAGTTACCTACCCTCTGCCCCTGCTGACCACGGCCCTGTTGGCCGTTACCTCCCTGCCACTAGCCCTCCTGAAAATGGTGTTGGCCCTGATTGCCCTGCTGCTGACGGTGTTGGCCCTGCTGGACATGCTGACTAGAATGGCCCTACTGACCCTGCCTAAATCCCCTAAATCCCTATTTGGAATCACCTGGTCAATATCGCTTGGCAGGTCCCCTTGATGGGAACTCTGCTCACTGTGACGAGTCTGTCCCTGGGCTGCTGGTTCCCCACCAGTACTACTGCCCCTGTCTTACCGGTTGGACTCCCCTGCTCATGGAAGCGGTGATCCTGATAGTACAATAAATCAGCGTTGAGTACGTCATTGTATGTACTCTAGGATATATTGCCTATGAGGTGTTGAGGGATCCTCCAGGTCAATCCATCTACAAACAATAGTATCTTCTTCTCCTCAGTGGGTGCCTCATCCGACACTATAGTGAGAAGTCTGGTGACCTCCTCCTCGTACACAGCAATGGTCATACACACTTGCTTAAGATTTAGTAACCTCTACCTCATCTCAGTCTGCACAGCGGATGGAAAGTATGTGCGATTAAATTGCACCCAAAATTACTGAATCGTGATGTTGTCCCTCTCATCCAAGGTGGTGGTGGACTCCCACCACTGCAAAGTGGCACCCGCTACCTTGAAGGAGGCCAATAACTGTTTCTGCACGTCGATGCACTCATATATGCGCAGATGCCTCTAGATATAATTCTTCCATTGGCTGGTAACTACTATGTCCGAGCTACCCGAGAACTCCGAGGGATGCATATTCAGAAAGGCATCCCTAACCGGCTCCCATGCAGTGGGAAGTTATATCGGTACTGGCACTACTGCCTGAACCTGGGGTGGATCCTGTTGTACCACTGCTAATGTGGCATCCACTGCCTGATCAATAATGGCGGCTACTTCAGTTGCGTTCATCATTTCCTGATCCAGAGCTACTGGTTTCTTGGGCTGGGCATTCGTGTCTCGGGGTGCGCATCTCGGAGGCATCTGAAACGAGAAGGAATTTTATTAGTCTATAGTTATTATAAAATCTTAAATAGCAGAAGACGCAAGCGTAAATACAAGAATACAACAGTCCTAAAATAGGGCTCTAAATCAAAGACGCTAAGCTGAAAGCGAAATAAGCCTTACAGATCCTAAAGGACACTAGAACCTAATGCTCTGATACCACCTGTGACACCCCGCCTAATTAAATACCAGTTGATCAGTCCTTCATTAAATTAAAATCAAGGTGAACGGTTGGTTCATTCTTAGCATCACTGACGCAAAAATATTAAATTCCAATATGAAAATCTTTTTAATAACCAACAATTTAAGAATCACATAAATACGAAGGATGTCAATTAACAAACAATAATTAAACCCTCTAGATAAACCACACCAAGTTTAAAACTTCAAATGAAATAATACTGACATGAGTTAACCACCAAAGAGTACCAAACACTGGAAATAACATAAACATAAATATCTAAAAAAATCCAAACTGCATAGGCAAACGGACGACACATGCCCTAACTAAGAAGAACTAAAATAAGAGCATAATCAATGAAGAGGTCGTCTAAATCAAGGGCCTGTAACTCCCACATAAGCTGCAGCACTTCAAATCCAAAGAACCTATGCATGATGTCCCGGTGGCTCGGCACCTGTAATACATACATATATAAATATAAGAGAGAGAGAGAAATGACCGAAAATGGGTCAGAGCCCAAGTGTGAAATAGTTTATAAAATAGTTTAGCAAGTATTTAAATTGCTTACCGGCTAATGTGAGAACCATGTTAGTATGCGACACTCTCTTGAGAATTATCACCTCTCATCTAGTGTGCACGTCTACCGTACTAATAAACACATAAGTTTATCTAACTTATTTTTCCATAAAGTTTTATCCCGATAAGTAGAGGGGTTATAAAATTTAGTTTAAACAAAATCAATCTCTTCAAGATTTATTACGTTACTTAAAGCAACACCATACCTTTACAAGGTTCCTGAACACTTATTATAAAGTTAGAGCATTTATTCATTACTTAACTACTTATACACACAGTAGAAAGTTCCCATGTAAGAATATATATATATATATATATATATATATATATATATATATATATATATATATATATATATATATATACACTATCAGCACCCCGCATAAATTCTATGGTGCTGGCATACTCTGCTTTCAAGTCCCCGTATCACTCGTACTAAGGGAAATACTAGTTCGTAATCACTCTCGAACTGTGTTAACACAATACACACAAAAAGGAGGCGGAGCATAGTTCCAAGTCACTAAGAGGTCAGCACATACCCCTCACGTCTCTTAGGACCGTCTGACTATCATTCTCAGATAACCTGTACCAAGGAATTATATGTTATATGGTATAAGTCAATATCCCCCATACAGGTCCCATCGAGATAAGACTGTCCCGACGCGGCAACCCCCTTTATAGAAAGTAGAGCGGGTATGATTATTCACAATTAAAATATTTAATGTATGTACACAATCAAACAGTCATATACAGATACACAATTTCCAATAAGGTTCGCCCACAACCCATAATTATTATTAACCGTATTTAGTATAATTTTACTCAATTATTTCGTAAAAGGAATTCGTCTCTTTTATTCCCACTTATAATTTATTTCATACTTACTTATTATCTCTCGAAGTATTCTCTCTTAATAATTACAATTTCACTAGGTATACCCTCTATAGCCTTCTGGTTGAAGTCTTTCACGAGTCCCCCAATTCATTCACGAACTTACGCACAATCTCTAATGTGCACTAAAATTCCCCGTTAACCCACAATTTCATCCCATATTAAATTTCATTCAACTGAGTCTATTTAGACCCTACTGGTCCTCCTTACGACCCATTATATTCTATAAATAATTATCAAGGGTTCCTACATATTTAGACCAGATTAAACAAAAAGGAAAAAAATATGTAGTTTTCCAGGAGGGGTCGATCGATCGATCAAGCAGTTCTTGCCCAGAAACTGTGTTTTCAACCTATGGGTTTCACCTACTAAATTACTCCAAAACACCATTACCGATTTCCAAACACCCAAACTACAAATCTACTAGTTATGTGTACCTATATACATGATTTCCAACGTGAAACATGTCCAAATTCATCAACGGTATTCAATTAATGGGATAAATCATCATATTTAACAAGAACCCAAATTTTCATAAACTTTCATTCTTTTAATTCTTTTCCATATTTCTTGCTTCTATACCCATACAAATTCGTGAATTATTCTCTATCTATGGTTGGGATGTCCAAAATATATTTATTTTCATCAAGATATGTGATTAAATCCTCAAATTATTTTATGAAACATGTGTATCAAAATCCTAATCTAACATGGATGAAACAATAACTAAAAGAAAAGCAAGTTAGATACTTGCCTAGAAATTCAAGGGTCTGATCTATGGACGAAAAATGTATGGTTGTGTTCCCCTTCATGCGATATACATTTTGGTGGTAGTGGCAGTGTAAACGGATGAGTTCTTAGCCTTGGATTGTTTAAAAAGCTTCCTACTTTCTTCTCTAATGGTCGTTCTTAACTTTTTTTATTGTTAACCCTAAAAGCCTAACTCATATGGTTTATATACCTTAGGGAAATTCGTGGGTTTAATTTCCCAAAAATACAAAATGTATAAAATACCCTCCCGTGATGCCAATTAGGCCTAAAAATGCCCCGAGGCCCAAACTAAACCCCTGGGTATACTTTTCTAACTATATCGATCCTTTCAAACACGTTGGTGCACTCTAAATGACCATATGGGCGACTTATAATTTATTCAATTTTTAATAGTAATAATTTAGTCCCGATACGACAGGGGCGCATCCTAACTTAAATTTCCGTCATTACCATTTTATTCACTCGTGACAATTTTAATAAAATCAATCTTATATATTGCTTTACTCATCTAGTAATATTCAATAAATTCTCAATAATTACTAACTCTTGTCACGCTAGTAAATATTTAAAATAATTTTCGATTTAATATGTCCATTTAAATTTATTAAATCCCCAAATTAGAAGCCATAAAAATACGGGGTATTACAGAGAGATGTTGGGACACTATCCACACCTTCCATTTTGGATTTGGGGAGATGACAGTGACTCCCATTAATGTGTAGCAGCTACTGGGGGCTGGACTATGATGGTGTTCAGATTGAGGTGGACAGGACGTTGAAAGTGACGATGAAAGCGGTGACGGGGGCACTTGGTGATGTGGAGAGGGTGGTTACGGGGGATTATCTTCCTTTGTCTCTATTGAGTGATATTTTACTGAGGAGGAGGATTTATGAGAGTAACGGGGCACCATGTGCGTTAGATGGCCCACTAGTTCATTATGTTTGTGCTGGGAGGCTTTCTGGTGGCGACGAGTGGCGACGTCATGCACTTGTGGTTTTTTCCATTTCTGTGGGTGTTCCCAGACATCCTCATTTATGATTGGGGGAGCCTGACTTTGGCAACTCTTTATTATTCTCTTGATGCATTCAGTCGGTGCTACCGGTAGTCTTTTACTGTAGCCACATATCTTCTGGAGGTATTCTCTATTTTCCGCATTTTCCTTCATGCTCTTTTTCTCGATTTCTTAAATGATGGTCTTTACCCTTTATAGATATGGTTTTATAAGGTGATTGGGTTAAACAAACAAATGATATCTTTGAATGACGACTCTGTTGGGGACTTTAGTCGGATGTACCGGTGACGGAGGTCCAACCGACAGTCGAAGAAGTCTCTCTCTCTGGAGGTGGTACGTGAGGTCTTGAACAACCTGATGAGCGAGAGGTTAAGACCTCTTGTATCTTAAGATTTTCCCTTACTTTTATGATCTTTTATTGATATTGATATTTTTCCCTTACTGGGGATTTATAGGTGACCTTTTATCCCTGGGGGATGGTCATTCAACACACTGGGGTGACTGGGGTACAGGTGGAGATGTGGAATCTACTGGCACACGAGCTTTCCTATTCTTAGTACCTCGAGGAGAGGGTAGTCCGAAAAATTATGGAGGATGAGGTTCCGGTGTCACCAGCGAATCACCCTATGTTCATGAGGCGAGTGATGGAGATATCAGAGGATGCCCGGGTGGTGACGATGATCGGGGAGTCGTATTTAGTGTATACTGACACCACGGTGATGTATGATGATATAGACTTCGTGTCGAGCTGGCTATGCCTCCCAGTACATACGATGTGATTCCTCTTCTTCATGCGGGTTCAAGTCGGCAGGTGGGGTCTTCCCACACTACGGCCAGTGTGATGACGTCAGTAGTGGCGATGACTTTGGAGGCTCCCTTTGTATGATTGTTCTCTCTTGTTTACAACATTCGACAAGTTGATGGGGGGTCGGTGTGTTTATAGAATCGTCCTAATGCAATGGACTCGTAGGAGTTGGGTCTGACAGGGAAGGTCCTTCGATCTGAGGTACACTTTGTGTTTCTTTGTCTTTTGATTTCCTGATTCCTTTCTTTTTCTTTCAAACTTGACTGATTTGATTTTTATGTTTTCTTTCACAGCACATCCGGGTCTCCACCACTTAGTTGAGGGATATTAGAGACTGGATATCTTCAGTGACTGCCCATAGCCGTGAGGTGGTTCCGGTTCGTTCTTTCTTGGTGCCGTCTGCCTCGTCTGGGAAGGATCGAGTTCTGGAAGTGGTGACACATCGTCTCACCACAGGGGGAAGAGTGCGCGTCGTAGGGATGGAGGCTCTTAGAGAGAGAAAAGAGAGAAAGATATAGAAAATATGGGTGCGGGTTAGTCCCATTTTTTTGTTCTTTTATTTTTTTCATGCAAGACATCAATGTAACACAGAAAACTATATGCAAAAAGGAATGAAGTTTTAATTAATTTTTTCTTTATTGATTGATGTGCATGCTCTTTTTACTTTGCTGCTGAGACCGTAAATAAAATTGAGAAGGATTTTATTTTAAAATGGGATAATTATAAGCATGAGGAAATTCAGAATTCCCTTAAGATAAAAAATTTATTTTATTGAGTTTTATTATTTTGACAAAAGAGAAAAAGGGAATTTTCCTAAAATAGGGGGTTGTCGATCGGCCTAAACCCTGTCCTACTTATCATCATGTCAGTTCAGTCCAATCAACCCAAAACTTTTATAACACTTTCTTCAATTGCTTGGTACTTGATGGGGCATGTTTTCCTTCGATTTCTGGACGGTTTCTTGTCTTTACTTGAGAGTTTTAAAGTATAAATAGGGGTGTGAATGGGGTTTGTATCCTCACACTTTCATTTCCTTTATTCTTTACATTCTTAGGTATCTCCCTGGTAGCATTGAGTTTGCCAACTACCTCAAAGCCTTGGAGGAGATGTGTTCTTACAATGTTGATTATAACACTTTTCGCATGCGGCGAGTATCATTGTGGCATAATTGGATAATTGAGTAAATATGATGATAGTGACAGTTGATTTCTGGTATCCTGAGGATCATGTCTTTCTCTTCGGGTTGGATGAAATTTATCCTAGCTACAAGGAATTTTCTGCCATGCTGGGGATAAATCCCAGCGTTACTGCGGCTTTGCCTGAGTTTTCAAGTTCTCTTAGGGAATTATTGGTTGGACTTCTCCATATCTCACCTATGACATCCAAGCCGTTGGCTGCGGGAGGAATGATTCCTCTTCTAGAGGTGATGTGGTCCATGCATTTGTAGGATGTCTGCTATGCTAGCTATGTTGGGGCTGTTGTTCTGGGATTGGTTTCAAAAGTGTTATTGGTGACTAGGGAAAAGCTAGTTGGCCCCCAACTTGCAGCCATCGTTTCTTGGATATCGTACCATCACAATCTTGCGGCGATGATACTGGCAAAGACTTTGAATGGTGTGGATGCCTGGCGGGAAGGTCGTTTCGACTTTCTGAGGGGGAGCCCTGTGATGTTGTTCATGTTGCTGTCAGAGAGGTTCCATATGGTGGTCCCACCTGAGTATCCTTTATCGACGGTGCCAAACTTCTTCTCGCCATATTTCATTAGCGTAGGCATATACATCGAGAGTTGGGGTAACTGGTTTATAGAGCACGGATCTTGAGGCCTGCTCTGGTTTGTGACTTGGTGGGGGAGTTGCTACCCATTCTAGAACTCGGGAGTACCAATATGTTCGGTTGGTTGGCCTCAGGAAGACCTCTTTATACTTTCCCTAGCGTCTTCTACGCTAATTTGGTTGGGAGAAAATCGTGCCATCGCTAACACTAAACTTATTTCCTATGGAGGACCTGACAGAGTGTACGCGCATGCGGCTTGGATCTCTATGGGAGAATCATCGTTCATCAACCCATCCTTCCCAATCTGTGGCTAGAGTCTGGCAACTCTTCAGGGACTACATGACGTGGTTGTAGAATAAGGTAGTGGTCATGATGATGGCTCTGGAGACCAGGCAAACATGGTTTGCCACATCTGACACCATGGAGGGAGTCATTGTGATTTTCCCCAAGCTAGTCCAAGCTTAACGCTCTATGGAGCATTTGTGATACTCCATTCTGGTAGGGGAGGTTTGGGGACCCTAGGATGCAGGTGATGATGGAGTTGGTTCCTCTAGCAGCTGCGGGTAGGATTTGTGAAACTTTGTAATGGGTGTGGTTTTGTGTTTTTGTGGGAATAATTTGAGGGTGATTTTCAGGAGTAGTGGGCTTTTTTTTTATTTTTTAGAAAGGTAGGAGTATGCATGCAAGGGAAGTCGCCTGACTCCCTATGCCGATGCAATCGTACTGAAATTTCAAATAATGAAATAAATAAGTTTTTGATCGTCTAGTTGTGCCTCTTGATGACTTTTTCATTTTGAATTATCTATTCCAATCGCTAAGGCATACATAATTCTTTTGCTCATGTATACGTTTAAAATGAACTGTTGTTCTTGGGGATAAGAAAAGATATAGCATTTTGTGAAAAATAAGGGGGGAGTGCTCATGTAAACGAATAAGCTGCCTATGTACCTCTGATGGTTTTGAAAATTTTATGAAATTCATTTTTTGAAAGAAAAAGGGTTTTAGAGGATAAGGCCCCACGTAGTTCTGATTAAAGGAAATGAAGCATTTTTTATTTTTTTTTATTTTTTTATAATAAAAGGGAGATGAGAAGAGTCGTAGTGCGTCGAGATTTTGAACTAGGGTAGAATTTCTTGAGACAATCCAGGTTGACTAAACGTGCCATTTTTTCTCCATCAAGGTTGGTGAGCATAGCGGTGCCACCCAACAGTATCTTCTTCATGATGTACGGGCCACTCTAGGATGTGATGTCGATATTTCATTCTTCTTTCAGCCAAGAGGGACAGCTCATCAAGACGACTTTGGTGCCAGTCTTCCTCGGTGACCTTACTTTTAAGCATGACCCATAGCCAAGGGATTTCCAGCTCCACGGGTAGGACTGCTTCCATGCCATAGACTTGAGAGTAAGGGGTAGCCCAATTATAGGTTCGAACTGAAGTGCGGACGCCCCAGAGGGCATAAGGGATCATGTCGGACCAATCTCGATAACTCTCGGTCATTTTACTGATAATGGCTTTGAGGTTCTTATTGGTTGCCTCGACTGCGCCATTGGTCTGAGGTCGTTATGGAGAAGATTTGTGTCATTGAATTCTATACTCATCGACCACTTCTGTAACTTCTGCCTCGAAGTGTAGCCCATTATCTAATACCATCTCGTGTGGGACCCCATATCGACAGATGATGTTTTTCTTGATGAATGTGGCCACCTTCATGGCATTTAAAACTATGTATGACTCGACTTTGACCTATTTGGTGAAGTAGTCAATGGTGACTAGGATGAACTAATGGTAGTTGGATGGTTTTGGTGTAACTTTCCCTATGATGTCAATTCCCCATGTGGAGAACGGCCCGGGAGAAGTCATGTTGTGTGATTCCTGCGAGAACAAGTACTTTAGGTCAGAAAACTGTTGGCATTTGAGGCATCTTCGAACGTAAGCTGTGTAATCTTGAACCATGGTAGTCCAGTAGTAACCCTGCCGTGTTATTTTTTTAGCGAGCATATGGTCGTTCATGTGGTGTCCGCATTCCCTACTGTGTATTTTCTACATCATGTCTTCGATGTCAACCCCTGCGACGCAGTGCAAACGGGTTCCATCGAAGTCTCTCTTATACAATTCTTTATCAGAGATAATGTACTCAGCAGCCAATCTGTGGAGATTTGCTCGGTCTTTCTTGTCAGATCCTTGAGGATACCTACCATGTGTTGAGGAGGCGCTAAATATCATAGTACCAGCATTCGTCAATCTCAACACTTCCTCCGTGCCAAGCTTAATGTGGTAGCAGTGGGTGGGTTTGTCTTATTTTTGGACAAGGATATGGTATGTGGTTATTCCCTTGGGTATGTTAATCATGGATGCTAAGGTATCAAGGGTATTGTCTAGGTTATTCTTTACTCGGGGAAGGTAGTGAAAGGTGATTTCTTGGGAACTAGGAAGCTAGCTCTTCGAGGTGGGCATGAAAGAGTAAGAGTTTCTCATCCTTGATTTTTCATTTTCTAAGTACTTGATCGATGATGAGGGTTGAATCCCCCATAGACATCGAGGTATCAAATTCCTTTCTTAAGGGAAACTTTGAGGCCTATCGTGCATGCCTCGTATTCAGTCATTTTGTTAGTTCAAGGGAAGTCCATCTTAATGGCATTGAAAGTGTGACAATCATCAGGGGCAATTAGGAGGATCCTAATGCCATACCCTTTTTTTTTACGGTGCCATCAAAGAACATTTTCCATCAAAGGTATTGTTGGGAGGTACATAGGATATTCTTATCTGGGAACTCAGAGATCCAGACATCGACCTCTTCCACTGGGTAGTCAGCGAGGTAGTCAAAGATGGCTCTTCATTTCATTGCCTTTTGTGTGACATAAATGATATCAAATTCAACTAGGAGCATCAACCAACCGACCATTCAGTTGGCTAGGATAGGCTTCTCGAGTATGTACTTGATGGGATCCATTTGGGGTGAAAGCTTAAAGGGAAAGGAGAGCATGTAGTGTCATAAATTTTGGGTAACCCAAGAAAAAGTGACACATGCTTTTTCCAAGGCAGTGTAGTTAACTTCATAATCGACCAAATTTTGACTGGCATACTATATGGCTCTCTCTTTGCTGGTTTCTTCAAGGTATTGGGATAGCAAAGCCCCGACTACAGTATTGATGACGGTTAGGTATAGGAGTAAGGTAAGATCAGGCTTCGACAATATGAGCATCAGAGGTTGGGTTAGATATTGCTTGATTCGGTTGAAGGCTTATTGGCAAGCTTTGTTCCAGACTTTGGTTGAATCCTTTTGGAGAAGTTTGAAGATAGGTTCACAGATAGAAGTCAATTGAATGACTAACCGATCGATGTACTGTAATTTCCTAAGGAATCCACGGACATCCTTCCCCGTTCGAGCTGGAGGCATCTGAAGTATGGCTTCTTTCTTGGAAGGATTTTCTTCTATCCCTTTCTCACTAACCACAAATCCCAAGAGTTTTCCTTTAGTGATGTTAAAGGCACATTTTTGTGGGTTGAGCCGCATCTGGTACTATCGCAGTCGTTTGAAGAACTTACAAATAGTGGGAACATAACCCTCCCATGTCCTGGACTTGAAAATCATGTCGTCTATGAAGACCTTAAATTCCTTGTGCATCAGATCATGTAGAATGGTTGTGACATCCCTCTGGTAGGAAGCCCTGTATTTTTTAGACCAAATGGCATGACAGTGTAGGAAAAGGTTTCGCAATGGGTGATGAATGCAGTTTTCTCTTGGTGATCTGGGTGCATCTTGATCTGATTATATTCAACAAACCTATCAACGAATTACTTGAGAGCATGACTAGGCATATTGTCCATAATCATATCAATTTTGGGTAGTGGGTAATCATCCTTCGGAGTGGCCTTGTACAAGTCTCAGTAGTCGACACACATGCAAACCTTCCCACCTGATTTTGAAATGAGCACGATATTAGCTAGCCATATGGGTTATTCGATCACTCAAATGAATCCCACGTTCATTTGATTGATTACTATTTCTTTAACTTTTAGCGACCATTCGGTACGGAGCTTTCGCAGTTTTTATTTGATCAGTTTGTATTCCGGGAGAGTTGGAATCTCATGTTGGGCTATCTAAGGGTCAATGTCGGCCATATCATCATAGGACCATGCGAAGACATCGATAAATTCCTTTAAATAGTTCTTCGAGTTACGCGCACTCATGCTCATTAAGGGTGGCCCTCATCCTAATCTTGCGTATTTAGCTACTAAAATCGAGATTAATAACAACAGTTTCATCTTCGTTAACTTGAACGGGATTATGTTGTTTGTTATTAACCTTATTTAGATCAGTTAATAATTGTTCAATTAAAAAATCATCATCATCAAGAGTTTAATTGGAGTCAAGACAATTAATGTAAGGTACATCAAGATACTCAAAATCTTTCTTTATTTCATTGATAGCAAAAACAGCATTGAGAACCTCATCAAGGAGGTCTCAATTACATCAAAGTAAGGGGAAATAATTAAAGGGTAAAGGGGATAAACATTGGGGTTAGGTTGAACATTAGAAGGTGGCACAAGTGTAGCATGCTAGTTGAGAAGAGGTGCATCAGCATATTTGATGAGAGATGATGGATTAGATGATGTGGCCCCTAAGTGGACCATGCAGAGTGTTAGCCCCAGTATCTATAAATTGAAAGAGTCTTCAGAGTCATTTCCCTTAAAATCCTCATTATCAGTTGTGGTCTCTTCAATGAGTGGTTACACACGGTGCTGGGAACTCTCAATCCATGGGTAGCTGTCTTGAAAGAAGATCTCCATTCCTAGTTTCATCCTCTTGCCCACATGGTCATATCAAGGTTCAGGGAAGTCATAGAAGGGGAAATCTTCACCTTATCTAATGAATCTTCCATTTAGGGAATCTCCCGGGACAGTTTTGGCGCATTCTCACATCCTCTCCAGTCGAGGATTATGGATCAATGTGAGTTCTTCTTCTGATGGCTGATAGACTAAGCCATAGGGAGGAAAGGCTTCCTTCAACGCAATAGGTTCAATTATCCATTGCTGTCTTTTCCTTAGCCCCAGTACGGTCATGAAGTGTATGTTCTTAAACATTTGGATTACATTGAGGTTTCCATGAGGGTCATATTCTAGACAAACCCGGTCTTTGAACTCATCCCCTGCTGGGAGTAGGAGTGGTTCAACATGGAATCCTGACATAAGCATATCATTCACCCCGTGTTGTATTTTGAGTACTGGATTACTGGTGCTTGCATTCTCGGTGTTGTCATTGTCTTCCTAGATAGTGATAACTTGACTATTGTAGAAGAATTTCAATTTCTGATGAAGGGAAGAGGACACCCCTTTGATGCTATGGAGCCACGATCTTTTGAGTAGCAGATTAAAACAAGCTGGGATGTCAGTGACTTAGAATTACATAATGGGGTTTATAGGGCCAATCCATATTGCAAATTTGATAAATTGCATTACTTCTCAGTGAATGTTGTCATAGGCATGTACGGCAGCAGAGGTTGGAACAAGGTCGCTCACTTTTAATCCCAAACAGTTGAGAGTTCTTAGCGGGCAAACATTTATATTTGATCCGTTAACAATGAGAGAGAGTGGTACAATTTTTCCGATGAATTCAACACAGATATTGAGATCAAGATTATGGTTGGGACTAGTCTTAGGGATTTCTTCTTTAAAAAAGAAGAGCATTCGGGTAAAGGCCAAGGATCTGACTAGGTTCACCGCTTCTTCTGGAGTGGTTGAGGGAAGAACTGTAGGTCCTGTGAGTAGATTGTTAGGGTATTTCGGTGCAGTTGGGAAGACATAAAAAGTCCCCAATGAGTAATGTTGGATTGGGTTTTCTTCAGCTGATCGAGGACCTTACTTTCTTTGAGGGTCATTTCTGGCATAGGGATATTCTCAACACCCTTTCCTTTATCGCTCTCTAACGATTGTAAATTTGAGATTTGTTATTGTCTTCCTGATCATGTTATGTGGTTCAAAAAAGGAAGGAAAATAGAATTCATGTTTCTTCATCGATATCAGGATGTTCAGCCATCTTGTTGATTTTTCCTAACATGTCTTCGAATGATATCATCCTGCATATGTCGGTTATCAAGCTAGTTTTTCTGAATCTTGCTCTTCATCTGAATCTTCAAAATTATCTCCCCATCCAGTGGCAATGATATTGTCTTTCCATGCAAAGTCAATGCACTCCATAACTTCCACGGCCTCTTCGTATAATTCCTCCCATTCGAAAGGGAAATGTAAAATTGAATGGACTATGCTCCCTTGTAATTTTAAAGCATCGAGTAGCTTGGATACACTACAAATATCACCAGTCTGTTGAAATAAATATGCCAAGATCTGGACCATGTTATCTAGAATAACTTCGTCGGTTGATACCACCTAATTATCTGACTCTCGGGCCCATTTCCGAGCTTCTAAGAATAACCCATTGAATCTCTAACAGTCGATGGTCATTTGGGAGGGAAATTTTAGCCCGAATTCTAAGAGTTGGTTCAACACTTCCGACAGTTCCATATCTTTACCTCCAGAATGTGTGTGGACAGTGATGCATGCTCTAGTGAGGAGGGATAAGTCTTAATCGACAAAGCTGGTAGGGTGTAAGAGTAAATATGGGCATGTTTGGAGAGGTTTAGGAGAGCCTATGGGTATGATTGGTGATTTACTCGACATAATTTGGGTGGATGGGACAAGTTTTGAGTCTTCTTCTAAAAAGATGGAATTTTCATGATTCGAGAGTGGATTTTGGGTAGAGTTCTTCATGACACCCTTGTCAATAAGGCCTTGTATCACATTTCAGAGATGAAACACTGGTCGGTGGCATGGCCAATAGTTTGGTGAAAGTCACAATGGGCATGAGGTTTAAAGTTTTTCAGAAGAGGGTTTGGTAATGGACGGGGGTCCAATGGTTTGATCAGATTTTATCTCAAAAGGGTCTGGTAGACTTTAGAGAGAGGAGCATGAAGCTCGGTGTATTCCTTTCGGACTGGGTTTGGGCGACTTTTTGGTGCCCATGAAGCAATAAGCTGAGAGCTGTTGTTAATGGTAGAAACCGTGGTACTAGCCGATTTTCAAACTTTCTAGGAGAAAACTGTCTAGATGTTTTCCTCGGTTCAACATCTGTCTTGACAAGACTTTCCTCGATCTCCACTCCTGATTCTCGGAGGGCTCGGAAGTGAGGGTAATACTGTCTTCCCATTGTTGCTTGGATATGGGGTAGGAAGTTCTTCTTTACGATACTAATACATTCTTCTTCGAAAGGCCGTTTGGTCATGGTAACTATTTTTTCTCTCCACTCTGCTATGAATGTGTTGACTGATTCCTCAGGGTTCTGTTTAAGTAGCTCTAAGTCACGACGGGTAACTTCTAGCTCTTCGTTTTACTTGTACTGTGACATGAACTCATGGGAAACTTCTTCCTAACTAGATATTCTGGATTCCTCAAGGGATAAGAACCAACGGAGAGCACTATCTTTTAAAGTCTGCTGGAACATCTGGGCCATTATTTCTTCAGAATCCCTAGGAGAGTCATGGCTCAGTGATAGCTACGAAGATGAACGATCGGGGGTCTACTGCCTCCGAAATTCTAGATATTGGGCATTTTGAATTTTTTTGGTAATCTGGCTTTAGGATAGGGAGACATATGGGTGTATTCCTTGTAGTTACAAAAGACTCTGACTTGATCAAACTTCTTCGTCAACATCTTGAGGTCTTCATTGACCTTGTTCAATTATTCCTCTTTCGGATCAGCAGTCACGGGTAAGTTAGCCCCTGGCTGAGCAACGTTTGGCATAGGCAAATGGTCTGGTGGCGACCCATTTGCAGGAGGAGCACAGGGAGCGTGTTGGTATTCCTCGAGAAATAGGGTCGGGTACAGGCGAACCCATAGCGCGAGAGAAGAGGACATCAGGCTCTTCGGGGATAGGGACCCAGTTTCTTTGCATCTCATGAACCTCAATTTGAAGGTTGTCAATTTTAGTAGTAAGCTGAGCTAGAACTGTCAATAAATTGAGATGTACATTCGGCACTTGATTCGTATTTTCCATCGAATACGGGTGAATCTCATACTCGAAAGAAGTAAGAGACTGATGGAACTTTGGGGCGATTCTACTGAAGATCGAAGCCAATAGGGAGCCAGGCCAAGGATACGCAATCGACCAGATAAGGACAAAAATTGGGATTTATTTTCGAAAAAGAAAAAAAGGGGAATTTATTATTTTTACAAAAGGAGGAAAATGTTTTTTGGAAAACATGAGGGCAAAAATGTATATTACTATGTTTTTTGGTTTTGGAGGAAAAGAAAAAAAAATTGGTATTTTTGATAAAATAGGAAAAAGTGTTTTGGGACACTTTTGGAAAGAGGGAGGAAAAGACGAGAGATGTGTCTAAGCATGATTATTATGTTTATTAGATTGTCACTTGTATTAAGTTTTCCTAGATGCAAAAAAGAAATGCCGGAAGGGACTTTAGTCTGGAAAAATTGGGTTTATAACAAATGTCAAAACTAGGGTTGGACTTGTTACCAAGATCACGGGCAGGGTCCCATTTTAAAAATTGCACAAAGATTTTGGGTTGCAGGCCTATCTGAAATTTTGGCAAAGTTTCGGTGCAAAATCAAAAATATAATATGTGTGTCCTAGTCTTGAGACCTATATGTGGGTATGAAGTTGTTGGGTTAATTGGAAGGTGTTCCCTCCTTTGGTGTGACTTCCACGATATACATCTTACCTTTGAGGGCAATTGGTATGTGTGGACAAGCCATTTGATTCGGTTGAAGAGAAGGTTAAAAAGTTCCAAGATTATTTTGGGAGACTCCTTGAATGGAAAATTCGTCAAAGAGGGTGAAGATTTTCCCTTTTGTGGATTTCTTGAACCATGGTATGATGATGTGGACAAGAAGATGAAGATAGGGATGGAGATTTTCTTCCAAGATAGCTACTCATGGGACGAGAGTTACCAGCATCATGCGCAACCACTTGTTCATAATACTACAGTTGTTACTAAGGTTTTCGAGAAAAGTGACTCCAAGGACTCATTCAATCTGCAAACACTGCGGCTAACACTCTGCATGATCCACTTCGGCGCTACATCGTCCGACCCATCCATCCTGATTAAGGCTACTAATGCACCCCTCCTCAACGGGAATGTTGTACCAGCTCCACTCGCTGAAATGAAACCTAACCCGAATCTTTATCCTATTTCTTCTTCTGTTGTTCCTTATTCTTATCAAAATGTAATTGAGACCTCCTTCGACGAGTTTCATAACGTTATTTTTCCTAAGAATGAAATAAAGGCAGATTTTGAGTATCTTGTTGTGCCTTATGTTAATTGTCTTAATTCTAATCAAACCCTTGATGATGATGATTTTTTAAATGAACATTTCTTAATTGATCTTAATAAGGTAAATAAAAATTAACGTAACCTCATTCAAATTAATGAGGATAAAACGGTTGTTATGAATCTTGGTTCTAATAGCCAACTGCGCGAGATTAGGATAGGGTCCACCCTTGATGAGCATGAGCGCGCACAATTTAAAAAACTGTTGAAGGAACTTGTGGACGTCTTTTCATGATCCTACGAAGATATGCCCGACATCGATACCGAGATCTCCCAATGTTAAATTCCAACTCTCCCAGAATTTAAACCAATCAAATAGAATTTGTGAAAGATCCACACCGAATGGTCGCTCAGGATTAAAGAAGAGGTGGTCAAACAGTTGAATGTAGGCTTAATTTGTGTGATCGAATATCCCATATGGTTATCCAACATTGTACCCATGCCAAAATAAGGAGGAAAATTCCGCATGTGCGTTGATTACTGAGATTTGAACAAAGCCTCTCTGAAAGATGATTACCCACTTCCTAATATCGACATGATCAGGGACAACACGGACAGTCATGCTCTTGAATCGTTTGTTGATGGGTTTATTGGATACAATCAGATCAACATGCACCCTGATCATAAGAAAAAATTGAATTCATCACCTTTTGGGGAACCTTCTATTACACAGTTATTCCATTCAATCTCAAAAATTTGGGGGCTACTTACCAAAGGGTTGCCACAACCATCTTGCATGATATAATACAAAAATAAGTTGAGGTCTACGTGGATGATATGATCATCAAGTCTAAGATTCGGAAAGGCCATGCTACTGCTATCCAAAAAATTTTCGAACAACTGCAGCGATACTAGATGCAACTTGAAAACGTGAGTTTATATAAATCAATGCTCTGATACAACTTGTTTGGAATGATGACCCCCAATTTTTAGATTTTACAAAAATTAATTTTCTTTAAAGATGCGGAACAGAGATGGCTCAACAAAATTTACATAAACAAAATTTTAATTTCTTTTAAATTAAAATTAAACAAAAAGTAAAGTGACACTAAATTAATCAACAAATACATTTTTCACTTTAACATATTAACTCAACCCAAGTCCAAGAAATTTTCCTAACAATAAATATTCAATTTTCAATATTAAGCCAAACTAAATTTTTATCCAATAAAATTAATGACTTGAATTAAATTAACATTTACCCAAATTGAATTTGCATCAATTTAATTAAGTGTGACAATTAAACAAAATTTTATCTTGAATTATCCTAAGCATGCGTTCTAAGTTATTTTGCAAGATAAAAGTAAATCAGTCACACTACGTCGTGATGTACGAGGAAAAACCCACAACGGGAAAAAACCTCAAATGGCCCTAGCCTCAAATCCACTACGTACGGTATTACAAGTACAAGATAGTAAGACTTACAACACTCGACTTGACTCTGTCCAATCCCCTACACTCCTTCTTGTACACACCTCTGCCTAGTGAATAACCACGAAGGTCCACCGCAGTCTCGAAATTCGCCGATCGGACTTTTCGGAACCCATCAACCACACACATTGCCTTTCACCATATGAGAATGCCGCAGCAACAAATAAGACTTCTTCTTTGTGGGATGTAGAAGTAAACCCAAACGAACTCTTCAACTGGGTAGAGTAAAATCGATGCCAAACACTCCAAGCAAGATATATATATGGTAACTTGGAATAAACAAGCTATGGGTGTAAACAAAAGTGTTTAAGAATAATGTTCTTGAAAATGCAAACACTTAAAACATGAACTTTTGAACTTAGAAATTTCTCTCTCGAAATTTTCTCTCAAAAGGGTATGTAGAAAATGTCAAAAGTTGGTTTTTCAAACATGTAATATAACTTCTATCAAGAGTTAGTGGGTAAAAGTAAGTGGGAACATGGGGAAAAACTTATTAGAACTGCCAAAAATTCCCCGCCAGAAATCTTGTTCGAACGACACTTCTAACGAAGTTCTAGTGGCCAAGTGGGAAAATTCGTTGGCAAACTCATTCGAATGACAATATCGAACGAAGTTCCAGAATACTTAAAATTCGATTATTAGCCCATAAACTTTATTTTAAAGTTTTAAAGACACATTCTGAAAATAAACATCAGTTTAAAATAAAATTACACCCAATATTATTCCAAGATCCTATATATATATATATATATATATATATATATATATATATATATATATATATATATATATATATATATGTAATGCATTCATACCTTAGGAGTAAATGGAACAAATGTTGTTGACATAAAAACGAGGCATAAACTTGGCATTTGATGAAGCTTTATAATCTTGGTCGCTACATCTTCAACTTTTAACATGTCAGGAATTATTACACGAGAACACTATCTTATCACTCAAAGTTTTTTGTCCAGAATTGAGCCAACAATACATTAAGACTCAATCGGAGACTTGTGTCCTTACAAATCTCCCCCTTTTGCTATTTCGAGACAAAAATCAAGACAAAATCCTAAAGGGCCGTCAAGCTCTACTAGACTCAAACATCCCACCCAAACTTAACTTAAGACCCAAGGATCAAACACTTATGCAAACTATCAAACGCATAGTGAATATCAAAATATTAAATGCAATTAAAGTAATTACTCCCCCTAAATTAATTCTCCCATTTATCAAACAAATGACCTACTTAGAAAGGAGTTTACCCAAACTAAGATATGAGTACAATAGGAATAGATACCATTTACCATTTCTCCACCTATCATTCTCCCCCTTTTTGTTCAGGAATAGGCAAAGGATAAAATTAATTGTAAACACGATGAAGCTTAGAGTGATAAGAACATGAAAGCATATGGGCAACAAAATCATAACTAATCCATACAAAGAATAACGGATACCAACGAAGATGCAAAAAAAATAAAAAATGATACTAATGTGACACATAAGATACTAAGCATGTGATATCAACAAAATATGTACCAAGATAGATACCAATTATGAATTAGAAGCAAAGATGGACTAGAAAGCACGGCAAAGAGGAAAAAATACCATATATATGTAGACATAATGAATATCAATAACGCACACGCACATAAATATAGGTATAGACACCACACATGACACAAAATACAATAATATTTTCACACTCGTATGGCAAAAATGTGTCATATGGAAACAGAAGAGTAGGGGTGTGAACTAGCAACAATTAAATTTAGACCCAGTCACTTAAAATATGTTCAAGGGGTTCTCAATTGATTGCAAACCTCATCACATTTGAATATAACCTCATGTGATAATATAAATTGAACTTAATGAACAAACATACACAATGCATACAAGCCTAGAATTTTGATGATTCTATAAAGCAATAGAGTCATGACATTGAAAGTACAACTAGGATAAACGAGCATTGTGCAAACCGTTGATATATCATCCAAACTCCCTCAATTTAAGCATATTAATTTTTGAATGACTATATCAAACTAAACAACTAGGCCATGGTAAATATTTTCTTTTAATGCCATTATTATTTTAGGCCTTTGTACCACGTATTTCTTTTAGGTCCAAGTAAACAGTGGCTTACTCGCAAAGGATGATATTTCCTTTCGGAGCCCTTCCCCGTGCACATATATATACATCATTTTTATATCTCACACAAATCTCACGTGAAATCACGGATTTTAACATGCACTGGTCCTCCTAGATCATATAATATGTAAATGACAAGATTGGTAAGGGAACACCTTACAAAGCTCAATTATACATATGAAGTTAAAATTTCAAGTGAGCCTTTGCATGTGTGAATTGAGGCACATAAAAATAGAATCCATTATAACAATACAAAATCCAACTACTCCATGTAATCATGGTAAAGAACATTTTAAGGATTGATAATCTTAACCAAAATTTCTAGCCACGTGGAAGAGAAAAAGAATGGATTCAAACACATGTATATGCCACATAGAGTGTGTCAAGCTAAAATACACAACAAAAAAAATCTTTTTGGGTTTTTGAAAATTTTTAACCAAAAATAAAAATATTTACTCAAAAGTCAAACAAAATCATTTGTATTTTTCATAAAGCCTAAATTACTAACAAGGTAAAACACAAATGATAAACAAAAATCTTTTTGTATTTTTTCATTTAATGCAAACTAAAATGAAAGACCTGTAATACAAAAGATAAAAAAAGATCATAATTCTAGCATGTGATTAAGCATGGAGCATAGACTAGACAATGATTAAGAAGCATACAATTAGCATGATAATATAGCATGAAGCATAAAAGCTAAAGTATGAAAACAACTAACACATTCAACCTTTAAATTTAGCAAGTGAGGAAGCATGTGAAAGTAAATGAGAATTAAAAATCCTATTTTGTAAAGTGACCAAGTCGAATCTCCTAACCCAAACTAATGACGAATGACGATCTCAGGGTGTAGGAATCTTGGCTACCTGGGTTGCCTTACGATGAGATTTTCTAAAACCTCGTTTAAGATCAAAACAAAATTTCTTAAGATGACCTTTTCGACCACACTATGAGCACCTAAAGACTCGACGAAAAGACTTACCTAAGGAATGATCTATAACATTGTTCCTACAGGATTCTCCTAAAACATTGGTTTTGGCTTTATGAGTTGATTCATTATAAGTATCGAAGCCTAAACCACAAGTGTCATTTTTTATTTGGACTCTTAATTATATTTTATCTAATTTCTCCGAACGACACTCTAAATCAAATTTTACTTTACTAGAATCTTATAATTCATTTTCTAAATCTAAAATGTTAGACTCTAATAAAACATTTCTCTCTTCAAACTCGAGAAGCAATTTTTGCATTGAATACATTAAAGCTCTAAGGCTATCTCTCTCGCCTTCTATATACTCAAGCTTCTCTCAAAGATCTATCTCTCGTGTCCTAAGGTCATCATTCAACCCACTATTATCAACAACCTTGATATGCTCTCTTAAACACTCTTCTAACTTCAAATTTGCTCTTTTTAATTTAATAGATTCTTCATATAATTCTTGAAATGCAAATTGAAGTTCACTTACATCAACCTCATCATCACTTTCTCTCTCTTTTTCACTCTCACACCCATCAAACATAAGGGAATCATAAACTTTGACCTTGGAAGTGTCATGTCATCAATAGAGGAGTGCTCACTTCTTCACATGACTAGCCATAAAAGCCACAAAGTTGGGCTTAGTGGGGGAATCGGGTCCCTCTTCCTTATCACTATCACTAAGGGTTGTGTTGATGTTAAAAATTAGATCGTATCTAATTATTTAATCACAGATAAAATAAATGAGACGCAGAAGTTTTAAAGTGGTTCAGCCTAATAAGAATGGTCTACATCCACTGTTTCTATTACTGAAGATTGTTTGGGAATTCTCGATTACAAGTTCAATCAAGAAATTCCGGTCCCCCCCACAATGAGGGCAGTACGATGTATTTATAGCACTGCGGTTGTAATGTGAAAGGGTACTACATTAAATGATGTACATGTGAAAGGGTGATACATTCAATGCCCCTTAAGTGTATACATATGAATGATAAGCATTTAATGAACAGTCAAACTGTTGGTTATACGACTATTAATGCT
Organism: Sambucus nigra; assembly: GCA_949130495.1. Classification (NCBI taxonomy): domain Eukaryota; kingdom Viridiplantae; phylum Streptophyta; class Magnoliopsida; order Dipsacales; family Adoxaceae; genus Sambucus; species Sambucus nigra. The sequence goes on from OX422207.1 coordinate 409,128,681, forward strand.
TTGTTCGAGGTGCAGCTCAGACCGCCTAAGCTTCTCGTACCACCTAAGCTGCTCGGTACTCAGAAGTTCCTCGTAGAGTTCTTGTCAGTTGGAGCGTCTGAGTTCCTCGGAGAAGCAGTGTTCCTCGTTGTAGTATGGTTCCTCAGAGTGTCTGAGTTCCTCTGAAGTGTTTGTTGTTGCCACGTAGATTACCACGTGTCTTCATTTAATTGAGCCATGTCAGTAGACTAAATTTGGTATCAACAGGTTGCATTGTAGGAAATTGGTTGCTTACCCTCTCTCATTAGTTTAGTGGGGCACTCTTTTGCCCTATGGCCATACCCTTCCAGCCGTAACACCTATTTGACTCGTCCCTAATTAAATTCACTCTTTTTCTGTAAGATCTTCTTCCTTCTTCTTCATTTCCTTCTTTCAGCATGGTTTATCCATCAATTGATAAATTTCTCTTTGATTTTTCTATTCCCTCCTGGGTTGTTTTGGAAGAGCTTTCTGAGCCTTCAGACTATTTCCGTTTGGCTGAGGGACATTGGTTCCCCAGTCTCTTTGTTGCTGAGTGTGGATTTTCTTTTCCTCCAAACCCTCTATGTCTGGAATTTTGTCAATACTTTGACGTGGTTCCTGCAAGAATAGCCCCCATACATGGAGAATAGTTAATGGGGTTCATAAACTAAATCAAATTAATGGAACTTGAATAGGAATTCCAGAAATCATGTTTTGTTATAGATGGGTTGTTGGTGATAATGCTTTTTATTTAAAAACTAGATTTTTAAATAGGGCTTTAGTGGTCAATCTCCCAGATGTCAATAGGGACTATTTTGAGCACGGGGTTGTTATAAAAAATTGGCAACATGCTCCTTTATCTTGAGACGAAGTGTATCAGGGTCCCAGATGCCCTCCCTATGGCAATGGGATAGGTTATTTTTATTTCATTTTATTTATTTTGAAATTATGCTTCCTCTATGTTTGATAAAATGTGCCACTGATATTTTAATGTTTATTTATTTGCAGTTGACAGTAAAAAAAAGTCCCCAAAAGTGGCAGACGTTAATATAAGGCATTTAAAACTTATATGGAGTTTGCATCAGTCTGTTGCCGACGAGCACATTAGGTCAGCTTCATATTTGTTGTAGTACAAGAGTTACACCTCTTCTTTCACTGCTCGTCCGGTGATAAGCGACGCAGAGCCAGTATCAGCTTCTACCAGTTCTTCGCCTGAGTCACACGTTCCTTTAAGTGAAAGGATGAAGAAAAGAAGACCTCCTACTCTGTTTGAGAAACCTGCCTCTGCTGCTGGAGAGGTAAAAAGAAGTAAACATGATGTCCCAGAAGGGACAAAGAAAATTGATGCACCTCTCTCGGCTGCCCCTGTAAAGGTTATCGAGAAGCCCCCAGTGGCCCCGAGCAAGGCTGCTGTTCCAGGTGAGGTGATTGTTATATCACTGACCAAGAATTCCTCCTTGGTCGAAGCTACTCCTGTTCGCCCGAGGAAGATGAAGAAGAGATCCTCAAGAAATTTGGCTGAAACCATCACTCAGCCCTCAACTACTAGAACTGGTGTTCCTACTTTTGTTCCCCCGAGCTCTGCCATGAGCTCGGTGAAGACTTGGATCATTCCCGAGATCCAAGGCATTGAAGAAAACCTTTCTCGAGACATGGTTGCCTCATTGGCTGCTCGCCATATTACTTCTGTAAGTCTTATTATTTTAAACTTTTCATCTTTGCCTTGTTATATTTGTCTCTGACTTGCTTTCATTTTCTTTTCACAGTTGGTGAGCTGCTTTAATACAATTTTGAAGAAAGATGAAGCTATTAAAGCTTCAAGCTCCTCATCTGGTGTGGAGTAAGCTCTGATCAGTCTAACACGGTCTTTGGAAGATTCTCGTCAAAAGCATGAGGCTGATAAGGCTTCTTGGGAGAAGAAACTTACCTCAACCGAGCAGGAGAAGGCTCAAGTTATTGAAGTCTCCAAGGAGTTGGAGAAAAAACTAAATAGTCTATAGGAGAAGAATAAAGAGCTTAAAGGGAAGCTCAAGAATGCTGAGGAGTTTGAAGATAAACTCAAGGTTGTTGAGGAGGAGTTAAGGTGACTTCGGGAAGTAAGTCGTCAGAAGGAAGAGGTTGAGAATAAATTGAAAGTTGCTGATAACCTTCTTTCCGAGAAGCTTTCCTCGGAGAAGACAAAGAGGAAGTTGGCTGTGAATAAATCTTTTAGCGCTGGCTGGGATAAGGGGTGGAACAAAGGCTTGGCTGCCATGATGTCGCAAGTCGAATATGGCAGCCTAAAATACTTTAGAGATGGGTGGGTCGCAGCTCTTCAAGAGATGAAAGTTAATGAAACTTCTGAACTATTTCATCGGCACATCCCTAGTCCCCCTCTAACTCCTGAAGACGAAGAAGAGGACGAAGCTGCCTCCGAGGAGTCTTCCATGGTGATGGAAAATCAAGTTTCTCATACCCCATCCATCGAGCCTATTAACAAGGAACTTCAGCAACTCGCTACTTCATCCGAGCAACAGCCAGCGCTCCCCAAGCAACTTTATGTTCCCTCCGAGCAACCTACCTCCTCGTCCCAGCCTCCCGAGAAGGTTTTGGGAGATAAGGAAAAGGTGTAGAGTTGTCCGGGTTTCTCTCTATTTTATTTTTCTTTATCAAATATAACCCTGAAATGTAACCCTAAACTTTGTGATATAATAAAATTTGAACTTTTATTTATGCACACTGTTGTTTTTTCTCTTCATGCTCTGTTGGTACTCTTATTAATTATTGCTTTTTCTTCCTCTACTAGTTTCTGTCCAGGATGGAATTATTGTCTGCTCATGATACAAAGCTGTTATGGCAATGTAATGAATATTTTAAGCCTGGTCACACAGATCTGAGTACAGCACAAATCGTCGACATCCTCGGCCAAGATGCTTCGGAACAGGCAGTTAAAGGTTACCAATATTTAAAGTGTCTGCTTGATCGTGCGGTGGCCAATAATGTAGCTTATTATGATATGATCGAGGATCTCCAAGGCACCCTTGAAGACCTTCAGCAACATTATAAGGAATCCACTTCCCTCTTGCACGAGGGGTACGAGAAGAAGTATCAGCAGATCATTGCTGACAAGGGATACGAGAAGCGTTTTATTGCTTACGACGTGCGGGAGAGAACGTTGAAAGCCGAAGTCGAGGAGCACATGAAAATAGCCGAGTTGTTGGAGCAAGAAAATAACAACTTGGAAAGAGAAGTATCTCAATTAAAATCTGTTGCCTCCACCTCAAATGCTTTGGTCCCAGTGACTGACGAGGAATTCTCATTCTTGGAGGTCGAGAACGCCAACCTGAGGGACGAATTGGAGACCTTGAAAAGAGCTGGCCCTTCTATATCTTCTTAGGGACGATCAAGAGCTCCTCGTGGACAAGCAAGAGCTGCTCGGGTTCCTGTCGAGGAACAGAGGAATCAATCTTCTTTAGAGAACCATGCCTTCCAACTAATGGCGAAGAACCAGGCGTTGGCCGAGATGTCTAAGAAGATCAGGGGTCTAGAAGATCAGCTTTCTGAGCAGAAGTATATCTTGGAGAATAAAGAACTCTTCATCAAAAATCTCCACGAATAGCTCGAAAGATTGACATATCAATTCCACAAGCAGCCCAGGGAGTTCTGGATGGCTGGCAACAACGAGGCTCTCTACCACTTGGACGATCGCATCCAAAATGCAAATAATGAGGGCTACAAGCAGGGATGATTGAATGCCTTAGGTGTACTACAATTGGAACAGGGTCATTACCTGTGGGATTACCATAATCCTGGGCTGCTCGACCTACCAGTGCCACCATTCAAGCTTGATATGAGTTGGATCCCTGCTCGGGCCATCCCCCGATGTCTGATTTCCAAATATCTCGGCGATTATAATCTCCATTCAAATGTCTAGATATCTCGTCCCGAGCACCTCCTAGATCGACCATCCTTAATGAATCTCAGGATGCTAAAAGATCTTAACTTCATAAATTCTCCTCTCACTTTAAATGACCCACCTGCTGGCGAGGAACCTGTTTCAAAAGCAGAGGGGAAGAAACCAATAGAGTAGGAATATTGATGTAATAACTTTGTATTTCATTCCTGATGTATTTTGTTCTATATTTAATGAAATAATTTTATTTACAAATCTTGACTGCTATTGTTTTGTAACACTTTACATCTATGCATGTGTATCTGTTAAAAAGATAACAATATTGTGTTATTTGTCGACCAACTTATTGTCGAGTAGTTTGAATTTGTGGTAGTCACTTGGTAAAAATGATGTTTTGTTTCTCGACCAACTTAGTAGTAATTTAAAAAGTTACGAGTATTAAAAATTTTGCTCGATCACTTTCTTGTATCCATAAAATGTTTTCGACCAACCAAGGTCGGTAAATTTTCCTTTTCGATCAACTACAGTTAGTGGATTTTTCCTCTACGAGCAACTTTGGCACTTTCTGGAATAATTTTACCTCCCGACCAACTTTAGTTGGCATTTTCGAGAATCCATTTACTTCCTAACCAACATAAGTTGGCATTTTTAGGAATAGTTTTACTTCCCGTAGGAATACATTTACTTCCTAACCAACATAAGTTGGCATTTTTAGGAATACATAGTTTTACTTCCCGTAGGAATACATTGTTTTACTTCCCGTAGGAATACATTTACTTCCTAACCAACATAAGTTGGCATTTTTAGGAATACATAGTTTTACTTCCCGTAGGAATACATAGTTTTACTTCCCGTAGGAATACATTTACTTCCTAACAAACATAAGTTGGCATTTTTAGGAATACATAGTTTTACTTCTCGTAGGAATAAATAGTTTTACTTCCCGTAGGAATACATAGGTTTACTTACCGTAGGAATACATTTACTTCCTCACCAACATAAGTTGGCATTTTTAGGAATACATAGTTTTACTTCCCGTAGGAATACATTTACTTCCTAACCAACATACGTTGGCATTTTTAGGAATACATAGTTTTACTTCCCGTAGGAATACATAGTTTCCCGACCAACCTTAGTTGGCGTTTTCGAGAATAAATTTGAGTAGTCCGAGTTTTGCCGAGTAGTGTGTAGCACTAGTATTCCCTGAAAAACTTTCAATAAAAGGAGAGCATTCGGCAGAATATCTTCATTTTATTCATACTGACAGAACTGCGTTACATGAGAATATACATCACTGATAATACTTGCGCAGGTGCTCTGCGTTCCATGCATTCTTAAAATCCTCCCCCTCTAAAGTTGCTATTCGGTAAGTTCCTGGTCGAACAACTTCTGTAACTCAGTATGGTCCATGCCAATTTTCCTCCAGTTTGTTGTGCTTCTGAATTACTTTCTTTAGCACACAGTCTCCTTCTTTCAGGTCGCACTTCTTCACCCTCTTATTGTAGAACAAAGCTGTTCGTTGTTGGTATGCAGCATTCCTGATTGCTGCTTCTTCTCTAACTTCCTCGAGCATGTCTAAATCTAATCTTCTCATTAAGTCGCTGACAGGGGAATTGAAACTAAGTACCCTATGTGTTGGGAGGCCCAACTCGGCAGGTATAACAGCTTCACTTCCAAATGCCAGCATATATGGTGATTCTCCAATTGCTACTCGGGGAGTAGTTCGGTAAGCCCATAGTACTGATTATAACTCATTGATCCAATTTTCTTTCGCATCATCCAGTCTTTTCTTCAAGCCATTCAGCAGCGTTCTGTTTGTCACTTCAGTTTGTCCATTTCTTTGAGGATGGCCTGGTGCTGAGTGGATCTTCAAAATATTTGACTGATGAAATAGGCAACAAATTCCTCATTGTCAAATTGTGTTCCATGGTCTGTGATGAAGGCATGAGGAAGACCATATCGACAAATGATGTTCTTCCAAATAAATTGGTACACCTTGTCGTACGTCATATCGATGAGAGGATCAGCTTCAACCCATTTAGTAAAATAATCCACAGTGACCACGAGATACTTAAACCTTCCCCTAGTCGTCGGCAGTGGCCCAACCAAATCTATTCCCCATATGGAAAATGGCCAAGGGGAAGTAATGGGTGTCAATAATGCTTGGGGAGTTCTTCGGATGGAGGAGAAGCGTTGACACTTGTCACATTTCTTGGCATAGGCTATACAATCATCCCTCATCGTTGGCCAGTAGTATCCCTGCGTCATCACCCTTTGCAAAAGCGTTCGTCCTGCTACATGGGCTCCACAGGACCCTTCATGGATCTCTTCAATCAATTCTTTCACCTCGGAGGGATGTACACATCTTTGCAAACCTTCCATAATTCCTCGTCTATATAGAATACCGTTAGGTAATACATACCGAGCAGCTTTAAACTTTAATTTCTTAGCTGCGAGCTTGTCACTTGGTAATTCTCCCTCCTCAATATATGCCTTGATGGGATCCATCCAAGATGGTCCTAAATCGAGGGTAATAAAATTCTTCATCAAATCTTCATCTATACTCCAACCAGCAAAACTTCAATTGGGATTATTCTTCGTAGCTCGGTATGAGTAGCTGATGTTAATCGGGCTAGGGCGTCTTCTCTCGCATTCTCCATTCTTGGTATTCTGACCAGCTGAATAGCAGCAAAATCTGACACCAGCTCCTTTACCTTTGCATGATATCTGATCATTAATTCTCCTCTGACTGCATATACTCCCATCATTTGGTTTACGATCAATTGCGAGTCACTGAAGATAATAACTTGTTCCACCCCCAGGGTTTTTGCCAAACTAAGACCTGCAATCATGGCTTCATATTCAGCCTCATTATTCGTAGCTTTGAATTGGAAATGTAGGGCGTATTCTATGTCGACCTCGTCCGGACTGTTCAAAACTGTCCCCGCGCCATATCCTGTAGTGCAAGATGAACCATCTACGTACAGACTCCATATAGGTAACTCGTCTTCAAATTTCTGATCTGACAGAGTTTCTCGGTGGAAAATTTGTTGCTTCCTTTCACCATCTCCTGATATTTCTTGTTGTTCGTCGATCATCTTTTCTTGACCTTTTACCAACCTGAGCTGGTCTGGGCTTGAATTTGATGATCCTATAATATCTACTTGCCCTTTCACCAAGCTAAGTTGGTATGGGCTTGCATTTGATGATCATGTAACATCCACAGGTTGATCAGCGAGCAACTTTTGTTCCTCGGGGGTATCAGGATAGGTTAACTCTGCTATAAAACCTTGTAAGGACACAAATTTCCAATTGAGTCCATATATAGTTTTGGCTCAATTCCGGACAAAAACATTTTTTCATAGGTTAGTGATTTATTGTAATATTCTCAAGCCTATGAAGTGTGTGTTGAAGACGTAGCGGCAAAGAATTTAAAGCTTCATCAAAATGCCGGTTTGTGTGACTCGTTTCTACGTCATCAACTAAGGTTCCATGCTCCCAAGGTATGGATTTAATTATATTTATATAGGAGCTTGGAACAATTTGTATTGGGTGTTAGGTGTAATAAAAACTGCATTTTATTTTTAGAAAGAATCAATTAGAACTTTAAAATAAGTATATAAAAGTTTATAAAAGTTTCTGGGCCAAAATTGAATTTTTAAAACTTTCTGGTCGTTCGTTAGAAATGTCGTTCGAACGAGTTTTTTCGTTCGAACCAGGTTTCGTTCGAACGAGTTTTGTCGTTCGAACCAAGTTCGTTCGAACGAGTTTGCCAACGACCCTAAACTGGTCAGTCGTTCGATATGTCGTTCGAACGAGTTTTTCGTTCTATTGAGGTATCTAACGAGATTCTAACGAGCCCAGGCTGGTCGCTCGTTAGAAGTCTCATTCGAACGAGAGTCAAGTTCGTTCGAACGAGACGCCAGGGCGGGAACAGTTTTGAGCAATTTTTTGCAGTTTTCTCCCACTTTCCCCACTTGGTTTTTAACCAACTTTTTCATACATTATTATGTGCGGGAAACACATTTTCCAAGACAACTTTTCCAACATTTTTTATCTCCTAGAGAGAGTTTGAGAGCAAAATTAGTTTAGGAAAATGTTCAAGTTTTGAGTGTTCATTTTTAATGAAAAATTCATACACACTCTAGTTTACACCCAATAATTGTTTATCCAAGTTTCTATATTTATATCAATTTCTTGGAGTTTTTGGCACCGGTTTTCTCTACCGAATTCAAGAGACGTTTCGGGTTTGCTTCTACACCCCATCACAAAGAAGACCTTTGTTGAGATTCTACCCACACGGAGAAAGGCTCCATGCTTGGGTGACGGTGACCATATAAAGTCCCATCGGTGGATTCCGAGACCGTGGTGGTGTTTCGAGGTTGTTCGCTAGGAAGAGGTTTCTACAAGGAGGTGAATCGGGGCTTGAGAGGGATCGAGTCGAGTGTTGTAAGTCTCTTGTCTTGTAATTGTAATTCCGTATCTAGTGGACTTGTGGCTAGGGCCGTCCGAGGTTGTTTCCCGTCTTGGGTTTTTCCTCGTACATCTCGGCGTAGTGTGATATTGTTTATTTTATCTTGCATCATAATTTAGAACGCATGCTTAGGTTAATTTCAAGAAAAATTTTGTTTGAATTATCACACTCATTTTATTTGGGACTACATTAAATATTGGGTAAATTTGGTTTATTCAAGTCATTTGCTAAAATTGGTTTCGCCTAACTTTGGATAATTGAAAATTATGACTTAGGCAAATTCTAGAACTTGAATTATGTTTTAATTTGTTTTGAGAAATTAAAACTTGTTGTTACTCTTAAAAGTTGATCCATCACCTATTTTACAACGCTTCCGCATCATCTCTATTGAGTTTACATTATTTTTAAAAAGGAAATTAATTTTTTTTTAATTGAGATAATTATTAAGAAATCCGGGGATTCCATAATTCTTCAAATTAAATTTTTTTTAACCCTAAAGTCAAAACCAATGTTTTAGGAGAATCTTCTAGGAATGCATTTAATGATCACTCCTTAGATAAATCTTTTCGACATATTCTTACTTGTACACATTGTGGTCGAAAAGGTCATCTTAGGCAATTTTGTTTAGATATTAAACGAATTCCTAGAAAATCCCATAGTAAAGTAACCACGATAGCTAACGTTCCTACACCCCAAGATAGTAATTCTTCATTAATTTGGGTTAGGAAATCCGACTTGGTTGCCTTACAAAATAGAGATTTTGATTCTCATTTACTTTCACATGCTTCCTCCCTTGCTAAATCTAATGGATGAATGTGTTAGTATTTGCATACTTTAGCGTTTGTACTTCATGCTATATTCATATGCTAAATGTATGCTTGTTTAGTCATTTTCTAGTCATTGCCTTATTTCATATCACATGCTAGAAATCATGACTTGTTTATCTTTTTGTATTATATTTTGTGTTTGATTTAACTGAAAAATATAAAAAGATTTTTGTTTATCATTTGGTTTTTTATTTATTTCATTTAAGCTTAATGAAAAATACAAATGATTTTTGTTTAGTCTTTTGAGTATATATCTTTATTTTTGATTAAAAATGTTAAAAACTCAAAAAGTTTTTGTTTTGTGTGTATTTTAGTTTGACACACTTTAGGTGGCATATACTTGTGTTTGAATCCCATCTTTTACGCTCCCACGTGGCTAGAACTTTTGGTTTAGAGTTTCAATCCTTAAAATGCTCTTTACCATGTTTTATATGGAGTAGTTGGATTTTGTATTGTTTAAATGGATTCTATTTCTATATGCCTCTTTTCACACATGCACGAGCTCTTTTGAAAACTTAATGTCACATGTTATATTTGAGCTTTTTGAGGTGTTCTCCTATCAATCTAGTCATCTACATATCTATGACCTAGGAGGACTAGTGCATGTCAAAATCCGTTGCATGTGAGATTTATGTGAAAAATGAAAACATGATAAATTTATATATGCACGGGGAAGGGCTCCGAAAGGATGAATTAAATCCTTTGCGATAGTAAGCCACCGTTGATTGGATCTAAAAGAAATACGTGATCCAAAGGCCTAAAAACAGAATATTTGGCATTAAAAAGAAAACAATTGCCAAGGCCTATGTTTGTTTGATATATTCATTCAAAAACAATGAATATATATGCTTAATGAGGGAGAATTGGATGGTATATCAACGGTTTTCACAATGTCCGTTTATCCTAGTTGTCTTTAATGTCATGACTCTATTTGGTTTGTAGAATCATCATCATGCTAGGCTTGTATGCATTGTGTATGTTTGTTCATTGAGTTCAATCTATATTATCACATGAGGTTATATTTAACTGTGATGAAGTTTGCAATCAAATGAGAACTCCGTGAACGTTTCTTAAGTGTTTGGGTCTAAATTTAATTGTTGCTAGTTCACACCCCTACACTTCCGTTTCCATATGACACATTTTTGCCATACGAGTGTGCAAACTTATTGTATTTTGTGTCATGTGTGTGTTTATATCTATCTATATATGCAAGTACTTATTGGGATATTTAAAGTATATATATATATATATATATGATATTTGTTTGTCTTTGCCTTGCTTTTATTGCCCATATGCTTTCATGTCTTATCACCTTAAGCTTTCACATGTTGTTTATTAGTTCTTTATCCTTTGCCTATTCCCTAACAAAAAGGGGGAGAATGATGATAGGGGGAGAAATGGTATCTAATCATATTATTATAGTATCTTAGTTTGGGGGAGATTTAACTTAGGGGGAGACGTCTTTCTAAGTAAATGTCATTGTTTGATAAAGGGGAGAATTATTTTAGGGGGAGTAATTAATTAATTGCGATTAATATATTTTGATATTCCCTATGCATTTGATGAGTTTGCTTAAGTGTGCAGGTATTCTACTAAAGCGGCAACTTTAAAAGGCAAAGTGTTTAATCCTTGGGTTGAGTCAAGATTGGGCGGGTTATGTTTTGAGTCTAGTAGAGCTTGACGGCCCTTTAGTATTTTAGTTTGGTTTTTGTCCCGGAATAGCCAAAGGGGGAGATTTGTAAGGACACAAATTTTCAATTGAGTCCATATATAGTTTTGGCTCAATTTCGGACAAAAACATTTTTTCATAGGTTAGTGATTTATTGTAATATTCTCAAGCCTATGAAGTGTGTGTTGAAGACGTAGCGGCAAAGAATTTAAAGCTTCATCAAAATGCCGGTTTGTGTGCCTCGTTTCTACGTCATCAACTAAGGTTCCATGCTCCCAAGGTATGAATTTAATTATATTTATGTAGGAGCTTGGAACAATTTGTATTGGGTGTTAGGTGTAATAAAAACTGCATTTTATTTTTAGAAAGAATCAATTAGAACTTTAAAATAAGAATATAAAAGTTTCTGGGCCAAAATCGAATTTTTAAATCTTTCTGGTCGTTCGTTAGAAATGTCGTTCGAACGAGTTTTTTCGTTCGAACCAGGTTTCGTTCGAACGAGTTTTGTCGTTCGAACCAAGTTCGTTCGAACAAGTTTGCCAACGACCCTAAACTGGTCAGTCGTTCGATATATCGTTCGAACGAGTTTTTCGTTCTAACGAGGTATCTAAGGAGATTCTAAAGAGCCCAGGCTGGTCGCTCGTTAGAAGTCTCGTTCGAACGAGAGTCAAGTTCTTTCGAACGAGACGCCAGGGCGGGAACAGTTTTGAGCAGTTTTTTGCAGTTTTCTCCCACTTTCCCCACTTGGTTTTTAACCAACTTTTTCATACATTATTATGTGCGGGAAACACATTTTTCAAGACAACTTTTCCAACATTTTTTATCTCCTAGAGAGAGTTTGAGAGCAAAATTAGTTTAGGAAAATGTTCAAGTTTTGAGTGTTCATTTTTAATGAAAAATTCATACACACTCTAGTTTACACCCAATAATTGTTTATTCAAGTTTCTATATTTATATCAATTGCTTGGAGTTTTTGGCACCGATTTTCTCTACCGAATTCAAGAGACGTTTCGGGTTTGCTTCTACACCCCATCACAAAGAAGACCTTTGTTGAGATTCTACCCACACGGAGAAAGGCTCCATGCTTGGGTGACGGTGACCATATAAAGTCCCATCGGTGGATTCCGAGACCGCGGTGGTGTTCCGAGGTTGTTCGCTAGGAAGAGGTTTCTACAAGGAGGTGCATCGGGGCTTGAGAGGGATCGAGTCAAGTGTTGTAAGTCTCTTGTCTTGTAATTGTAATTCCTTATCTAGTGGACTTGTGGCTAGGGCCGTCCGAGGTTGTTTCTCATCTTGGGTTTTTCCTCGTACATCTCGGCGTAGTGTGATATTGTTTATTTTATCTTGCATCATAATTTAGAACGCATGCTTAGGTTAATTTCAAGAAAAATTTTGTTTGAATTATCACACTCATTTAATTTGGGACTAAATTAAATATTGGGTAAATTTGGTTTATTCAAGTCATTTGCTAAAATTGGTTTCGCCTAACTTTGGATAATTGAAAATTATGACTTAGGCAAATTCTAGGACTTGAATTATGTTTTAATTTGTTTTGAGAAATTAAAACTTGTTGTTACTCTTAAAAGTTGATCCATCACCTGTTTTACTATTTTAATTGGGACAACTCTGCGCCTTCAAACCTGCTACCGCTTGCCCTTTTAGCTATGATCTGGGTTCATAGACTATATCATATTCACCGAGTTCTATTGTGCAGCACATCAATCTTCCTGACTTTTCTGGTTTATGAAGGGCTTGCCTCAATGGCATATCAGTATATACTACTATGGTATGAGCCTGAAAGTATGGCTTCATTCTTCTACTTGCCTCAATCAATGCCAGTGCCAATTTTTCCAGCCTTGGATATCTGATCTCTGCTCCTCGGAAGGCCTTACTTGTGTAGTAGATTGGTTTTTGTATTCCATTTTCCACTCTTATCAATGCCGAACTAACTGCATTCTCGGACACTGCCAGATACAAGTATAATTTTTCTCCCGTCACTGGCCTGGATAACAGTGGAGGTGCTCCCAAATATTTCTTCAAGTCTTGGAAAGTCTTCTCACATTCATCATTCCACTCAAAAGTATTTTGGAGTGTCTTAAAGAATGGAAGACATCGATCAGTTGCTCGCGATACAAATCTGTTGAGTGCTGCTACTCGTCCTGTAAGACTTTGGACCTCTTTCTTCGTCGTTAGAGATCGCTGCCCTAGCAGAGCTTTGATCTTTTCAGGGTTAGCATCAATGCCTCGCTGATTGACAATGTATCCGAGAAACATGCCTTCTCGTACTCCAAATGTGCACTTCGTCGGTTTCAACTTCATTTGATATTTATCTAGTTGATCAAAAGTCTGGCTTAAGTCAACTAGATGATCGGCAGCTTTCTTGCTCTTTGTCAGCATATCGTCAACATAGACTTCCATATTGCAACTGATTTGTTTAGCAAAGACTTTATTCATCAGCCGCTGATATGTCGCACCTGCATTTTTCAAACCAAAAGGCATAACATTATAACAATAAGTTCACCTAGGGGTAATGAAAGAAGTACTCTCCCTGTCTTCAGGTTTCATTTTAATCTGGTTGTAACCAGAATAAGCATCCATGAAGCTCAGCAGCTCGTGTCCCGAGGTAGCATCCACCAGTTGATCAATTCGGGGTAGTGGAAAGTGATCCTTTGGACATGCATTGTTGAGGTCGGTGAAGTCTACACACATTCTCCATTTGTTGTTATTCTTTTTCACCATCACCACATTTGCTAACCAGTCTGGATATTTAACATCTTCAATAAAACAAGCCTTTTGGAGCTTCTCGACTTCCTCCTGTATAACTTGATTCTTCTCGGGACTGAATACTCTTCTTCTCTGTTTCACAGGCTTGATCTCCTTATTCACATTGAGCTTGTGACATAAGAAATTTGGGTCTATCCCAGGCATATCCTCATGACTCCACGCAAAAGTTTTCTTTCTGATTCTTAGGAAAGTTATCAATTTCTGTTTTACTGAGGCTTCCAACGATGAACCTACTTGAGTAGTTCGTTCAGGGTGCTCGTCATCCAGAATGATGTTTTTAGTAGCTTCCACCACTTGACCCTTCACGAGTTGCGACTCATCTCTAGGATCCAATGTTTCAATTTCTTCCCCTTCATCCACTTGATAAGTAGTAGTCTTTTTACTTGATTCCTCCATTTCCTCTTGCTCGGCGGATGAATAATAGCATTCACGAGCTACTTTCTGATCACCTTTCACAACTCCTACTCCAAAATTTGTTGGAAATTTTAGGCATTGATGTACCATAGATGGCACAGCCTCGAACTTCTTCAATCCTACTCTTCCCATGATGATATTGTATGATGATTGAATATTCTTATCCATCACGAAGAAGCGTATTGTTTTTGTTCGACAAGCAGGCCACGTACCAATGAATATATCCAACTTGATCGTCCCAAGTGGAAATACTTTCTCGCCAGCAAAACCGAGGAGGGGTCTATGATAAGGCTCTAATTGAGATAGCTTTAGATTTAAACTACCGAAACACGAGTAGAACATGATGTCTGCCGAGCTACCATTATCGACCAGCACTCTTGAAATCATAACCTCCTTCATCCTCATTTTGATCACCAATGGTTCATCATGAGGATATAGAACACCTGCGAGGTCAATTTTTGAGAAACCAATGACCAATTTCTCTTTATTTACCTTTCTCGGGCGATCCTCCTCAGCTAGATTTATTCGTTGAATGTATGAGCAAGCTTGAGCCTCACAGAGATAAGCTTTTCTTACTGCAGTAAGGTCTCCTCCTCCTGCATCTCCACATGTGATAACATTACAGTCAAATGACCCAAAGTGTATTAAAAATACCTCACGTTCTGGCTGCCTTGGTCTCTTGGGAAGATCGGGGTCGTCTTTTAGATCAACTTCATGGTTTCTTTTCTTATTCTCCTCTGCTCAATGAGGAGATCTAGACCTCTCCTTTGTTCGGTCATTGTTTCTTCTTTTTCTTCCTCGATCAACATACTTTGCCAGTTTTCCTCGTCTAATGAGTATTTCAATCTCATTTTGAAGAGCTATGCAATTTTTGGTCATATGGCCATGATCTTTGTGAAACTCGCAATATTTTTCTTTATTCCTCCTGTTAGCGTCTGCCTTCATTTTCTCTGGCCAATTTAATTCCTCGTTGTTCTTGATTTCTTCTAGAACATGGTTGATATCCTTCGTCAAAGGAGTATAATTATCAAATTTCTTCATTATTTCCCATGTCGACCTAGTTTTTGAGTGTTTATCATTACCATTGTTATTATGCTCTTTCTTCTTAGCTTTATCACCTTCCACCTTGGTTTCTTTGGCATCCATATTCTTCTTCGCAGCCATAGCCTCCTCGGCATTCGTAATCTTGGACGCTTTTCCCTTCAGATCTGACATGGTTCAAGGTGGATCTTTGGCCAAAGTGTAGTACAACTTGTTGGGCAGTAGTCCATTCATCAAGGCGGTAATCGTTGTCTTCTCCTCATAATCAATGACTTCAAGTTTCTCTTTATTAAAACGAGTTATATAATCTCTGATACTTTCACCAGCTTTTTGCCTAACACTTAACAAATGTGCTACTTGTTTAACTGGCTTTGCCCCAAAACAGAAATTCCCAATGAATAACTCGGCCAGTTGAAGAAAAGTTGAGATCTTACCCTAAGGAAGATTACTATACCATATTTGAGCAGATTCGGTAAGAGTTCCTGAGAATGCTTTGCATCTCATCTCATCTGGAACAACATAGATGTCGGCTGCAGCTTGGTATTATTCTATATGAAGGACAGGGCCAGTCTTTCCATCATATTTGGGGGTCACAACAGGTGCTTTGAACTTTGATGGTGTTGGAAAATCTACAATGGCCTGGACAAAAGGTGTTCCTCGAACAAAAGTTCATTTTAGAGGATTCTTGGCTTTAGCCATTTCCCCTAATCTATCCTCCAGCCTCTGAATAGAGCCTTTCCATGCATCATTTCCTTCCTCGAGCCTGTTGGTTCGAGCAACTGATCGCGTTGATGTAGCTTCCTGGGAAGATCCTTCCCTTAAATCTGATGGTCATTGAAAACTCCTCGATGCGACTTTAGGAGGACTTCTACTCCTTCTAGGTCCTAATCGATCAAAAGGTTATACCCTGCTTAACCTCTCTAGCGCACTAGTCCTTTCTGGAGAGAGAGTGATACGTTGTTCAGTATATGTGGCCCGCACTGATGAAGTTCGTCTAGGTTGATAAGAAAAATCTTCAGATTCCTCAGTAGATGTGACTCAGTACGCCTAGTACACGAAGAAGGTAAACGGGTATTTCTTTGAATATTTTGCAGTCCTGAATAGGTTGGTGCACCTCCATGGAGGGTTTGTATGAGTTGTCGCATAGTTTCTTGCATTACGGTCTGGCCCTGAGCCAAATTTGTCATTATTCCAGCCAGATCTGGAATATTTGGCGGAGCAGATGGATTTGGAGGGCTTCCAGCGTTTCGATTGCTGGATTCTAGAATATTAGCCATTTGTGATGAATTATTTTTGATGAAAAATGATGTTACCAGTCGTTTCCCACAGACGGCGCCAATC
Organism: Sambucus nigra; assembly: GCA_949130495.1. Classification (NCBI taxonomy): domain Eukaryota; kingdom Viridiplantae; phylum Streptophyta; class Magnoliopsida; order Dipsacales; family Adoxaceae; genus Sambucus; species Sambucus nigra. Next base: position 409,145,123 of record OX422207.1, read on the forward strand.
TGTTGATGTAAAAAATTAAATCGTATCTAATTATTTAATCATAGATAAAATAAATGAGTATCTAATTTTTTACATCAACAGATTAAATAAATGAGACACAGAAGTTTTGAAGTGGTTCAGCCTTATAAGAATGGCCTACGTCCACTGTTTCTGTTATTGATGATTGTTTGGGAATTCTCGATTACAAGTTCGATCAAGAAATTCCGATCCCCCCACAATGAGGGTAGTACAATGTATTTATATCCCTGAGGCTGTAATGTGAAAGGGTACTACATTAAATGTTGTACATGTGAAAGGGTGACACATTTAATGCCCCTTAAGTGTATACATCTGAATTATAAGCATTTAATGAACAGTTAAACTGTTGGTTATCCGGCTATTAATGATTTGTTCAAGGTGCATCTCGGACCGCCTAAGCTGCTCGTACCGCCTAAGCTGGTCGGTACTCAGAAGTTCCTCGTAGAGTTCTTATTGGTCGGAGCGTCTGAGTTCCTCAGATAAGCAGTGTTCCTCATTGTAGTATGGTTCCTCGGAGTGTCTGAGTTCCTCGAAAGTGTTTGTTGTTGCTACGTAGATTACCACGTGTCTTCATTTAATTGAGCCATGTCAGTAGACTAAATTTGGTATCAACAGGTTGCATTGTAGGAAATTGGTTTCTTACCCTCTCTCATTAGTTTAGTGGGGCACTCTTTTGCCCTATGGACATACCCTTCTAGCCGTAACACCTATTTGACTTGTCCCTAATTAAATTTTCATTATAAGTTTTAGGGATCTTCTCGGCTTTGTCATGCTTAGAATTTTCAATTTCTTAAAATCATTTTTAAATTTATCTTTGTTAAATTTTAGAAATTTTTGAAACTTCCTAGCAAACATAGCCATATCTTTCGAGTCACTCTCACTTTCACTCTCTACTACTTGTTTTTCCTCTTTTTGGGCTTTCAAAGCAATGCCCTTATCTATTTTCTTTTCAGTTTTAGAGGGAAACATGTCTAGTTTATAGGTTTGTAAATCACCTACGAGTTCTTCTAATTTCGTAGAGGCTAAAGTGGGCAAAGAATTTAACACGATCACTTTAGGAATAAATCTATCGGGTAGGGACCTTAAAATTTTCTTGACTACTCGGTTGTCGGGTATTTTCCCTCCCAAATTAAAAGATGAATTAACTATATCGAAAAGTCTAGCATAAAATTCATCAAAAGTTTATTTTTCATTCATTTTGATGGTTTCAAATTGAGTGGTGAGGTTTTGGAGTTTTGAAGCCTTAACGACACTAGTTCCTTTATGAGTGAGTTGTAAAATATACCAAGCTTCTTTAACGGTTTCACACGTCATAATGCGACGGAATTCATCTGGTGTGACCGCGCTAAACAAGGCATTTAAACCACGGGAATTAAATTTTGCATGTATAAATTCATTCTCACTCCATCTATCGGTGGGTTTGGGAACACGCTCACTATCTACTAAATGTGTAGGTGGGTACCACCCATTAATGACTGATAAGCAAACCCTCTCATAGATAGACCTAAGTGCCGATTTCATGCTCGCTTTCTAATACGCGTAGTTAAAACCATCGAAAATAGGAAATGTTGAAAATGGGGAACATTACATTTTAAATAAAAATATTTAAAAGGATCTTAACGAAGTAATTTATCGTTTTGGCTCTGATACCAATTTGAAAACGTGAGTTTTTCCAAATCAATGCTCTGATATCACTTGTTTGGAATGATGACCCCCAATTTTTAGATTTTACAAAAAGTAATTTCCTTTAAAGATGCGGAATAGAGATGGCTCAACAAAATTTACATAAACCAAATTTTAATTTCTTTTAAATTAAAATTAAAAAAAACTTAAAGTGACATTAAATTAATAAAAAAATACATTTTTCACTTAAACATATTAACTCAACCCAAGTCCTAGAAATTTGCTTAACAATAAATATTCAATTTTCAATATTAGACCAAACCAAATTTTTATCTAATAAAATTAATGACTTCAATTAAATTAACATTTACCCAAATTGAATTTGCACCAATTTATTTAAGTGTGACAATTAAATAAAAGTATATCTTTAATTATCCTAAACATGCATTCTAAGTTAGTTTGCAAGATAAAAGTAAATCAGTCACACTACGCTGCGATGTATGAGGAAAAACCCACAGTGGAAAAAAACCTCGGATGGCCTTAGCCTCAATTCCACTAAGTACGGTATTACAAGTACAAGACAGTAAGAATTACAACACTCGACTTGACTCCATCCAAAACCCGATGCTCTTTCTTGTACACAACTCTGCCTAGTGAATAACCAAGAAGGTCCACTGCGGTCTTGGAATCCACCGATCGGACTTTTAGGAACCCATCAACTACACACGGTGCCTTTCACCGTATGAGAATACCGCAGCAACAAACAAGACTTCTTCTTTGTAGGATATAGAAGTAAATCCAAACGAAATCTTCAAATCGGTAGAGTAAACCCAGTGCGAAACACTCCAAGAAAGTTATATATATATATATATATATGGTAACTTGGAATAAACAAGCTATGGGTGTAAACAAAAGTGTTTAAGAATAATTTTCTTCAAAATGCAAACACTTAAAACATGAACTTTTGAACTTAGAAATTTCTCTCTCAAAATTTTCTCTCAAAATGGTGTTTAGAAAATATCAAAAGTTTGTTTTTCAAACATGGTTCCCGCACATATAACGTCTGTCAAGAGTTAGTGGGTAAAAGTAAGTGGGAACATGGGGAAAAACTGATTAAAACTTCCAAAAAATTTCCCGCCAGAAATATCGTTCGAACGACACTTCTAACGAAGTTCCAATGGCCAAGTGGGAAAATTTATTGGCAAACTCGTTCGAACGACATTCTCGTTCGAACGAAAAACTCATTTGAACGACAATATCGAACGAAGTTCCAGAATGCTTAAAATTTGATTATTAGCCCAGAAACTTTATTTTAAAGTTTTAAAGACACCTTCTGAAAATAAACATCTGTTTAAAATAAAATTACACGCAATAAATATTGTTCCAAGATTTTATATATATATATATATATATATATATATATATGTAATGAATTCATAACTTAGGAGTAAATGGAACATGACGTAGAAACGAGGCATAATAAAATCGGCATTTGATGAATCTTTATAATCTTGGTCGCTACGTCTTCAACTTTTAACATGTCATAGGCTTGAAGGATTACACAAGAACACTTTCCTCTGACTCAAACATTTTTGTTCGGAATCGAGCCAACACTACATTAAGACTCAATCGTAGACTTGTGTCCTTACACAACTTTACCCACAGAAATGTATTTTTGGCATTACCAAAGGAAAATTTTTGGGATTCATGGTTAGTGAGAAGGGGATTGAAGAAGATCCTACCAAACTGAAATCCATACTCGAAATGCCACCATCCTGAACGGAGAAGGAAGTGCGAGATTTCTCAAGAAAATTACAGTATATTAGCTGATTCATCATCTAGTTGACTTCTATTTGTGAACCCATCTTCAAACTCCTCCAAATGGATTCAACCAAAGTCTAGAATGAAGTTTGTCACGAAGCTTTTGACTGAATCAAGCAATACCAAACCCGACCTTCGGTACTCATGTTGTCGAAGCCTGGTCTCCCTCTACTCTTATACTTGACAGTAACAGACACCACAACTAGGGGTTGTACTAGACCAATACCTTTAATAATCTCATAAATAGAGGGCCATCTACTACGCCAGTTGCAAATTGGTCAAGTACAAAGTCAACTACACTTCCTTGGAGAAAGCATGTGTCGCCCTTGTCTAGGTCATCCAAAAATTAAAGCACTGCATGCGATTTTTTCCCATAAGACTTGTGTCCCTAATGGATCTTATCAAATACCTGCTTGATATACATTCCTTATCTAGACGAATGGCCCGATGGTTGATGCTGCTAGTCAAGTTTGATATTGTGTATGTCATGTAGAAAGACATGAAAGGGAGAGACATCTTCGACTACCTTATGGAAGAAGTCGTCATTGGGATCTTCGAATTCCCAAATAAAAACATCCTTCGCACCTTTCAAGAGGACCTACGGGGGAAAATGTTCTTTGATGGCACTGTCAACAAGAAAGGATACGATATTGGGTTACTCCTAATCTCCCCTGATGACTCTCATACTACCATTGACATTAAGCTCGTAGGGGCAGTCCCTGCCAAAGAGTGATTAACTCGGTTAATATGTTAATTAGAAGATGAAAAAGGAGTAAGAAGGTCACCTGAACAAGTTACCTCAAAGATTCTCCGTATAAGTATCTTGGATGACCTACCTCGAAGATTCTCCCACGGACTTAGCTTTAAGGATCCAATTCGTAGATCAAAGTCACTTGAGTGATGATAGTTTGTAATAATAAATTGAATGAATGGTATCATGTACTTTACCTTATGATTATATATTGAGCAACCTTGTTTGGTACCGAAGAAGTACCATGACAGGCAGGGTAATGGAGAGATAACATGCTCTATTGAACAACCTCCTCTTGGGAACCCCACAGGGACATGGTTTGGAGGATTGGGAGCAAGGCAACGTTGGGAATACAACTACTAACCCTCTTAGCGCACTTGGGAAAAATTTCACTTAGTACATATGGTTGCTCGAGCCACTACAGTCGAGCTACCTCAACTCCTACCTATTCGAAGGAACCTCCTCGAGGTACCTCAATCTTGTATCCTTGGTTTTAAGATAGTTCTTAGCCAACAAATAAAAAACTAATGATTCAAGATACTTACCAACCGAGCAAACTTATAGTAGGCGCCATTCCTCCTGACTGATGGAACTGTGCACCTAATAGAGTCACTATTTATCCACTTTCTGACGTTATAACATCTGATATTTAGGGACTCAAAGTTATGGCACCCAAGTGAGTTTATCCTTGGGACGACAGGTTTAGTTCATCAAACCTAACCCTTTAGTCGTCCTAAGGTAAACTCCAAGCTTCCATGTCGTGTACCTCATTAATTCCCACCATACCTCCAGCCAATGAAACAGTTTTCCGCTAAATTATGAGATCCCATACATTTAATGCAATATCTTCTACATTAATGGGAGGTACTTGTGCATTTAATATGATCAATCATATTGAACGCATGCAAGTTAACTCGAGTAACTTGCCCTTTATATATATACACCATACAAACAGTTTAACTGGTAGAGCATTCTCAGCCTAGAATTGTTGCCTAACTTCCCCCAAACACGAGAGATATTGTGAGAGCATAACTTTCCACATTTATTGAATACACATATTATTGAGCATTAATTGAACTTGAAGCTCTTATCTTACCTTTATTGTTCCTAGAGTGCTTGATCTTTCTCCCTCCAACCACGCTACCTGCTGGTCCCATCTATTTATTATGCATGTTGTGTATTTATTGTGCCAACATATCATTTAATATAATTCTGAATATTGAATCCCTTTGCCTCTTATTCACTTGTGTTCACTGTAAATATCCAATATTGCATGGTGTTGATCCTGATCTTGATAAGGGGTTACGGCTCACTTGATACTAACCGTATTCCAAGAACCCACATCTTACATTTGGCGACTCTGCTGAGGAGGTATTATCTTTTAAAAAGATGCGTGAGGATGACACCGCCAGAAATATTGACTTCGACGCCATAGAGCGTGATGAAGAGGCATACCTCTCCATAGTATCTGAGGGAGTGAGAATAGCACGGACGGAGCCTAGTGCGTTCAATACCAGTGTGATGAAAATAGTGGGTGCATAGATAAGAGTAGTCCCGGCACAAATGAAGGGACTCATTGGTTTGTTCGCAGAGTTCATCAAGATGTCAGTGGCCTAAGAGATGTTGGGGACCCCTATGGAAGGGAGATCTTTCACTACGCCACCCACAGATATACTAGCTCCAACTATTACAGGGGGTACTACTGCGATGGATTTTAATGGCGCTCTCCCTATTGCTCCACAAACTTCTGGCACTGTGCTTCCCACAACAGTCCCACTCGTGACAACTGGGCCAATGCCACAAGGTGGGGGAACGACGTCGGCGGCTCAGGCTACGGTGGGAAGCATGGAAAAAGGTGAACCACTCCCTCTAGTGATTCCGGCATTAGTAAGAATGCATCCAACTAGCTCTTCACTAACCGGCTTGGAGGAAATGAAGAAGGAGTTACTGAAATTCATAACAGTGTCCAAAGGGGGAGATAGTTTTCGGTGTACGATGGCTTTCGTACCCCGTGCCCAGAGGCATACGATAATGAAACCTACCCAATAGGGTATATTCCCATAATCTTTAAGAAGTACACGGGGAAAGGTGCAAACCCAAAGAAGCACGTGAAGATAGTTAATGAAACTCTTAAGTCCCATTGCTACGAAAAAAAGCTGAGGTTGAGGGAATTTTTAAAATCCTTGACAAAGAAAGCATACACGTGGTACTCCCACCTGGCCCCAAGTAGTGTAGGCTCTTGGGAGGAGGTGCACATTGTGTTTGTACAAAAGTTCTATTTGGATGAGGATGAGTTTACACTCACGCAGCTATCACGTGCGAAGCAGAAGATGGGGGAGGATGTTATGGCCTTTATTAGGAGGTTTTACGAAAAATCTCTGGATGTGAGAGAGGAGATGCGGGAGGATAAACTTTTGCAAGTATGTATAGAGGGATTTTTTCCCGAGTATAGATGCCATTTGGTTAATAAAACACAAAAAGGGACGTTCGCAGCGTTCTTGAAAGCAACAAGGAACATTTACTTGGTGGTTAAGCCCATAGCACCCCCGCCTTCTTTGACAAGCTTACTACTAGGGCCAAAGATTTCCTCAGGGAGGGGAATTCCCTCGAGGGTCAATTATGCAGACGATGGGGCCAAGGAGGAAAACAATGGCGGTCTAGGAGTCAGAAGGGGGAGAGGCTACAAGAGAAGATGAAGATGAAGATCCACCTGAGCTACCTTGCACAATGGAACAAGCTCTGAATATTTACGATCTCATGGTTCACGACAAAGTTTATAGACCGATCAACATTAACACAGTACAACTCTCCCAGGAGGATAGGGATAAACCTCATTATTGTTCACTTCACAATAGGGTGAACTACCCTACCAAAATATGTTTTTCACTAAGGAGGTTGATTGACCGTCATATGAAGAATGGAGACATCGAACTTCCATAAAATAATGTGAACAACAACCCTTTACCACCGCATGGAACCCATATGGCCACCGATTTTGACGAAGAGGTTGACCGATCGACGAGAGAGCGGTGGTTCGAAGAGGGTGACTTCGAAGAATTTTTAGAGGATGGCTCTAAATAATCTCCAGACGAATGCACTTTTGAGCTGGCTCAGCTCTATTTAGGTTATGAGGCTGAGGACGTGGACAAACAAGAAAAAAAATTGCATGACCCCATCGAGAGACTTAGTAGGTAATCAGGAGCCTGCTCCCTGGAGGAGTAAATGCAGTGATAGCCTATGATGATTCTATGTATAGAGATGTGGAGGAAGTTTATGAGTTAGAAGATGATGAAACAGACCCATGGATTAAATGTGTGCCAGTTGCTCGCTCGCCAAAGTTTGGATGGTTTTTCAATCAGGTTGGCCTTCGTAAGGACTCTCGTCTAGAAGCTACGTGAGCCATCTTGGAGATTGCAAAGAAAAATATGGCATCGCACCTAAAATGGAAGGGGCCTACAGCTAATTTTATGAGGAGGTAACTCTCAGAAGTTACATTCTCGGAGGTCGATTGATTAATCAAGTATCCCCACAATAGGCCCTTGTATGTTACGATGTCTGTAAATGATAATGCTTTCTCTCGTGTTTTGTTATATGGGGGAACATCCATAAATATAATGCCTATTGGGTCCTTTTATGCAACTGAACTGTCAGAAACAAGGGTAGTGCCCCATTCGTTGGCAATCTTGGGGTATGACAACCAGTCATCCAAATCGATGGGCTATGTTAATGTAGAAATCACGATGGGAAATATCACTTTTCATATCAAGCTCCATATCATGAATTGTGATCCATCATACCAACTTCTCGTGGGTAGGGTATGGATGCACAACCATGGGTTGGTACCCTCCACTTATCATCAGTGCACTAAGGCAAAGAGGTGGTGATTCGAGCTACAAAGAAACCCTTTTGCAAATAAGGAAGCTCACATGGTAGATGTCACTTTCTACACAAATATGGTGAAAAAAAGCATGGTGGTAACAAGGTACACTGGAGGTACAAGGGTCCCGATCACTCGAGCGAGTGGGCGATCACCTTCCCGAACGGTGGTGACCTACGAAGAGGAACGAAACTTGGGTGTGGAGAGGCCCCCTAGTCTATTGAGGCATCTTTAAGACCGAATGACTTCGCACATTGATTCGATTAAGAACCAAGTCCAAACTCAGAGCGTCCTTAGCAGGAGAACGGTGAGAGAAGTGAATTAGAATCATGGGAAGAGGCCATTGAAATAATAAGATGTTCGACAGTGCAAACGAATAGTCTTATCTAATGGTAGAATTACCTACAAATTATGAAGGTGTGAGTGGGCAGCTGAAAGTCTTGATGACGAAGTTGACCCGGTTTATGGGTGCTTCCTCGTGGATAACCAGGGGCAATATTTGGTGATTGATAACTCTAGATTACAAGAGTTTATGGAAGAGGTAGAAGAATAACCTGTGTATGAAAGACAGCCCCAGGCCACAGATCCAAGACTTGGAGAAAATTGATCTGGCCCAAGAAGGTGATGATCCTAACCTCATTTTATCGACTTGAAGGAGTGTCTAGAGAAGAGTTGATTAAATTACTGCTAGAGTTCAAAGATGTCTTTGCGTGGAAGTACACCGAGATGCCTGGGGTAGACAAAGAGGTGAGTTGTCACATGTTGAAGTATTTTCCATCCGCAATCCCAGTGAAGCAGGCCAACCGAACATACAAGATAAAGTTGGATCTAAGGATCAAAAAGAAGGTTCAAAAACTACTTACGACTGACTTTATAGTTCCAATCCAACATCCGATTTAGCTCTCTAGCATCATGCCTGGGGGAAAGAAAGATAAGAGCTAGATCAAAATATGTGTGGACTTTAGGGACCTAAATCGAGCATGCCCGAATAATGAGTTCATGCTGCCTTCCATTGATTGTTTTATTGATGCAACTGTGGGCCACGAGATGTACAGCTTCATGGATATTTATGTGGGATACAACCAGATAAATATGGATCCGGTGAACGCAGAGAAGATAACTTTTCAAACGCCTTTGGGTAACTTCATATACATCGTTATGCCTTTTGGGTTGAAGAACACAGGAGACACCTACCAGACAATAATGATGGCTATTTTTCACGATTTTTTTCATAAGTCTGTGGAATTTTATGTTGATGATCTGCTGATTAAATCCAAGAAGGAGGGGTCCCACCTGGATGATTTGAGAAGAGCATTAACTCGATAAAGGAATTACAAACTGAAGATGTACCCCCTCAAATGTGCATTAGGGGTGATAAGTGGGAAATTCTTAGGCTTTGTGGTGAACCGTCAACGGGTGAAAACGGACTTAGACAAACATCGGGCCATCCTTGATATGCCAACACCAAAGTCGGCGAGGTAGTTGAAAAGATTCCTTGGTAAATTTTCCTACTTGAGGAGGTTCGTCCCAGGGCTGGCTGAGGTGACACACCCGTTGATGGAGTTTTTGAGAAAGGGTGTGAAGTTTGTATGGGAGGCGATACAGCAAGACGCCATGGACAAACAGAAAGTACTCCTTACTTCTCCTCTGACCATGATCCCCCCCGAAGGCAGGTATTCCTTTACGTGTATATCTTACATCAACAGAATAATATATTGGTACTTTGCTGGCCCAATATATGAACAGTATAGAAAAACCTATTTATTACTTGAGCAGAATCATATATGGGCCTGAGGCAAGATATACTAGTATTAAGAGGCATTATTTAGCCTTTGTATTTGTAGCATAAAATCTAAGGGACTACCTATTATCATTCACAGTTCACATTATAACCAGGTGTGATCTTATAAAGTTTTTGCATGCTATAACTGTGTTAATAGGCAGGGCGACTCGATGGTTCTTAATCCTCTCAGAGTATGATCTTAAGTGTGTGGTTCCTCGAGCCATCAAGAGCCAAGCGTATGCAGATTTATTAGCCATTTTCCCATCAGGAACGTTCGAGCCACCTATTGAAGAGCTCCTGGGTGACGATCTCCAGGCCAATTTCATAGCATCTAGCCTGGATGAGTGGAGTATGAAATTTAACAGCTCTTCGGTCGATAAAAATAGTGGAGATGGAGTTATCCAATGAAGGAATGGTGAATAAGTCCATCTATCTTTCAAGCTAGAGTTTGATTGTCCGAATAATGAGGTTAAATATGAAGTACTGGTCTTAGGGTTACTAGAATCTCTCAGAAGAAGTGTCCAAGTCCTGACGATAAAGGGGGATTCCTACTTGGTGGTGAAGCAGGTAACAGGGGAATTCGTTTTGAATCATATGAGCCTAGCATCCTACCGAACAATTATTCAGCGGTTGCTCGGGTGGTTCGAAGTGGTAAAGATCAAGAGGCATCCCCGAATGATAAACCGACATGCGAACGCCAATGCCACCATCACCCAGAAGATTTCCTTTAAGGGAGAATCAAAGGTGGTTCGGATCACAAAGAGAACAACCCCCTCTACGGTGTTGGAAATGTTGCCCTTAGATGACAAAGATGATTGGAGGGGTGAGATCAGAAATAAAATGGAGAGAGGCAAAGGGCCACTGAGCTTAGTTAACTTGGCATAATACTTTGTTACCAGAGGCAACTTATACTACAAAAATAAAGGGGGTTGGTTGTCCAGGTGTGTGGATCCGGAGGAAGCCAAAAAAAGATTGATCGAGGTGCATGAAGAAAGTTGTGAAACTACCGAGATCCCTCTATACAGGGGGATACAGCGGGCAGGGTACTTCTGGCCTTCAATGAGACAATATGTTGCAATAATACAAAGAAAGTGAGAAAAGTGTTGTCCGTTCTATCAGGCAGCAAAGTACAATTTCATGGATCAACGCCAAGATTAGAGGAATTCGTATATGGATCTATTGATAGACGGAGTAATGCATAGGACAAAGAGGATGCCACTAAGGTAAAGAGGCGAGCACCAAGGTACTTTGTGCAAGAAGGGAAATTTTATTGACAAGGCTACCATGACTCTCCCCTAAGGTGCATAAGGAGATAGGTGGCTGAAGAAGTGCTGAAGCAAGCTCATAAGCCGGGACACATCGAAGGAGCCAAGCTCTAAGAACAATTCATGACATTAGGGTATTATTATCCCATAATGGTGAAATATTCAGCGGAGTTTGTTAGTAAGTGTATAGCTTGTCAACTACATGAGAATATGATTCACACTCCTTCGGTGGACCTACATTCCCTCTCTACACTTTTTTCATTCCACACTTGGGCGTTCGATCTGGTGGGGGCCATAAACCCTTCATCGCGAGAAAAGATTTGGATATGGGTAGCCACTGAGTGCTTCACAAAGTGCGTAGATTCCATACCACTGAAGAAAGCCACAATGGAGATAGTGGTCTGATTCATGAAGGAGTACATTATCTGCCGATTTGGTATCCCATAGGTTTTTTATCAGATAATGTCACCCCTTTTGTGAATAGCAACGTATGTTTTCTAACCGACAAGTACTCCAGAATCCATCATAAATCAACGGTAGCATACCCAAAGTGCAATGGGTAAGCAGAGGCCACCAATAAAACCATAGTAAATATTTTGGCAAAGATGTTAAAAGATTTCCCAGGCACATGGGATAATAAGATCCCCGAAGTACTATGGGCTTACCAAATAACAAAGAGGAAACCAACGGGGTATACCCCAGTTTCCTTAGTATTTGGGGAAGAAGTTGTGTTACCAGTTGAACTCGAGGTACCTTCTGCTCGCTAAAACTTACGAAGTGACATGCTCCCTCACAGTCGGCAAATAAAACTCAAGGCAATGGAAGAACACTGGGATAATGCAGCGAGACACTTCGAGATGTACAGGAAGCAGTTCTTAAGATCCTATAACCAATTGGTGAAGCCAAGGAAGTTTAAAGAAGGGAACTTGGTTCTGAAAGCATGCACAAGTCATATTAGGGGTTTATCATTCCCCAAGTTTGAGGCTAACTGGGAAGGACCGTACATTTTTCTAGTAGCTCATAATTCGGGTTATTGCAAGATATCCAAAGTGGAGGAAAATTTTACTTTCAAACTAAACAACAAGTGGCTGAAGATATACCATGTTTAAGTGTATATTTTGCCAACACCTCAGTTTATTACATTGTATCTTGTTAATGTTTGTTCGAAAGGATGTCTCTCGTACACGATTGGGCATATTCGCTTAATATAGTATGTTACGATGTTTAGGTGAAAAATGTTATACCACTACTCTTTCTATGTTTATTATTCTCTTTATCTTGCATGGTACGACTTGTATTGATTTAATAGTTTAGCAAGTGTTAAAAGAACAAAAAGGGGAAGGAAGAAAAACACCAAGAATCACAAACGTTTTTTTTTTATTTAATAAAGAAGTATTGTGATTGCATGCAAATAAAGTAAAGAGGGGGATCATAACCCCAAGCTAAAAAACACCAACAAAGAAAGAATTAAATAAGGGTGACTATGGGCTATTCATAATGAAACTAAGGTTCGCGAATCCAAGCAACCGAGGGTGATGTTGGGGAAGAATTTTCTCAAGGCTGCTCTAGTCTGCAATAAGATCGGCCAAATCCTTCTGACGAAACTCCATCTGTTGATGAATAGACTCCAAGTATTATTCCTTCTTGAGAAGATCAGCCTCCACCCGAGCAATAGCTTCATGAGCCTCCTGTACCTTCTATTTAGACATTGACAGTTGGGTCTCCATACTTACGAGCTCCTCCAAAGTAGCTACATGCGAGCGATGAGAGCTTTATAGTCGATGATAAAGGGAACGTATATCAGCTTTCTTGAAGTCACGGAGCATCTTCACCAACTAAGGTAATGAGAATACATCATTTATTATCACATTAACTTTCCCAAGTAAAGATTTGATTGTATCAGAGATAAGAGATTAGAGGGGGTATTGAGGATCTCCTCTAAGACAATGGTGACATCGAGCAAGCGGCATGCCATCATCCCAGGAATAGGCTGAAGACTACGAGAGGTGAAAGTTAAAGGAAAATGGACCAAGAGCAACTCAATCAAAAATTGAGGATCCTCAGTCAAGATATGGGGGAAATTGGCCAAAATTTGCCTCACAACCAACTTAAGGGCTACCTCGGGAGGATGTGCACTAAAAATGCTGTCACTCGCGAAAAAGAGCCGAGTATGCAAAGCGATGTCACTTTTTTTAACCCTAGAGGAAACCACTTCGGTCACCTCACCAACATTAGGCAATGTTCCTTGGATCTGTATAGCTGGGGGACACAAGGATACGAATTCAGCTAGAGTCCTCGCTTGTGCAACTTCCTGAGCCATAGCTTCAACTTTCAGCCCACGTGCTACGAGTTTCTTGACCTCCACCTGAGATACAAGAAATTGCTAAGTGAGAAACAAAATAAGAAAATACATACAAATTGGCTTGGAAGTATAAATTTTATGCCAATAAGACTTGGTCCGCCTGTCCCTCGATTATGGGAGATTTTATGCCAATAACACATAGTCTACCTGACCTTCGATTTTAGGAGAATTTATGCCAATAAGACTTGGCTTGCCAAACCCTCGGTTATGGTAGATTTTATGCCAATAAGACTTGTCCCTCCACCCTCGGTTATGGGATATTTTAGGCCTATAAGACTTGGCTCGCCTGACCCTCGGTTATGGGAGATTTTATGCCAATAAGACCTGGACCGCCTCACCCTCGGTTATGGGATATTTTATGCCAATAACACTTGGCCCACCGGACCCTCGATTATGGGATATTTTATGACAATAAGACTTGGCCCGCCTGACCCTCAATTATGGGAGTTTTTATACGATTAAGACTTGGCCCGCCTGACCCTCAGTTATGGGAGATTTTATGCCAATTAGACTTGTCCTTCTTAAAGCTCGGTTATGGGAGATTTCTAAAACCAATATGCTTGGCAAAACTAAAAAAAGTAGTTTAAATCCAGGACATATCTAGAAGAAGACAAGTATACCTCTAGATGCTGCTCATCAGTAAATTCACGACTAGCCATTTGAACTACATCTTCTTCTTCATCTAAAATAGGTGCCACCAAAGGATGTTGCTCTTCGGGGGAAATCACATCCCCCCCTTCGTCAGAAACCTCTTCCAGTCTCCCTTATCCTTGGCTCACAGCAGCAACGTCAATCGAGGGCCCAAAAATGATAACAAGAACCTGGTCATAAGAGGGGGTGGGGACTAACGGGGCAATAAGTTCTGGAAAAGATACCTACGAAATACAATGGAGAGCGAGTTAGAACATAAATCCAAAAAGAACAAAAAAGAATTTAGAACATCATGAGAAAAACCTTACCACGGGCAGCAAACTAACAACAGTGGGGGATTTAGGAGCAACTTTAACAATCCTTGCAACTAGCACACCTGCCTCAAGACCAGCCTACTCGAGCAAAAAATAGGTTAGGAGAATAGCCTCTACTTGAGCCAATTGAAGTATCAGAAATAACTTCCCCTGGGGGGAAATTGGAGGTTACCTGCAAATCAATAGGGGCAGCTATGTCCTACGGTACAGTTTCTTTCGAGGTAGGTAGAACTTCGCCATGCTTCTCAAACAAACTGCTTTCCTCAACATCATCACACAAACCGCCTCGCGCATCAACTTGGAAGTCGAGGAGAGTTGGAACAAAATATAGTCATCATCACAAGGTAAAAGAGGAAAAGTAAAGACTTAGAAGAATAATGGAAAGTATACCTCTTCTTCTTCCAATACGTCCTCCAAAACTTCATAATCATGAGGAGGTGAGGTAGGTTTAGAGGGGGAAACCATTCTCTTCAACCTGCGTCGTCGGACCAATGCAACATCCTCCTCTTCCTCTTCTCATTTCCTCCTTTCTCTCCATCGTCACCATCATCATCAGAACCACTTGTTACATGCTTCTTGGGCAGTTCATCCTCGCTTGATTCGCCTAATTCCTCCAGTACAAGCTTAAGAGGACTAGCCTTCCTCTTTTTACTACCTTCGGTGGGATGAGGAATGTACGAGAAACCATGGGAAGCTATCTCGTTTGACATAAAAGCCCTATCTTATTCTCTAAAGTTCTCCCAAGTCTGTCAAAGCTGATCAAACATTAAACTAACTTCTTGAGCGACTTTGAGGTTAGGAGTAGGGGCCACTGGAACTTATTGGACATTTTTGAGCTTCTTCGTTAGGGATTTATTGGTGGCCCTCACAGTTGCTCCAGATGAAGAAACATGTGGAGTATCACTTCCTTCAACTAGCCTCAAAGGACTAGGGGTAACAGTAGCCACCTTGGCTGGAACGAAGGATTGTGTTGCTTTTTTTCTTCTTGACCACAGCTTGGTCCACTGGAGCTATCGGAGGCAACTTGGAAGGAACAGAGTTATTGACAGTATTCAGAGGGAACATCCAGTTAAAGGTGGTACAATTTCTCAAACCCAACTCTATGGGAGGGTATCTCTCAACCTCAGGATATCGAGGTTCCTTCCAAACGTTAATTTAAAAATGAACAAGTTGGTTTTTCCAGAACACTGTTATGTATATTGCCGACCTACTTCCTCGAGATTATTTTATCAAAATGATAGGTTTGGCCGGGTAACTGGCGCAAAAACTTACTATAGTTGAAATTAGATAATTCACACAAGTAAAGGATAAGATTGTTGGCTTCTCATGGGTAAAGTGGACCAGTAAAGGGGTTCCTTGATCATAACCAAATTGAAGGGCTATACGATGCGGGCTGTAAGCAGAATATAAAGAAGATAATTTTGTATACAATGGTAAATAGGAAGTGATCAATAAAAGGGGGACATTGTTTGAAGGAAATTTCCTCACAAGAGCTTCATCAAGGGGAGCAATGAGGCGCTCCTCCTCAGTAAAAAAATCATTTGTGAAAAATTAGTCCACCCCAACATAGGGGCGAAGTAAGAACCTTTCGTCTCTATCTATAAAATAAATGAGAGGCTTCTTGACACTTTAATGATTCCAGTAACAAATCTGGGGGATCTTAAGGGCCTAAGAACTGGGGTAATTACCTGCCTGTGCATAGTTTGGGAAGTGGGCATAAAGCAAAGCTGTTAAAAGGACATGACTTGCATAATTGGAGACATTAAACCTGTCGATGCTCCGTGCAGAATCTGCTGCCACATGATCTAGCCAGGTATATAATGAACCAAGAATGATAGTCGCAAGAGGTATCTTCACATCGCCCGCCATCCGAACAACCATGTTTATTAAATCCTTTTGGGGTCAATCATAGGGCTTGCCTAGAAGGTAGATTTTTTATAGCATTACCCTGATATAGGAAGCCAATTCGATTTGGGATTCAAAGCCCTTCCCTGGGAATTCTCCTTGGCCGCCTAACGATCCATAATCGTAGCTTTGTCTTCGATAGAGTAGAAGTACCTAATCACTTTAGAGTAGGTGCACTTGTTTTAAGTAACCATACAATCCTTCACCACTGCTTCTAGTTCAACCCTCAAGGCCTTTTCTTTGCTGGAGACTACCTCCTCAAAAAAGTATCAAATCCTGCAGCCTCCAACCCCAGAAGCTCACAAACATCTTCCAAGGTGATAGTGAACTCGCCCCAAGAGGTCACAAAAGTATGTGACCGGTGACTACAACGAGAAATGAACAGTTGAAGGGCAGTGTTGTTTTTTGCGAGAGTGAGATCACCCAGCCATAGGGAATAGGATAAACCAATGAGAGTAATTTGGAAAGAATACTTGGAGTGGATGTATTCGGTCCAAGGACCTAAGCCCTCATAAGCACCCGATGAAGTTTTAAACTCTACTTTAGAGAAGGTAAAATCACCATGTTCAACGCGAAAGTGAGTGGCAATGGCAGTAGGAATATAGGAAAAATATTCATCATTGTCACCCTCATCCATCAGCAAATTAAGGTTTTCAGTTGGCTCTAAATCACTGGGAAATATTTCCGCAGTTTTTGAGAAATGATCAAAATCACCGAAATAGGGAGCATGGAGATAATGTGCCCATTGTTTTTGGCGTGCTTGGGTTTCGGGGGAAGCACCCCTAGGTGAGTGGGTTCTTTTGATGATGGGTGCAATGGAAGCCTAAAGGAATAAAGTGAGGGAGTAAGTTGAAAAAAAATAAAGGGAACGAAGAAGGCAAACTCTCATAAAGGTTTAAGACAAGAACAAAAACCCAAAAGTGAGTGTTTGAAATATGAGGATACCCCTTTTTATAAGGGCAAGAGGGACCCCAATAGGCAGTAAAAGGCGACGCTTAAAAAAGAGTAGTAATGAATAGGTTGGCTTGCATATTCGTCAAGCACGCATGGCTGCAGAATACCAAGGGTTGCAATGATGACATTTTGGGAGACAAACACGAGAATGAGTAACATGGGGAACATGCGCGCACCCTGGCACTGCCATGTGTCACATACATAAGTACAAACGATAATATCATTTAATGAGGCATGCTTGGCGTCTTTTCATCTTGGGGAATGAAGAGTTTTAGGGGAAATTTGAATAAACCTATTCACCTTCCCCAAGGCAACTACCACAAGTAATAATGAAGACTCACGAAAGGAAGAGATATTATTTTAAGTATGGCA
This sequence comes from Sambucus nigra, assembly GCA_949130495.1. Classification (NCBI taxonomy): domain Eukaryota; kingdom Viridiplantae; phylum Streptophyta; class Magnoliopsida; order Dipsacales; family Adoxaceae; genus Sambucus; species Sambucus nigra. The sequence goes on from OX422207.1 coordinate 409,162,819, forward strand.
AGATATTCATTAAATCGATGAGGCGGTACAAAAGGTAGAGGAGAATATAACTCTTCCATTACTAATAATTTGTTATCCCTTATATATCAAGTTCCCAAATATTATTGAAAAGTTATTTTATTAAAGGATTGAAGACTAATAAAGGATTTCATACAGATATTTCTTCATCTAATAAACAAATATCTCTATGAAGGGGAAAATGTAGAGGGGAGTCCCCGCCAAAGAGTGATTAACTTGGTTAATCTATTGATTAGCAGGTGAAGAAGGAGGATGAAGGTCACTCGATAAATTTACCTCGAAGATTATTCGTATAGCTCGAAGGACCTACCTCGACGATTCTCCCACGGACTTGGCTCGAAGCATCCAATTCGTAGATCAAAGTCACTTGAGTGACGATAGTTTATAATAAGAAATAGAATGAATGGTATCATGTACTTTATCTTATGATTATTTATTGAGCGACGTTGTTTGGTACCCAAGAAGGACCTTGCCTGGAAGGGTATGGGAGAGCTAACATGCTCTATCAAAGAACCTCCTCTTGGTAACCCCACAGGGACATGGTTTGGAGGATTGGGAGCAACACAACATTGGGAATACAACTACTAACCCTATTGGCACACTTGGGCAAAATTTCACTAAGTACATATGGTTTCTCGAGCCACTACAGCTGAGCTACCTCAACTCCTACCTGTTCGAAGGAACCTCCTCGAGGTACCTCAATCTCGCGTCCTTGGTTTTATGAGAGTTCTTAGCCAACAAATAAAAAACTAAAGACTCAACCTACCTACCAGCCGAGCAACCTTATAGCAGACGCCATCCCGTCTGACTAATGGGACCGTGTACCTAATAGAGTCACTGTTTATCCCCTTTCTGACATCATAACATCTGAAATTTAGGGGCTCGAAGTTACGGCACTCAAGTGAGTTTATCCTTGGGACAACAGGTCTAGTTCATCAAACCTGACCCTTTAGTCATCCTAAGGTAAACTCCAAGCTTCCATGTCACATCCCTCATTAATGCCCACCATACCTCCAGCCAATGAAATAGTTTCCTGCCAAATTATGAGATCCCATGCATTTAATACAATATCTTTCTACATTAATGGGAGGTACTTGTGCATTTAATACGATCGATCATATTGAACGCATGCAAGTTAACTTGAGTAACTTGCCCTTCATATAAATACACCATACAAACAGTTTAACTGGCAGAGCATTCTCAGATTAGAATTACTGTCGAACTTCCCCCAAACACGAGAGCTATTATGAGAACATAACTTTCCACATCCATTGAATACCCATATTATTTAGCATTAACTAAACTTGAAGTTCCTATCGTGCCTTTATTGTGCCTAGAGTGCTTGCTCTTTCTCCCTCCGACCACGTTACCTGCTGGTCCATCTATTTATTATACTTGTTGTGTATTTATTGTGCCAACATATCATTTAATACAAGTCTGAATATTGAATCCCTTTGTCTCTTATTTACTTGTGTTCACTCTCAATATCTAATATTTCATGGTGTTGATCCCGATCTTAATAAGGGGTCATTCCTCATTGATACTAACCGTATTCCAAGAACCCACATCTTACAAAGCTAGATTTTCCTTGCACCAATAACATGACCGAATATGAGGCATGCGATGTAGGCCTCCAAGCCACTCTCAATAAAGGAATCCAGTGCCTAGATGTGTACAAGGATTCTTCCCTCATCATCGTCCTAGTCCTTAGAAGATGGATAGTCAAGGACAAAAATATTTTACCCTTCCACGCCCACCTAGAAGAGTTGGCCTCACACTTTCGAGATACCACCTTCCACCACTTGACCCGAGCAAGGAATATCTGGTTCGATGCCCTTGCTACTTTAGCCTCCATAGTCGATATGCCCGAGGGAATAACGATGGACCCTTTACTAGTCAAAAGAAAGATAAACCAACCCACTTCTACCACATTGAGCTCGTCATAGAAGAGGACTTAGATATGATCAAGTGCCGGTACTATGACATTTGGCGCCTCCTCAAGTACGATAGGTACCCCCAAGATGCCAACAAGAAATATTGAGCAACCCTTCGCAAACCAACTACCCAGCACATTGTTTGCAATAAAGCACTATTCAAGAGAAACTTTAATGGAACCCACTTACACTGCATTGCAGGAGCTGACATTGAAGAGATGATGGAAAAAATCTACAGCGAGGAAAGTGGAACTCATATGAATGTCCATACATTCGCCAAAAAGATCATCCGACGGGGTTACTATTGGACTACCATGGTTCAAGATTGCATCGCCTACGCTTGGAGATGCCGTAAATGCCAACAGTTTTATAATCACTAGCACTTGCCTTCACGAGAATTATACAACATGACCTCTACCTGGCCTTTCTCCACATGGGGCATTGATAATAGGGAAAGTCACACCTAGATCCTCCAATGGGCATGAGTTAATCTTGGTTGACATTGATTACTTCACTAAATGGGTCAAAGTTGAGTCATACGCAGTGCTGAATGTCAAGAAGGTAGCTAAGTTCATCCGAAAGAACATCATATGCCAATATAGGGTTTTGCATGAGCTAGTGTCAGATAACGGGTTGCATTTAGAGGAAAAAGTAACAGAATCGGTAGATGAGTATGGGATTCAGATATACAAATCCTCTCCCTACCGACCATAAACCAACGATGCAGTTAAAGCAACCAATAAGAACTTCAAATAAATCATCAACAAGATGATCGAGAGTTGCCAATATTGGGTTAATCGAATCCTTTACATCCCGTGGGGATATCATACTTCAATTCGAGCATCTATTGGGGCTACCCCTTACTCTCTGGTATACGGCATGGAAGCAGTCCGACCCATTGAACTAAAAATACCTTCACTATACGTCATCCTTGAAAGAAAAGTCAACGAAGAGGACTGGCATAAGAGCCGACTTGGTGAGTTATCACTCTTAGACAAAAGGAGGCAAAAGGCTCTATATCATATACGGGGCTACCAACTCCATATAGTGCAATCATTCAACATGAGAGTCGAGGATCGTGGTGTTCGAGAAGGGGATTTATCCCTTAAAGAAATGGTAAAATCTATCTGGAACGCTAGAGGGAAATTCAAGTCAAACTCGCGTGGCCCCTACATTGTGAAGAAGATCCTTTTCGGTGGCACCACTATGCTTACTGACCTTGACGAGGAAGATATGCCCCATCTAGTCAACTTTGATTGTATCAAGAAGATCTACCCCTAGTCCGAAATCTCGACACTCTACGACTCCTTTCACCGCCCTTTTATTCTAAAAAAATCATTTCCCTCTACTCAAAATTACATGGGACCTGAGCCTCTTAAAAACATTTTTCTTTCAAAAGTGAAACTCAGAAAAATTTCAAAACCCTCAGAGGTACATAAGAAGCTCATACGTTTTACATGGTCACGGTCCCCTTCTTTTTCACAATATGATATTCTTTTCTTATCTCCAAGAACGATAGTTCCTTTTATCACGTACATGAACAAAAGGATTATGTATGCTTTACAAGTTAGTATAGATAATTCAAAATGTAAAACCCATCAAGAGGAACAATAATATAATTAAAATCCTTTTTATTCCATTTTGGGAAATTTGGGCATAATTACAGGAAATATCAGTTTGGGGAGTCAAACAACTACCCCCACAAACCTAACTATCCTAAAATTAAACCAAACTACTGCTAAACAAACTAAGCAAACCTTTCCAAATTTATTCCCCCAACCAAACACATCTCAGTCATATAAAACTTCATAAATACCACCATCTTCACAAAAGACCCTACCTACAATTACTAGAAGATTCATCCCCATCATCATCTTGAGGCCCCTAAACTTCCCCTACCTGGATGGTATGTCAAAGGTGCTCCATGGAACGATAACTCGAACTAGCGTAGAGAAAACCACTATGCCCCCATCCATAGTGTTAAATGTGGCAAACCATCTCTTACCGGTCTCTTTGGACAAGATCTTAATCACTACCTTCTTCCACAACCATTTTATATAATCTCTAGACACATACCGAACCCTAACAACAGATTGGGAAGGACTTGTTGATGGTCGATGACTTTCCCATAGAGAGACCAACCTCATATGCTTGCATTTAGTCAAATCCTCTACTGGAAAGAAATCTAGGGTACGGGAAGCACAATCTGCTCCCATCCGACTTGATGCATGAGCCTCCAAGGAAAATAGAAGGACGTCTGTAGGAGTCTAACTAATCGAACGTACCAGTATTTCCCCAATTACAGAATAGGATACAACTCCCCCAAGATGGGCACTGACCAACTCAGACACTGAGCTCCGTGATCCATAAACTAGTTTACCCAGTTATCTATAATCGGGCAAAAGATGATGAAATAGAGGGTGAAGAAATTCGGCACAGTTACCAAGGGATATTCAGGGTGGACCGCCAAACGGAATATCTTTGACAAGCATATGAATAGCATAATTAGGCTACCTCTCATAAAATCAAAATGGCCTTCCCGCCGATTATCTAGACCGTGCAGTGTCTCTATCAGTATCACCGCCTTGGGATTGAGACGATATGGCATCCACACTGTAATGGCATCCAGTTGAGGGTCCACCATCAGGTCCCGTCACCAACAAGAGCCTCGAAATTAGACCCAAAGTAGCAGCTCTAATAAAACTAGCATCACTACAATCTATTCAACACACCAAATTTAGCCCAATCTAATGAAGGCGACAAGACCCACTTTACAACCAAGTTTTCTATCCCCTAATATTTAGGGCAACCAAGCCGCCAAGGCCTTCCTCCATTTAGAAAATTCCAAAAAACTCATTTTTCCTACTTCTTCTCAAAATAAATCCTTTCAAAAGGGAAGATCTTTTTCAACCAAGCCTTCGAGGCCATCTTCTACTCAAACATATTCAAAATTTTCCCAAAATTACACTTTTCCTACTCTTTCTCAAAGTAAAAACTCAGCATCAAATTAAAGTGCATGTCGAGTAAGACACTAAATCAATACAGTCAAACAAAATATGCATATATTTTTACCTTTTTTAAGTCTATTTTCAGGTACAACACTGATACATCAAGCATGCAACATGATCAACGTTGAGCTCCCCCTGTCAATGATGAATCTACAGGAAAACCTTTAAGGGAAAGAATCAAAATTGGATGTCATCCATCTTCCCCACAACCCTCTCTCCTAGGTACTAGACATACCCAAACTCATGAGCCATCAACTGCTGCATCTGCGCAAACTGACTCTTCACCCCCATATCTCGATGAGACATACCTCAAGGGTAAAAGTTCACCTACATTCCCAATAGAGATTCAGCAATCCTACCCAATTCCGCCTACGCCACTTCAGACGTCTACGATCCACCTCTATCTCAAAACCCTCGCAATCATTCCCCAGAAATTGCTGAGACCCTGCATATATTTACCAACACTTTCCCCTTCCCCTTCCCAAGGTAGCCCAGAAGATCGTACCACTGTCGGTTTGCAACCCCTACAACATGCTAATAAACAACCTCATGAAATTTTGTATAAAAATACTATAAAATGCCAAATATTTCCTACAAAATGCCAAAAATTTCCAAATATATATTGAAAAATTTCTTCACCAAGAAAATCATTTATCAATCTCCCAAATCCTCGGTCGAATTGAGAAGACATTTTATCCCCAACTTAAACCCTAAGAATCAGTACACCCACAAAGCCCACTGCAACTCCCCAATGAAATCTCAAAAAACTCGTAGTTAGTAGTATTCGAATGCTTCCTCAACAAAGCTACCCATTTCCCCAACAGGAATTCCCGAATTTATATTTTTCCCAAAAAAAATCTAATTTCCACAAAACAAATCTAGAATCCCTAACCGAACATCTTTCCCCGGTAGCGTATTCCCCAACGGAATTCTAAAACCTCAAATTATCAACTGTCTCCCCAAGTGTAATTTCCAGACTAATATTTTTAGCTCTTGTGAAAAAAATATAATCACCAAACAGATGTCTCTTCCCCAGTAGAGTCTGAAATAAAAATTCCCCAGGAGAGTTATTCCCCACGCTCCCTACCTAAGGTCCTCATAATCGACCTCGGCCCTCAGAATTGGTCGCTCCAACTTAAGGTCCTCAAAATTGGCCTTGACCCTCAGAATTGGTCGCTCCAACTTAAGGTCCCTAGAATTGACCTCGACCCTCAGAATTAGTCGCTCGAACTTAAGGTCTTTAGAATCTCAGAGTTGGTTGCTCCAACTTAAGGTCCTCAGAATTGACCTCGACCCTCATAATTGGTTGCTCCTACCTAAGTTCCTCAAAATTGACCTCGACCCTCAGAATTGGCCGCTCCTACTTAAGGTCCTTAGAATTGACCTTAACCCTCTGAATCGGTCATCTTCGTCCCTTTAGCTCCACAGAATTGACCTATTTTCCCAAAGAAACATGTGGTGTCTATTCGACGGCTTTTATTTTTTCTAAGATCACCCGCTGAGGGTATATATATACACCATATTCTAGGACCCCCTAAGTCTCCCCTTAGGTCCCTAGCACCTCCCCAATTCACTACAAACCCTAGGCCATACTCTAAGTACCGATCTAGAGGCCACTGAGCATTCCCGAGCCCCGTTTGACTCTAGTCAACTTCAATGTCAGAGTGAAAGCTCAATGAATATTTGAAGAGCTCTGAATTTGATTTCCAACGGTCTACCTCATGCACGAATCGGGGTAATAGTTCGGACAAACGACCAATTTTACTATTAAAAATTGATTTGGAGTCCATCGTGCGCTCCCTGGACCCAATTTGACCCCAATTAACTCCAGCATCAGAGTGAGTGCTCAATGGATATTTGAAGGACACTTAAACCCCTTTCTAATGGTCCACCCCATTCATAAAATGGCAGAACGATTCAGATGAACAATTCATTTTCCCCCAAAAACTGATCCGGCGGCTACTGGATGCACCTGGGCTTTGTTTTACCAAAGTTAACTCTTCATCTTGAATTAGAATGAATGAATCTTCTAAGGGAACTAAATACCCTTTCCAATGATCCATCTCGTGCGTGAATCATCCTTACAGTAGGGACGAATTATACGTTTTACTCTGAAGGGTCATCGAGCATTTTTGGGTTGTATTTTACCAAAGTCAACTCTCCAAACTGAGCAAATCTCTTTCAACATTGAAGTAACTCACACAAACTTTCCATCGGTACACAGCATGTGAGATTCGGACTCATTGCTCGGACGAACGATCCATCATCATCCGATGATCTTTTGTCCAAAGAAATAACGGGGGCTTTCAACCCCCGTTTGACCCAAAGTTAACTCCCGGACCTAGGATTGTCCTAAAGGATTCTTAAAAGTATCTAAATTACCTTTTTAACGGTATACCCTGTGTGCGATTTGTAATTACGAGTTGTATTTTATGCCTATTTTTTAGAAAAAATCTTCACGAGAGTGCCAATTAGCAGGCCTATTTTCCTACCTATCGACAGTGTGTCCTTGGCTGCCTGTTGATTGGCAGGGCAAGGACTATTCTAATCGGCAGTCCTCCTACCTTATATAAAAAGAGCATGAGCTCACTTTTAAATGCACCACATATCCATCAATATCAGTTATCTCAACAACATTCTTCTGCAATCAGCAAAATTTTCTTGTGTGAAATTCCTTTCCACCTTTCATTCCCATCACTCTCATATATAATTTAGCAAAAATCTCTTTTTCTCTCATCCAATACTCATCCCAACTTTCATGGAATCTCATGAAGGATCAAGGTCAAGCCTTAAGTCTCCAAAGAAGGTCCAAACATAATTTCTCTCTCTCTACAAATTCCTTTTATTCGAGCATTAATTATGTAAATTCTTAATTTAGCTTTTGGCTTTAAATCATATATAATAATACCTCATCCTTTATTAGTTATATTACATAATTTATTTTCTATAAAAAAAAAAACAAAACAAAGAAAAAGAGGGTTACACCTATAAATTCTGACGAGATTCTTCATCACATTTTCTCAAAACTATAAATATCTTTTCTACATTCACACACATAATAAAAACTCTCATCTGAATTTATGGGATAAACCCCACCCTTGTGCCTCAAGCGAACTATGTGAACTTTGATGCCTTTATAGGCTAAGTAGACATTTCAGGCTAAAACCTGAGACACGAGTCCAATTTTTATATATTCATATTTTTTCAATATTTGTCCATATATATCGTACTTGTGATTCCTATTTGAGTTTTATCTAACATATATTATCGTTTCATCATAACGATCAATATTCGATAAGCGCACACATCATATTTTCTAATTACTATTTTAAGAACATTCATGTGGATGACCTCAATCCATTCTTTTCATGATGCGAGTTTAGCGATTCAAATCTCCGCTTATATATACACGCAATAGTAACACAAGCCCATGAGAGAACAAAAGGGTGGGATGGGTGCCTAACACCTTCCCATAATGTAACTTACCCCGCCCCCCCCCTCGGAACCTCGTACCTAATTTGTTTCTCAATCATCAGCTTGTCTTTGATGCCGCTCTCTCGAGGCGGCGACATGTTCTTTTTCCTATTTTGTGAAAAATAGGGTGGAGACTCTATCTCTTTAGATCACCCCAAAATCGACTACCGGCGAAGCACCCCACAATGTAGCGAGGGCCACAGGACCTTTATCTCTCCCTATTTTTCCCCCCGAAAGTGCCTCGGGGAGGGGGGAGATCTCAGGGATGGCCATAAAACCATATGTACAATCGGAGGATTGTGATCAACGGTTGGCATCTTTGGAACAAACCGTGTCCCTAATGACCCAAAGCTTAAAGGAAGTGGAAGCTTCTCTTAAGGAGTTACTTTCAATTTTAGATATATTAAAAAATAATGATGTTATTAGATTAGAGGCACCTTTAAATGAATTGAACTCTTCTTTCTAAAATATTATGGAGTTGGAAATCCTTATTCCATTTGAATCATTTTAAGAAGATCAATTTACTAAAAATGACTCGAATTCTTATGAAATTCAACCCACATTTGATGAATTTCTGGAAATTGAATTTCTTAAGTCATCATTTTTCTAACCATCATTGAACCACTAGAACTACCACAAGAATCAGAAGAAAGTCTTGACGATTTTTATCTGAGTCTTGTGGAGTAAAGCGTACTTGAAATAATTTCTATTATGAGTATTTTTTCAACATGTGACCTACCTACCATTCAATTTAAAAAATTTGGAGAGGTCATGTCGAAGTTCTTGGAACTAATTTGATTTTAAAATCGAGAGACACTACTCATATTCATCTCATTTATGCCTACCCCGCTATATCCAAACCACCCATCACCAAAAAAATATTTATCCAAAAAAAAAAAGTTATGGTTCAAAATTTCCATTCAAAGCATGCCCCTTGTTGCATAAACGGAACTCCTATTTTTCGGGAGGTATGAAAAATTGTGAGAGTACACTGTTAATCCCACAAAGTCAACATATTTTTTGGGTGGACTCTCAAAAATTTCGTCTTCGAGTTTATGGTAAATTAGAAGATTATATTTTTTATTTTGTACATATTTTATTAAAAAAATCAAAAAGATATTTGTTTTTTTATTGTTTCTAATGTATTTTGAAGGATTATTGAACATGGGATATAGGGATTGTCCCATAGTGAGTAATATTTCTCTATCACTTGAATTAAATATTTTTCTTTAATAACATTGAGGACAATGTAACAATTTAGTTAGGGGTTTCATAGTGTATTTGTATACATCAAGTTCATTTCCTTTATTAAATAAAAAAAAATTCTTTAAGTGATTATTTTCGAAAGTTTCTCGGTGAAACAAACTCTAATCACTTAAATAAATTAACTAATTAAAACTAAGGTAAAGAAAATATATCTTCTTTCCTCTTTTTTAGGTTTTTTTTTTTTTTTTTTGCTCAAATTTTTTTATAGATTTTACTCTCTAAATTACCACATTTTCTTAAACAAAGAACAATAAATATTTCTAAGGAATAACCTAACTAAATAGCTTTTTAGTTTATTTACCATCTTTATTATGATTTATTAATTAGAGAATTAAGGTAAAGGTCATGTTCCTTCCTATATTAGAATTTTTAGGACAGTGCTTTTCAAGTTTATAAATGTAGTCCATGTGGTACAATAACATTTATATATCTAGTCCCTCTAGTACAATAGCCTTTATTTTTTTGGTCCGCGTCAGTGGCACTATTTTTCATGGTATTTTTAGTACAGGGACTAAATTTATAAAATTAGATGGAGTGTCTTATTTTTGTACACTTTGAGTATTAAAAGGACCTTTTCCTAAAACCCCCTTTATTAATTCATATAATCCATGTATTGACATGTTATGCATAATATGAATTATACTTGTGTAATTGTTAAAAGATAAATGACTCGGTAAATTTAAAGATGCATAGGTATTATTACCATGTAAGCTTTGTGTTCCTTCTTTAATTCTGAGATATGTATACACTTATTCATTATTCTTTGTGAAATATTTTAAGTCATTGGTAATCTCAATATTCTTTTTATGATTGTCGACTAAAGAATGGTGATATGATCTTTTCCAAACCAAAATTCAAAAATTATGTTTTAACTTCATTTTTGATAAAAGTCAATTCATTATCATCATGTGATCCTCTTCACGAACATCTTAAAAACTTATTCAAAAATATATGAAAAGTAAAATGGGGTCTAGACAAAAATATAGGAAGAGAAGAAAAGAGAGAAAATAAAAATAAAAATTAGGGAATTGAAAAGGAGTAATGAATTCCAAATATAAGAAAAGAAAAATAAGTTACTCTTCAAAAGTTCACCATTTCTTTAAAAATACAAAATCATTTTGAGGTATTGACCGTTATCATCCCTATTCACATTTTCCATCCTGAAAGTTCCTAAATGATCATAGGGTTAACGTGATTTTATTTATTCAATCAAAACATTACATTTTCACATTCTTTAGAAAATAGTAATGTATCATGATATTACATCATATCAATTTTATAAACGTCTTTCATCACTGACATATGCAAGGCTTTGCTTCCAATTAAAATTGCTCCTTATCCCTATATGTCCCAAGTGAGTTACACCAATTCAGAGTGTCTTCATTTTTTTGTGTAATTACCGGTGATAATTGAACTGGTGTGCTTCATTATAAGCATCGAGTCATTAAAAGATAAAAGCAATATCACTTGTAAGAATTTTGTTCCATACTTCATATACTTAGTTAATATATATAAATATTATGAATTAATTCAGCATAATGGTTGTAGTAAATAAACAAGAGAAATCTTCCAGTCATTGAGCTTTGTGTTAAGAGAATTGGGAACTAATTTGAGAAAAATTTGATGTTTCTGAGTATCATCATTATAAACTCTCATGAGATAAAACTCGTCTACTAGGGTACCCTAGGGGTTTAACGGCTTGTTGCATAAACTACTTGCAACCGTGCATCTTGTGACAATGGATCTTTATCCTCTTTATAGTTCTTGAATAAAATAAGTAATTTGACATGAGAAAATCTTTTACTATCTCGTTAAGGAATAGCAATATGTTAGTTAGGGGGTGTGATTAGTTTCAAATATTGTACGTTATTACCCGTACTTCATCACAATATTGCAGTCTTATGGTCGATAAATCCCATGTTTTATAACCATTTACTTTATAACCTTTATATTCATGATTAATCACTTTTGCAAGGTTTATTTGAGTATTTACAAGGTATGGGACGCTAAATATGAAGTATGGAAGCATTTTTAGATAGAAGCATCCACAAACGCACTTTTAGGGGCAAAATGGTAATTTCAAAAAGGTAGTACCAGACCCTAACTCTTCACGAAGATTTTTGGCCTCAAAATAAGGACCGCCTAGGTTCAAGGGATGCATAAATTTGATATCAAACAAAGAAGTTATGAAGAATCAAAGTTTGAAATCGAAAAAGGTCAAAAGTCAAAGCTTTGGGTCAATGAGAACATATTAGTTCAAATGATGCTTAAATTCGAGGTCAAACGAGTAAGTCACAAACTTTGTGGTGAAAAATGTAATTAAGGAAATTAGATTGAGCAATTCGCAACACGTGCCTACCCCAGATCATGCCATGGTGCACCGCAAGATGATGACACGTGGTACCAGTAGATGATGACACATGGAACCATAAAAAAATCATAACAACTGGCGTCGTAGGATCATGACATGTGGAGCTACTATTGTGTCCTAAAATTTAATGGGTTTGAGGAGTATTGAACTGTTTACCATCACCTCCCCTTCCCTTCCTTTAACCATCAGACCAAGTAAACTTTTGATTATAATCATGCACCCATTAATATATAACCCATAATTCAACCAAGTTCCTTTCCGTATATTTTTTTCCCCACTTTCTCTCCCACATTATTCTTTCTTTCCCCAATTTTTTATTCTCCTCCCATAATATTCCCATCAACAATAACATGACCTCATGTAACAATTCCTTTGGCCATCACCACCTTTTTATTATTTAATTAAATCACTCATTATTTTGTAGTTCTATTTTTAACCCCTAAACTAATTTTTTTCAACCTATAAGTTAGCCCATTAGGAGATACATTTAGGCATCCATTTTTTTACAGTTAGATATAATTTTTTAATATGAAATTATCTCTTAGTTTTAGTAGTTGGTTTTACAATCTTTATTATTTTAGTATTTTTTTTCAAGAGATTTACGAGGTTGTAATACGAAGATTGAGTGACACATTCAAAAGTTCAATCTAAATTCTTCTCATTTTTGTTCAAGTGAGTGTTATTATTTTTACCACTTTCTCTCATAAACTGTTTTATTTAATATTTAAACATAATTTGTAGTTAACTTAATTAAGTTGAGATTAATGATCTCACATTAGGTATCTAACTGCTTCGCTATAGTATGATGGAATAAACTTATTTTGACTGGTTAATTGTTCCCGTTTTTATACCTAGGAACCTTAAACTCCATATTTGCTATCTTGCGTGTGTAATTTTGATAATATTATTGACGCCAAGCACGTATTTCGACTTTTACAAAAATTTGGGGACTGACACTTTGAGTTATATAATTTTTTAAATGAGTATAAATCATATTTGAAATATGTCTAACAATGTAACCATTTTTGCTATGTATTTCGAGGTGAGGAATTTAATTCTCAACCGATAGTTTTCTTACTTGTCAATTAATTTAGTTTAAATACTTTCCTAGATTAATTTTAGTATAAAATATTTCAAAACCTAAAAATCATATTTTATGTTATTTTGAGAAGTAATAAATGAATTAAATTTTACATGACATTTTCTGTGGATTCGATACTGGCACTCACCGTTATACATATAAAACAAGTGTAGTTAAAGTTTAGGATTTTTCTATTAAGGTGCAAAATCGATGACAACAATAAGGTATTTACACAACGCTCAGTTTGCACCTTGTCAATGAACTTATCTCCTACTGTAATAGATGATTGTTCTAAATGTGAGGTTTATGATATAACCATGGGGGATGACATACCTCTTCCCTCTCAACCAACACTTAGGTTGTCTGTGAGGCATGTCGGGACCATGGTCATGCAGTAACATGGTACTTCAAAACTCAATTTTTCTAGCAGAGCTAAAAAATCCCCCTTATTACTTTTGTGTCCTTGATGACTTTTAGGTGGAAGTAATAAATTTAGGATGAACTGATTCTAAAGGTTGTTGAATTTATGAGAGAGTTTTCTCTCATTTTTAAGGGTTAATTTTCTTCAATGATTTATTTTTGGAGTGTAGAGACCGCTTCCCTATCCCTACATCTTTGGGAGAGGTTATCATTACTATTTATTTAACCCATACTCAATAAATGGCTAATTCATGGTATCCACTGATGGCTACAGTCTTGTCTTTTAACGGATGCATCTGGGCATGTAGACCCGTCACCCCCGTATCATGCGGAGTCACCCTCAGGGGTAGAAGGTAACCTGAAATCCCAACAGAGAATCAGTATCTACTCAAGGAATGAAAAAACCAAAAGATTCATAGAAGATATAAAGATAATCTCACTCATCGGGGCATTTAAAGCCCATCACATGTCCGCCATGGACGAAGCCTGATTTGACCTTCGGTTGGACTTTTACCACCGAAACATCCGGTAGAAGTCCCCCAAACTCTCATACTACAAGGTTATCAATCCTTCATTACACTCCTCACCTCATAGAACCACGTATGTAGCAAGAAAGAAACCAAAAAAGAATGCACGAAAATGCATGAAAAGAAAATTGAATTCAAGATTACCTCCAAAAGATACGTGGCCCCTATAAAAGTTTATCGACTGAAAGCATCCAAAGAAAAATAAAGGGACGCCAAGTCCAGACTCCCCCAATCATATTCAAACCTCAAAAATCATCCGTAAATACAGTAAGAACCAGAGATGGACAACATCGCCACCAGAAATCCACCCAACAGAAGAAAAATAAATAGACGGGTTGTCTGCCTGACCTTCCTCTAGTCATTCACAACCACCATCCTCTTCAAAAGAGTCTCCTTCAAAGCAGAAATACGGATTGAATCCCCAAAAATGATCATACCCACATCCCCCAATATTGGTTAGACCGCCATCGGTATCCCTCAGCATGTGGTCCACCACTACCTGAAACCCCTCACATTCAATCCATGTCAACTGTCGAACGTCTATAGGAGTCACCTTTATATCCCCAAATCTTAGATGGAAAGTGTTGGTAGTGTCCCCCACCTCTCTCCCAGAGCACACAAAACCGTAGTAGAATGCGAGGTCTCATCTAAAGCCTCTGCCAAGGGACTAAAACCTGGATAGGAGACCATCCAGCGTACCGCACCAGGGAGCTTCTGGAAAATATCCTTCTACCCCGTCATCCCCTGAGATCGGATAGCCAAAGGAGCAATGTCAGTCTGCTAAAGAAGAAGAAGAAAAATCTATCACTAACATAAAGTAGGAAGAGAAACATGATATGGAATACCAAAAGTAACTACAGTTATGTAGCCACTAGGTTTCCTCAAACTAAATGAATGATGGTGTGTCATATCGCATAGAAGAGTACGCTCGTTATCCATAGGCTCAAACAGATCAAAGACATCCTTATTGCCCAAGGCAAAAGGCACCCTAGACTGCCACTCCTGGATAGCCCAGCATTGATAACCAGTCATGCATTATCGTATACCTCACTTGAACTTTCCATTGTAAGTCTGGAGGCAATAAGGACATAGAAATAATTTTTATAGCGATAAGTCAAGAGATTCTAACACTTAAAGGTGTGAAAAATGGGTAGGATTCGCCCCCTTTTCATAGAAGGCTAAGGGGACTTCCGATCGGTAGTCCCCCTGACCATGTCAATTGGTAACCATCTTTTCCCCTTCCCAAGGAAGACCAAGAGTCCGAGCCTTTTCCGATTATCACCCCCTCCAAATATTTTACAGAAAACGCCAAAAATTTTTAGAAAACTCCCAAAAATTGCTCAAAAATTCTCAAAAATCCCAGAAAAATGTAAAACCTCAATTTCTTTAAGAAAATCACTTTTGGAGCACTAAAGCCCCTTATAAACTCTCAAAATCCCTAGAAAGATTGATCTTACACTGTTATCTCCAGTATAATCCCCAGCCGGAGTAATCTTTCACACCTATCCTCAGCATATTCCACAAGCAGAACCAACGATGCGCCCACATCCAAGTTTATTACAATTCCCCAGCTTAAATATCCCCTAGTGGAGTCTCAAGATAACATAATCCCCTGTCGGATTTCTCAAATATAAATCCTTCCCCAGTGAAGTCCCAAAGCAATATAATTCCCAAACCCGGGACTGGCTTAATAGATTCTTGAATTTCCTTAAATACCCTTTCCAACGGTCCACCCCATACGCGATTAAAACTTACGATTTGCATTTTATGACCATTTTTCCAAAGAACCTGCCTCAGACTGCCAATTAGCAATCAAAGGACCCTACCTATCGATAGTGTGTCTAGGGTTCTATGTCGATAGACAGGTTTAAGATCATTTCGACCGGCACCCTCATTTGACCTATAAATAGAGTCCATGACCTCACTTTAAAAAGCACCCTTGAACATCCCTATTAGTAATTCAGAGAGAATTCCCTCGAATTCAGAGTTGTTCTTTACTAAAAAGTCCATTTCCCACATTCTTTCCATCATTTTCATACACTATTGATTAAATATCAACCCACTTCCTCAAACCACCATCATTTCATCTTGAGATCAACGTATCTACAATCAAGATCTACTTTAATTATTCATAAGGAGGTCCATTTCTTCATCTTTTTCTTTAAATTCTCTTAATTTTGCATTAGTTGCTTCATTTTTTCTTTAGTACTTCACTTCATTACTTCACATATCTTAATTCTAAACTTTTATTATTGGTATTCACACATACTTTATTTTCATAAAAAACCTAAAAACAGGTTCACTTATAAATAGCAAAAGGGGATTCATCGTCACACTTTCTCACACTAAAACACCTTTCTCTACACACGCACATATAATAAAGTTCCCAGTTGGATTTATGGGTTGAACCCCACCTTGTTTTGTTTTCAAACTATGTGGACTTTGATCCCCCTGGGCTACGTAGGCGTCTTTGGTAAATCCCTCGACTTGAGTCCGCCCACATATATTTGTTAATATACTATCATCATATATTCATGATATCTACATTTTATATGCTTGTTTGCTTGTGTCTTGTTCGATATATGTAATCGTTCCTTCATAACGACTTATGAATCGATAAACATTTACATCATACTTTTAATTACTATTTTGAGAACACTCCTAAGCATGACCTCGCTTCTCCTTTATCCATGACGCGAGTCGAGCAATTCCATCCTCCATTTATATTATGCACATAAGCAAACACATCATCGAGTTATAAAGGATAAGATTAACACATACCCACGAGAGACCAAAAGGGCGATATGGGTGCCTAACACCTTCCCATTTCGTAACTTAGTCCTTGGACCTTTGAACTACTTGGTTTCACAAGCATCAAGATTGTCTTTGATGTCGTACACTAGAAGCAACAACATTTCTTTTGCTTGTTTTATGCAAAATAGGCTAGAGACTCTATCTCTACATATCACCCCACATCGACGAACATCGAGCGCCTCGATAAAGGATGTAATCCCATATGCATGCCAAAAAAATAGGAGGAAGGAAGGAGGGATCCACCTCCGGAGACCTCGACCCACCCTCCACCCCCCGACTCGAGATGACCATACATAAATAATGGCAATTTTGATGAGTAAAATTAAGCTTACTGACCAAATATCAGAATGTCGGTTATAGTATAACTGAACCATTCACATCTAAGATCAAATTTGACATCCTAAAGGTATAGTTGTATGTGTAATCTTAACTATGGGAACATGTCTGATGTTTCACGAACATGTTCAATAGTTCAAAGAATATTATACTAGTACACCAATAATTTATTGAATATGATCACACGTGAAACTAAGGTTTGTACATTGACAGTTTTGTTATTTCATAGTTTAACAGGTTGAAGAAGGGCACATAGATTCTTAATCATGAGTAACATTTAATGTTGAAATGTTAATATAATTTATTTCTTTGAATTTTTTATGGGTGAGATGAAAATCATTTGATTAATAAGACCTGTAGGTTAGGTAATAATTATTATAGTATTGTTAGTGTAATATTTTGGAGGAGTTCATGCTCATGATTGTTAATCATGAATTATAATACCCACTTGATGAAGCTATACGTGTTTATTATACCATAGTGTATTATTTAATGATCTAGTGGAGTATCAAGTTTATTAAGTTTCATCTGAATGTCTTAGATATTAATGAAATTAATTTGATAATAATTAAAATTACTAAGCGGGTATTTGTAACTCAATGCGGGGATTGAAATTATATACAAACATAAACTTTACCGATATGAAGTCTGAATTAATATAAAGAAATTTGATCTTATTAAATTGGAGTATGATTTAATTATTTAGTGGATCTATTTGCAATGAATAAAATAGTTGAAATTTGATTATAAGGATTAATAAGAATTTTAAATTTATATTGGAAGACAATCTAATTATTTTTCGCAGACTCCCATGATAGTCCTTATATACAAACTCACCCCACATATATTAGCCTTTAGGCTTCCTTGATTTATTTATATAAAAGGGAAGAGACTTTTCCCAACATGATCCATAATCCGTATATGGAGAGAAAAAACAACATAGAGGATAGAGAGAGAGAGAGAGAGAGAGAGAGAGAGAGGATGGACTAAAAGGAGAGAAGAAGAGACAAACATTTTAATAATTCTTCAAATATTCTCATGGTGTGACCACACAAAGACCATGTGTTCCTGGTTCATATACTAAAAGTTCTGAGGTTTTCGAAGCAAAACAAATCTACATAAAATCATTCATCAATATCATATTTCAATTCGCCAACAGCATTTACAAAGGTATAATCATATATATCTATCGACAAAAGTTTTGAAACTAGTATACTATTGGAATCTAAGATTTATTTTGTTTCGATACCATTTTTCATTTTGTTGTGTTCAAATTTGTTTTTGTACATCATTTAACTAATAAGATGTATGCCAGAAATTCCATCACATAGTTTCTTGAATTCATTCATATTTTCTTTAGCAACCTTCTTCTCGAAGTTCTATTGCTTCTCACATTTATGACAGTCATTGGAATGATTTTCTTACTTATTTCAATTGATGAAATTTTATTTGAACTTTTTCGAAGCACCACCACATTGACTTAAGATTTTCCCTTTGAGCCTCCTCTTTTTGTTGGGTTTGTGACCATTATTTATCACATTAACTTTATCCTCGATATAATGATTTCTATATATATTTTCATATATACAGATGTCTTTCGTCGTCCTTAACTAGGCAATTAAGTAATTGAGCCCCATTTCTTTATGTTTATGATTTAAATAATTTTCAAAATCTTTTCAATATGGTGGTAATTTTTATATAACCACTTCCACTTGAAATGTTTCTCTTTAAACCATATTTCTAGGAATTATTTCATGAAAAAATAATTAAAGATCTTGGAATTGGATAATGCAATGTTTGAATCCGACATTTTAAGATCAAGAAATTAACTGACAATGAATTTGTTCATGTCGACATGTCTAATGATAGTCTTACAATCCTTGTATTGGACGAATTCCTGAAATCAAATGTTATTAGTGGTAAAATGAGTCTTCAAGTCGGGTCGGACCCAAGATTAAAAGTATATGAAGGAATAAATGTCCTAAGAGAGAAGAATTCTTGAAGTGACATTTGTGGGATAAGAGGGGTATGAAAATAAGGCATTTATAGTAATGTTAGGTTGAGGACACTTGAAGGTTGCAAATTGGGGGACAAACTTGACCTTAATTTAACACAACAAAGGATTATAAGGATTTGATTTGTCAAAAAATTGTAATATATGTGATATGGAACAATTAGGTTATAACAAGGGGAGAAATAATTAAATGTTTCCAGAAAGTTGTAGGACAGTGAAGTTTTGGGGAAATTAGTCATATTCTGAGAAACTGCAAGAGTAACTTTAAAAATATGAATAGGATCCATGTCTCACTTTTGAGGTTGATATTATTTTGAAGAGAACTTAAAAATTAGAGTAAGATAGAGGGGAATGGGAAGGTTCTTATGTGTAGGCGACCACAAACTTTTTAGATTTAGGGTCTTTAGGAGGGATCTTTCAAACTAAGCTCCTATATGTAATACACTATGATTTTATATAATTAATTTAATTAGGAAAATCATTAAATAAATAAATTTATTTAGGAATGTACATGTTAATTTAATTGGTAAACTAGATAATTATTAATAAGTACGCAGTGGTCTTTTATGGTAGTCAATTATTTAAATTAATTATCCTTTTGTGCCAAATATATAAATAATGTGATAAATAATGTAATAAAGGATTAAATAAATTAAGTCAATATAAATTAAGTTAAAACAATAATTTTTACTAAATTTGTATGATGATTTTATCTATTTGGATTTGAGATTAATCCATAAGTTGAGTAGACTTTTAAGACCATTTGGAAGCCCAAATAAGGTTAAAAAAAAGGGGGATTTTGAACTTATGAGTTGAGTGACCCATTTGGACAAGTTTGGACATATTTAGGAGTGGTTTTATGGTCTATAAGTTAAATAAAAGCTAGGTTTAGTAAAATTAATGGGATTAATTATTTAAATATCACTTTAACTTATCACTAGCCCATTGTCATCATTTTTTAATCAAACCCTAAACCTAAAAGAGGAGAGGATAAAGAGAAGGAGGCTACTTGGGGGTGAAACTTGGATGAAAAATTAGGAGGAAGGCCTGGAGAATTATAGATAATTGAGGATTAACAAGCTAGTGTTCATCCTCTTAAAAAAAGAACCAAATCATTTTAAGGGAAGAACTATGTCCGTATTTTTCCCCTTTCAACCCATATGATAACAATAGATTAATGTTTAGGAAAGATTTAACCAATAGTTCCTTTGACTAAAATATATAATTGAATGTAAATTGGGTAATTAGACTTAATTAATATAATTACTATCAAATTGTGTAATTGGAACCTTTATCTATGCAGATTCTAAAATTCGATAAACATATAATCTCAAGTTTATTAAATTTTGAAAAGTACATCTAAATGATAAGAATTGTATATGTAAATTTGGAGTGAAAAAAATAGGATTCATGCTAGAGTAATGATAATTAGTGTAATTGTTTTATTATTTTTTTAATTTATATATTCACAAATTGATGTCAAGTTATAAATTAGATGCATTCAACGTGTTTGAGATCATCTTACTAAGATGATTCAGGTTTGTATAGTGTTATTTCATATTAGAATTCATGTGTTAAGATTTGATATATTCATAATGTTATATGAATAATTGAGTGGTTCACCTTGCAAGAATTGTTATGTTTATGATTTAAATGTAAATGAATGTAGTTTTATAACCCTAAATAATTGTCAAAACATTGCAAACTAATTGGGGTAATTGCGATTAAGTTAGGATAAATTTTAGAGGAATAACGCAGTACATGAATATAATAAAATGAGATTGGATCCCAGGACCACAGACCCAGATCAATCAGGTTAGGATGCCAAATTAATTTTTGCATTATGATGGCGGTTATGGTTCTTTTGGAAATATTTAGTGGTTTGATTGATTTGGGACTGATCCAATATGATTTTATGATGAAGTAAAAATTATTTAAATTAATAGAAGGGGTGAAACATAGTATAGAACACCTAATTCGTCTAAACGTGTACGACTGGTTTAATTAATTAATTTAAATATTATAATTCTTGGGAGAATTGTGAAGGATCACTTATGAGATAAAAATAATTTTGGAACATTCAAATTGTTATTTAGGATCACTAGATTGGTTCCGTAGGATAAAGCATAATTATAACTCATATACTATAATGAGGTGTGTGGTGTCATTTAATTGTTAGGAGCCAATGTATGTTTTGATGATAATATTGTGTATGTCATGTATCTAGTTAAACGAGTCACTTTAATTCCTTTATGTGCGTGAAGACACCATAGGTGGGTCAGTTATCTCGTGAAAAATCTATCAATTGAGGATTTGATAGGATATGTTCGTTGGATTATGTTTATGCTCCAAGTTTGGTGATGTCGAATGGTTATATATCTATTATTCAGATCCTACATGGTGAGGTCATTGTCTTTTGGGTTGAGACAATGGAACTAGATCGTTGCATATAGAGATTGGCATGTGATTACATGGTTTATGTGATGGCATAATGATTCCCCTTTATGTGTATTTGAAAACTTCAGATAGTCATTACCTGTAGAGTTGTGAGAGATATCCTTAAGTGTAGGCCTTCGTATGGTTATTTATGTGATGGTTGAGATCCCCTAAGGAAACAAGCTTGTGAATTATCCCGACTCACCTCGAGCTTTGTGTCTGATAATGGAAGGCTGAGATAATTTTAGGCTTAAGCTCGACTAGGACTAGAGATATGTCACGGGTCATGTAAAATCTTGTCCTGGACTTAGGCAACAAAGATGTTCGTGGACTGTGGAATGACTAGAAAAATAATTATGGATCAAGTTTTATGTGAGTAGAGTTCCTACTCATTCTTAAAGAACGTTGCGGATGATATTGTGGAGTTTGTTGCTCTAGGTTTAAAAGCCTTGATTAAGGCTAAGGTGTTCCTTTATAAGACTATCTATTGGGTCACTAGTGCTCCTTGAGCTAAGATGTTATTGAGTAAGTATGAAGGTTAACAGGAGATCCACTCTTTACACACACTTGTCTTTAATCATTATATAATCTTCACATTAAATTTTGGTGGCTATGATATGTTGTTCATTATTTATTATGATTCATTTATTGTTGAGATTTGGTATATGTCTCCTTATTATTATCTACATAGGATCACATTTATTGAGTAAGTCCCTTATTAAGCTATTTTAATGCTCATTCCTTTACTTTTCTTGTTTCCTAAGGGTAGAAAGATTAATGAGGTTTTGAGTCCACAAGTTCGAGGAAGACAATTGAGGCCCTAGTTAAGATGATGGAGTTGTTTATTTATATTAATCTTTAGATAATTTTTTGTTTGTTTAAGGTAGATTATGTATGTGAGACTAAAGAGTATATTTTTAGTTATTATTAATCAATATGATTATAAGTTTATAATATCGGGAGTTTATATACTCATTAGTGCAGGCATGGTTTATTAAAAATTAAATTATATTAGTACTAGTGTTGTTATATAAGAGATAATGAAGTTTTTACGTGAAGTTTGCATTATTGGACGAAGAGTTAACATGGGACATTGATGCCTTAGATAAGTGGGACAACGTCGTTAAGGTGAAAGTTTATAGGTAAAAATCCTAGTGACAAAGTGCTTGTTATCCACAATGTTAAAAGGAAAGATTGATTTATTGTTCTTGATAGGCTTGTAACAAATGTGTGTTGAGATTATACTGATATGTTGACACTTTTGATATGTCTATTTATATGAGTGTGCAAGTAATGTCCTTAATATGTTAATAAGGGCTCTATTCTAGAGTAATTATGAAATCATAATACAAATGCAAATGCAAGGCCATTAATCGTGTCGACATAATAAGACTAACATATAGGAATTTAATCCTTGTGTATGGGTACGAATCGAGATGAACATATCTTTAAAGTTATATCTACTATAATACCCTATAAAGATATATTTACTATAATATTCAATCAACTTTAATCACTAAATAAAACGTTCAAGTTGTAAAGCAAACTCACTTATTATGCAAAGTTTTATTTTCAATTCAAAAAAGGTGGATAAAATGTGAAGAATTTTAATAATAAATGACTTTTACTGAGAGATTTTGAAAAACATGTGCCAAAGAGTTATAGTGTCATTTTTTTGAAATAAGAGTAGTTTAAAATCCTTTTAAACACGCACATAATGCAAAGTACCATTTTTGGGATACGGGAGCGAGCGTGTGCAACTGCGAGTGCAAAAGGACACTTGGGTGTTTTGAGGCGCACCTTGCCCTTTTACGTGCTAGGCCTCATGAAATAAGGTGTGTGTGATCACGTGTTTATAATTTCAATCCAACAAACACTAAAATAATTTTTGGATCAAAGTATGTTAAGACAATCTCCAAAGGATTGAGGCATTTTTTGTGAGTAATATGAATGTTATTTTACGTAACACATAACGTGTTTCAAATGAATATTTGAATTACAATATATGTAAATTCTTAAAAGTTTTCTCGGGTTACTTTCAAAGTTTCAAAAACTATGTTTCCTTAATTTTTAGGGTAAATTCCAAAAAGTCTTCTCTCTCTCTCTCTCTCTCTCTCTCTCTCTCTCTCTCTCTCTCTCTCTCTCTCCACTTGTCAGCTCTATACCTTTTCAGCGCCACCTCTATTGTTAGAGTAATACTACACGGACCCCTGTTTTGTACCCCATAATAAGACAAGACAATAACAAATTGTACTCTATTCCCTAGCGATACCCACAATAATAAGGTATAAACATTTAAAGCAGAGGGTATGGATGAGGATACACATAATTTTATTGCTATTGTTACCACAAGCAACCCCACACCCACCACAACCACCCTCGCACCAAATCTATGCCACCAACCACCCAGAACCCCAGTCCTGAACAAAAATACCACAACCACCCTTGCACAAAATCTATAATAACACTACACCAAAACAACTAGCCCTTGTTAAAAACCCCACTGTTGCCTTTTTTACACACACAACGCATCGGCGCACCTGCATAGAGCCTACGACCTCCACGGTCTCACTTATGCCTCCTCTGCCCGGACCTGGTGAGGCACCCCAAAAAAAACATGCCCCTCTTCTTTTTCAACCTAAACCCCCTCACGTTTGACCGATTGTTGATTTTAAAGCGGGTATTGTTTGAAATTTTGGTTTCAATTTTGATTTTGTGAGGGGGAGTTGATTTTTTGAGTTTTCAGTACCACCACAACAACAACCTATTTTGTGGTGGTTTTTTTATCTGGGTTTTGCCGGATGGTTTGTGGTGGGGAAGTGTTGGGTAGGTTCATGCCGGTGAGGGGGCTGTGGTGAGGTGAAGGTGGTGGCTGGTGGGTGAAGATGGTGATACCGTGAGGTGAAGATTGTGGAGGAGAGAGAGAGAGAGAGAGAGAAGTTTGAATTTTGAAATGAGTTTGGATTTTTTTTCTTGGGTTTTATTTGGTTAAAGGGGTATTTGTGTCCATTTACACCGAAAAAAAGGCGCGAACCCAATTTTTTAGCTTAATTGCAACGGGTTGATAATTTAAGGGAGAGTTAATTGGGCATTTTAATTAATGGGCGGTTACCGATAAATCCGGGATAACTCAGGGGGTTTGGTGTAATTTACCCTAATTTTTATTCATTATTTGATATGGCACTTATGTTTAGGAGAGTGATTCGTTTCACTTCTTGATTTTATAATGATTTTTGATAACATGTACCCTAAGAGCGTAAGAATTTAAAAATAGTAGGACAAAATTTTGACATGCAATTAACGGAAAACATATACTTATGTAGAACTCTTACCTTTCTACTCTTTTATATCTAATAGTTTATAAGAATGCATAAAAAGAATGGGGGCATTAAATGAAGAGTTTTCATTGTATGTCGGTTCGTTAGATAAGGGTTCTTGGGTTTAGTCGTTTGGTGTTATGAGTGTTATATCTTTATTTATATTTTAAAAATGAAATTAAGCAATTCATATTTTTCTTTATGGCATTAATACTTCTTGCCTTTTAAGAAATGATGCAAATGATACATGGAAATTGATTACTTGTGCATTTAAAGGACATGTTTTGAGCTTAAAAATTTTAAGTAGGTGAACTATGTATTAATATTTGTGCTTTATTAAATGTATATCAAAATTTTGTCCTCATTATTTTTAAGTTATTGGTGTGTGTTTGTCTTTAAGACACATGTTATAAGGACTCGTAATTTATTTATGTCTAAGTTGGTGACTCAAAGAGAGACCTTTAAGACACATGTTATGAGACCAATGATTTATGAGTAAAACTACATACCCCCATTTTGTACCCTATAATAAGGCAAGGCAATAAGAGATTGTACCTAATGCCCTGACGGGACTAATAACAACAAGGTATAAAATTTTAAAATAGAAGGTATGGGAAAGGGTACAAAACGGGGTTACACAAAGTTATATTGATGATTTATTTATGTCTAGGTTAGTGACCCGAAGAGAGAGAGATTTGGATAGTTTGTTTGAGAAGGATATTTGTGTAATTTAACAGTAGCAAATTTAAATTAGTCGGGGTCATGATCCCTAGTTATTTTCTCACTTTCAACTTGAAATCCTCATGATTTTCACTTCATCTTTGAATCAAAACTATTATTAGTTATACCTTTGCAAAATATTATCACAAAGCATAGAAAAGTGTTTCCATGAAAGGTAAATAATTAACTTGTTTAGAGTAAATGCATGGGTAATAATATTTATATACTGTAAAATATTTTATAAAGAATTAATCTTACTCTTCTTTTAGATTGTCCACGTGTCATTTTATTTATATTTTATAACTCTACTATCCACCCGGTTAGGCCCCTTGAATTCCTGAAGATTTTGTCCATTCATTTTCTATGTGATTCTCCATATATCTCGGTAATGTAGAGTTAAGTTCCATAACCATTTTTTTCTCACTTTTCTCCCTCATCTTAATTATGCACCTCTTCTAATTCTCTCCATACGGTCATTCTTTTTCTCTTTCTTATCCTCTCCATAGTAGTGTAGAATTTCGATTACATCCATCCGTGAGCATAGAGGCCAATCGTAAGCAAAATTCGCAGTATCTTTTAATTTTCTTATGTTTCGGTCCCATCATTCTCAATCATCTTATTATTACGATGAATTATTATAAATCTTCGATTGAGTTTCTTTTCTCTCTCTCAAGCATTGAAACGTTATTAACTTTTAGTGTTTGTAATGGATTGATAAATTATAATTTTAAAATAAAATGTTGTTGATTTTGTGGAGTAGCAGATTAAGAAAAAAGCAAGCAGAAGGATGAGTGATGTATTTGAAGGATACGAGCACCATATTGCAAGCTCTCTGCTAATTTAATGTTAAAAAGAACCTCCCCCACTCTTCTTCTTCTTCATGGAGGTAATGCTAATATATAATATAATCCCCTTTTATTATTTTCTATCAATTTCTCAATTGTTAGTATTGTTGAGATTGTTATGACTAATAGAGAAGAAGAAACATAAGGTCTCTTAAATAAAAGCTGGATTTGAATATGCTAAGGCTTTGGTACTGTAGAAACTATTTTATGTGGTTAGAAAGTTGAGTTTTTATTATTTTTATTTTATTGGATTACGTATGCAAACGTTGCCTTAATTCCTTTAGATTCGTAAAATGGATCTTGAAGTTAGGACATTGACACCAAGTGTAAAGTCTATGCTGCTTGTTAAATTATGGGAATACAAAAACGATCTCAACCATTTGAAAAGTGAAGTAAAAGAATCACATCAGCTAATGCTAATCATGTTGCCCAAGATGACTTATTAGAATCCGAAATCCCAGACAGCAGTGGTCTCTCTCTCTCTTATGGTTCTGTGTTGTGGCGTAGAGGTTATTTTTTGGGTGGCCATTGATGTCGTTGTGTATGATGTAATACCCCATATTTTTAATGACTTTTAAAATATGATTAATTAGAATTAATTATGAGATAATTAAAAACTAATTCGGATTTAAATATTACTCGTGAGTAAAGTAATATATAATTTATGTTGAATATTACTTGGTGGTTGAAAGTAATATATGTGATTATGACTTTACATATGATTATGATTTTATAAAATTGTCACGAGTCATGAATACAACAATTTATGAAAATTAAGTCGGGACGCACATGTGACTCGTGTCGGGACTATATTTAAGTGAAATAAAAAGTAAAATAATTTTATGTCATCCAAATGGTCGTTTTGAGTGCGCCAATGTGTTCGGAAGGGTCGGGATAGTCAGAAAAGTGTACCCGGGGGTTTAGTTTGGGTCCCGGGACTATTTTAGGCCAAACCGACACCCGGGAGGGGTATTTTAGTCATTTATATTTTTTGGGTAATTAAACCTACGAAAATTAGGAGGTTATATCCGATGAAAGTTAGAGCCTTATAGGGTTAGAAACACTTGAGCTGCAGATAGGCTAAGGAAGGGATAAGAGAGGAGGTTTCCAAGGGGGAGAGCCATCAATCTTACACCGTTCCCACCAATTCCCCCACCAATGCATAGATCGGAGAATGAAGAGCGTAAATATAACCATCATCTTCTACAACTCAGACCTTTGATTTTCAGGCAAGTATCTATCTTGCTAATCTTGTGTTGATAAGACATCCGTGTTAGAATAGGATGAATAATTACGTGTTTTTATGAAGATTGAATGTTGTTTGGAAGATTAAATTCATATATTGTGTAAAAATTATGATAAGTTAACTTCTTTGATGTATGTAGAACATTAACCACGAAATTTTGATGCCCAGTAGATATAGAAATCTGGAAAATAATGGAGTTATTGAGAAAGCAAGATCATTTAGGGTTTAAATGATAAATTTTTGAATGATGATTCTTGGGGAATTAATGAATGTTTTACGTTACAAATCATCTATACCTGTCTATATAATGTTTGTGATATCTGCTTGAGAGTTTGGGAGTTTTTAAATAGAGATTTGAGGATTCAAATGGAAGAAATCGACATGCAAAAATATGCAGAATCGCAGCCATACCTGATGTATCAATCGATCGATCATGAATGTCGATCGATCGACTGGTGCAATCGATCGATTCTTTTCTTCGATCGATCAACTCCCCTGGAAATTGTGAAGATATTTTCCTTTATGATTTGATTTAAACCCCAACCTTCTCAAATCCTTGGTGTTGACTAATTGAATATAATAAGACTTAAGGAAGATCAGCAGGGTCGTGATTAAGACTTGAAAAATGTGAATATGAACGGGATTAAACGATAAATGTATGATTGTTCACCAAGTGAGTTACGATTGAAAATTATATAACTCGGGGTTTAAATTGATAATATGATAACTTAAGGATAAGACCAGTATTAAGGGGGTCATTATAGCTACTAAAATAACCTAAGGCATGGTGGGGTGACTTAGTAACCATTTTGCGAGTAGGGAAAGGTAATTTAAATTATACGATGAAAGTTATTAGGATAATTATATGTTACGTAGGACAGTCGAGAGTTATACGCTACACACGGATTATGGGTGTGTAGGTCGTGAGTGTACCTATCCTAATTGAATTCAATATATATACATAGGTGTATATGAATATATCAATTGTATGAGTATATTTGTGTTTAATTATACTCGCGCTACTTGCCATCACAAATGTTTTCGCGTCGAGACAGTCTTATTCTGATGGGACCTTTATGGGGAATATTGACTCGTACCCTAGAACATAGGATCCTTGGTACAGGCTATCTGAGAATGATAGTCAGACGGTCCTAAGAGACGTGAGGGTATGTGCTGACCTCTTAGTGACTTGAAACTATGCTTCGCCTCCAATATGTGTATTTTGTGCTAATACGGTTCGAGAGTGAGTTCAAACTAGTATTTTCCTCATTTGTACGAGAGGTATAGGGACTTGATAGCAGAGTATGCCAACACCATAGATTTCATGTGCGGTGCCCTATTAGTATATATATAATGAGTGATAAATTTATGTACCTGTGATTCATCTACTGTGATTGTAAGTAGATAAAATTAAATAATTGATATTAAATAAATTAAGTGTTTGAGAACTTAAGGCTATATTGAGATGTACATAGGTGACTTGGTAAATTCATAAGAAAAGATATCATGTATAAATTATAGTTATGTGATCCCGTGAATCAAGCTTGATGAGGGGAGATTGGGAGAGACTAGTTAAATGGGTTAGATTTATTTAGATTAATTCAGTAGTACGTTAGGCGTGCACATTAGTTGAGAGGTGAGAATTCTCAAGGGAGTGTCGAGGCACTAACATGTATGTATTATCAACTAGTAAGCATTTTATATACTTGCTAAAAAAATTAAAGCGATTTTACACTCGAGCTCTAATACTTTTCTTGTCATATCCTCTTTCTCTTGTATATATATGTATATTATATCAGGTGTCCAACCATAGGGACGCCAGACTTAGACAGTTGGACTGATAGACATAATGTAGCTAGTGTGGGAGTTGCAGGTCCTTGCATTTAGACGATTTCATCCTTGTGATCTCAGTGCTTTATTTAGTCATTTTTAGATAGGACATGTGTCGCCCATTTCCAATTTCTATTTAGTTCAGAGTGACATTGTACTTCCTTACTTTTTGCACTCAGATTTCAGTTAGGATTGTTAGTATTAGTATTGTTCGTGGTTTTGAGATATTTTATTGAGATGTTATTCCAGCCTGTTTAATTCAATTGAATGGTTTGATATTCATTACTATAAATGTGTTCATTTAAAAGATTTATGTATAAAATTTATATCGTTGGGACTTAATCTGTAAAATTAAATGTTCTGGCACTTAGCTTAATTATTTATTAGGTGATAAATAAATAAAAGTTATTTTCGACAGTGATGATAAGAATGAACCAACCAGATACTTTGATTTAATTTAATGCATGACTGATCACCCGACATTTAATTAGGCGGGGTATCACATATGACCCAGATGGGTTTTCATTGAAAAGTTTGATTTAGGGAGATGGGTATGGAGTGACAGGTGAGAAGGTCTAAGCATTGATCTTGTGGCTGATTGAAAGGATTTGGTGGAAAGATGGAAGCAAGTTTGGCTTCCTGCTGGTGAGATAAATTTACAGCTCATATTATTTTAATGTTTTGGCCTCTCCATCTCTTTGTGGATGAACATTTTTTTGTTGAGTTTTATATTTCTTCCAAGATAACAGATATTGTATAAATATTTATTGAGATATCCAGAATCATCTCCCAGAATCAGAGTTCAGATCTTCATTTGGTTTTGATGAAATTCGAGTTCGCACACATTAGTCAATCTCAATTATCTTCATGTGGAATATTAGTGTTTCAGTTATCAATTATATTCTTACATCATATTACATATATTTTATATTTTTAATTTCTTTGAATTATATAATTCTATTTAGGGGCATATATTAAATAGTCCTTCAGATATTTTTTAATACACATTTAGTCCAAGCCTTTTTATTTCATTCCAAAAAGTCCCTCACTACGTAAAAAATATTTGGCTTTATGTGGTTAAATACGAGAAGGTTTTTATGTGGTGAGAGACTTTTTGAAACAAAAGAATATTGATTAAATGAGTGTTTAAGGAACTTTTTCAAACAAAATAAAAAAGTGTGACTGAATATGTATTAAAAAATATTTGAATGACCTTTTGGTAGTTGATCCTTCTATTTATGACATTTAAATAAATTTTGTTTTAATCATTGTTGATATCAAATTTAGTCTGCTGACATGGCTCAGTTAAGTAGAGACACGTGTCAATCTACATGGAACTAACAAATATTTCTGAATAATACCTTGACTTCGAGGAACTCAATTTCCCCGACCAACTTAGATACTCCAAGCAGTAGATGTTTACCGAGGAACTTTAGTGCACCGAGCAACTCATGGATACCGAGATACTTAGGCGGTCCGAGATGCACCTCGATCAGAGCATTTATTATCAGACAATTAAGAGGATTAAATGCGCATTAAATGCTGATTATTATCATACGGATGTATACGCTTATTGAACAGCTATGTATTACCCATTCACATGCACATCCTCATGGCTATAAATACATTGTATCATCCTCATTGAAACGGACCGGAATTTCTTGAGATAAATCCTACTTCGAGAATTCTCAAACAGTCAATAATAACACAAACGGTGGATGTAGGCCATTCGTTCAAGGCTGAACCACTTTAAAATCTCTTGTCTTATTTATTTTTTATCTATGATTAAATAATTAGAGATAATCTAATTTTTTACATCAACAGATTGGCGCCGTCTGTGGGAAACGACTGTAATTTTCATTTTTCACCAAAAAAAATTCATCACCAATGGCTGACAATCCTGAATCCAGCAATCGAAACGCTAGAAACCCCCCAAATCCATCCGCTCCTCCAAATATCCAATATCTGGCGGGAATCATGGCCAGTTTGGCTCAAGGTCAGACAGCCATGCAAGAAACAATGAGACAACTCATGCAAACTATCTAGGGTGGAGCATCAACCTATTCAGGACAACGAAGTGTTCAAAGAAACACTCATTTACTTTCTTCACGCATTAGGCAAAGCGATTCATATCGTACTGAGATATCTGAAGATTTTTCTTATCAACCGGGTCGAACTTCGTCAGTACGAGCCACAGATACTGAGCAACACGTCACTCTCTCTCTCCAGAAAGGACCAGTGTATTGGAAAGATTAAGTAGGGTCTCTCCTTTTGATCGATTGGGCCCTAGGAAGAATAAAAGTCCTCCTAAGGCTGTGTCGAGAAACTTTCGATGACCATTTGATCTAAAAGAGGGTTCTGCCCAATCACAACCAGTTGCTCGACAAGATAGATCCTAGGAAGCGACTTCAACACAATCAATTGCTCGAACCAATAGGCTCGAGGAGGGAAATGATGCGTGGAAAGGCTCTATTCAGAGGTTGGAGGATATATTAGGGGAAATGGCTAAGGCCAAGAATCCTCTACAAAGAACTTTTGTACAAGGGACACCTTTTGTCCAAGCAATTGTGGATTTTCCCACACCATCAAAGTTCAAAGCACCTGTTGTGACTCCTAAATATGATGAAAAAACCGATCCCGTCCTTCATATAAACCAATATCAAGCTGCTGCCGACATCTATGCTGTGCCAGATGAGATGAGATGCAGGGCATTCTCGGGAACTCTTATAGGTTCTGCTCAAATATGGTACAATAATCTTCCTCGGGGTAAGATTTCCACTTTCTTTTAACTAGCCGAGCTCTTCATTGGAAACTTCTGTTTTGGAGCAAAACCTGTTAAATGAGTAGCACACTGGTTAAGTGTTAGACAAAAGGCAGGTGAGAGCATCAGGGATTATATAACTCGTTTCAATAACGAGAAACTCGAAGTTATTGATTATGAGAAAAAAACAGCGATTACTGCTCTGATGAGTGGGTTGTTGCCCAACAAGTTGTACTACACTTTGGCTAAAGATCCACCCAGAACCATGTCAGAACTGATGGCCAAAGCGGCCAAGATCATGAATGCCGAAGAGGCTATGGCTGCAAAGAAGAATATGGATACCAAAGAAACCAAGGTGGAGGGTGATAAGGCCAAAAAGAAAGAGCATAAGAATAATGGTGGTGACAAGCACTCAAAAACAAAGCCATCATGGGAGGCATTAAAGAAATTTAAAAATTATACTCCTTTGAAGGTAGACATCAACCATGTTCTAGAAGAAATCAAGAACAGCGAGGAGTTAAACTGGCCAGAGAAAATGAAGTTAGACCCTAACAAGAGGAATAAGGCCAAATATTGCGAGTTCCACAAGGATCATGGCCACATGACCAAAAATTGCATAGCTCTTCAGAATGAGATCGAAGCACTCATTAGACGAGGAAAACTGGCGAAGTATGTTGATCATAGAAATGAAAGAAGAAACAACGACCGAGCAAGAGAGAGGTCTAGATCTCCTCGTCGAGCAGAGGAGAACAAGAAAAGAGACCATGAAGATGATCCAGAAGACGACACCGATCTTCCTAAAAGACCAAGGCATCCAGAACGTGAGGTATTTTCAATACGTTTTGGATCATTTGATTGTAATGTTATTACAGGTGGAGATGCAGGAGGTGGAGACCTTACTGTAGAAAGAAAAGCTTACCTCAATGAGGCTCAAGCCCGTTCATATATTCAACGAATAAATTTGGCTGAAGATGATCGCCCGAGGAAGGTCAACAAAGAAAAACTTGTCATCGGTTTCTCAAAGAACGACCTCGCAGGTGTGTTGTATCCTCATGATGACCCATTGGTGATCAAAATGAGAATGAAGGAAGTGATGATCTCGAGAGTACTGGTTGATAACGGTAGCTCGGCTGATATTATGTTCTACTCATGCTTCGACAGCTTAAATCTAAAGTTGTCTCAGTTGGAGCCTTATCATAGGCCCCTCCTCGGTTTTGCTGACGAGAAAGTTTTTCCACTTGGGACGATCAAGTTGGATATGTTCATTGGTACATGGCCTGCTTGTCGAACAGAAAGAGTACACTTCTTCGTGATGGATCAGAATGTTCAATCAGCCTACAATATCATCATGGGAAAGATAGGATTGAAGAAGTTTGAAGCAGTACCATCTACGGTACATCAATGCCTAAAATTTCCAACCAATTTTAGGAAAAAGACTACTATTCATCTGTAATAACATTATTACAGATGTGAAGGGTGATCAAAAAGTAGCTCGAGAATGCTACTATTCATCTGCCGAGCAAGAGGAACTGGAGGAATCTAGGAAAAAGACTACTACCTATTAGGTGGATGAGGGTGCAGAAATTGAAACATTGGATCCTAGAGACGAGTCGCAACTCGTGAAAGGTCAGGTGGTGGAAGCTACTGAAAACATCATTCTGGACGATGAGCACCCTGAACGAACAACGCAAATAGGTTCGTCGTTAGATGCCTCACTAAAACAGGAATTGGTAGTTTTCTTAAAAAGCAGAAAACAAACTTTAGATTGGAGTCATGAGGATATGCCCGGAATAGACCCAAATTTCTTATGTCACGAGCTCAATGTGAATAAGGAGATCAAGCCAGTAAAGTAAAGAAGAAGAGTGTTCAGCCCCGAGAAGAACCAAGCTATACAGGAGGAGGTCGAGAAGCTGCAAAAAGCTTGCTTTATTGAAGATGTTAAATATCCAGACTGGTTAGCAAATGTAGTAATGGTGAAAAAGAAGAACAACAAATGGAGGATGTGTGTAGAATTCACCGACCTCAACAAGGCATGTCCAAAGGATCATTTTCCCTTGCCCCGAATTGATCAACTAGTGGATGCTACCTCGGGACACGAGCTGCTGAGCTTCATGGACGCTTATTCTAGTTACAACCAGATTAAAATGAAACTTGAAGACAGGGAGAGTACCTCTTTCATTACCCCTAGGGGAACTTATTGTTATAATGTTATGCCTTTTGGTTTGAAAAATGCAGGTGCAACATACCAGCGGCTGATGAACAAGGTGTTTGCAGAACAAATCAGTTGCAACATGGAAGTTTATGTTGATGATATGCTGACAAAGAGCAAAAGAGCTGCTGACCATCTAGTTGACTTAGGCCAAACCTTTGATCAACTAGATAAATACCAAATGAAGTTGAACCCGACCAAGTGCATATTTGGAGTACGAGAAGGCATGTATCTCGGGTATATTGTCAATCAACGAGGCATTGAAGCAAACCTTAAAAAGATCAAAGCTCTATTGGTATTACGATCTCCATCAACGAAGAAAGAAGTGCAATGTCTTACAGGGCGAGTAGCAGCACTTAACAGATTTGTATCACGAGCAACTGATAAATGCCTCCCATTCTTCCAAATGCTTCAAAAGTCTTTTGAATGGAATGAAGAATGCGAGAAAGCTTTTTAAGATTTGAAGAAATATTTGGGAGCACCTCCACTGTTGTCCAAGCCAGTGATGGGAGAAAGGTTGTACTTGTATCTGGCAGTTTCAGAAAATGCAGTTAGCTCGGCATTAATAAGAGTAGAGGATGGAGTACAAAAACCGATTTATTACACTAGTAAGGCCTTCCGAGGAGCAGAGGTCAGATATCCAAAACTGGAAAAGTTAGCATTGGCGCTGATCGAAGCGAGTAGAAGAATGAAGCCATATTTCCAGGCGATCGTCACTAAAAGGGCAAGCAGTAGCAGATTTTATAGCAGAGTTCACTTATCCTGATACCCCGGAGGAGCAAAAGCTGAACACCGACCAACCTGTGGATGTTACAGGATCATCAAATTTAAACCCCGATCAACTTAAGTTGGTCGAAGAGTAAGAGGAGAAGGTCGGCGAGCAGTGAGGTGTGGTAGAAATGGAGATAAAGGAGCAACAAATATTCCATCAAGGAGCTTTATCCAATAAGAAGTTTGAGGAAGAAATACCTGTATGGAATCTATATGTAGATGGCTCATCATGTACCTCAGGTAGTGGAGCTGGGATTGTATTGAAAAGTCCAGACGAGGTCGATATAGAATATGCTCTGCACTTTCAATTTCAAGCTTCTAATAATGAGGCCGAATATGAAGCGATGATTGTAGGTCTTGGTCTGGAAAAAACCATGAAGGCAGAGCAGATAATCATATGCAGTGACTCACAGTTGATTGTAAACCAAATGCTTGGTGTATATACAGCAAAAGGAGAGTTGATGATTAAGTACCATGCAAAGGCAATGGAATTGGTATCGAAATTTGTTACTGTTCAACTGGTCAGAATACCAAGAATGGAGAATGCAAGAGCAGACGCTTTAGCTCGATTAGCATCATCTACTCGTACCGAGCTACGAAGAACAATTCCAATTGAAATTATAACTGGTCGGAGCATAGATGAAGATCTGACCATGAATTTTATTGCCCTTGATTTAGGGCCATCTTGGATGGATCCCATCAGGGCATATATTGAGGAGGGAGAATTACCGATTGACAAACTCGCAGCCAAGAAATAGAAGTTTAAAGTTGCTCGTTATGTACTGACTAATGGTATTCTATACAAACGAGGAATTATAGCAGGTTTGCAAAGATGTGTGCATCCCTCCGAGGTGAAAGACTTTATTGAAGAGGTCCATGAAGGGTCATGTGGAGCCCATGTAGCAGGTCGGACGCTTCTGCAAAGAGTGATGATGCAAGGATACTACTGGCCAACAATGAGGGCTGATTATATAGCCTATGCCAAGAAATATGACAAGTGTCAACGTTTCTCCACTATCCAAAGAACTCCCCAAGCATTGTTGACACCCATTACTTCTCCTTGGCCATTTTCCATATGGGGGATTGACTTGGTCGGGCCACTTCCAACGACTAGAGGAAGATTTAAATATCTCGTCGTCGCAGTGGATTACTTTACTAAGTGGGTTGAAGCCGAGCCTCTTGTTGATATGACGTACGAAAATTTGTACCAATTTGTTTGGAAAAATATCATTTGTAGATATGGTTTTCCCCATGCATTCATCACCGACCATGGAACACAATTTGACAACGAGGAGTTCGCTGCCTATTGTCATCAGTCAAATATCTTGAAAATCCACTTGGCACCAAGCCATCCCCAAAGCAATAGACAAACAGAAGTGACAAATAGAACGTTGCTAAATGGCTTGAAGAAAAGACTGAATGACGCGAAAGCAAACTGGATCAACGAGCTACATTCAGTACTATGGGCTTATCGTACTACTCCCCGAGCAGCAACTAGAGAATCTCCATATATGCTGGAATTTGGAAGTGAAGCTGTTATACCTGTCGAGTTGGGTCTCCCAACACACCGAGTGCTGAACTTCAACTCCCCTATCAGCGATTTAATGAGAAGGTTAGACTTGGACATGCTCGAGGAAGTTAGAGAAGAAACAGCCATCAGAAATGCTGTTTACCAGCAACGAACAACTTTGTTCTACAACAAGAGGGTGAAGAAGTGCGACCTGAAAGAAGGAGACTATGTGCTAAAGAAAGTGATTCAAAAGCACAACAAACTGGAAGCGAACTGGCATGGACCTTACCGAGTTACAGAAGTTGCTCGACCAGGAACCTACAGAATAGAAACTTTAGAAAGGGAGGAATTTAAGAATGCATGGAATGCAGAGCACCTGCGCAAATATTATCAGTAATGTAAACCCTCATGTAATGCAGTTTCATCAGTATGAATAAAATGTGAATATTCTACCCAATTCTCTCCTTTTGTTGAAATATTTTTTTCGCGGAATACTAGTGCTACACACTACTCAGCAAAATCCACCAACTCCGGTTGGTTGGGAATAAAAAATATTTCCCAGAAATACCAACTCCGGTCGGTTGGGAAGAAAATCCACCAACTCCGATTGGTCGGGAATAAAAAAATATTTCCCAGAAATACCAACTCCGGTTGGTCGGGAATAAAAAATATTTCCAAGAAATACCAACTCCGGTTGGTTGGGAAGAAAATCCACCAACTCCGGTTGGTCGGAAAAAAAATATTTCCCAGAAATACCAACTCCGGTTGGTTGGGAAGAAAAACCACCAACTCCGGTTGGTCGGGAAAAAAAATATTTCCCAGAAATACCAACTCCGGTTGGTTGGGAAGAAAATCCACCAACTCCGGTTGGTCGGGAATAAAAAATATTTCCCAGAAATACAAACTCCGGTTGGTTGGGAAGAAAATCCACCAACTCCGGTTGGTCGGAAAAAAAAATATTTCCCAGAAATACCAACTCCGGTTAGTTGGGAAGAAAAACCACCAACTCCGGTTGGTCGGGAAAAAAAATATTTCCCAGAAATACCAACTCCGGTTGGTTGGGAAGAAAATCCACCAACTTCGGTTGGTCGGGAATAAAAAATATTTCCCAGAAATACTAACTCCGGTTGGTTGGGAAGAAAAATATTTCACAGAAATACCAACTCCGGTTGGTTGGGAAGAAGATCCACCAACCCCGGTTGGTCAGGAATAAAAAATATTTCTCAGAAATACCAACTCCGGTTGGTTGGGAAGAAAATCCACCAACTCCGGTTGGTCGGGAAGAAAAATATTTCCCAGAAACACCAACTCAGGTTGGTTGGGAAGAAGATTCACCCACTATAGTTGGTTGGGAATAAATTTTTACCAACTAAGGTTGGTCGAGGATTAAAAACACCAACTCTCTTTGGTCGAAAATAGTTGGTTAAACAAATAATGGCTTAGAATTAGAAAGTGATCAAGTAAAATTTTAATACTTGAAACATTTCAAATTACCACCAAGTTGGTCGAGAAACAAAATATCATCAACTCTGGTTGGTCGACAAATGATTATCATCAATTTAACAATAAGTTTCACCAACTTTAGTTGATCGACAAATAACACAATGTTGTTATTTTTTTAACAGATATACATGCACATTCATTAGTAAATAAGTAAAGTATTTTACAAAATACTTACAAGACAGTGGCAATCAAGATTTCAAAGAAAAATATAAGTTTTTCATTAAATCCAAAACAAAATACATTGGGAATAAAATACATAAAAATTATTACATCAGGAATACTATTCTATGGGTTTTTTCCGCTCTTCCTTTGAAACAGGTTCTTCACCAGCAGGAGGATCGTCTAAGGCATAGGGGGAGTTTATGAAGTTCAAATCTTTATGCATCCTGATGTTCATAACTGATGGCCGATCAAGAAGGTGCTCTGGGCGAGATATCTCAAAGTTGGAGTGAAGACTGTAGTCGCCGAGATGCTTGGAAATTAGGCATTGTGGAATGGCCCGAGCAAGAATCTAGCTCATATCAAGCTTGAAAGGAGGCACTGGTAGGTCGAGCAACCCAGGATTGTAGTAATCCCACAAGTAATGACCTTGTTCCAACTTCAGCACGCCCAAAGCATTTAACCATCCTTGCTTATAACCCACATTATTTGCATTTTGGGTTCCGATCATCTAGATGGTAGAGGGCTTCATTATAACCAGCCATCCAGAACTCCCTAGGCTGTTTATGGAACTGGTAGGTTAATCTTTCTAACTGCTCGTGGAGATTCTTCACCAAATTCGTTTTATTCTCCAAAGCAGACTTTTGAGCAGAGAGCTGCTCGTCCAGATTCATGATTTTCTTAAACATCTCGTCCAATGCCTGGTTCTTCGCCATCAATTGGAAGGCTTGGTTCTCCAGAGCCGATTGAGTTCTTTGTTCCTCAATAGTAATCCGAGCAACTCTTGCTTATCCCCGAGCAGAGGTAGAAGGCCCAATCCTCTTCAAGGTTTCTAATTCATCTCTCAGATTGCCATTTTCGACCTCTAAGAAAGAGAATCCCTCGTCGTTTACAGGGACTAAAGCGTTTGAGGTAGAGGCAACAGATCTCAGCTGGGATACTTCTCCTCGCAAGTTATTATTTTCCTGCTCCAGCAACTTGGCTATCTGCCTGTGCTCCTCGACCTCGGTTTTCAAAGTTCTCTCCCTCACTTCATAAGAAGCAAACAATTTATCGTATCCCTTATCAGCATTTAGTTGCTGATACTTCTTATCATATCCTTGGTGCAAGAGAGCTGAAGATTCCTTGTATTGTTGTTGAAGCTCCTCAGGAGTACCCTGGAGGTCTTCAATCATGTCATAATATGCTACATTATTAGCCACTGTCCGGTCGAGCAGACACTTTAAGTACTAGTAGGCTTCAATTTCTTGCTCTGACGCATTTGGACCGAGGATACCAACAATCTGAGCATCAGTCATATCTGTATGACCAGCTTTGA
Source organism: Sambucus nigra (assembly GCA_949130495.1). Taxonomy (NCBI): domain Eukaryota; kingdom Viridiplantae; phylum Streptophyta; class Magnoliopsida; order Dipsacales; family Adoxaceae; genus Sambucus; species Sambucus nigra. The sequence goes on from OX422207.1 coordinate 409,202,707, forward strand.
AGTACTCATTGCATTGCCTCAATAATTTTGTATCATGAGCAGATAATAATTCCATCCTGGCCATAAACTAGTAAAAAGAAGAGATAGCAAGAATCAATAAGGAGCAAGAGGAAGAGAATCAATGAATAGTCAAAATTTCAAATTTTATTACATCATAAAAGAGAAGTACATAGTTCAGAGTTACAATTGACAAAAATAAACAGAAAGAAAAATCCGAACAACTCTACACCTTCTCCTTATCTCCCAAAACTTTCTCGGGAGGCTGGGACGAGGAGGTAGGTTGCTCGGATGGCACAGATGGTTGCTCGGTGGGTTCTGGAAGTTGCCCGGTTGAAATAATGAATGGTTAAGGTTGCTCGCAAGAGGACTGGACAACTGGGGGATGAGAAATTTGATATCCCATCACCATGGAGATTTCCTCAGAGGCAGCTTCTTCCTCTTCTTCTTCTTCAGGAGTTGGAGGGGGGTCAGGGATGTGTCGCTGAAACAGGTCAGAATTTTCATCAACATTCATCTCTTTTAGAGCAGCGACCCAGCCATCCCTAAAGTACTTAAGGCTACCATATTCCACCTGCGACATCATGGAAGCCAGACCCTTATTCCATCCTTATCCCAGCCAGCGCTGAAGGACTTCTTAATAACCATTTTCCTTTTTACTTTCTCTGAGGAAATCTTCTCAGTCATGAGTTCCTCGGCAACTTTCAATTTCTTTTCTGCCTCGTCCCTCTGGCGATCCACCTCACAAAGTTTGCCCAACTCTTCCTCAGCAGCTTACCTTCAAGCTCCCCAGCATTTTGGAGCTTCTCCTCGAGCTCTTTATTCTTACTTTCCAATTCTTTTATTTCTTTCTCCAATCCCTTGGAGACCTCAACAGCCTGATCCCTCTCCTGCTCGGTCGAATTGCGTTGCTTCTCCCAGGCAACTTTATTATCAACATACTTCTGACGAGAATCCTTCAGAGACTGCGTCAGACCCACCAAAGCTTCCTCTACACCTGACGAGGAACTTGAAGCCTTAATAGCTTCATCTTTCTTCAAAATTGTGTTGAAACAGGTTACCAACTGGGAAAAGAAAACAATAGCAAGTCAGGGCAAAGATATAATAGTATAAAAATGAAAGTTTAGGACAATAATACTTACAGAAGCAATATGACGAGCAGCCAATGTGGTAACCATATCTCGGGAAAGATTTTCTTCAATACCTTGGATCTCGGGAATGATCCAAGACTTCACCGAGCTCATGACAGAGCTCGAGGCAACAAAAGTGAGAACACCACTTCCAATAATCGGGGGCTGAGAGATGGATTCAGCCAAATTGACCGAGGAGCTTTTTTTCAGCCTCCTCAGAGGAGCATCAACGGTCTCGATCAAGGATGTAGTCTTAGTCGGGGATATGACAATAACCTCGCTTGGAGCAGCGACCTTGCTCGGAGCCACTGGAGGCTTCTCGGCAACCTTCACAGTAGTAGCCGGAGGAGGTGCCTCAATTTTTCTTGTCCCTTCTTCTGGGACATCATGTTTGCTTTTCTTTGCCTCTCCAGCAATAGAGGCAGATTTCTCGAAGAGGGCAGGAGCTCTTCTTCTCTTCATTCTTTCACTTAGAGGAATATGTGACTCAGGTGAAGAACTTGTAGAAGCTGGTACTGGTTCTATGTCACTTATCACCGGACGAGCAGTAAAAGACGAGGTGTAACTCTTATACTGCAGTAAATATGAGACTGGTCTGATATGCTCGTCGGCAACAGTCTGATGCAAACCCCAGATAAGTTTCAGATGTTTTAAATTAACTTCTGTCTCTTTTGGAGACCTTCTTTTGCTGTCAACTGCAAATAAATGAAAATTAAAATATCAATGATACATTTTATCAAACACAAAGAAAGAATAATTTCAAAAATAAAAGTAAAGTAAAAACAACATATTCCATTGCCATAGGGAGGGCATCTGGGACCCTGATACACATCATTTCCAGTTAGTGGAGCATGTTGCCAATTTTTCATAACAACACCATGCTCGAAATAATCCCTATTGGCATCTGGGAGATTGACCACTAAAGCTCTATTTAAAAACCTAGTTTTCAAGTAAAAAGTACTATCGCCGACAACCCATCTATAACAAAACATAATTTCTGGAATTCCTATACGAGTTCCATGAATCTGATTTAATCTATGAACTCCATTAACTATTCTTCATGTATTGGGGGCTATTTTTGCAGGAACCACGTCAAAATATTGACAGAATTCCAGACACAAAGGGTTTGGGGGAAAAGAAAAGCCACATTCAGCCACAAAGAGACTGGAGAACCAATGTCCCTCAGCCAAACGGAAATAATCTGAAGGTTCAGAAAGTTCCTCCAGAATAACCCACGAAGGAATAGAGAAATCAGAACGAAACATATCAAGCGACTCGACAAGGTAAACCATGATGAATAAAAGAAATAAACGAGAAGGAAGAAGATCTTACAGGAAAAAGGACGGATCTGTTGACAACGAACGATGAAAGGGATGAACGCACAAGAGAGAGAGAAAATGGAAAACTCAAAGATACAGATTTGAAAAAGTAGAAGACGATATGATTTTCTGCAATACTTAAATACCTTACCTTGGGAAAAGGTAAAAGTAATGATTATAAAGGGAGACGTTTACGCTACCGGCGGCTAAAAGGACAAAAAGGGCGTGGAGATCGAAGCAGTTAGAAAAATTCGAAAAGTCTGATTCTATGAATTCGAAAAGAAAAATAAATGCAAAGAAAACGCTCCTAAAAATTCAGGATGACCATTTAATCCTGCCATATTTCGAGAAGAATGTTCCACACTCCTCAATCTCGAACTGTGAAACATTGGGAGCTTCTGTTGATACCAAATTTAGTCTGCTGACATGGCTCAGTTAAGTAGAGACACGTGTCAATCTACATGGCACTAACAAATATTTCTGAACAATACCTTGACTTCGAGGAACTCAATTTCTCCAACCAACTCAGATACTCCGAGCAGTAGATGCTTACCGGGGAACTTTACTGCACCGAGCAACTCATGGATACCGAGATACTTAGGCGGTCCGAGCAGCTTAAGCGGTCCGAGTTGCACCTCGATCAGAGCATTTATTATCAGACAATTAAGAGGATTAAATGCGCATTAAATGCTGATTATTATCATACGGATGTATACGCTTATTGAACAGCTATGTAGTACCCATTCACATGCACAGCCTCGTGGCTATAAATACATTGTATCATCCTCATTGAAACGAACCGGAATTTTTTGAGATAAATCCTACTTCGAGAATTTCCAAACAGTCAATAATAATACAAACGGTGGATGTAGGCCATTCATTCAAGCCGAACCACTTTAAAATCTCTTGTCTTATTTATTTTTTATCTGTGATTAAATAATTAGAGATAATCTAATTTTTTACATCAACAATCATATTTTAAAAAGGTAACATCAATTGTGATAAAGGCTAACATTTAACATTGATTACTTAATGTTTGTTGAATATACTTGCAAAGGTATTCCGGCTTCAACATTAATTTGAAACGCATGCTTTCTTACGGTAAGAACTAAGTTTCGCATTTGTATTGTCTGTCTGCTGATAGTTCCTTAGGTTTCTTCCAATCTTGAGATAGTGTAGAATTTTTTAAATCTTTAACATGTATGTGGCTATACTAAAATCAGAAGCATAAAGCTACACGTTCCAAAACATCCTCAAAATATTTTTTTGTCTTAGGGTGTTCCTTATTAAATTAACATCTCGGTATCCTTTTAAAAATATTTGATGCTTAATAGTAAAATTAACATCTCAGCTAAAGATTAAAATTAACAATCGCTTAATCAAAGTTTTAATTATATGCATTTATTAGTAGGCTATTTTATAATCTTGAACATTTTAATATGCTTTAAAGAAAAATCAACTTATATCATTTATATAGTCATTTCAAATTTCATATTTTTAATTTCAAATTTCATATTTTTAATCAATTGTAATTAGATTATTATTTTCACCAATTATAAAGATGAAAGTGAACTAACAAAGTAGATTAACCAATATAGCACTAACTATTCTGACTTATTATTATCTATATGTTTTTGGTTTGTTTTATCATTAAATTATTTGGGGGGTTGGTAGTTGTAGTGATGTGTGATTTTTTTCCTTACAAAATGCTTCAACAAGTTAACAAAAGGATATCTAAATCGGATCATGTTTCTTATCTTCATATTGTCCATGTATTGTTTGAATAAATTTCTCAAAAATGGTGATAAAAATAATATTTACTTGACCTAAATTTTCGATCCATGTTTTTTTTCTTATTACTTATGTATCATACGATTGCGTCGCCCCGGGTTTACACTACGATTTGCTTACTTGAGTATGAGAAGCAAAGAAACAACATAAGAAATATATAAACAAATAAATAAATTAGAGAAAAGTAGTCTCATACAATCGAAGAGGAAGAAGGCAGACAATACAAAACTACAAAGTTTTCCTCCGAAACACTACCAAAGAATACAAGGCCAATGCGGCAGATATCCCCATGAGATAATGGCACAAGAAACAGATGCTAACGTTATAAAATGATCAACATTAACAACACGGGGAGACAAAAGATTTAGAATCAATGACGTCTCCACATCTAAAGCACCCAGCTGAACACAGCCCATCCCAATACCAAACTTCCCACCATCTTCTCCACCGACATCAACTTCTCTGCTCCATTCTGCAATTTGTTTCCACATTTCAGTTGACTTTATAACAACATCTCTCACAAATTAAATGCATTTAAACATCTTAATTGAATTCGAATTCAAAACTCTTCAAGTTTCTTTAGCCAGAAACATGTGATCTTTGGCTACTACTTGTACATAATTAAGATCCAAAACATCAATGTGAACCATATTAGCAAAATAAATACAAAAGATTTATATTAATTTGTTTACAAGACAGATATCTTAATCTATTTAGACTTGACAAGTTTTAAGTTCCTTTGACTGCAAACATGCGATTAAATAGTTCCGGACTGAATTAGTCTGTTTAAAAGACCAAACAGTAAAGAATTATATGCATTTTTAATTATATTATTCTAATTATTAGCATCAATAACTTTTGAAAAAGTACAAAAATGTGATTAAACAGTTTCGGATCATTAGCTACTCATACACAATCAAGATCTAAAACATTATCCGCTTTTGTTCTTAATTATCAATGCAAACTAAGGAATTGAATTATTTTGTTTATAAAATTGAACTCTGGAGAATTCTGCGTTTAATTATCTACTCTAAACTCAAATGGACAAAATTTCAAGTTACCTTAGCTAAACATGTGATTAAACAGTTTCGGACCTTTGGCTACTTGTACACAGTCCAGATCCAAACCTTTGGAAAATACAAGCTAAAGGTTTAAAATGAAGTTTTTTCCTAGATCTGAATCGACATTGCTGATTTAGTTGATGTTAGACCTAAATTAGAGAGAACAAAACGAAGAAAAATGAAACGTACCAAATCAGCCAGCTGTGATGGACCGGGAGATGCAGATGCATCAACGCTTGGTCCAGGAGCTTCCGTTGGAGGTGCAGGTGGACTCAACAACTCCGGTGCTGGAGCTGGCGCATGGTGCTTCTTACTCTTCGTCTTCTTCTTGCTCGGCGCCGGTGCCGGAACTACAGAAGGTGTCGGTGGAGTACTCTCCGGTGCCGGAGAAGGAGGAGATTGAATAGGCGCAGGCAACGGCGGAGATCTAACCGTCACCGGCGCCGACGCTGGTGGAGAACTCACTGGCGCCTTCGCCGGCGGAGAAACGGTAGGTGTTTTCGCCGGCGGTGCCGACACTGGAACAGCAACAACAGGTGTCGGTGGAGCTGATACCGGAGAAACAACAGGAGGAACTAAAGCAGTTGTTGGAGCCACCGTTGGCGGTGTGGTTACCGGAGCCGGAGATTTAGGTTTGGAAGGAGGCGCAGCTGTAACCGGAGATACCGCCGGAGTAACAACCGTGGTCGGTGGAGCAAGAGTTGGTGCCGCCGCCGGAGATTGTCCTCCAACACATGCAACTACAATGCACACAATTGCAATGAGTAAAGCATTGTTCCGATCCATGGCTAGAATTAGAAACAAACAAGGAATAGAAAAGTAGATAAATTGGGAGAGAACGGTGGTGAGATATAACTTAAGAGAGACAAGAGTATAAGTAGCCGTTAAGGCATAAAAGTGACGGTGCAGCAGAACATTTAGAAATCTCTATTTGTGTGGGGCCTATACAAAATTAGACACTGTAAACAGACTGTTAGTGTGTGAGTGTGGGGTCTAATTGCATGTGAGAGTTGGAATATTTAAGTTTAAGATGGCCACGTCACGTATTACGCGTAACGTCAAGTGATTCTGTTGTCCACTGGTTTTTTTGTTTTTCTTCGGTTGAGGGCACATTTTTACAGCTGGAAATGTGAAACGTGGGGCCTGCCATGTGACCAACCCAATTACACACGTACACGTACAGTTGTTTTGCGCTTGGTTTACTAGAGAGGTTCGATAACTTTAGCTGGAGACTTGGGTGACCTCTAAAGTGAAGGTACCTGCTTCTCCTCCTTTTTTTTATCTTCTTTTTTTTACATGTTTTGCAAGCAAAATACTTCCCAATGTCTCCATCCAGTTTCAATTCTTGCTTTTAGTTTTGTTTTTTTTTTAATATAAATATACATTATTACATCGGATCCTATTGATGCTGTTGGAGTTTTCTTTTGGAAAGAACGAAATATAATAAATTAATTTCCGCAAGGCACGTTCTTGGAACGCTTTCTTTTAGGCAAAATTTCTCCCAATCCGGTTGAGACAGAACCAGAACCGCGAGTACACAATGGGTTTTGTAGAACCTGCCTTCAGGATACAATGCAGTATGAACAGTTGTTTGATTCAAACTATGTACTGTTTGATCAAACCCGAGAACACTCTGAATTTGTAACTTGATAATGCCAAAGTATAGAGGACGGAGAGAGGAGAAACTAGCAATTTTCGGTGTCCAAAACAGAGGTCTGGAACTCTTTTTATAGCCATTTCTGTGACTGTTCTTCAACAGTCACAACTCTTCATGGAGTGACTCAGCAACCGTTGGATCGTGCCTGTCTGGAACAGCTACGATCTAACGGTTCAGATTAGGCGTCCCATCGTAAGCGAATGGACATCCCCTACACGAAATGCTACGAGTTCATCTAACGGTTTAGATCAAGCCGTTTCGGATTTTAAACCCTTTGATCGGATCGTTTAATCACACCCGTTGATCTGTTTTACCTCGTCAAAACTTTAGGCTCCCACGCTCCAAGCGACGATGCGCACGTGCGCGTCAAAGCGCGCAATGCGCCCTAAGTCGCCCAATCGCCCTTTCGCGCGCCGCGTGTCGCGCTTACGCGTGTCGCGATTGGTGGTGCTTAAGCACCACCGCGATGCGTAGGATCATAGCCTCTTATTTGACTTGTCAACTAAGAATCTTAGTTGTCCTTTAGTTGATATACCACTACCTTTTGTAGTATTCTTCCAATGTGGGACAATATGGGATTTTGAGCATTCCCCATATCTTTCACACCCATTTGCTCATGTTTCTACTTTCTAAATAAAACCCAAACTATGTTTAAAATAAAACACAAATAATATAATAAAATATTAACAACTAAAAATTAAACTCAATAAATATTGGAATTAATCCAACATTCTCCCACCAATTTCAATATACACAAGAGAGCAAAGCAAAAAAGACAATAAATAACTTTTGGCATTATCGCTAAAATCTAGTACATAAATGAGAAGTGTCTTTCGGACTTGAACTTCCATATAGTGAAAATAATTCAAAGCTTCATCAAGGTGCTGTGGTGAACGTATCTTGAACCAAGGACCTTTTGAGACTAGCCGGAACTATCACACATACCGATTTCTGAGTTTATAAGTGTTCTTCTAGCATGCACTTTTATGGCCTTGTGCTAATCCTGATTTCACGAGCGCTTTAGGATCGGTCTTGATTTCATAGAAAGCGGCCACACTTTCGACACTCGAATAGGTAAATCAACTTTAGTGATTCTGCGAGTCACACTTATATGATTTATTAAGAAGTGAACTTCATCCTCTAACATGCAGAAAACCAACACTAGGCATATAGGAATGGAACTTTTTGTATAAATTCCTAGTGTTCCATAACTATAATTTAACTTGTTTGTACCACATTGAACTCTATCTATATTTTCAAGATATGAGTTGGGTTCCCATTAAATATAGTTGTGTTATTTAATAGACCTTAGTCCCATTCCTTTTGAGGTGATATATATCATCTCTCTTACAAGACCTTTAGTCAGAGGATCTGCTAAATTCTTGTTCGTTTTAATATAGTCGACTGTAATTACTCCTTCCTTGAGTAATTTTCTTATAATTTGATGTCTTAGACTAATGTGTCTAGATTTTCCGTTGTAAGTTTTGTTCGAAACTTTATAAATTGTGGCTTGGTTATCACAACTTATCATAATAGAAGGTGATGGCTTTTTCCATAAAGGAATATCATACAACACATTTCTAAGCCATTCTGCTTCTTTACATGCATCTGCTAGGGCTATAAATTCAGATTGCATTGTTGAATCTGATACACATGTTTGTTTCTTGGATCCCCAAGAGATAGCTGCTCCTCCTAGCGTAAAAATCCAACCAGTAGTTGACTTTGATTTTGATTCAAGATTATTCCAACTTGAATCACTATATCCTTCTAAAACAGATGGATATCCTACATAATGTAAGCCATAATCCAAAGTCCTCTTCAGATATCTAAGCACCCTAGAAATTGCATTCCAGTGCTCTTGTCCTGGATTACTTGTAAATCTACACAATATACTCACTGCATAAGCAATGTCTGGTCTAGTGCAATGCATGGCATACATTAGACTCCCAATAATACTAGCATATTTAAGTTGGTCCATAGCACGCCCAGTATTTTTCATTAATTTGATGCTAGGATCCACAGGTGTAGCAGCTGGCTTAAGTTCAAAATGATTATATCTTTTAAGAACTTTTTCTATATAATGAGATTGAGATAACGCTAAAGAATTATCCTTTCTCACAATTTTGATTCCTAAAATCACATCAGCTTCTCCAAGATCTTTCATATCAAATTTTGATGAAAGAAACCTTTTGGTTTCTTCAACATATTTGAGATTAGACCCAAATATTAACATGTCATCCACATATAAGCATATAATAACACCAACACCATTTTCAAATTTACTATATATACATTTGTCGGCATCATTAACTTTATATCCATGGGATATAACAATATTATTAAACTTCTCATGCCATTGCATAGGAGCTTGTTTAAGGCCATAAAGAGATTTAACCAATTTACACACTTTCTTTTCTTGGCCAGGCAATACAAACCCTTCGGGTTGTTCCATATAAATCTCTTCTTCTAAATCACCATTTAAAAATGCAGTTTTAACATCCATTTGATGAATAACTAAATTGTGAATAGAAGCAAGAGATATTAATATCCTAATGGAAGTGATTCGAGCAACATGAGCATATGTATCAAAGTAATCAATTCCATATTTTTGCTTATAGCCTTTAGCAACTAGTCTTGCCTTAAATTTATTTATAGAACCATCCGGATTTAATTTTCTTTTAAATATCCATTTGCACCCAATAGGTTTAGACCCGGGGGGAAGATCGGAAATAACCCAAGTTTGATTTGACAAAATTGAGTTCATTTCATCATTTATTGCTTCTTTCCAAAAGACAGCATCCCTAGATGTTACCGCTTCATGAAATGTAGTCGGTTCATCTTCTACATTAAGAACAAATTTAGTTTTGTTCTTAGTCTCATTTAAATCCCCTTCAACTAAATAAATAACAAAGTCAGGCCCAAATGTTTTTTCAGTTCTTTGTCTTTTACTCCTTCGTGGTTCAACGTCATTCGTTGTTTCTGAAGAAGATATAGGTTGTGAATTTTCTTCTAAATTTGAGGAGTCAACAGTCGAATTATTATTTTCTAAACCTTGATTCAAAGTACTAAACTTTGTTAGATGTTCAAAAAATTGCACATCTACCGACTCAATGATTTCTTGAGTTTCAAGGTTTAAAAATCTATAAGTCGTACTGTTACTAGAGTATCCAATAAAAACACATTTGTAAGTCCTATTTCCTAGTTTAGGTCTTTTAGGTTCGGGTTTTCTTACATAAGCAAGACATCCCCAAACTTTAAGACGTCTAAGATTAGGCTTACGATTAAACCATAATTCATATGGTGTAATATCCTTATTTTTCAATGGAACTCTATTTAAAATATAACATGCGGATAAAACCGCTTCTCCCCACATCGACAAAGGTAAACCAGAACTGATTAACATTGAATTTATCATTTCAACTAAAGTCCTATTTTTCCTTTCCGCCGTTCCATTTTGTTGTGGCGTATATGGCGCCGTAACTTGATGGATTATCCCATGAGTATTACAAAATTGTATAAACTCACTCGGGTAATATTCACCACCCCTATCGGATCGTAGGACTTTAATTTTTCGATTTTGTTGAGTTTCAACTTCCGCTTTAAAAATTAGGAATTTCTCTAAAACTTCATCTTTACTTTTAAGTAAATATGTATATGCATACTTAGAGTAATCATCAATGAAAGTTAAGAAATATTTATTTCCACCACGAGTCATATTACTCTTCATATCACATACATCACTATGAATAAGATCAAGCATTTCGGATTTCCTCTCAACAGATTTGAACGACTTTCTAGTTATCTTCGATTGAGCACAAATTTCACATTTAGAAAGGTTATCAAATTTACAATCCGAGATTAAGCCGAGATTAGTCATATTTTTTATACTTCTATAATTCACATGACCTAATCTACTATGCCATAAAGAAATAGACTCAACCATATAAGCAGAACTAATATCATTGATAACATTAATTTTAATCATGCCGTTACAAGAGTACCCTTTGCCAATAAATTGGCCATTCTTAGACAATACAAACTTATCAGACTCATACACCAGTTTGAAACCTCTCTTATTGAGAAGGTCCCCAGACACAAGATTTTTACACATATCAGGTACATGAAGTACATCAATTAGAGTAAGTGTCTTTCCAGAAGTTAGCTTCAACTCCACTGTGCCTTTTCCAACTACATTTGCGCGAAGATTATTTGCCATCTTCACTTCTTTTCCATCAATTTCTTGATATGTTTTGAATGAAGAGCGGTCTTTGCATATGTGGACCGTTGCGCCGGTATCCAGCCACCATCCACTTTCATTATCAATTGAATTTGCTTCGCAAACAGTAGCAATAAGATCTTCAACATTGTTGGTTTCCTTCGACCCTTGTTTTTCTTTAAATGCCTTCTTTTTAAGACGACATTCTCGAGAATAATGGCCCGGTTTGTCACAGAAGAAACATTTTCCCTTCTTTTTCTTATTTGCACCTTGGTTCTTGAATTTGGAATCATTCTTTGCTTTAAATTTTGAGTCTTTGGTAATCTTGGATTTTTGATCCTCAACCATATTAGCTTTTGAATGACCCTCACTTTGTTCATCCTTCTTTTCTCGAATACGAGTATCATCTTCAATACGAAGGTGACGAAGAAGGGATTCCACAGTATAAGTCTTTTCATCATGATTAATTTTCTTCTTAAAGCCATTCCAAGAGGATGGAAGTTTTGAAACAATCACCCCTACTTGAAATTCATCTTGAAGATTAATACCAGCGGCTTTAAGGTCACCAACAATTTGTTGGAGTTCATGGGCTTGTGCAACGACAGATTTATCATTATTCATTCTAAAATTCATATAGTTTGAAATTAGAAACTTACGATTGCTCGCTTCCTCGTTTTGATACTTTATCTCCAAAGCCTTCCATAATTCCTTTGCCGTCGGAATCATTCTATGAGCGCTATAAACAGTTTGAGACAAAGCATTGAGGATGTGTCCTCGACACATAAATTCGTCTTCTTTCCTCTTCACACGTTTTTGCTTTATTCCTTCGGTGTCTTCGGGTGTGGGCTCGGGAATTTGTTCAAGGTTATCATCTAGAATGTATGCAAGTTTTAGTGATGTGAGGAAGAACATAACTTTCTCTTGCCAACGGGTGAAATTTCCGCCATCAAAACGGTCGAGTCGAATTAAGTCTTGAGTCATGACTTGGATAGATTGTGCCACAGTTCCTTCCATTTGAGTGGAGTAATAAGAATATAAAATTTTTGCCTAAAACTGTTGGAGTTTTCTTTTGGAAAGAACGAAATATAATAAATTAATTTCTGCAAGGCACGTTCTTGGAACGCTTTCTTTTAGGCAAAATTTCTCCCAATCCGGTTGAGACAGAACCAGAACCGCGAGTACACAATGGGTTTTGTAGAACCTGCCTTCAGGATACAATGCAGTATGAACAGTTGTTTGATTCAAACTATGTACTGTTTGATCAAACCCGAGAACACTCTGAATTTGTAACTTGATAATGCCAAAGTATAGAGGACGGAGAGAGGAGAAACTAGCAATTTTCGGTGTCCAAAACAGAGGTCTGGAACTCTTTTTATAGCCATTTCTGTGACTGTTCTTCAACAGTCACAACTCTTCATGGAGTGACTCAGCAACCGTTGGATCGTGCCTGTTTGGAACAGCTACGATCTAACGGTTCAGATTAGGCGTCCCATCGTAAGCGAATGGACATCCCCTACACGAAATGCTACGAGTTCATCTAACGGTTTAGATCAAGCCGTTTCGGATTTTAAACCCTTTGATCGGATCGTTTAATCACAACCGTTGATCTGTTTTACCTCGTCAAAACTTTAGGCTCCCACACTCCAAGCGACGATGCGCACGTGCGCGTCAAAGCGCGCAATGCGCCCTAAGTCGCCCAATCGCCCTTTCGCGCGCCGCGTGTCGCGATTGGTGGTGCTTAAGCACCACCGCGATGCGTAGGATCATAGCCTCTTATTTGACTTGTCAACTAAGAATCTTAGTTGTCCTTTAGTTGATATACCACTACCTTTTGTAGTATTCTTCCAATGTGGGACAATATGGGATTTTGAGCATTCCCCATATCTTTCACACCCATTTGCTCATGTTTCTACTTTCTAAATAAAACCCAAACTATGTTTAAAATAAAACACAAATAATATAATAAAATATTAACAACTAAAAATTAAACTCAATAAATATTGGAATTAATCCAACAGATGCTGTGAGTGAAAAGTTTTATGGAAATTTTTTTTGCCCCATCCTCATAAAATAATTGGTTATGACAATTATCAAGATATACATTAGGGTATGCTACTATGGTGATTTTGTAGTAATAAATGGAGTTAATTAAATATGTCAAAGAGATAGCAAATGAAATATATATATATTGTTGCAAAATTTGATTTGTCATGCTAAAACATAAGTCGTTAGTGTCAAATAATTATTAATTTTTCATCTAATTCAATGTTGGTCATAAGTTATTAACTTGAATAAACAACCTATTGAGAAAACTCAACCCTGCACCACTTCTACAAAAAATTAGGATTTTTGGGCCAATTATAAATTCACGAAATTAAAATTAACTTTTTAATTTCAATTTCAATCCTTGGCCCAATTTCAAGCTATTTTCACGAAATTAAAATTTGTCTTCTAATTTTAATTCTAAACTTTTAAATTGGGTTGTCAAACGAATTCTTAATATAATTAAAATTCCTTTAATCAGTGAATTTTTAATGCACGACTCACACTTTAAGTGTTTTCTTGAATATGAAAACGTTGTCAAGTTAATTTTTTTTTTTTTTGCATTTACCCCTAAAGTTTAAGGTTTTATATCCTTTTATTTTCTTAATTTTAAGATTGTGAAGGAACATATTTTCTCTAGATCACTGAGAGATAAATTACCTTTAATCATAATATCACCTCTAACTTGCATTAAATTCTAAGTTATTCTGAAATTATAATCTAAATAAATTTTATATTCTCTTTCAGTTTTATTTTAAGAAAAAGGAAAAAAAGAGAATTAAAATTGACGTTTAAGTAGGGTTTAGAGGGTAAATATCAAATCAAATAATTTATGTTATTTTAAATCCATAAAACTAAAGAAAGGGGGAGGGGGACCATTTATACCGTATACATTTTTTGACTGATTATAAAATTGTAGATTTTGTCATTTTATTCTTAACGTAGCGTTAGTTGTGCCGTGACCCACTCAGACAGTATTAATTTCTATTATCCGAAAGTGAAGTAATAATTGTAAACTTTCGAGTCAGCTTTTACTGTTTTAGAACTTGAACTTCACAATCACAATACCTAGCAGAACCTAATAACATTCCTTGTAATGTCCCCCAATGATACATGTATGAAAGTATAAGCATATGAAAAGTCACCATACTACTTTCTTCACTGTGATTGCTACTGGTTGAGATGGGTAAGCAAATGCATGCAATAACGAGGTTGTTGATGTTTGAGTAGTAAATACAACTAAGATAACAAATATGCAAAAAATAAAGGTGTTTCTATTTAAATCCATTTTTTTTTCGTTAAAGTTATTTGAGTGATGCTAGGGAGAAATAGTTTTGGAACACAATTTCAGAGATGGGACATGTGTCTGCAGAGCCAGAAATTTACTTTAGGGGGGGCACAAATCACTAACGGGGTTCGGGGGCGATAGGCTCCCAATTTTTTTTAGGATTACTTTTATGTTTTTACAAATATTTAATTGATAATTTTTATTTTTAGATAATTATAAGTCAAATTCAATGCATACATGTGAGTGTTATAATACCCCGTAATTTTTATGATTTTTAAAATATAGGATTAATTAAAATTATATATGGAAAATTGATAATTAATTTGAATTTAAATAAATATTAACCAGCGAGATAAGGATTAGTATTTATTGATGCGAATTATATTGAATATTACCGAGCGAATAAAGTAATATATGATTGTGAATTTATGAAATTGTCGCGAGTGATAAATACGACAATTACGGTAATTAAGTCGGGACGCGCATGTCAGGACTAATTTAAGGGAATAAAAAGTAAATTGTTTATAAGTAATCCAAATGGTCGTTTCGAGTGCGTCAATGATTCCGGAAGGGTCGTGATAGTCACAAAAGTTTATCCAGGGATTTAGTTTAGGTCCCGGGCAGTTTTAGGCCAAATCGGTATCCCGGGAGGGCGTTTTGATAATTTTTACTTTTGGGCATTAATTACCTACGAAAACTAAAGGGATAAAATATCATGAACATGGGTTAGATTAGGGTTATTAGTTGTTACACACATAGAGGCCAAATGAGGAAGGAGGAAGAGAGGTTTATAGGGTAGGACCACCACTAGTGCACCATTTACACTACCAAGACGCCCACCGTGTAGATAGAAGAGCAAGGATCGCAACCATACCGACTACACCAACGAATCAGACCTTCTTTCTTGAGGCAAGTGTTTAATCCATGAAAAACTTTAGCAGTAATCATGTTCATTTTAGTATAGGTGTATAATACCCATGTATTGTTCATAATCTTGATGATATTAGAGAGTTAAGATGATTAATTAGAATCTAAAATTGAATTAGGTTGAGCCCTTCATGTATGTAAATTAGAAGTCACGGATTGATGATTATTTGTGATGAACGAATCTGGATTTATTATGTTCTTGAATGAAAATTTGAAGAACTAGGGTTTAATTAATTAATTTGAAAATTTCGAAATTTATCAAGATTTATGCATGATTTAATGATCCTAGGTTGTTAGAAATCATATATACATGTTAGGATATCGATTAATATTGATTAATTGGTGTTTGGGAATGATTTGCAGAGGTTTTAGAACTCAAAAATGATGAAAAACGCAAGTCTTAGAGGTTATAGACGAAACAGGCCCAGGTCGCTTGAAGCAGTCGCGCGAAGCTGTCGTTCGACTGAGATGGCATGTCGCGCAAAGCTATAGTTCAAGCGACATGTCATTCTTGTTCAAAGGAGATACAGTCCTCGTTTTAGCGACATGTCGGAATTTCTGAGCATTTCGTTTGGTTCCAACTTATGTGACATAGTTATTTCGAATGAGATAAAATAATATACGATGAATTCAATATAGTGCAAAATTATTGGAAATTTATTTGGGTATAATACTTTAAGATATTTGGAGCGGTGAGTTATCCTTGAAAATTACGAGAGAGAGAATATCCGTAATTTAATAAATATATTGTAAGTAGTAATGAGGAGAATACTATGTGTGGAATATATATTCGGGTTGTGTAAATACCTACTGATTTTAATGGGATGTGTGAATACCTATATATGATTTATTATATGTATGACATACCTACGCTACTTACTATCACGGGAGGTTGTGAAAGAGGACAATCTAATCCTGATGAGCCCACTGGGGGGATTTTTGGTTGGTACCTCATAACATAGGACTTAAGTTGGATACCACAATGGATTGAACGGTCATTTGGGTGAGTAAGTATGTGCGTATCCTAAAGACTTAGGACTATGTTCGCTTCCAATATGTGTGATGTGTATTTTTATGGTTCGAGAGAGATACCGAACCAATTGTCCTCATTTAGTACGAGATGTACCAGGAGTTGATAACATAGTATGCATGCACCGCAGCTGAGTTTAGGGGGTCGTATTAATATATATAATATAGTGATGAATATGTATATATAGTTATGATATTATTTACTACGTGAAAACTATAGTTAAGGAAATTAATGAATTCTTAAATAACTTAAGTATGAGAACACTTAATCTTATTGTAAAACTCTTACTTAGGATAGTAAATGCAGGAACACTTAATAAAAATAGATAGTGTGGAATTACGGGTTATTACTACGAGTGATAGTTAGAAGATCTATGTCTACAATCTATTTAGGTGTGATGATGATGACTAGAATGGTTTAGCGGTACGTTAGGCGTGCATAATAGTTGAGAAGCAAGAATCTCAAGTAAGTGCTCGAAAAGCTAACATGCATATAATATTTGCTTTACTGCAATTTTTAAATACTTGCTAAATTGTTTTAAAATATTTTACACTCGGGTTCTGACCCGTCTCTTGCAAAATCTCTTGTCTCTTGTGAAATTTTTTTTAGGTGTCCAGCCACAGGGACACCAAGCTTAGACTATCGGACTAATTTGATGTGATGCAGCTAGTGTGAGAGTTGTATGTCCTTGTGACTAGACGCCTCTACTATCATTTCATTCAGTTCCTGTTTGGTCCTTCCATTTAGGGCATGTGTCGCCCATCCTCGGTTATTATTTATGTCAGAGAGATTGCACTCATTATACTTTCGTATTTCATATCAGTCGGATTGAGTATTATTATGGTTTATTAGTTTTTGAGACTTTGAACTGGAGCGCTTATTCCAGTCTTATTCATTTCAGCTGTTGGTTTACTATTCAGTATTATTTTAATTCATGTGCATGATGAATGATTTAGTAATTTAAAGTTAATGGAATTAATTAATGGTTTATATGGCTACAATTTAATGAACGTTTTAGACACTAGCTTATTGATTACTAGGTGATTAGTAAAGTATATATTTTTCGACAATGATGCCAGGAATGAACCAACCGAACATTCTGTTGTAAATTTAATTAAGGACTGATCACCCAGTATTTAATTGGGCGGGGTATCACAGGTGGTATCAGAGCATCAGGTTATAAAGTCTTTTAGGATCTGTGCGGCTTATTATGCTTTTAGTATAGCGTTCTTTAATATAGAGCCTTATTATTAGGATTGTTGCATTCATGATTATGTGTTTACGTCTTCAGCTATTTTGAGATTTATTGAATTGAAGATGTTAATAAAACTGTATTTATTACATTTTAATTAAATCTTTATAAACTAATTTTGATGATTCCAAACTTCTCTTCATATAAAAATATATTTCTTCGAATCTTAACTAACTTTTTGTATATAACAACTATACGATCTTAAACTAACTATTATTAATTAAATTTTATAAACTGACATTGATAAATTCCACATTTCTTTTAATGTAATTCCTTTAAACTACTCTTTATGTATACAATTTTATTATAAAGATATTAAGATTTATAACCCTTTTTTATGTTAATATATACCTAAGTAAATATGTTATAACAGTAGCTTAACTCCTTCTATATGGTTTGTGCTTTGGAAGAATAAATTGTCAGTTGCAAGTTTTTCAGATGTTGATAAATGGGTATGGTCGGACTTTCAAGGGTATTCGGGTTTGAGGTTTTCGATAATTAAGACCGGGTATAGTTTTGATGGTTTTTTTTTACTTTGGTATGACCAAAATTGTTTGACCTGTTTTTGCTCAGACATGGTCGGATCTGCTACCGGACCAGATTCGTTTGTCGGATCGAATTTGCTCGACGGATCTCAATGGATGGTCCTTCGGATTAGTTATGCTTGACGGATTAACTCGGGTATGGCCAGATTTGTTGGCTATATATATATATAGAGAGAGAGAGGCCCTCTCTTGTAAGGACTCCTTATGGTGCAGACCTCCCGGTACATACTATTTTTTTAAAATAGTAAAAAAATGAATTTTTTAATGAAACTTCATGGATATGATCTCCATGGTGGGAAGATCATCTCCATTTTTTTTCATCAAAAAATTCAATAAAAAACTGTTGAGATGAAGCGATATGTAAACATATTGTATAAATATGCATTTTTTACTGTTGAAATGTTGGCAATCATCTCACCCACTTTTTGACTGAATTTTTTGATGAAGCTTCATGGATATGATCATCTCACTATCGAGATCATATCCATGAAGTTTCATCAAAAAATTCAATCAATAAAGCGGCTGGCGCCGACCCAACATTTCAACGGTTGAAAATGCATTTTTATACCATTTTTTTACATATCACCGCATCTCAACTTTTTTTTATTGAATTTTTAGACGAAAAAAATTGGTGATGATCTTCTCAATGTGGAGATCATATCCATGAATTTCATCAAAAAATTCATTTTTTTACTATTTTAAAAAAATGGTATGTACTGTGGTCTGTACTATAAGGAGTCCTTACATGAGACTTTCTGTATATATATATATATATATATATATAATATTCATACACTCTTGCAGAGAACACTTCCTTCCCTTGGTTAAACAAATGGTTGGACACACATGTGCTTGGAAAGAGAAAATCTTATGGCCGACAATCAAAAATTCTTTTTGATAGTATATTAGTTTAATTTTTTTTAACAAAAGCTCCTACTCCTAGAGTCTGCTTTGTATACACACGCATGCTCTATCAGTACACCATATTCTAATTGACTATCTCGAGCTGTTCACTTGGTAAGAGCCAACTTAATAACTTAATTATTTACTACCTTTCAATTAGAACATATATGCACATGTCTGATTCAAAGCCATTGTTAAAAATTATTCTTGGGACACAGAGTTTTATATACCCCAAGTAATTAGCCTTATGTATTTATAATATTTTCACCCGTATTTGATTTCAGATTGGTATCTATCTTCTCTACTAACTTGTATTTTACAGATCTTCATCTTTGACAAATATAGCTCCCATACTCTCATGTCTCTCAGACATCCATCATGGAGAAGAACCCAGTAATACTCTCTTAACGGTCATTATTTTGAAGACTACAAATAGAAGGCCAAATTTTATGAAGACATACACATGACACGAAAATAACAATAAGAGAGCAATAAAAAATTACACTCAGCTCATACACAGTTTCAAGAGAGCAACAAAAGTATAAGACCAACTCCGGAAGTTTTTGAGACAATAATAAATCATTATTCAGTTATTCTTGAAAAAGAAATTCAAGCGCACAAAACTTATGCTCTACTATAAGATTTCAAGAGAGGATTTGAGCCAAAAATTAGATTTATTGTGAAGTATCACTCAAGAAGAAACTCAAACTGAATTTGTATTTTTTAAGAGTTTCAACCTTGAACAAAAATTCAGATTTGTTTGAAGCTTTATTGAAGCTTCGGTTTGTAATGTTGATTGGTACCTACCCTCAAGTGGACAAAGGTCTTGGAGCTCATATTTGCTTCAAGTGTTTATAAAAGTGGTGATTTGATCCTACCGTTAAGTGGATCAGGGATAGTGAACCGCAAGGAGATGGGAACTTCTCTAGGCGCGTGGACGTAGGTTGAGTTTTGGCGGAACCACGTTAAATTCGGTGTCATTTATTTTTTCGCACTTTATCAGCGTATTTATTTGTGCCTGTTTTAATTTATATTTTTCAGCACTTAAATTTGTAAATATATTAATTTCAAAAATTGGCAAATTTATTTTAAGATTAAAATAACTATTTTTAAATTAATTAATTTATTTCTGAATATTAATTTTTTTTATCATATACGAAAATTTTATTTGTGTGTTCAAAACTATAATTTTAACTTGTTTAAATTGATTAATAATTTTTATTTAATACTCATTGGATTAATCATATAAGATTTATTAATCTGAAATATAAGAGTAGTTTATTTAAATTAAATATTCTCTGAAATTTTAATTTAATCCAAAAAAGTTTGCAAAATCCCAATTCACCCCCCTCTTGGGTATTTCTTTGGGCAACAATTGGTATCAGAACAGGTGCCCTAATTTTTTTTAGTTAACACTCTTAGAGCTAAAAGATTATGGCAAACGTTTCTACATCTCTTGGTGAAGGTCAGTCTATTTATAAACCTCTTATATTTTCTGGAAATGATTACACCTATTGGAAAAACATCATGGGGATATTTATTCAATCACATGATTATGACGTTTGGAAAGTTATAGTAAATGGTCCTCTCATACCTACGAAGATGGTAAATAATAATTCTATTCCCAAAGAAGAAAATGAATGGAATGAAATAGATATCAAGAAAATTCAAACAAATGCTAAAGTGATGAATATCTTACATTGTGCTTTAGATGTAAATGAGTATAACAGAATTTCCTATTGTGAATCTGCTAAAGAAACATGGGATAGACTAGAAACTACTTATGAAGGAACTAGTCAGGTTAAGGAAGATAAAATCGGGATGCTTGTCCATAACTATGAATTATTTAGAATGAAACAAAATGAACCCATTAGAGATATGTTTACTAGATTTACAACAATTATAAATGGTTTAAAGTCCCTTGGTAAAGTCTTTACTGATGGTAAAAATGTGAGAAAAATTCTCAGGTCTATCCCGATAGAATGGATGCATAAAAAACTTGTTATCAAGGAAGCCTTGAGAGAAGGAGCAATTACTCTTGATGAACTTCTTGGTTCTCTCTTAACTTATGATATGGAGATGAAAGAGATGGAACAAGAGTAGAAACCCAAGGCAAGCCAAACCATTGCTTTCAAATCCCTTGAAGATGTTGAAGAAAGTGGAGAGGAAGAGGAAGATGAAGATGCTGATATTGCCCTTCTTACTAGACAATTCAAAAGATATCTTGCCAAAAGAAAGGGGTCATCTAGAAAAATGAAGAAGATATTTCTAAAGAAGCCAAATGATGGAAAAATACGTTCTATGTCTGAACCCAAATGCTTTTACTGTAAAGAGTTGGGGCATATCAGACCTGACTATCCAAAAGTCAAAGAAAGCAAGTATGACAGACATGAGAAACGTAGTGGATGGTATAAGAAGGCCATGAAAGCTACAACTTGGAGTGATTCAGATGACAAAAATATTGATGAAGATTCAAGCGATGAAGAGGATGGAAATATTTGCCTCATGGCCAAAGATGATGAGGTATTTTCTAACTCAGATTCTGATAGCGAAAATGAAGTCTCAAATGATTATGAAGAACTTCAAAATGCCCTTGATGAGTTATACTATAACTTTGATGAACTTAAAAACAAAATATGTTAATCTTAAGAAGAACCACTCTTCAATGGCCATCAAATATGATACTCTTTCAAAAACTATGGATGAGTTATATTCAGAAAATCTACTTTTAAAAACGAAAATAGAAAAACTTATGAACAATGGTTCTCCATCTCATATTCTCGAGTCTGAAAGAGATAAACTAAAATTTCAAGTTGAGTACTTAACACGATCCCTTGAAAAATTTGAAAATGGAAAGAAAAATTTGGATTTCTTATTGGGTAGTAAAAAATGGATGTTCGACAAAGCTGGAATTGGTTACAACACTAACGAAAATGAGAAAAATTTTCAAAACTACTATAACTATGAAGATAAATCTTTATGTTCACATTGTGGAAGACATACTCACTTTTATGAAACATGTAAATACAAAAATCTAAGTTCAAGGAATGTTGCTTGGATTCCTAAGGTAACTCCCTTGTTTACTAACCCCTATGGACCCAATGCCTTCTGGGTACTAAAAGAAAAATTATTCAAATGCCACTTGTAGGTATGCCTAAGAGATCTCTCCCAAAAGTCAAAGTGGTTTATAGACAGTGGCTATTCCGGACACATGATGGGGGATAGAAGTAAATTTTCCAGCCTAGTAGCTAAAGATGGCGGTCTAGTGACGTTCGGAGATAACTCCAAAGTTAAAATTACTGGCATAGATAAAATAGGTAAGGATTTCTCACCTTGTATAGATAATGTTATCTTAGTTAATGGGCTCAAACATAATCTGATTAGTATCAGTCAACTGTGTGATAAAGGCTATGAAGTCACCTTTAAACATGATCTCTGCTTAATCAAAAATGTTAAAGATAATTGTGTCCTGTTTGTTGCATCTCGTCATGAAAATGTGTATACTCTTGATTTTGATGACCTTTCCCTACAAAATGTAAAATGTATAGCTGCTCTTAATGAAACATGTGTGCTTTGGCATAGAAGATTAGGACACACTAATATAGAACAAATTAATATTTTGTCTAAACATGATTTAGTTAGAGGACTTCCCAAAATTAAGTTCGTTAAGAATAAAATTTGTGATGCATGCCAACTTGGAAAACAAACTAAAACTTCCTTTAAAAAGAAAAAAAGATATTTCCAAATGTAGACCTCCAGAATTGATACATTTGGACTTATTCGGACCCAACAAGACTGCTAGCCTAGGAGGAAATTACTATGCTTTTGTTATCGTTGATGACTTCTCTAGATTTACTTGGGCTTTCTTTCTTACACATAAAAATGAAACACACCCTATTTTTTCTAAATTTTGTCAAAAAATTCAAAATGAAAAAGGGTGCAACATTACTTATGCAAGAAATGATAGAGGAAGAGAATTTAATAATAAAGATATGGAACTATTCTGTGATGAAAATGGATTTGAACATAATTTTTCAGCTCCTAGAACACCTTAACATAATGGAGTTGTAGAAAGAAAGAATAGATCTTTACAAGAGATGGCTAGGACAATGTTAAATGAACATAAACTACCAGAATACTTTTGGGCTGAAGCTGCTAACACTTCTTGTTATGTAATAAATCGGACTATTGTTATAAAAGGATTAGACAAAACCCCTTATGATATTTTGAAAAATAAAACACCCACTGTTAGTTATTTTAAAGTCTTTGGTTGTAAATGTTTTATCTTAAATGATAGAGACAACTTGGGTAAATTTGACGCTAAATCATATGAAGGGATTTTTCTTGGATATGCTCTTAATAGTAAAGCTTATAGAGTCTTTAATAAACGTACTTTAGTAGTTCAAGAATCTATTCATGTCTCCTTTGATGAATCTTATTCTTTTGCTTGCAATAATAATGATGATATTCTATTCTTAAATGAATCTGTTAATAAGCTGAACTTGAATGAAAATAATGTTAATAAAGTTGATGATTCCTCAAATAATTAGGATCTCTCTAATATAGAAGTAGACAATAACATTAGTAGTTTACCTAAGAGTTGAAAATTTGCTAATAATCATCCTATTGATCAGATTCTAGGAGAACCCTCCAGTGGTATTCTTACTAGATCCTCTCTAAAGAATATTTGCAATAATATAGCCTTTGTGTCTCAAATAGAACCTAAGAATATTTGTGAAGATGAAAATGATTAATTTTGAATGTTAGCTATGCAAGAGGAGTTGTTACAATTTGAACGAAATAATGTTTGGTCACTCGTTCATAAACCCGAAGCTAAGACTATTATAGGAACTAGATGGGTATTTAGAAATAAAAAGGATGATTCTAGATCAATCATTAGAAACAAAGCTAGGCTTGTAGCTCAAGGGTATAATAAATAAGAAGGATTTGACTATGATGAAACATACACCCCTGTAGCTAAACTAGAGGTCATACGTATGTTATTAGCTTTTGCTTGTCTATATCAAATGGATGTTAAAAGTGTTTTCCTAAATGGTTTTATAAAAGAAGAAGTTTATGCGAAACAACTACCTAGTTTTGAAAATCACAAGTTTCCTAATCATGTTTTCAAGTTAAATAAAGCTCTATATGGATTAAAACAGGCCCCTGGGGCTTGGTATGAAAGGTTAAGTGGATGTCTACTACAAAATGAATTTGTTAAAGGGAAAATGGACACAACTCTATTTACTAAATCTCATAAAACTGATATGCTTTTAGTGTAGATTTATGTTGACGATATTATTTTTAGCTCTACAAATGATGCTATGTGCAAAGATTTTTCTGATTTTATGCGAAAGGAACTTGAAATAAGCATGATGGGTGGGCTGAATCTCTTCTTGGGTTTGCAAATAAAACAAACTAAAAATGGTATTTTTATAAACCAATCCAATTACATTAAAGATCTTTTAGTTAAATATGGTTTAGAAAATGCTAAAACACTTAGCACACCTATGAGCACTTCTACAAAATTGGATATTGATGAAAATGGAAAATCAGTAGATATTACCCTATATCGCGGCATGATAGGTAGCTTATTATACTTAACTTAGAGTAGACCTGATATCATGTTTAGTGTTTGCTTATGTGCTCGATTTCAATCAAATCGTAAAGAATCTCATCTATATGCTGTTAAACGCATCTTTTGTTACTTGATTGGCACAACTGATTTAGGTTTATGGTATCCTAAGTTCACCTCTTTTGAATTGCTTAACTATTCAGATGGTGACTTTGCTGGTTGTAAAATTGATAGGAAGAGTACCAACGACATATGTCACCTTTTAGGTTTTTCACTTGTCACTTGGTTTAGCAAAAAGCAAAATTTTGTCGCTCTATCTACGACCGAAGCTGAGTATATCGTTGTCGGTAGTGGTTGTGCTCAAACTTTGTATACGAAGAAACAATTAGAAGATTTCAAAATGGTCTTTCAAAATATTCCTATCTTATGCGATAAAACTAGTGCCATTTTTTTAACAAAAAATCTGATACAAAATTCAAGAACCAAACATATTGCGATTAAACATCATTTTCTTCACGATCATGTTCAAAAAGGAGATGTTAGAGTTGAATTTATTGGCACCGATCTTCAATTAGTCGATATCTTCACTAAACCTCTACCGGAAGATCATTTTTGCTTTATTAGATGCGAACTCGGAATGACACGTCTTAGTAACTTAGACATATAAGTTTTTTTCCCATCTCGAGGTATCTTTAGTAAACGCCTATTAGACCTATCTGGTGCACTTTATTTTCATACCTCTCAAGATGACTAAAAGTTTCTATATCATTTGGAGTGGTAAAACCCCCGGTATTTCAAACCGTTTATTAGATCTCAACATATATTACTTTTGATTGGGGGAGCTCCTCCTCTTAATTTTTGTGAATCAGTGTTCTTACATCATACTTTTTATATTGCCAAAACAGGGGGGGAAACATATATGATTCACTTACTCTTATACTAAAATTTACTTATTATGTGAATCAGTGTTTGTCATCATCAAAAAGGGGGAGATTGTTAATAAAACTGTATTTATTACATTTTAATTAAATCTTTATAAACCAAATTTGTTGATTCCAAACTTCTCTTTATATAAAAATATATTTCTTTGAATCTTAACTAAATTTTTTTATATAACAACTATACGATCTTAAACTATCTATTATTAATTAAATTTTACAAACTGACATTGATAAATTCCAAATTTCTTTGAATGTAATTCCTTTAAACTACTCTTTATGTATACAATTTTATTATAAAGATATTAATATTTATAAGGGTCAATTATTAAATAGTCCCTACTATAAATATATATTTTTTAAAAAGGACACATATTTTTAGTTTAACCCATTTACTCTCTCAAGCACTCAATATCCTCTTATTTTTAGAGGTCCGCGCCAGCGGCACTCCCTCTCCAAAATATGTGGCAAAGGACTTTTTGAGACAAAATAAAAAAAGTTTAGATTAAATAAGTATTAAAAAATGTCGGAGGGACTATTTGGTATATGTCCTTATTTATAACCCTTTTTATATGTTAATATATACCCAAGTAAATATGTTATAACAGTAGCTTAACTCCTTCTATATGGTTTGTGCTTTTGAAGAATAAATTGTCAGTTGGAAGTTTTTCAGATGTTGAAAAATGGGTATGGTCGGACTTTCAAGGGTATCCAGGTTTGAGGTTTTCGATAATTAAGACCGGGTATAATTTTGATCATTTTTTTGCTTTGGTATGGCCAAAATTGTTTGACCCGTTTTTGCTCAGATATGGCCGGATCTGCTGCCGGACCAGATTCGTTTGTCAGATCGAATTTGCTCGATGAATCTCAATGGATGGTCCTTCAGATCAGTTATGCTTGACGGATCAACTCGAGTATGGTCAAATTTGTTGTGTGTGTGTGTATATATATATATACCGAGACAGTTCTTTGTCTTTTTTTTTCTCTTCAATGATTCACAATAATATACACACTCACACACACACACACACACACATATATATATATATATATATACATACTTATATTTATATATTATATTCATACACTCTTGCAGAGAACACTTCCTTCCCTTGGTTACACAAATGGTTGGGCACAAATGTTCTTGGAAAAAAGAAATCTTATGGCCGATAATCAAAAATTCTTTTTGATAGTATATTAGTTTAATTTTTTTTAACAAAAGCTCCTAAGTCTGCTTTGTATACACACGCATGCTCTATCAGTACACCATATTCTAATTAACTGTCTCGAGTAGTTCACTTGGTAAGAGCCAACTTAATAACTTAACTATTTACTACCTTTCAATTAGAATATATATGCACATGTCTAATTCAAAGCCATTGTTAAAAATTATTCTTGGGACACAGTTTTATATACCCCAAGTAATTATCCTTATGCATTTATAATATTTTCACTCGTATTTGATTTTAGATTAGTACCTATCTTCTCTACTAACTTGTATTTTACATATCTTCATCTTTGAAAAATATAGCTCCCATACTCTCATGTCTCTCAGACATCCATCATGGAGAAGAACCCAGTAATACTCTCTCAACGGTCATTATTTTGAAGTCTACAAATAGAAGGCAAAATTTGTTGAAGACATACACATGACATGAAAATAACAACATGAGAGAAATAAAAAATTACACTCAGATCATACACAGTTTTAAGAGAGCAACAAAAGTAAAAGACCAACTCTGCAAGTTTTTAAGATAGCAACAAATCATTATTCAGCTATTCTTGAAAAAGAAATTCAAGCGCACAAAAATTATGCTTTGCTATAAGATTTCAAGAGAGGATTTGAGCCAAAAATCATTATTATTGTGAAGTCTCACTCAAGAAGAAACTCAGACTGAATTTGTATTTTTTAAGAGTTTCAACCTTGAACAAAAATTCAGATTTGTTTGAAGCTTTATTGAAGCTTCGGTTTGTAACACTGATTGGTACCCACCCTCAAGTGGACCAAGGTCTTGGAGCTGGTATTTTCTTCAAGTGTTTGTAAAAGTGGTGATTTGATCTTACCATTAAGTGGATCAGGGATAGTTAGCGCAAGGAGACATGAAGTGCTCTGGGCGCGTGGACGTAGGTCGAGTTTTGGTCGAACCACGTTAAATTCGGTGTCATTTATTTTTTCGCACTTTATATGCTTATTTATTTGTGCTTGTTTTAATTTATATTTTTCAGCACTTAAATTTGCAAATATATTAATTCCAAAAATTGTTAAATTTATTTTAAGTTTAAAATAACTATTTTTAAATTAATTAATTAATTTCAAAATATTTTTTTTATCATGTACAAAAATTTATTTGTGTGTTCAAAACTATAATTTTAACTTGTTTAAATTGATTAGTAATTTTTATTTAATACTCACTGGATTAATCATTTAAGATTTATTAATCTGAAATTTAGGAGTAAATTATTTAAATTAAATATTCTTGAAATTTTAATTTAATCCAAAAAGTTTGCAAAATCCCAATTCACCCCCATCTTGGGTATTTCTCTAGGCAACAGAAGACTTATGAAAATTCTTTCTCGTTTCAGATGCCTTCCAGATGTGCACTATGGGTCGCCAGGAATGCCCAGTCGGAGTCTCAACCAGCTCCAACTCGAGCCTCGGCCAACTCCAGCCCAGGGTACTATGAATGCAGCAGAGGTTGCCGCCAGCGTTGCATAGGTGGTTAATGCAGTATTAGCTGTGGTACAGCAGGCCTCACCCCAGGCAGTGGCGCTAGCACTAGTTCATGTGTTCCCTTCTTCTTCGAAGCGAGTCAGAGATTCCTTCCAGAAGGCATATCCTCAGAGTTACAGGGGAGTTAGATGTGGTTGTGGCAAGTCAATGGAAGAAGGATATCCAACAACACTTGAGAATATATGAGTTCACAGAGATGCAGAGGCATATACTACATCCTTTCAAGCCAGTTGGAGCAGCGTTATAGTGGTGGGAGTCCACTACTACTGCAAAGGAGTGTGATAGTATGCCGATTCATGATTTTTTGGTGCGGTTTGACAGAAAATATTTTCCTTCCGCACTGCAGACTGAGATAAGGTGGAAATTACTAGACCTCACCCAGGAGGGGAATACTATAGCAGAATATGAGGAGGAGTTTACAAGTCTAGCAAATCTTGTACCAACTGAGGTACCTACAGAAGAAAAGAAGATTCATATGTTTATGGATGGCCTAACCTGGAGGATTCAACATCATCTTCTGGGTAACCTCTCTTTACAGTCTTAAACCGATGTACTCAATGCTGCATTACTACACTACCAGGATCACCGTTTTCATGTTGGGGTGTGGGTATAGATATTTGGAGTCTTATTTTGCCTGTAGACATGCTTGTTTTATATATGTCTGAGTATGACATCATTATTGGCATGGATTGGCTAGTTGCGTATAGGGCCATGATTGACTGCTTTAGTAGGAGCATTATTTTCGCTATCCCGGGTCAGGAGATATTTATAGTGGCAATGCCTCACCCCGAGAGAGTATCATCCACTCACTTGTTTTATATAAAGGAGGAGACCTCTACGGGATTTGTGATTTCCATTTATTCGATTCCGGTTGTTATGGAGCTCACCGATATGTTTCAGGACATACGAGGGCTACCGCCGAGCAGAGAGATAATGTGTTGTGATTTCTTTATCACCGAGCACACGATTGATAGCCCGTGCACCTTACCGTATGTCTCATATGAAGATTAGGGAGTTACGGGACTAGATTGAACAGTTGTTGGGACAAAGCTTCATCCGGAGGAGTACTTCAACTTGGGGTGCCCTAATTCTGTTTGTGAAGAAGAGGGATGGATCCTTGCGACTTTGTATAGATTATCGGGAGTTGAATAATGATAAGCACCCAAAATTGTACAATTTATACCCTGAATAGACGTACTTTAGTTGCTAATTCTTGGCAATATGGGTCTTATGCGCTTAATTGTTCAATATGCACGCTTAATTACAGTGGCAGTGCCAAAAGCTATAATTCGAGGCAACTTGCAGTAAAATAGAGTTAATTACCTCTCCTGTACCCTAACCCGAGCCTAACCCTAGCCCAAACCTACCCCAAGACTATGTGAGTTTAGTTTGTGTCTTTTTATATTTTTTTAGATTTTTAGTTTGAGTCATTTTTATTTTTAGGATTTATTTTTATTTATTTAGGATTTCTAGATTTTATTCTCTATTTTTATCTTTATTAGTATAGTTTTATTTTATTTTAATTTTTATGAGTTTTTAATTTTATTAGGATTAGATATTTTAGGATTTCATTTATTTTTTTAGTTTTATTTGATTTTACATTTAATTAGGATTTTAGTTTTATTTTTATTTTTCTTTCTTTTTAGTTTCATTTTTAATTTGAGTCTTTATTTTATTATTAGAAGTAGAATTTTTAATTTTAGATTTTAATTTTTAATTAGTTAGTATTATATTTTTAGGTGTCCAAATTAAATACACACACACCTAATCCCACTCACACCCACCTATCATACACTATCCTACACACAAACTCAACCCCCAACCACACACACATTTCCTAAACCCTCACATACCTAAGTCCACCCCACTTCATCTTCCACAAACCATACCCCATTTTCTCTCTCCTCCATAACCACAAACAACCAAACACCAACAATCTCTAAACCCAAATCGACCTCTACCGAGACCTACCTACCCCTTTCCAGACCTCCATTCGAAACCCACTCACCCCATACCAACTCAACCGCCCTGATCCGGAGCCCATACATGCCGTAACCCAGTGCTAACCCACTTGACAAACCCGTCCGGGACCTTACCCCTACCGGCGAAACCCGTCCCCGACCACCTGATCGCAACCCCAGACGCGACCTCTAACCCATACCCGATCACGGTCGCCTGAACCTACTGAAAAGCGAAACCACCTGTAACCCACCGACGACGTCGACGACCTCCACCCGCCTCCCATCTAACACGTCACCGGCAACCAACCCCTCCGACGATCCTTACCTCCGACCTTGTTCCACTGAACGAAACCCAAAGAACCTTCCACCTGCCTTCAACCTCAAAACCCATTTGCAACCCATTTCCTCTTACCCGATTTCTCCACCTGCTTTCAAGCCAAGATCAAAAGCAAAAGTAATGCCAAACTAAATGCCCACATGTGCCACTTATTCCCTTTTTACCCATTTACCCAAAGACCCCAACTACCTATTTTTAACCCTTTACCCAAAAACGCCCTTGTACCAAATTTAATTATTATCTCCATTATCCCACTTCCCAAATATCCTCACACCTCACACACCATGCGCATGTGCTCACACCTCTCTCACATGTTCACCCTAGCTCATTACCAAAAATACCCCTTTATCTCCATGTTTGCCATACATAAATAGAAGACTCAAGACCCCATTTGAAAGAGAGCTTTTAGATAGGAATTTTTAGAGAGAGAATTGTAGAGAGATAAATACCATTTTGTAAATAATTTTTGTTTTTATGTTTTTTAGAGATTTGGTGAGATTTAATTGTGAGTAATTAAATTGTATGGAAGATGATAGAGTTCAAATTGCTAATTTCAAGGAGACTTATTGAAGATTTGTTCTCTTTCTCTGCTCTTTTATTATATATGCCTTTGATTATTTATTCATCATGTTTAATATCATGTTAGGCTAATCCCCTTTCAAGGGGTGAGGGAAAACCCTTATTTGATGTTATTTTAGTTTAATTAGTTTGATTACTTGAAAATTCTCTTTGAATATTAATTTTAATCCCTCAACCTTAAATTTACGCCTCGAGAGAGGGTAAATGATTTTCGAGAGAAAATCGAAATTCTAATTATAATACTCATTTTAGATTTGAACTAGAGATATGAGTTTCTTAAGTGGGGTATTATAACTTGAATTTCAACTCTAATTTATTTTCTAAGATTTACATAAGTTTTAATTGATTGATCCTAGCGGGTGATTAATTAAAAGGAGTGTAGATCTATTTTTCTAGAGTTGTGGGGTGTTAAACTTAATTTTCTAAAAGGTTACTATTAAAATTACATTTGCAACGAGAGTTGATTTGTAATTTTGATATTAATTTGGGAGAATTCAATTAATTAAATTAATTAGTTAGAATAGCTAAAATTTGTGGTGTAATCCCACTCCTTGATTGTTCTCACAATTATTTACCTCACTTTATCTCTTATTTTAATTTAGACTTTATTTTTTATTTTAGTAACTTTATAGTTAGTTGTTATCATATCGCATTAGTTTAGTTTAGTTTAAATCATCACCTCACCCAATTGTTTTAATATTTGAAAAAGCTAAAAAAAAGGAGAAAAGTGAAAAAGAACAAAAAGAAAATAAAAAGTGAATTACAATTGAATTTGTCTCTGGCTTACCCCTTTGGAAGTGGATTGATACCCTTACTTACCTCCATACTTGAGATTGTTATTATTTGTAGGTATTTGAGGTTTTGATTAGAGGAGTTTTTCAAGCAACGACAAAACAAAAATATACACCGAAAAGTTCTTTCTATCAAATGGCGTCGTTGCCATTCTTGGGAGCGTGAAGCACTCGGAGCGGATTTGAACTTGTAGTTCATTTATTTTTTGCACTATATTATTTTTTGTACCATTTTTATATTTTTAAAAGGCTTGTATTAGGATTTTTATCATTGCTTGTATTGTGGTGCATAGAGACACCTTTATTTTATTTTTCAATTTAAAAATTGTAATAATCGAAGACAAGCGTGATAGGGAAACCGGACAAAGTAGAGAGAGGGAATCCAAGGCGAGGAAAAGAAGCCTCTCTACCTTGGGTCGGTAGGACTCCAGGGGTCGACTGAGATAGGCGTGATCTCCCCCCGGTTGACTCAAATATTTCGGCACCCCACGGCTTAAAAATCGAGGGAGGTACATTTCTAAACCCTCACGCCTCTCCTGTTAGCGAGTCAATTCTTTTGTGTGCTTTGTGTGCTCTTATTTGATTTTATTCTCGCATTTATTTTTGAATGGTGTGATGAATTAAATTACTAAGACCTACACCCGGTCACTTACGAGAAGGGATTTCATCACCTGACTCACTCGCTTACCATTGTGTGCTACCCTAGGCATCAGTAAATTTAAAATCAATCAACTAGGTAGCCCACTAGGAGAAAATTTTGCAAAGGCGATCATTAAGATATTTTCGTAAATTTTTATTGCCCGCGGACTTAATTAAAATTTGAGTACTCTTTCACTAAATTCAAAGATAAAAATTCGCTATGTTCTAGTTAGGAATTATTCTTGACGTGTGTGTGTCCAATTTAATTTTTCAGTAGTCAGATTTTAGTGAGTTCGTCCAAATTTCTGAGTCCATATTTTGTTCCCACCTTTCTTCCAAAAAAAGCCAAAAATATTTTCTTCCTCTATTTTTCACAAAACCCCAAAAATATTTTCTTTTATTATTTTTATAAAAAAATCCAAAAATATTTTCTTTCCTTTTGAACAAAAAATTAAAAACTCCAAAAAAATATTTCTCTCCACATCACCGAAGAACGTCCTTTACGGGACTACTTTGGTCATTTTTCATTGACACGTGACACGTGTGAGAGTGATCCCAAGACGTCTCTTTATGATATTTTTAGTGGTTTCACCTCTCTCACGAGTGCCCTTGATACTCTTGATCCGTCCATGAACGCACCTCATTTTCCATCACCATCGGTGTCAAGTGTCGACGTGTCTCATCCTTTGTTGTGCACCCACTCTTATTATGCCGATCACATGTCCCATGAGTGACCTTACATTTCATAGCCATCGAAACCCACCATTGAACATGTGTATCGATATGACACTATTCCGGAACCCACCTCGGCCTACTATCCCGATACACCCAATCCCGAGTTGTGTGAGTCCCCAAGTTATTCGTGGAGGCTTGATCACCCTTCCATGCAATACAAATCCCAACCCGATGTTGTGGATCCTCACACGTTCCAACAGCCGTCATGGCAACCTTGTGCACTCATTCACGATCATTTCCCTCACTACGCACCCCGTAAGTATCAACCATTTCTCCATCACGAAAGCGATCCTTTCGTGTATAATGAACTTGGCCCCACCCCACACACTTCATACGAGTATTCTCCGTATAGTCCTGTCCATAGCGAGTTGTGTCCACCTCAACCACCACCACCACCACCCGTCACTCCACCACCACCATCATCCACCTTCGCTCTCTAAATCCTCTTGCAACAATTTATCATCGAGCAAGAGCAAGCCACTCAAATTAAAACTCAAGCTCTCCAAAGGCTTGAACAAAGGTTAAATGAATTAGACTGTCTGAGAGAGTCAGCCATTCCCATGGATCCACCCATCGTTGCAACTGACTATGACGATGATGTGTCCTCTTGTGACACGGATTTTGAGTGTGACCAACCCTCTCACCCCGAGAATCTTAAAGTTGAGACCATCCCATGGGCCGGGTCCCACGTTGATAATTTTGTTTACTTACCTTTCGATAGTGAGCCTGATCCAATCCCACCATGTCCACATGAACCCATCATTGCGGTTCCCACTCCCATCATATCCAAAAATATGCCCGAGCTTTTACCTTATGCCCTAATTGCATAAGTCTCTGACATGCCCATATCTTTTAGGTTAGCTCCGGCTATGAGTGCTCACCATTTTCCTGAGATAGAATCCGTGATAACTCCTAACTATCTGGATATGGATGATGGCCTACCATGCTTGTCTCATCTTGAGCCCATTATTTCTAGTGATTCCTCTATCTCCGATCTTGGTGCCTCATCTTACCCATCCACCACATTCACCGATGCCACTCTTATGGAGAAGTTGACCACTCCATCTTTAGAAACCACACTCCCTTGTGAGTATTGATTTACTCCTTCCAATGAGTGTGTGTCTCCCACGTTTGAGTTGGATCATCTTCCTCCACCGTTTATCCCACCCGATCCACCCATTGTCCTTCCCCCCCCCCCTCACCTAGTTTGGATATTGATTTTACACTTTTCAAGTTTACATATACATTTTTAGATACTCACCTAACACGATCCTCCACCTTCCACGAGAGTTATGGTGATACTATCCACTTCCGTGACACCGAGCTTGTTACTTTATGCCCACCACTTCCTTGTGGTGTTGATTTTTCTTCTCAACAGCTCCCTGGCATGTCACGGTGCGACCAATATCATCGCCCATTTATAGAATGGTCGTGTGATTTATATGATCCCCACCCCATCACTATTTCCGAACCCTTTTGCCTTCCCATCCAACTTGAGTGCCATTCTTATAGGGCCCTAGTTTCCCTCACCTTCCGGCTCAATAAGGCCCGTGATCGATTCTTAATCACCCATGCCTTTTTCACCATTACCCAGATCCCCACCCACCCATGGTCCACCGATGCTTTGCATCGTGTGATGCACTTTGTCATACAGGTGCATTGACCCATTTTAGCCTCTATCCAACAAGACTGACGCTTCAGTCTTGTTTGGGGGTGATTCTCATCACCCAATTTTTCTGCCACCCCGTGCTTTCATAGATCTTATCTTTAGGGTGAGAATGGTTTGGTCTGGCTGAAGACATTAAACTTAGCGCTACCGATAGGCATCCCACATTTCTTGTACTAGTCTCATCCTGTTTGGGGGTGGTGTTTCACATCACCCAATGCTTTATCATGTTTATAGACTTGTACACATTTTTTTATCTCAATTTTTCTTTAGGTTTTTTCTTGGATACATCTTTCCACTTCATTAGCGGCTGATTCAGGTAAACTCTTTCCTACCTTATGCTCTCAATTTTAAAAATTATTTTATCTAACATCGAGGACGATGTTCCATTTTATTTGGGGGTGGGGAATTTTATGAAAATCGTACCTCTTTTGAATTTTTTTGATTTTGAAGCCTGATTTTTAAAATTTCGTACAGTTTCTTTCATCTCAATTACTGAAGTGAAATTTCTATCATCCATATTTTTGAAGTCTAGGAATCAAGCTAGAGAATATTTTTTCTAATATCTTATGCAATACGTAGCAAGGCATGTTGTACCATGAATTTCTTGACTCAACAAAATTTGTGCACTTATCACGCCACTACGGCTTAGAGTTGAGGAGTACTACAATTCACCAGAGAACCTTAAGGATCACTAGTAGAGATTTTAGCTTGTGAGATTCATGCCTTTCACCCTTTCAGAGAGTTTTACGCAATCTCCGAGTCACAAGTTGATTCAACTTCGTTTGGGTCCGCACTTTAATTGTTGTATGATCTCATTTTTCTTCTTTAAAATTTTGTCTTGATACTGAGAACGACATCACTTTCTAGTTGTAAGAAACGTGTCTTTAAATTTGTCCCTATCACTAGGTTTTCATCCATACACCTACCACTTTTCCATATTACATTTCCATCCACTCACCCATTACATTCCCATGCTTTTCCATATTCCCCACATCATACATACCCCACCATATTCATATATCATTCATCATCATTTTGAGAAAAAAGAGTGTTTGTTCCAAATTTTAAATGTCTTTAGTGTTGGTTTGAAAAGTGAGAGAAAAACAAAAAGAAAAAAAAAAGAAAAAAGAGAAAAACATAAAAATAACAAAAATAGAAAAAAAAATAGAGAAAAAAAAGAAAAATCGCAAAAAAAGAGAAAAAAAACAAGAAAAGAAAAGAAAGAGAGTTTGTAGGTAGTAGTTAGTTTTGAAATAAAGACATCTATTTTTCATGTATTGAACACTCTCTCACATCGCATATCCATCCATTCTTCACCCTTACATCACACATCCATCCTATCTAACGTCACCTCATCCCATCCTTCCCATTTCATTTTCCCCTCATCCATTAACATCACATATTTCCCCTAGGTGTTCGGGCAAATGAAAGTCGACATGGTGAATAACTCGACGTTCTCACTATAGTGGTTAACATTCTTTCACGAGATCATTTTTCTTTCTAATTGTTCGTTCTTTCTTATGTGTGTGTGAGATGTTTGAACTTGCTTACATTTACTCACTTCCTCACACACAAGAGCGGTACACTTACCCTAATCTCGAGAGTTCATTTAAGAGAGTTATATCCAGTGAGATTTGAAGTTGAAGCGTTGATTCCGAAAAGGCTATCTAGGAATTACTGTCGTGATACTCGACCCGTTTTGACTTATTAACACCACACACGTTGAGTTCTAGGAAGGATGTGCCTTGAGTATTTACTTAGCTTAATCTTTTTACACATTCTAGCTTGTATTTTTGAAATCAAATATTTCTCATTTGATGGATTGTTCGATTATTCTATGTCTAATAAGAGATAGACTGTCATTGCAAATAAGAATTTTGTGGGTATATTCTCTACAAACCCTCACGAGACACAACTCTTCCTGCAGGGAAACCTATAGGTTTAAAGGCTTGTTGCACATGTTAAGTGCAATCGCAAGTGCCTGCGAAAGTGGTACACTTTTGGTTTCTTATCTTTCTCTTTCTCTCTATCTTATTGCTCGAGGATTAGCAACGCTCTGTTTAGGGGTGGTGTGATAAGCACCCAAAACTGTACAATTTATACCCCGAATAGACGTAGTTTAATTGCTAATTTTCGGCAATATGGCTCTTATGCGCTTAATTGTTCAATATGCAGGCTTAATTACAGTTGCAGTGTCAAAATCTATAATTCGAGGTAACTTGCAGTAAAATGGAGTTAATTCCCTCTCCCGTACCCTAACCCGAGCCAAAACCTAGCCCAAACCCACCCTAAGCCTGTGTGTGTTTAGTTTGTGTCTTTTTATATTTTTTTAGATTTTTAGTTTGAATCATTTTTATTTTTAGGATTTATTTTTGATTTATTTAGGATTTCTAGGTTTTATTTTCTATTTTTATCTTTATTAGTATAATTTTATTTTATTTTGATTTTGATTAGTTTTTAGTTCTATTAGGATTAGATTTTTTAGGATTTCATTTATTTTTTTAGTTTTATTTGATTTTACATTTAATTAGGATTTTAATTTTATTTTATTTTAATTTTTATTTCTTTTTAGTCTCATTTTTAATTTGAGTCTTTATTTTATTATTAGAAGTAGAATTTTTATTTTTAGATTTTAATTTTTAATTAGTTAGTATTATATTTTTAGGTGTTCAAATTAAACACACACACACCTAAATCCACTCACACCCACCTATCATACACTATCCTACACACAAACTTAACCCCCCAACCACAGACACATTTCCTACACCCTCACATACCTAACTCCACCCCACTTCATCTTCCACAAACCATACCCCATTTTCTCTCTCCTCCATAACCACAAACAACCAAACACTAACAATCTCTAAACCCAAACCGACCTCTACCGAGACCTACCTACCCCCTGCTAGACCTCCATTCGAAACCCACTCACCCCATACAAACTCAACCGACCTGATTCGGAGCCCATTCCCACCGTAACCCGACACTGACCCACCTGATAAACCCGTTTGCGACCTTACCCCTACCGGCGAAATTTGTCCCCGAGAACCTGATCGCAACCTCAAGCGCGACCTCTAACCCATACCCGGTCGCGACCGCCTGAACCTGCTGAAAAGCGAAACCATCTGCAACCCGTCGACGGCACCTACGGCATCCACCCGCCTCCCATCCAACACGTCGCCGGCAACCAACTCCCTCCGGCGATCCTTACCTTCGACCTTGTTCCACTGAATAAAACCCAAAGAACCTTCCACCCGCCTTCAACCTCAAAACTCATTTGCAACCCATTTCCTCTTACCTTATTTCTCCACCTGCTTTCAAGCCAAGATCAAAAGCAAAAGCAATGCCAAACTAAATGCCCACATATGCCACTTATTCCCTTTTTACCCATTTACCCAAAATACCCCAACTACATATTTTTAACCCTTTACCCAAAAAACACCCTTGTACCAAATCTGATTATTATCTCCATTATCCCACTTCCCAAATATCCTCACACCTCACACCCCATGCACATGTGCTCACACCTATCCCACATGTTCACCCTAGCCCATTACCAAAAATACCCCTTGAGCTCAATGTTTGACATGCATAAATAGAAGACTCAAGACCCCATTTGAAAGAGAGCTTTTAGATATGAATTTTTAGGGAGAGAATTGTAGAGAGATAAATACCATTTTGTAAATAGTTTTTGTTTTTATTTTTTTAGAGATTTGGTGAGATTTAATTGTGAGTAATTGAATTGTATGGAAGATGATAGAGTTCAAATTGCCAATTTCAAGGAGACTTGTTGAAGATTTGTTCTCTTTCTATACTCTTTTATTATATGTGCCTTTGATTATTTGTTCATCATATTTAGTATCATGTTAGGCTAATCCCCTTTCAAGGGTGGGGGGAAACCCTTATTTGATGTTATTTTAGTTTAATTAGTTTGATTACTTGAAAATTGCATTTCAATATTAATTTTGATCCCTCACCATTAAATTTACGCCTCGAGAGAGGGTAAATGATTTTTGAGAGAAAATCGAAATTCTAATTATAATACTCATTTTAGATTCGAACTAGAGATAGGGGTTTCTTACGTGGAGTATTATAACTTGAATTTCAACTCTAACTTATTTTCTAATATTTACATAGGTTTTAATTGATCTATCCTAGCGGGTGATTAATTAAAAGGAGTGTAGATATATTTTTCTAGAGTTGTGGGGTGTTAAACTTAATTTTCTAAAAGTCTACTATTAAAATTACATTTGCAACGAAAGTTGATTTGTAATTTTGATATTAATTTGGGATAATTCAATTAATTAAATTAATTAGTTAAAATAGCTAAAATTTGTGGTGTAATCCCACTCCTTGATTGTTCTCACAATTATTTACCTCACTTTATCTCTTATTTTAGTTTATACTTTATTTTTCATTTTAGTAACTTTCTAGTTAGTTGTTATCATATCACATTAGTTTAGTTTAGTTTAAATCATCACCTCACCCAATTGTTTTAATATTTGAAAAAGCTAAAAAAAAAGTAGAAAAGCGAAAAAGTACAAAAAAAAAAAGAGAATTACAATTGAATTTGTCTCTAGCTTACCCCATTGGAAGTGGATTGATACCCTTACTTACCTCTACACTTGAGATTGTTATTATTTGAGGTTTTGATTAGAGGAGTTTTTCAAGCAACGACAAAACAAAAATATACACCGAAAAGTTCTTTCTATCAAATAAAGTCACGATACGGAATATGTATTCGTTACCTCGTATTGACGACTGATTCGACCAGCTGAGAGGGGTAACCTAATTTTTGAAGATAGACTTGAGGTTCGGTTACCATAAGTTTCATATAAGGGATCGTTACATGTCTAAGACTTCCTTCCTGATGAGATATGGGTCCTACGAGTTTTGGGTTATGCTGTTTGAGCTAACCAACTCACCAACAGTAATTATGGACTTGATGAGTAGGGTGTTCAGAGAGTTCTTACATCATTTTGTTATTATCTTCATAGATGGCATCCTGATTTACTCCCAGGCCGAGGAGGAGTATGCCGAGCATCTACGTAGGATTTTGCAGACTTACGGGAGAATGAATTGGACGACAAGTTCGAAAAATGTGGATTCTGGCTGCAAAAGGTATAATTTTTGGGGCATATCATATCAAATAGGGGATATCAGTGGACCCTAACAAGGTGTTAGTGGTGAGGGAGTGGTGACAACCCACCACACTGATCAATGTGCGAAGTTTCTTAGGATTAGTCGATTATACAAACGGTTTACTAAAGGATTCTCGAAGATTGCAAGTTCGATGACTAATCTGACTCCCAAGGGCATACCGTATATTTGGGATGATGCGTGTCAGTTGGCATTTGATGAGCTGAAGGATAAGCTGACTTCATCTTCCGTACTAGCGCTCCCTAGAGCAGGAGTGGAGTACTTGGTTTATACTGATGCATCATTACAGGGACTTGATGGAGTATTACAGCAGGAGGATCAAGCCATAACTTATGCTTCTTGCAAGCTTAAGTCTCACGAGAGGAATTACCCCACCCACGACTTAGAGTTAGTAGCAGTCGTGTTGGCACTTTGGATTGGGAGACATTATCTCTTGGGAGAGAAATTTCATTTGTTCACATATCACAAGTCACTAGAGTACTTATTCACTCAGAGGGAGTTGAATATGCTTTAGCGCATGTGGCTTGAATGTATGAAGGGCTATTAGTTTAAGATCCATAACCACCCGGTGAAAGCTAACGTAGTAGCTGATGCGTTGAGCCTTAGGCTAGTAGGTGAGGTGGCCAAGGTGTGGAAAGCAAAATGAAAGGAATTGGGATATCAGGATGTAATTGCCCGATCATTTCTGTTAGTTATGACGATTACACCCCAGATTGTGACGAGAGTTGTACAGACCCAGGCAACGGATCCGTTTTGTCAGGAGAGGATTCGAAAACTTTTAGCCAAGGGAGAAGAGTCTTACACAGTGAGTTTCGAGGGAGGCTTGCACTTCAATGGATGGCGGGTTGTCCCAAAGGGAGAGGAGCTGCGACATGCGGTGATGACAGAGTCGTATGAATCTCGATTTGAGGTACATCCCAATGGGGATAAGATGTAGCAAGATATGAGGCAATAGTATTTGTGGAGTGGGATGAAAAGAGACATTGTTAAATTCATCTCAAAGTGTACCACTTGTCAGCTGGTGAAGGCGGACCATAAAAAATCGGAAGGGTTTCTTCAATCGCTAGAGATTCCTATGTGGAAATGGGAGAGCATTTCCATGGATTTCATCACAGGGTTACCTACTTCTCAGAGGGGTCACGATCTCATATGGGTGTTAGTCTCTCGATTGACTAAGGTAGCCCACTTTCTGTCAGTCCAGACGAATTATACTACGGCACAGTATGCTCAGATTTTCATTGTCGAGATAGTGAGATTACACGGGGTGCCCCTAGATATTGTGTTTGACAGGGACAAGATTTTTGTGTCTCATTTTTGGGAGAGCTTCCATAATTCCATGGGAACCGAGTTGCGGTTAAGTATGTCCTATCACCCACAGACGGATGGGCAGACTGAGTGGACAAATCACATGCTGGAGGATATGTTGCGTATATCTGTTCTTGATTTCTAGGGAGGTTGGGAGCAGTATCTTTCACTGGTGGAGTTTACGTATAATAACTCCTATCAGTTCATTATTGTCATGGTTGCATTTGAGGAATTTTATGGTAGGCCTTGTCATTCTCCTATTTGTTGTCTAGAGGTGGGGGACAACAAGCTACTCGGGCTGGAGGTGAATCAAGATATGTTGGCCAGAATCGAGATGATTCGAACTCGCATATGGGAAGCCCAGGACAGATAGAAAAGATACACTGATGCTAAACGGTTCTTCTGGGAGTTTAGTGTGGGGGACCAGGTGTTACTACGAGTATCTTCTATGAAGGGGATTATGAGGTTCGCGAATAAAGAGAAATTTCACCAAGATACGTGGGGCCATTTTCTATCATTGAGAGGATTGGATCAGTAGCGTATAGAGTTGGGTTGCCGAAGCACTTGCACCATATTTATGATGTGTTCCACATTTCTTCACTAAGATGGTATCTCCGAGATGAGTTGGCTCACACTCCCATTGCATTAGAGGAGATTGACTTGCAGCCTGATAGTTCTTACGAGGAGATATCGGTGGCTATCTTAGACTATAATGAGAGGCGATTGAGATCGAAGGTAGTTCCACTTGTGCGTGTTCAGTGGGAGCACCATAATGTCGAGGAGTCTATTTGGGAGCATGAGGATGAGATGCGCCAAAAATATCCAGAGTTGTTCTTGACAGGTATACCTTTATTTTTCGAAGTTATTAGGGGAAAGTATGTAATACCCCATAATTTTTATGATTTTTAAAATATGGGATTAATTAAAATTATATATGGGAAATTAATCGATAATTAATCCGGATTAAATACATATTAACTAGTGAGATAAAGGTTAGTATTTATTGACTATTACTGAGCGAATAAAGTAATATATCGGAACACGCGTGTCAGTTGTGTCAGGACTAATTTAAGGAAATAAAAAGTAAATTATTTATAAGTAATCCAAATGGTCGTTTTGAGTGCACCAATGATTCCGAAAGGGTCTATATAGTCAGAAAAGTCTATGCAGGAGTTTAGTTTGGGTCCTGGGACAGTTTTAGGCCAAACCGACATTTTGAGAAGGCGTTTTGGTAATTTCTATTTTTGGGAATTAATTACCTTCGAAAAAGGGATAAAATATTATGTACGTGGGTTAGATTAGGGTTATCAGTTGTTACACACATAGAGACCAAAGGAGGAAGGATGAGAGGTTTCTAGGGCTAGAACCACAACTAGTACACTATTTACACCACCAAGACCACCACTGCGTAGATGGGTGAGCGCGAATTACAATCGTACCAACTACACCAACGGATCAGACCTTCTTTCTTGAGGCCAGTGTTTAATCCTTGCAAAACTTTAGCAATAATCATGTTCATGTTAGTATAGTTGCATAATACCCATGTATTGTTCATAATCTTGATGAAATTGGAGAGTTAAGATGATTAATTAGAATATAAAATTAAATTAGATTAAGCCCTTAATATATGTAGATTAGAAGTCACGGAATGATGATTATTTGTGATGAACGAATCTGGATTTATTATGTTCTTGAATGAAAATTTGAAGAACAAGGGTTTAATTAATTAATTTGGGGATTTCAAAATTTATCAAGATTTATGCATGATTTGATGATCCTAGGTTGTCAGAAATCATATATACATGTTAGGATATCAATTAGAATTGATTAATTGGTGTTTGGGAATGATCTGTAGAGGTTTTAGAACTCAAAAATGGTGAAAAACGCAAGTCTTAGAGGCTAGAGACGAAACATGCCAGGTCGCTTAAAGTCGCTTGATGTCGTTGATACAGTCGCACGAAGCTGTCGTTCGAGTGACATGTCATTCTCATTCAAACAAGATACAGTCCTCGTTCGAGCGACGTGTCAGAATTTTAGGAAATTTCTTTTGGTTCCAACTTATGCGACATAGTTAATTCGAGTGAGATAAAATAATATACGATGAATTCAGTATAGTGCAAAATTATTGGAAATTTATTTAGGTATTACGTTAAGATATTTGGAATGGTGAGTTATCCTTGGAAATTATGAGAGAGAGAGAGAGAGAGAATATCCGTAATTTAATAAATATATTGTAAGTAGTAATGAGAGAAATACTACGCATGGAATATATATTTGAGTTGTGTAAATACCTATTGATTATAATGGGATATGTGAATACCTATATGTGATTTACTATGTGTATGACATACCTACGTTACTTTCTATCATGGGAGGTTATGAAAGAGGAGAGTCTCATGCTGATGAGCCCACTGGGGGGATTTTTTATTGGTACCTCAGAACATAGAACTTAGGTTGGATACCATTTGTGAGAACAATGGATTTAACGGTCATTTGGGTGCGTTAGTATGTGCGTATACCAAAGACTTAGGACTATGTTCGCCTCCAATATGTGTGATATGTATTTTTATGGTTCTAGAGAGATACCGAAACAATTATCCTCATTTAGTACGATATGTACCAGGACTTGATAGCAGAGTATGCATGCATCACAACTGTGTCTAGGGGAGCCGTATTAATATATTAATATAGTGATGAATATGCATATATACTTGTGATATTATCTACTAGGTGATAATTGTGGTTAAGGAAGATAATGAATTCTTAAATAACTTAAGTATGAGAACACTTAATCTTATTGTGAAACTCTTACTCGGGATAGTAAATACAAGAACACTTAATAAAAATAGAATGTGGGGGAATTACGGGTTATTACTACGAGTGATAGTTAGAAGATCTATGTCTACAATATAGTTAGGTGTGATGACGATGACTAGAATGGTTTAGCGGTACGTTAGGTGTGCACAATAGTTAAGAGGTGAGAATCTCATGTGAGTGCTCGGAAAGCTAACATGCATATAATATTTGCTTTATTGCAATTTTTAAATACTTGATAAATTATTTTAAAATATTTTACACTCGGGCTCTGACCTGTCTCTTGAAAAATATCTTGTCTCTTGTGAAATTATTTTTAGGTGTCGAGCCACATGGACGCCAAGCTTAGACTGTCAGACTATTTGACGTGCAGCAGCTAGTGTTGGAGTTGTAGGTCCTTGTGATTAGACGCCTCCACTATCATTTCATTTAGTTCCTATTTGGTCCTTCCATTTAGGGATTGTGTCCCCCATCCTCGGTTCTTATTTATGTTAGAGAGATTGCACT
This sequence comes from Sambucus nigra, assembly GCA_949130495.1. NCBI lineage: Eukaryota > Viridiplantae > Streptophyta > Magnoliopsida > Dipsacales > Adoxaceae > Sambucus > Sambucus nigra. Next base: position 409,247,610 of record OX422207.1, read on the forward strand.
CGTTATACTTTCGTATTTTATTTCAATCGGATTGAGTGTTATTATGGTTTATTAGGTTTTGAGACTCTGATCTGGAGCATTTATTCCAGTCTTATTCATTTCAGTTGTTGGTTTACTATTCAGTATTATTTTAATTCATGCGTATGGTGAATGATTTAGTAATTTAAAATTCATGGAATTAATTAATGGTTTATATGGTTATAATTTAATTAACGTTTTAGACACTAGCTTAATTAATTACTAGATGATTATTAAACTATATATTTTTGATAGTGATGCTAAGAATGAACCAACCTAACATTCTGTTTTAAATTTAATAAAGGACTGATCACCCAGTATTTAGTTGGGCGGGGTGTCACAAGCGTCCATGTACATATAATTTCGATTCAAATTAGGAGTCCACATTTAGGAAAAAAAATCAGAAAATGCCTTATAACTTAATGACTAAATTTAAAACTTGATTGAGTTATGTGGAGCTCAATTCTAAGATTTATAGTGCAATCTCCATGTTAAAGGCAAAAAATAATTCTAAAATCTTACATACTAATGAACATTAGTAAAACGTATGCGGTCATTTCTTAAATGTTGAATTGATTAAAAATGGTTGTAAAGATATACCATGTAACGTATCACCTACAAAAACATATATTGCATGTATGTTGAGAGTGGCTACTAAATTCTCACCAAAATATATAAAAATTATAATGGTGAGAGTGGTTACTAAAATATCACCAAAATATATAAAAATTGTAATTGATTATTGAAATTTTAAGTGGGCACTATACATAATTTTCAAAATATTTAGGGGTAAATGTTTTAGTTTTCAAAATTTTAGATGGAGAACTTCCCACCCCAGCTTCCACATAACTCTGTCCCTAGGTTCATGTGTCATTAGTGAACACTTTTAGTGGGGGACATCCACTTAAGGTGTCCACCAATGATACACGGACACATGTCTCATGTCGCGAAATTGTGTCCCAAAATCACGTCCCTCTCGTAGTTTTCAAGATATTTTTACGTATCTTTTCCAAATTAACAATTCATAAGAAATCGATAATTAACGACAATGATCAAAACTTGTTCACTATTGTGAAACTTGATTCGTTGATTATGTTCAAAAGAGAAAGTGAGCTATTACTTCGTGAGTTCTTAATAAAGAAAAAAAAATAATTCTTTGGGACGGATAAGGCATCTTATTATTAAAATCAAATAATTACAAAAGGCATAAAATCACGTCAAATAAAGGTGTACTTTAAAAAATCTCATATTTTTTTAACAAAATTATTTTTAGTTCTACATATTTTAAAATAATAATGTTAAATTCCTATGATCACACTAGCCTAAGGAATAGTGAGATTAGTTTCACATATGGACAACTAACAGGCCAATATCTTGTTAGCACCAATTGTAATGTCAAGAATGGTGAAGTGTGGCACATTGATGGGGGTGGAAGTACCATGTTTGTATTTCAACAACCTCACCCAAAAATCATCAAAAAATGAAGATGTGATAGTATCATGTTATCATCAGTGTTAACATTATAGTTGGCATTCATTTAGTCACGTAGTGTCAACTGTCTAAGATAGGTCAACTAATGTAAATATTGGGATTTTTGTCAATTTTGAAAACAAGTTGGATTAAATAATAAATAGTTTTATATATGAGGACACGTGGCAGCTTATGATCGGGTTTAAGGATTCGTCAGATCACTTAGCCTCGTTCATCTTCGGCAAGGGAGATGAACGAAATAATTTATTAGTCAAAGACCTTTTCTTTTTTCGAATTAAAGAATTCATTCAAAAAATGTGCAAAAGCTCTAGTTTTCTGTTTCATTCTATGAGTTATAGGACTGCATGTGTTCTTGTAGTTGGATCTCCAAGTTTTAACATGCTCATATGTGCCTAATTATTATTATTATTATTATTATTATTATTATTATTATTATTATTATTATTATTATTATTATTATTATTATTATTATTATTATTATTATTACTATTATTATTATTACTATTATTATTATTATTATTATTATTATTATTATTATTATTATTATTATTATTATTATTATTATTATTATTATTATTATTATTATTATTATACACCATTGCACTTTCACTTAACACCTATTGTATTGACAGAAAGACTCGTTTTGCCATAGCAATCAGTAACACAAAACTTTGTTATAAATTATTCCTTCTTTTATACTTCATGAAATGGTTCATGCATGTTTGTTGCTCTAAATTCCACTCAAGTATCCAAATCAAGATGTAGAATATATGTTAAATCACCATTTAACGGTTCAATTTATCTCTCTTAACTTGGTAACTATGAGGCGAGTCTACTTTTAAGATTGCTTTCGATCCATGTAATTAAATAAGGGGATCCCTCCAATCCTTTGAGCAAAATGTGGCAAAAAAAGGAAAATCCATTGATCGGAGGCATATTCTAAGAGCCCAAACTATGTAGTCTTTGGTTCAAGTTCAAGATGACCTTCCATAACTTTGAGGGAGCAGTACTCTAAATAAATCTTGAAATAGAATCATGATCTAAAGATATCCATACGAACGAACCCATTACAAGAGAAAAGCTGAAAAAGAAAGGTCATACAATGTACTGGAATTGATAGCCATTTTTCTACTAGGAGCATACTCTAGATCGGAATCGGTGGGGGGTTTTAGTTAAAATATGCAAATGTTATAGCAGGATTAGGGTCGAAAATTCAGGAAATTGTGAATGATATAACTAGTAAATACTTTCCTTCTCATGTCCCCCAACATATTCAGTTATCTCCGGACTCTTCCTCCACAAGATTCCACAAAGGATGAGCCAAGGACTAATATCATATCGAAAGGCGTAGTCAATGGACAATAAGTAAATATTCCTCTTCCTCATTACTTAGAAAAGTGATCCATACAAACCATCAATCCTATTTCGAGTATTAAGGGTCCGTTTGATAGCACCTCAATCCCAAGGCAAATTTCAAAAAAGTTGAAATTATTTGAAATTTTCCCACCTTTGGGTTATTTGATAGCCTTAATTTGCCTTGGAATTTGTTTTCCATGTATAACACCCTTTAAGCACAATTTTCCACCTTTGGATGGAAACCAATTTTTGTGTGTGTGTGTGTGTGGTGGTGGGGGGGGGGGGGGGGGGGGGGGGGGGGAGGTTAGGTTTTTGTTTGCCACTTTTGGGAGGCAAATCACTAAAAATCATTTTTTTAAAACTCAATATATTTTATAAATAAATATAAATTTATTGTTCGTTAATCTGAATATATATATATGTCGTATATTTTATATGTAACACCCCACGCAAAACACAAGGCGTTACTACGATTAAAACTAAACTAAATCCTCAAGAATTAGTATAGAGCATCTATATTCCACAAAAATAAATATAACGAATCCAAAATTTACACTTCCAAAATAATTACAAATAAATTTCACTTGAAAATAATACTAAGCTCTCCAAATAAATTACACTGTCAAGCTATACAAAAATAAAATCCTCCAAACGTCGTTGTTGATGACTAGAAATAACATCAGATAAAATGAAAGTATGAAGATGATGATTGAAGATGAAGTGATGATCACATCAAACACATAAAAGACAAAGGTTTTTTAAGTGGTTCGGCTATAAGAAAAAATATACGTCCACTGTTATTTTATTCCCAGGGGTTTACAATGTCACAATATGGTGTAGAGAGAGAGAGGTGTATAGAGAATTGCTTGCTTGTTCATATTGTGTGTCTTTCCTTTGGCTAAGGGAATGCATGTATTTATAGTGACGGGAGTCCAAGAGATTGAATGTCTTTATATATTCAGACATTTACATCTATGTACAATGAATATGTCTGTTGATCTTCTAGGGTTGTTTGTCTTCTTTGAGTTGGTTGGTATTCCTTGAGTTGGTTGGTATGCCGACCAACTCTCTTCGGGTGCCAAATAACTCTCCTCGGGTGCCGACCAACTCTCCTTGGGTGCTAAGCAGGTATAAATATTGACACATAGGATGACATGTGTCCATTTCTTATTGGTCCGCGTAGTTGAAGATTTTTTGCATCAACAGAAGCCCCCAATGCTCTATGCTTGATGGTTTACTGAAAAAATGGAGTATTTATTCTGCGATGTTGCTCGGTGCTCGTGCATAATGAGATTCTTGATTTTTCTTCTTTATTTGTTCAACATAAAGTGCACTATCTTCTGGCCAACGGATGATTCAGGTTGATTGCTGGTTGCGTTGGAGCTAATATTTCTTTAGAGGAACTCTGTTCATCGAGCGAACATGTGATATATATCACCCCTGGGAATTTGGATACAGTAATGTCATAGTTTGAAGCTTGTAGCTTGTCATAATCTTCACGTGGGCGAGTTGGTTGGTTAGCCGACCAACTGTCTTTTGTGCCGACTAACTGAGTGCTGATTGTCCATGTTTGATTTTTTTGATTTATGCTTCTCTGAAGGCTTTGCTGATGTAACATGCTAGCTTTTGAGCCCAATTCTTCAATCTAATGAGTTCTGAGAATATACCGGACTCCGAAACATATATAAGTACAATTTCTTCTTCAGTGTTGGTCGGGATAGTTGGAGTAAAGATCCCAGTGCTGTAGATGTTGAATCTGACTCCTGAACTTCAATATCATGTGCACAATAACTCCTGGATGATGATTGGCTAGTCATATGTCTTATTCTGTTATGACTTGGAGCTAAATCTGATGCTCGACTAATACTGCATGATGTTATGAGAATGTTCCATCGAATGAACAATTAATTATGTAGTAAAATCCCCCAAGTATGGAGTATGCACTATAAATTCTTTCTTGGCCTTGAAGTATGTTGGTCTTGCTTAGAAAAGATAAGGCCGAGGAAATGTTCCTTGAAATAACTTCCCAAGAACTTTTCATGTTTACATTTCCACATTGTCATGATGTGACCATAGAAATAATTTGCCGACCAAGTAATTTTGGTTGAGTAAAACTGCTTTCAACATATAGTCTAATTAGAAATGTGTTGGCATTCCAATTAGGAATGTGATATATTCCAATTAGGAATCTGCGAGCATTCTAATTAAGAATGTGATGTGTTCCAATTAGGAATATGATTCTGGTATGTGCCATTGATTGACGCATGTGGAGCCCAATTGGGCTTAGGATACTGAATAATAATGATGATGCCCGAGCATTTGTCAGGACTTGATAGAATGATCCAATAATAAGCATGAATAAGCATAATATATACTTTGCATCGAATATCCATGCTAGTGAGAAATCCATATCCATAATAGAAGTGCTAAGAAATCTAGATAAATAATAAGAGTGCGGACCATCTGTTGAGCTTTAACAAGAAATCCAAATAATAAGAGTGTCGGCCATCTGTCGGACTTAATAAGAATTCCAGTTAATAAGAACGCTGACCATTTGCCGGGCTTAATAAGAAATCCAGATAATAAGAGTGCCGATCATATGTCGGGCTTAATAATAAATCCAGATAAATAATAAGAAAGGGATCGATTGATCCTGCATCGTTAGAGAATAATAGATTTCCAGGGTGTGTCCATCCCCCCGATCCTCGCGGCGGGCGGGCGCGTAAGGTAGGATCCTAGGTCCCGCGCGTCCTTCTCGAGAGCGCTTTGGCCGACATCATTTGGGTGAGGTGAAAAATGTAGAGAGATAGAGTCGCCAGTCTATTTTACTCAAAACAAACAAAAGAAAGGGAGTCATCCCGAAGGACAAAATCCAAAGACATACTGATGCATACGGAACCAAAAATGATTCGAAAAGGGTCCGGAGGCTAAGTTACGAAATGGGAAGGTGTATTCCGCCCTTTCGGTCTCTCATGGGTTTTTGTTATTTTCCTTTATTTTCCCCGTGATATGTGTGCATGTGTATATATAGTGGAGATTGGAATCATCGACTTGCACCATGGAAGAGTTAAAGCGAGTCATCCGTAGGAATGCAAAAATAATATTAGAAAATAGGATTTACGCGATTATCCTTACGTTGATTGTTATGAGGGAACGAGAACGCATATGGGATAATACGCTACTAAGAACAAGTATATAGAATATAAGAGAATTGAGTTTAGAGAAAAATAGAAAATAAGAGAAAAAGTGAAAATAGGACTCGAGTCTCGAATTTTACCCCGAGATGCCTACGTAGCCTATAGAGGCATCAAAGTCCACGTAGTTCGCATGAAAAATGAGGGGTGGGGTTTATTTAATAAATCCAACCGGGGGATTCTCTTATTTTTTTTTTTTGTGTGTGTGTGTGTAGAAAAAGTGTTTGAGTTGTGAGAAAAGTGTAAGAAAAGTATGAGAATTCCCGTTTGGAATTTATGAGCAAACCCTATTTTTCTTGTTTTTTGGGTTTTTATTTATATGAAAATAAGATATGTGCAATAATACTAAATAAAAAGTATATTAGGATGTGTGAGATGAGGTAATGAAAGTGCTAAGTAATAAAACAAGTTATTGCGAATTTATGAGAATTTAAGGAGAGAGTTGAGAAAATTGGACCTTCTTGAAAATCTTGAGCTTGATCTTGAACGTTAGAGAGAAACCTGTAGACTTGGATGATGATGGATGGTAGTGAATTCACCAAGTTTGATGCAAAGGATAATGATAAGTGAAGGTTGGAAAGGTATTTGGATGTGGAAATCGCGCTGACTTCGAGAGAGGTTTTCTGGATTTGCTGAGAGTGATATCTATCAGATATGGGCTCCTCTTATAAGTGAGGTCAGGCTTCCTTTTTATAGGCCCATGGCATTGCCGATTGTCATAGCCCTATTCCTGCCAATCGGCAGGTGCATTTAGGCGCACTACCAATAGGCAGGGTCTGGGACCTGCCGTTTGGCAGTGTCTTTCAGGACTTTTTGGAAAATCGGCCGCAGAGACCAAACCGTTGATCTGAATCGTGCATGGGATGGACCATTGGAAAGTTAATTCAGAAACCTTTGAAAGTCCTTTGGACCACTCCCGGGTTCTGGAGATGTCGTTGGGTCAGATATGGCTCGGAAGCATTCGTCGATCAATTGGATGGGGAATCATCGGATGCAAGTGGATCGTTCGTTCGCATGGTAAGTCCGAATCATGCATGAGGCGAATCGTTGGAAAGTTTAGGATATGTACTTTGAAATTCCAAAGAGTTCGATCCTATTCGTGGAGTTGACTTTGGTCAACCGAGCTGTGGAAGCATTCAGTGATCTTTCAGAGTAAAACGGATCATTCGTTCGTATCGTAAGTCAAAATCGTGCACGGGATGGACTATTGGAAAGAGGTTTCAGTGACCTTCGAAGATTCATTCAGTCTCGGTCAAGTTAAAGAGTTGACTTAGGTTAAACAGAGCCCGGGAGCACTCGATGGCCTCTTGATTGAGTTTCGGGGGAAAACAGGTCGTTCATTCGCATGGTAAGTCTGAATCGCGAACGGGATGGACCGTTGGAAAGGGGTTTCAGTGCCCTTCGAATATTCATTCAGTCTCGGTCGAAATGAAGACTTTGACTTTTGGTCAAACGGAGCCTGGGAGTGCCCGATGGCTTCTATGTCAGTACTCGGTGTATAACCTTGGTTTATAGTGATAAAGGGAGGTGCTAAGGACCTAAGGAGAGTTTAGGGGGTAACATAATGGGGTGTCTACAGAGCCCCTCGACGGGTGAGTTTGGAACAAATAATAGCCGTCGAATAGACACCGCGTGATGCTTTTGAGGGAGGATGACTAATTCAGCGGTTCGAGGCCGATTCTGAGGACCTAAGGGAGCGAGGATGACCAATTTAGAGAGTCGAGGTCGATTCTGTGGACCTGCGGAGTGTGCTGGGGATAACCAATTTGGTGGGTAGAAGCCGATTCTATGGGCTTAAGTTGAGATAACGAATTCTGCGGGCTTAAGTAGAGATGACCAATTCTGCGGGTCGAAGCCAATTCTTCGGGTTTAAGTATGAGATGACCAATTCTGCGGGTCGAAGCCAATTTTGCGACTTAAGTTAAGATGACCAATTCTACGGGTCGAAGCCAATTCTGCGGGCTTATGTAGAGATGACCAATTCTGCGGGTCGAAGCCAATTCTACGGGCTTAAGTTGAGATGACCAATTCTGTGGGTTTAAGTAGAGATAACCAATTCTGCGGGCTTATGTAGAGATGTCCAATTCTGCGGGTCGAAGCCAATTCTATGGGCTTATGTAGAGATGACCAATTCTGCGGGTCGAAGCCAATTCTGCGGGCTTATGTAGAGATGACCAATTCTGCGGGCTTAAGTAGAGATGACCAAATCTGAGGGTCGAAGATAATTCTACGGGCTTATGTAGAGATGAACAATTCTACGGGTCGAAGCCAATTCCACGAGCTTATGTAGAGATGTTCTTGAGGAACTCTGCCAGGTAGATTTATCTTGTGGCTTTGTTTTGGGTTGGGGAGCCGATTGTTGGGGAAATCTTTTGCATCCTCTGAAGGATAAGCCAAAATTCCACTGGGGAGATTTCGGTGGCCCAGGGTTTGGATGTATTTCTTGGAGAAAATTGAGGCCTTTGGGGCATTTGGGGTGATCTTTAGATATCCTCTAGGGATGTTGTCGGGAGGAGTTTTACCTGGTTTTTGAGAGTTCCGCTGGGAAAATAGGGGTTCCGCTTGAGGGAATGCGAAATTTTCTTGGTGAAAATGTTCTAAATCCTTCCTGGGATTTTTATGAATTTTCTGAGAATTTTTCAGGGCTGTTTGGTATTTTTTAGGAATTTTTGTACGAAATTTAAAGGGGGTGCCAGTTGGTATGGTTCAGAGGGTGCCATTCGGCAGTGGCATGGACTTTTGGACTGCCTCGGGAAGGTAAGGGGGTAGTGCCGATCGGTGGGTGGGGGGTCAATGCCGATCAACATGACCCTTGGCATCCTATATAAAGGGGGAAAATTCCCCTCATTTTCACGCCTTTTTGCTTTATTTCTTTCTGCGATTTTCCTCTGCAAATCGTTCTAGCATTCTTATCTCTAAGAAATGGCTGCCTTTGTGAGCACTGCAGTGCATAGGGAATGGTTGACTATTGATGACTAGGCGAATCTGGAGTGAAGGGCCAGGGCGCCTCTCACTTTAGGGAGTGAGAACTCCTTTGACGTATTCGCGCCGGTTGAGAATGAACGGAATTTTCTACGGGAGCCATCGCGTCATCTGTCTTCTAAGGTGGTGAGTCCCGGCAGTTATGTAAGCAACCTGACTTTTGGCATTCTTGATTTTTCCTTCCTTTTTGAATTTTGACAAGGTTTGTTCTTTTAACAGTCTGATATCTCTTTGAATAACGTGCATGCCCATGGGACGATGGGTATTAAGGACGTCTGGGAGCATCTTCCACCTGTGGTGCATTGGGTGGTATCATCAGCGAGTTTTGGGAGGTTGGCGTCTACGCTGGATGAGACACCTCGGTCGACAGCGGTCTTATGCTTTTTGTGGGAGAGATGATGGGATACTACCCACACCTTCCATTTTGGTTTTGGGGAGATGACCGTGACTCCCACAGACATGCAGTATCTATTGGGGCTGGATTGCGATAGGGAGTATAGGAGGTGGATCACTCTCTAAGGGTGAGGCCGGAGGCGGCGCTTGGTGACACAGGGAGGATAGTTTCTGGGAATTACATCCGGTTGTCCTTGCGGAAGGATGTCTTGTGGAGTAGGGTGGTTGATGTGGAGGATGGGCTGCAGGTGAGGCAGATGGCCCAGTTGTTCATTTTTCTAGTGCTGGGAGGTTTCATGGTGGAATCGAGTGGCGACGTCGTCCATTTGTGGTTCTTACCGTATTTGAGGATGTTTTAGAACATCCCTCTCTATGATTGGGGGAGTCTGACTTTGGCGACCCTCTATTTTTCTTTAGATGCATTCAGCTAGTGCTGCCAACAAACTTTTACAAGAGCCACGTATCTCCTCGAGGTATCCTTTAACTTTGCACATTTTCCTTTCATGCATTCACATTTTCCTTATGTGTCTTTTTTTTATTGTGAATTCCTGTCTTTAGAAGACATGGTTCTATGAGGTGATTGGGTGCAATACCCAACTGATTGCCTTGAAGGACGAGACTGTTGGGGACTTCTGTCGATTGTATCGATGTCGCAAGGCCAATAGAGAGTCGAAGGGATCTCTCTCACTGGAGGTCATGCGTCAGGTCTTGAATGGCCTGACTAGTGGTAGGGTAAGACTCTTTCTTTTCAGTCTTGATTTTTGCACATTCCGATTCTGTGTTGACTTATGCCTGATGGGGATTTTCAGGTGACTTTTTACCCTTGGGGGACAACCATTCAGGATATGAGGGCGACCGGGGTGAATGTGCAGATGAGGCATTTGATGGCGCATGAGTTTGGCCATTCTTGGTATCTGGGAGAGTGGGTGGTTCGGCAGATTGCGGAGGAGGAGGTGGTGGTGCCACCTGCACAGCCTCCTACGTCTATGAGACGAGAGCGGGTTGTAATACCCTGAGATTTTTGGGATATTAATTTATTTATTTTTGGGAGAAATAAATATTATTTCAATTGGAGAATAATTAAATTGGCATTAAGGTCAAAATTTGAAGATATTAGAAAGTGTTTCGAATGGCAATTCTGAGGGTGTCACACGGCTGCTGCCGGAGGATGTGAGGGTCAAGGCTATGATCGGCGAATCCTACTTATTGTACACTGATACGGTTGTGTCGTATGACTATATGGACTTTGTGATGAGATAGTTAATAGCGCCCAGCATATATGATGCCCTGCCCTTCCCTCCTGCGGGTTCGAGTCGGGCGGTGGGGTCTTCCCACAGCAGCGGTGGTCTGTCGGCGTCTATGGAGGCGGTGACTTCAGAGGTTCCCTTTGTTCGATCGCATACCCCTTCGTACAACATCCGGCGGGCTGATGGAGGGATGGTCCCCATGTTGCATCATCCTCAAGCGATGGATTCGTGGGAGCTGGGTTTGACAGAGGAGGTTCTTCATCCCGCGGTATACCTTCTTCCTCTTTTTGGTTCCTTTTCTATTTTGATCAATCTTTGATACTAATTTCTCCTTCTTCTTGCAGCAAGTATGTGTGTCGACCACTTGGCTAAGGGACATCAGAGACTGGATATCTTCGGCGCCTTCCCATATTCGGGATACAGTCCCGGTTCCTTCTTGCTTAGTGCCGTCTGCTTCGTCCGAGGAGGACTCTGGCTCAGGTAGAAATGGTGCATCATCTAGGAATAGGGGAAAGAGAGCGTGTAGTAGGGGTGGAAGCTCTTAGAGAGAGGGGTGAAGGGTAGGAGAGAGAGAGAGAGAAAATGTGGGTTCGGGCTGAGTCCCATTTGTTTTTTTTTCTTTTCTTTTATTTCCTGTAAAATTTGATGTAACACAAAAGAATATATATATGCAATCCAATGGGATTTTTAATTATCTTTTGTTATTGGTGAGTGAATGCATGCACATGCGCTTTTTACTTTGCTGTTGAGACCGTGAAAAGAGACATTTTTAGGATTTTTTGAGGGATGGAGTGTCTACGACACTCTGTTCAGGCAGGGGAAACTTGGGGACCCCAGTATTCAGATGATGATGACGGAGAGGGCTCCTCTGGTAGCTGTGGGTAGGATGATTTATTTTGTAATGGGGAATAAATGTGGGGATTTTATTTGGCTTTTTTAGGAGGGTAGGGGGAAGGGAGTTATCCGTTCCTTTTCTTATGTAATCTGTACCGTAATTTCTTATTAGTGAAATAAACAAGTTTCTGATCATCCAGCTGTGACTTTCGATGAATTTTGTGTTGTTTGAATTATCAATACCGATCGCTAAGGCATACATAATCCTTTTGTTCAAATATATGTTAGAATGAACTGTGGTTCTCGGAGGTAAGAAAATAATAGTATTTTGTGAAAAAGAAAGGGTCGTGCTCATTTGAGGTGTATGAGCTGCCTATGTACCTCTGGAGTTTTGAAATTTTATACTTTGTTTGAAAATGGTTAATTGCATAGGATCAGGCCCACGTAGTTCTAATAAAGGGGAAATGGAGAGATTTTTTTTAGAATAGAAGGGAGACGAGAAGAGTCGTAGCGCACCGAGATTTTGAACTAGGAGTAGAACTTCTTGAGACGGTCCATGTTAATTGGATGAGCCATCTCTTCCCCATCTAAGTCGATAAGCATGGCGGCACTTCCGAACAAGATTTTCATGACAATGTAGGGGCCGCTCCAATTGAGCTTGAATTTCCCTCTGGGGTCCCAGATGGGTTCTATGATTTCTTTGAGGGATAGGTCCCCTTTTCGAACACCTCGATCCTTGACTCTCTTATAGAATGAATGTGATATTCGACGATGGTACCCTTGTATGTGGTATAGTGCTTTTAATCTCCTTTTGCCTAGGAGGGTCAGCTCGTCAAGATGGCTTTGGCACCAGTCTTCTTCGCTGACCTTTCTTTTAAGCATAACGCGCAACGAGGGTATTTCCAGCTCCATGGGTAGGACTGCTTCCATACCACAAACTAGAGAGTAAAGGGTAGCCCCAGTAGAGGTTATAATTGAGGTTCGATAACCCCAGAGGGCGTACGAGATCCGATCGGCCAAATCCCGATAGCTTTTGGTCATCTTGCTGATGATGGCTTTGAGGTTCTTATTGGCGGCTTCAACTGCACTGTTGGTCTGAGGTTGGTAGGGAGAAGATTTGTGTCTCTAAAGCACATGCTCGTTGGCCACCTCTGTGACTTCTACCTAAAAATGCAACCCGTTATCTGATACTAGCTCATGCACCACCCCATACCGACAGATGATGTTTTTCTTGATGAATTTAGCTACTTTCTTAGCGTTCAGCACTGCGTATGACTCCGCTTCGACCCATTTGGTGAAATAATCAATGGCAACTAGGATGAACTCATGCCCATTGGAAGCCTTCGGTGTAACCTTCCCTATGATATCGATGCCCCAGGTGGAGAACGGCCAGGGAGAGGTCATGTTGTATAATTAACGTGGAGGCAAATGCTGAAGGTTGGAGAATTATTGGCATTTGAGGCATCTCCGCACATAGGCGATGCAATCCTGGGTCATGGTGACCGTTCATGCGGGGTCCTCATTCCTCGCTGTGGATCTTCTGCATTATATTTTCAATGTCAGCCCCTGCGATGCAGTGGAGATGAGTTCCATCGAAGTTCCTTTTGAACAGTGCTTTGTGATAAATGATGTACTAGGCAACGAGTCTTCAAAGGGTTGCTCAATCTTTCTAGTTGGAACCCTCGGGATACCTACCATGCTTGAGGAAGTGCCAGATATCATAGTAACAATAATTGGCTAGCTCGAGATCTTCTGTAGTGACAAGCTCAATGTGGTAGAAGTGGATTGGTTTATCTTGCTTTTGAACTCGGAAGGGGGTAATAGTTATTCCTTCAGGCATGTTAACCATGGAGGCCAAGGTAGCGAGATCATTGGCTAGGTTATTCTTTGCTCGAGGTAGGTAATGGAAGGTGATATCTTGGAATTAGGAGGCTTGTTCTTCTAAGTGAGCATGGAAGGGTTGGAGTTTATCGTCCTTGACTCTCCACTTTCTGAGCACTTGACTGATGATGAGGGAGAAATCCCCATAGATATCTAGGCATTGAATACCTTTCTTGAGAGAAACTTAGAGGCCTGCTGTGCATGCCTCATATTCAGTCATGTTGTTGGTGCAAGGGAAATCCAACTTGGTGGGGATGGGAGTGTGGGAATCATCTGGGGTGATCATAAGTATCCCAATGCCATATCCATTCTTATTGGCAGCGCCGTCAAAGAACATTTTCCATCGAAGGTTGTCTTGAGCAGCGCAAAGGATGTTTTTATCTGGGAATTTGAAGATCCAGACATCAGCTTCTTTTACGGGGTAATCAGTGAGGTAGTCAAAGATGATTCTTCATTTCATGGCTTTCTGCATGACGTACACGATATTGAACTCAGCTAGGAGCATTAACCATCGTGCCATTCGGCTGGATAAGACCAGTTTCTCAAGCAGGTATTTAATGGGGTCCATTCGGGATACAAGTTTGATGGGAAATGTGAGCATGTAGTGCCGCAACTTTTGGGTGACCCAGACAAGTGCGATACACGCCTTTTTTAAAGTAATGTAGTTAACCTCGTACCCAACTAATTTGTGACTGGCATAATAGATGGCTCTTTCTTTGCCAGAATATTCAAGGTATTGGGCTAGCAAAGCCCCAGTTGCAGTGTCGATTATGGTTAGGTATAGGAGTAAGGGGAGACCAGGCTGTGGTGGCATGAGTACCGGGGTTTGGGTTAGATATTGTTTGATTCGATCAAAATATTCTTGGCAGGACTCGTTTCAAACTTTAGTTGAATCCTTTCGGAGGAGTTTGAAGATAGGTTCGCAGATGGAGGTTAGCTGGCTGACGAACCGGCTGATGTATTGCAATTTCCCGAGGAAACCTCAGACTTCTTTATCTGTTCAGGGAGGTGGCATCTCAAGCATGGATTTCAGCTTGGAGGGATCTGCTTCTATCCCCTTCTCACTGACTATGAATCCCAAGAGTTTTCCCTTTGTAACGCCGAAGATGCATTTTTGCTGATTGAGTTTCATCTGATATTATCGCAGTCGTTCGAAGAACTTTCGGAGAGCAGGAACATGACCCTTTATAATTTTGGATTTGATAATCATATCATCCACATAGACCTCAACTTCTTTGTGAATCAGATCGTGCAAGATGGTTATGGCAGCCCTCTGGTAGGTAGCCTCAGCATTATTGAGACTAAATAGCATGACAGTGTAGCAAAAGGTCCCCCATGGGGTGATGAATGCGGTTTTTTCTTGGTGGTCTGGGTGCATTTTGATTTGGTTGTATCCGAAAAACCCATCGACGAATGACTTGAGAGCATGACTGGTTGTGTTGTCCACGATCATGTCAATATTGGGTAGCGGATAATCTTTTTTTGGAGAGGCTTTGTTAAAATTCTGATAGTCTACACCCATCTGAACTTTTCCTCCTGATTTTGACACGGGCACTATGTTGGCTAGCCACGTGGGATATTCGATCACACGAATGAAACCTACGTTGAACTGTTTGACCACTTCTTCTTTGAACTTGAGCAACCATTCGGTGCGGAGCTTTCTCAAATTTTGTTTGACCGTATTTTAATCTAGGAGAGTGGGAATCTTGTGCTGATCTATTTTAGGATCAATGCCAGGCATATCGTTATAGGACCATGGGAAGACATCCACGAATTCTTTTAGCAATTCTTTGAGTTGTGCACGCTCATGCTCATCGAGGGTAGTCCCTATCCTAATCTCGCGCAGTTGGCTACTAGAACCGAGGTTAATAACAACAGTCACTTCTTCATTAACTTGAATGCGGTTATGTTGTTTATTATTAACCTTATTTATATCAGTTAAGAATTGTTCATTTGCAAAATCATTATCATCAAAAGTTTGATTAGAATCCAAACAGTTAATGTAAGGCATAATAAGATACTCAAAATCTTTGTTTATTTCATTGATAGGAAAAATAGCATTGAGAACCTCGTCAAAAGAGGACTCGATTACATTTGAACAAGGATAGACAACAGAAGAAGAAAAGGGGTAAACATTAGGATTAGGGGAGATTTCAGCAGGTAGAACTGGCGCAGCATGCCAGTTGAGGAGAGGTGTATCTGCAGCTTTAATCAGGTGGGATGGATCCAGTGATGTAGTGCTTGAATGAACCATGCATAGTGTCAGCCCCAGTGTCTGTAAGTTAAAGGAATCTTCAGAGTCACTTTCCTCAGTCTCTTCGGTATCTTTGATGAGCGGTTGTACTAGGTGTTGGGAATATTCGAGACATGGGTAGCTGTCTTGGAAAAAGATCTCCATTCCAGGCTTCATCTTCTTATCTGTACGGTCATACCATGGTTCTGAAAATCCGCAAAAGGGGAAGTCCTCACCCTCTTTGATAAATTGTACGTTTAAAGAGTCACTTGGGATAGTCTGGACGCGGTCTAATCTTCTATTTAATTGAGACTAGCGGATCATTCTGAGCTCTTGTTCTGACGGTTGATACCCCAAACCACAAGGAGGTAAAGCCTTCTTTAGTTCAATGGGCTAAAGTATCCCTTGCTGTCTTTGTGACATGACTCAGAATGTGTCTCTAAAGTGTGTACTCTCTAGGCTCAAGTGCAAGCCTGTCGTTCAAGTAATAATCCGACAAGTCGGGTATCGATCCTCAGGGAAAAAGGACAACGGAGTTGTGACGACGGGAGAAGACGGAGGAATCCTAACGATGACTCTAAAAGAGGGAAAGAAAAGATTTGATTTTGGTTTTTGGGATTGATTAAACTAAATGCAATTATGAAATTATGATGAGATATGCAACTAACTAAATTATCTGAATGAGGAATGAAGAATTAAATTAAAATTGCTAAACTTAAATGATGAGAAAATAGGATGGGAATACAATCCCCCAACCCTAGTGTAGTGTAGTGACAACGTCAATCTTAAATTTATCCGATTAATTCAAACCCGGAATTTAGTACTCCCAAGCATTATGTATACGAGGTTCAAGCCCGCGTCATACCTAATCTGAGGATGAGTAAATCGGTATTGCGGTAATTACATTCAAATTGTGCTCTAAATCATCGCGAGTACCCAAGGGCAAACGAGATATAAAGATCCACAATTATTATGAAATTACACGATACGATCAAAATTAATCATTAAATTCATAGGATTAACGTTATACACATGCACTAACACATCAGGTTGGGTTCATGCATCCCAACCTTTAAAACCTAGCCGGACATGTTAAATGGACTAACGCATGAAAGAATAACGTTGCATGTGTATGAATTCATGATAAAACTAGATTTAAACATGTAAATATATATGATGAATGCAACAATAATTTGAATCAACTACGCAAAATACGCATGCAAGAACAATAACAAGAATATTGAATTAAAACGTGAAAAGCAAACCCGAAACAGTGAAATCTTGAAGCAATATAATCTCTTGATGTTCCTAGATGTTTCTCCTTCTTCTTCTCTATCAAAAACTGAGTTAAACTACTCCTAATGGCCGCTCCTAAGTTGTGACCTACGTTCCCTACAATATTGGAGAGTTTAAAACCTAATAGGAGACTTGGGAACAATTCAGCATAAAAGATAAAATTTGCGCATCAGGTACCTGCGAACCGGTTCGCCCCCCCGAACCGGTTCAGGTTGGGGTTCACGAATGTGTGCTGGCCTGGAGTTCAACACTTAGAATTTTTCTAACTTTTCTCTTCTTTTCTTGGATTTTTCTTCAACTTCAACTGAGCATAACTTTTCAACCGTAGCTCGGATTTGAGTGCCGTTTCTTCCAGTGTTCTCATTGTTCCGAGATATTCAACTTTCCAGTTAGTTTCGTCTTTCGGATCGGGCTGAAAAATTACCGAATTTCCCTTTAACTTGCCTTCTTAGCTTTTCTTGCACTGTCTTGCTTCCTCTTTTGCACTGCTTGCATAATTAACCTGTAAAACCATTAAGAGAAGCACGAAACACGAAATACTCGCCACGAAGGTTAGTAGCATAAATGTGAATCAAATCCATATATGTTACATCACTCGGGTTCACAAATGTACTGAAATTAGGGGAATAAATATACAATATTTATGCCCAATCACTTTGCCCTAGACCCAGTCCGGGCATGAAGTGCATGTTTTTGAACATTTGAATCACACTGACGTTGCCACGAGGGTCGTATTCTGCACAAACCCTTTCTTTAAAGTTGTCCCCTACCAGGAGTAGAAGTGGTTCAACTCGAAATCCTGATAGGAGCATATCATTTGACCTGTGATATATCTTAAGGATTGGACTGCTGGTACTTGCACCATCTGTATTGTCTTCTTCGCCTAAGATGGTAATGACCCGTCCGTCGGTGAACAACTTTAATTTCTGATGGAGTGAGGAAGACAAGCCCTTGATACTGTGGATCCAAGGTCATCCTAGCAATAGGTTGAACTAGGATGGGATGTCACTAACTTGGAATTCGACGTCAGGGTTTATAGGTCCAACCCCTATTACAAGCTTTATGGATCCCATCACCTCTCGATGGGTATTATCGTAGGCAGGCACAACAGCGGAGGTTGGAGCGAGGTCTCTTTATTTCAAGCCTAAACATTTGAACATTCTCAGTGGGCAAACATTCAAGGCGGATCCATTATCAACAAGAGAGAGTGGCACAATCTTCCCCATAACTTCGACGGAGATGTTGAGTGCATGATTGTGGTTTGGCCCAATCTTGGGTATTTCTTCTTCAAAAAAGGATAGGATTCGGGTAGAGGTCAAGGATCTAACCAAATTTAATGCCTTTTCTGGTGTGGTAGAAGGAGGAACTGTGGGTCTAGTGAGCAACTTGATCAAAGCATTTCTGTGTAGCTGAGAAGACATGAAAAGCACCCATAGAGTGATGTTGGCATGAGTTTTCTTCAGTTGATCGAGGATCTTACTCTCCTCGAGGGTTGTTTTTGGCATAGGAAGGTTTTCAACGCCCTTCCCTTTGTCATTGGTTGGTAGTGAGATTGGGATCTGGTAATGCCTCTCTGATCTGGTTATGTGATTTACTGAAGAAGGGAAAAACATGAATCCCATTTCCTCATTGATCTCGGGTTATTTTGCCACCTTCTTCATTTCTCCTAGGAGTTCTTCAAATGATATCATTCCACACATGTCGGCTACCGGGCCAGCTTTCTTGAAAGCTTGTTCTTCATTTGAATCTTCGAACTCTTCCCCCTTTCTGGTGGCAACAATTCTATCTTTCCATGTAAAGTCCATGCATTCCACAACATCGATGGCTTCTTCATACAGGTCTTCCCATCCTGTGGGGATATGTAAGGGTGAAGGGACCAGGCGCCCTTGTAGCTTCAGAGTATCAAGTAACTTGGTCATACTGTAAATATCATTGGTTTGCCTGAATAATTCTGCCATGATCTGGACAGTGTCATCCAAGCTGACTTCATCGGTTGATACTACCCAACTGTCTGACTTTCAATCCCATATCTGTGCTTCCAAGAACATACTACTGAATCTCTAGCAATTAATGATCATTCGTGAGGGAAATTTCAGCCCGAACTCTAGGAGTTGGTTTAACACTTCTGACAATTCCATGCTTCCATTTTCAGAATGGGTACAGATAGCGATGCATGCTCTGGTAAGAAGTGGTAGTGCCTGATCATCGAGTCTAGTAGGGTGTAGGAGGAAATATGGGCAAATTTGGAGAGGTTTAGGAAAGTATATGGGTGTGATTTGAGTTAAGGGATCGAATTCTGGGTTCTCTTCTAGAAAGATGGCATCGACATGAATTGGAAGTGGGTTGTGAGTAGTGTTTGGCTTAGAATTGGCTGGTGGGGCGATGTTACCCCGGTCAATTAGACCTTGGATTATGTTTCGGAGGTGAAAGCATTGGTCAGTGGTATGGCCATCTGTTTGGTGAAAGGCTCAATGGGCATCTGCCTTGAAGTTTCTTGGGAGTGGATTTGGCTATAGATGGGGGTCCAAGGGTTTGATAAGGTTTCGGCTTAACAGTGCCTGATAAACTTTGGATAGGGGAGTATGGAGATTGGCGTATTCCTTTCGGACTAGGATAGGGAGGCTTTTTGTTGCCCATGAGGTGGTTGGTTGAGAGATGTCTTTTATGGTTGAGACTGTAGCATTAGTAGGTTTGTCATATTTTTTGGGGGTGAACTGTCTGGACACTTTCTTTGGTTCGACTTATGTTTTGACAAGACCTTCCTCAATTTTTACTCCTGCTTCTCTTAGAGCTCGGAAGTGGGGATAGTATTGTCCTCCTATCTTTGCTCGGACATGGGGTAAGAAGTTCTTCTTCACTATGCTGACTTTTTCTTCCTCGAAAGGCCGATTGGTTATGGTTGTTGATTATTCCCTCCATCGGGCGATGAAGTTACTGAATGATGCCCCTGGGTTTTGTTTGAGTAGCTCTAAATCACGGCGGGTAACCTCAAGCTCTTCATTGTATTTGTACTGTGACATGAATTCCTGGGCTACATCCTCCCAGCTACGAATTCTGGACCCTTCGAGAGACAAAAACCATCGGAGGGCGCTATCCTTAAAAGTTTGCTGAAATAATTGGGCCATCACTTCTTCAGAAGCCCATAGTAGAGTCATGGAATAGTGATAACTTCGGAGATGAACAGTCGGGGGTCCACATCCTCCGAATTTCTCGATATTCGACATCTTGAACTTCTCGGGTAACCTCGCTTTAGGATAAGGAGACATGTGGGTGTAGTCCATGTAATGTATTGAGATTGTGACTTGGTCAAACTTCTTGGTGAGCATCTTGAGGTCTTATTTGACTTTGTTCATCTCTTCTTCCTTCGGATCAATGATCATAGGAAAGTTAGCCCCAGGTTGGGCAAGGTTCGACGTAAGAAACTGGGCAGGCGGTGGCCCATTAACAGGAGGGGCACATGGAGCGTGCTGATACTCTTCGGGAACCCAGATGGGCTCGGGTGGATCCATAGCATGAGGGAATAGGGCCTTGGGTTCTTGAGGAATGGGAACCTGGTGTGACACCCCACTTAAAATAATAACGGGTGGCTAGCCCTATATTACATTAAATCAGGAATCTTAGATGGATCATTCTCAGCACCAACAGACTATACACTAACAGATACGGCTAACTACCCAAAATCATATAAGCGAGATGCCAAAGTTTAAATAAAACATGACACAGACAACAAACAAACAATATAGATATCTAACAAAGGTAACGTCTACACAAGTACCATGATAAAAGAAATACTAGAATAAAATGAAATGAGTACATACAAGGAAACAATATACCCGAATAATCTATCGGGTCACAGACAATACAACAACCATAAGGAAGAAATATAAACAACTATAAATAACTCTTGGGTGTAAACCCGATGTACAACATGAATCCTATCTAGATTTACAAAGAGATAGGAAGTGACTACAATCTAAGTCCCGCAACAGCCCGCACCTGTTACGGCTCCCAAGACTCTGGATAGAAAAGCATCCGGCATCCATGTGGTAGGACACCTGTAGTAATATACATATAGCAGGAGAGAAGTAGAAACGGGTCAGAGCCCGAGGTGTAAAAATGTTTAGCAAGTGTGTTAACCGTGCATAATAAATATAAATGCACTATTTCATAATTAAAGTGGAGTCGCACTCTCGTGAAACCCCAAACTCACCTCTCATCTAACAACGCACACCTATTCGCGTCTTGGAATCTTAATTAAGTTACCCCACCCATAAGGACAACCTACCTTACAATAGGCACGACCTATACCCATAAGACCCGCCATTCTAACATAACCCAAGGATCCTTTCCATTCTAATCACACTTAATTATATTTTCACATATATGCCTTACTAGGCTATAGTGATTCCTATTTATTAACTTACCAGTTATGAGTCTTAATACGTTACACATAACATTAAGATTTCAATATAAGAGTTTATTCTCTAAATAACAAGCATACAATATAATAAGGACAAAACTTCTCTCTACTCCCAACATTGCACTATGTGTCATGTGTGGGGCATCTCGCAAAGCGAAATCCAAACAAGGAACCCCCCGATACACTACTCCTTGACAATGTCGATCGTAGGGATCCATTATGTAATCCACACAAATCATATTACTGATACATACAAGTACAAAGGACAAAACTTCTCTCTACTCTCAATATTGCATTACGTTTCGTGCGTGGGACGTCTCGCAAAGCGAAATCCAAATAAGGAACCCCCCATGATACACTACTCCTTGATAATGTCGATCGTAGGGATCCATTATGTCATCCACACAAATCATATTACTGATACATACAAGTAAAAATGACAAAACTTCTCTCTACTCTCAACATTGCACTACGTTTCGTGTGTGGGGCATCTCGCAAAGCGAAATCCAAACAAGGAACCCCCCAATATACTACTCCTTAACAATGTCGATCGTAGGGATCCATTATGTCACACCAGTACTACTACTACAACTATCTAATCATAGAATACCATCTCTATTAAAATCCTTGGGTCAACATAACCACAATTGTCTTTTAATACGATCCTTCGACCCCAATGAAATAGTACACCAAAATAGCCCAAGATGTACATCATCGAAACTCCATATCCTTTTCACCTATAGGATATACAACTATATATATATTTAGTCTGAATATATATATATATATATATATATATATATATATACTATCATTCATTCCCATAACCAAGCATACATATCACACATAATATACACTATGCAATTCACATAACATAACCGGCTATAGGATGCCAAAATACTGCACCATGCTATCATCTTCCAGGAATTACTCACTTTCTCACGGGGTCACCATCTATCGGACTATTTTCTCACCGTCGTGGCGACAAAATCAATCATAACGTACGAGAAGCGGTCATAGTTCCTAACCGACAGGTGAGAACGACCCATACCCAAGTCTTCTCACCCCTAAAATATAAAATCATATAAATAAAATGGCCGACTATGACCTGGGGAATATCCACACCCTGCTCCTCAAGCCAGATTGCTCACCCTCATCATGAAACTTCCCATGATAGCATGTGCCTAGTATTCTTTACACCACAAGTATATATATCATTCACATACACAATATATATACATCCATATGATCACATCATATAATTAAACCATCACACACGGTTTAGATATTCACGCCATGAGTACATACATATATATATATATATATAAATATATATATATATATATATATACATACATACCATCTCTCATTCGTATGTATGAAATTTATAAACTCGGCTATACGTGTATATAATCCTCTTTATACTAGCCGTCGTCCCAAACGTATTTAATTAAATTCCTTATATAAATACGATCCATCACTTGAAGTATATTCATCCATTGTCCCTATGATATGAATAGTCTTCCAATATGTTTAACATTAAGGTTATCACCCCAAAGTTTAATGTGTATAACAATCACTACACTTCCCCATCAATATCCGAATGCACATCGATATATCCAACAATAATCCCGATTATCGGTATACACATAACTAATAGTCTACAAGCCTCAAGATTAAACTTAAATTCATTCCAAGGTCCCATCCATAATTGGGATTCCCATTGTTAATCACATACGGATATATAACAACTATCCCGACTAGATTTACAACGCACCCTATTCTAGTTGGTAGTATGATCCAATAGCTCTCAATTCCGACTAAGGTTCAATTCTCCCTATGAACCCTTAACATTAACGCCTTTCTAATTTATTCCTTGAGTTTATCATTACTAAAGATATGCGACCACTCTCTCTCATTGGTCCCAAATTGTATCTTAATAGAATCCTATCACTATAAGGATTCAACATGAATATCGGCCTACAATTTCACACCATACCCAAACAACTCTCTCAAAGAGTTCTAAACCGTACGTCATATGTAAGCTCACTTATGATATCTAATTAGGACTCCCATTCCCAATGAGATTTCCCACTATCTCTATACACAACTCCAATGCACACACACACACACACACACATATATATATATATATATATATATATATATATATATATATATATATATATATATTCCCCAAACTATTTCAATCCGTCCCCACGATCATATCATGTGAGAAACCCTAAAAAAATCCCCAAAACATAACTCTCGCATCATATATAAAAGTTCCAAATATAGAAACCCAACCAAGATGGAGCAAAACTCACTCTAGGAAGATTCCTCAAAACTTCCCTGTTTTCGAATTGATTTGGCCCCTCCGAATCGATTCGGTCCCAACAACGAATCGATTCGGCCCCAGCAAATCGATTCGTCCCAACTAGACCTGTAAGTCTGATACATACTAAATCGATTCTCAAGGCGCGAATCAATTCTGCCCTAAAGACCTGATGCTTCTACAACATAGAGGATCGATTTGCTAGGGGTGAATCGATTCGGCTTGTACAACAAGCCAAGAAATGGGGTTGATTTCTCAAAACCCTATTTTCCCAAAATCCAATTTATACATCTTCTAACCATCAAACTTCATCCCAATTATTTTCCCAACATTAAAATCCATCCTATATCTAGTGTCATCCAATTATATACCCTTAAACCCAAGTATCACTACACCAAATCCTGCGAATGGTCACGCCCAGTGAGTCACGGCCCAAGTCGGCGACCAGCTAGTCGCGGACTTGGGCCAAGACCCACTCAATATTTGGCGTGACGATATTTATTATCACATTAAATTATCGATGCTCTCGAAGTGGTCACGGCCCAAATCCGTGACCATGGTGGTCACGGACTTGGGCCGTGACCAGGTCGTGACCATCTTGGCGCCAAACTCGCGCCAAAATTCCCTCCAAGCTTGGTTGCGGATGGGTCACGGCCCAAGTCCATGACCCATGGCATGATGAAGAAGAGAGTACACATATTGAGGGTCACGGCTTAGGGCCGTGACCATTTCTGGGTGTGGGTCACGGCTATGGGCCGTGACCATCCCTCATTCAAGCACTAGGGTTGATAAAAAAGGTCGCGCATCACAGATTGAGGGTCACGGCTATGGGCCGTGACCATTTCTTGTTATGGGTCACGGCTATAGACCGTGACCAATAGGCGGTATACCTCCCACTTAGCTTCATTAATGGGTCACGGTGGGTGGGTCAAGGCTCTAAGCCGTGACTAGTGTTAAACCTAAAACAATACATCTCCTCTCAAATTCTCAATTTCCCCGCTCATCTTGTTCCCCAAACTGTGAAAAAGACACAGCCAACATCGAAAATGGTACTCACTTCCTCACCTCCTTCATCGATCGTGAAAATGGCACGCATTGCTTAAAAAAAAAGCTCTGATCTACCGAAAGTGGTTCCGGTAGGGAGTCGCGTTGGGGGGTTTGGAATTGGCCTTTCTGGGTGAGAGGCGGTGGGCGATAAAGGTTGGACGGAGGTTGGAGTGGTCGCAGGGGGTTGAAGGTTGGAGGTTGGAGTGGTCGCAGGCGGTGGGCGATAGCGGCCTTTCCGGTTGGGAGTCACGTCGGGACGTTGGAGGTTGGCTGGCAGCGCCGATTTGGTCAGGGAGGCGCTGGCGGTAGGTCTGAGTTTGGGAGCTGGCCGGATATGGTTTGGTTACTCGCCGGAGATGATTACAGATCTCTCTGATTCCCTGTTCGTCTCTCATTTTCCTGTTCGTCTCTCATTTTCATTCGACTCCAGCAAACATGTAAGATCGTTTCCTTCTTTGTTTGAGTTTCAATAATCAAACTTTTAGATCTATGAATATTTGGGTGTGTATTGATTTTTAGATTAATGATTTTGAATGACTATTTTCTCACTCTCTCTTAACTTCAACAAACAGGGCATGAAAGTATTTTGGTTCGAACCAAAAAGGGCCATGGAATTAGATTACCTTTTAATCGGATGAAAATATTTTACTCGATCCATTTGCAACATGGCCATGGTTGAAAATATTTCGGCTCGAACCAAACAGGGCAATAGAACTGTGAAGACTCATTAGTTTTGTTTAAATTATGAATTGCATTAGTTTTGTTTAAATTGCATAGGTTTTAATGGTGTATACATTATCTTTTTGATTTTTTGGATATACCCATTTTCAAATATAAATGGATTCTTCGCTCCCCATGGATCGTGTCTGCGCCTTCTTGTTTCCCCATGGATTCTTCGCTCCCGATCCTACCATTCGAAATTGCAGACTTTCCAAATCAAATCTCCAGGTATGTTTATGTACATGTGCGTGTTCGTGTTGTTATCAAATTCAATTTTATGTTACTTTCAAATTCATTGGCTTTCAACACTGTGCGTGTTCGATTATTTAATTTCAACACTGTGCTGTTGAATGCTAAACTGTTAGGATTGGTGAGTTTGAGCTTCGTAGTAGTCTCTAGTTTATTAAGAAGTTTATAGAGCTACAATTTTCATGCTTTGCGTTATTATTATTATTATTATTATTATTATTCGTTTTTTACTTAAATATATTACTAATTTTTTATTCTAGACATTATTCCAAATCAATCAATTTAGTATGACTAAAATATAATAAACGTATTAATCTGGATTAAAGTCTAAAATCAAAATTTGTAATGTATTGAAGTTAAACAAACTTTTTATTATTATTTTGTTATAATGTCCTGCAATTAGTGCCCAAGTGTTTGAGTAAATACCTCAAAGTTTGAAGGTTTTCAAAATTGCTCACTTACATATTTCTTATCATTGAAGCATTGTGCCTATTCTCAAAGATGAGTGATGTTCTGTATTTTTGTAGAGTCAAATTTCACTAATTCATTTTGAAAGTGGGCATATATACGCATATATCCAATGTTCTGCATTTTTTTAATTCATGTCCTGCAATATCAAATGCGTATTTGCTCGGTTTAGATTTATTAAAGTGGGAGACTGACTAGCCACTCTCGCTTTGCTAATATGACTTGGGTTTAATCGGGTATTGTTCGAGACTTATTTATTCGTGAAAGTATAACTATAAGTTTTTTAAAGCAAGTAAACGAGTTTTATTTTTATTTTTTTATGTACTATATGAGTATTTAGGCTTTCGGTAGTTATATATTCTCATATTTTATATCTGATTTTGTCCCACTTTGTAGGTTATCAATTTGACTATGTATTTGATTGGACTATATTGAAGTATCCTCAGATTGGTGGCAGTTCTAGAGGACGAGTCGGTGTTTGTATAATTTTCTTTCGTGTTTTTTTCTTCTTCCAAGGATGTTACTTATTTAATGCTTTTGTTTTCAAAATCCCAATGGAAATGCAAGTTTAAATGCATGACCATCTGCGAAAAGGACCTTAGGTACTCTCTCTAAGCATATTCAGATTTGTCCGCGAAATGTCATGTCTTTATATAATTATTCTTCTAATTATTCGATTTAGTGTTGTCAGTCTAATTTGAACTTTGCGGAATGGTTATGTTCCTAATTCTACCAAAATTGTAGTTTTACTGGAATGGCTTTTTTGGATTCCGTTAGATTTTTTTTAATAAAGCTAACTATGCTTCTGGGGAATATATTGTATATTTTGTTGGAACTCATTTTAATATCAGTGTGCTATTGCTCCAATTTATATTTCTAAAAAATATTGTGTTATGAATGCTAGACGGCCAGTAAAAAACATTCCCATGTATGCTCCAGCACAGTTCTACATTGACAATGTGTTGTTTCGGATCAAGGAGAAGAACATTCCCTATTGCTATTGTTGCAGGTTAGATCTGCTATGCTTTACTTTAACAAAAGTAGTTATATAATTGATATGCATTATCTATTAAATCTTTTAGATGATAGAAGGAGTACGGGATAATTATTGGTTTTGTTTGGTTTGGCTATTGGATAATTATTGGTTGTTGCTTGTTGTTGGATAGTATGTTAGAAGGAGTATGGGATAATTAGAAGGAGTACGGGATAATTATTAGATGATATGTTGAAAATATTTTAGACTCCCGGTTTGGGAATACGACGATAATTTGAAAATGTGTAGACTTAAGCTTAAAAGCATGGCGTTAGAGGGGAGAAACCCGAAACATCCACCAAACGGTCCCGTTAGAGGCATCAACACCTTGCACGGAACCAATGTAACTCGTACGAATAGGCCACACAATCACGGGACTCCCGATTTGAGAATCAGAGGATAATTTTGCATATATGATAACTTAGGTTTAAAAACATGGCGTTAGAGGGTGAAAACTCGAAACAACCCCCAAACGTCCCCGTGGGTGGCACAAACACCTCCCACGGGATCAATGTAACTCGTAGGAACTGACCCCGCAGTCGCGGGACTCCCGATTTGAGAATACGATTGTAATTTGCATATCTATTAACTTAGGCTTAAAAAGAAGGCGTTATAGGGTGAGAACTCGAAACATCCCCCGAACATCCCCGTGGGTGGCACCAACACCTCCCACGGGACCAATGTAACTCGTAGGAACTGATCCCG
This sequence comes from Sambucus nigra, assembly GCA_949130495.1. Classification (NCBI taxonomy): domain Eukaryota; kingdom Viridiplantae; phylum Streptophyta; class Magnoliopsida; order Dipsacales; family Adoxaceae; genus Sambucus; species Sambucus nigra. The sequence continues at coordinate 409,275,512 of OX422207.1, forward strand.
CAGCCGCGGGTCTCTCGGTTTGAGAGTACGACGGTAATTTGCATATTTCTAGACTTAGGCTTAAAAACATGGTGTTAGGGGGTGAGAACTAGAAACAGCCCCCGAACGTCCCCGTGGGGTGGAACCAACACCTCCCACGGGACCAATGTAACTCGTAGGAACTGACCCCGCAGTCGCGGGACTCCCGGTTTGAGAATACGATGGTAATTTGTATATTTCTAGACTTAGGCTTAAAAACATGGCGTTAGAGGGTAAGAACTCGAAACAGCCACCGAACGTCCCCGTGGGTGGCACCAACACCTCCCATGGGACCAATGTAACTCGTAGGAACTGAACCCGCAACCGCGGGTCTCCCGGTTTCAGAGTACGACGGTAATTTACATATTTCTAGACTTAGGCTTAAAAACATGGCGTTAGGGGGTGAAAACTCGAAACAACCCTTTAACGGCCTCGTGGGTGGCACCACCACCTTCCACGGGACCAATGTAACTCGTAGGAACTGACCCCGCAGCCGTGGGACTCCCGGTTGGAGAATATGACTGTAATTTGCATATTTTTAGACTTAGGCATAAAAACATGGTGTTAGAGGGTGAAAACTCGAAACAGCCCCCGAACGGCCCCGTGGGTGGCACCAACACCTCCCACGGGACCAATATAACTCTTAGGAACTGTCCCCGCAGCCGCGGGACTCCCGGTTTGAGAATACAAAGGTAATTTGCATATTTATAGACTTAGGCAAAACTTGGCGTTAGAGGGTGAGAACTCGAAACAGCCCCCGAACGGCCCTGTGGGTGGCACCAACACTTCCCACGGGACCAATGTAACTCGTAGGAACTGACCCCGCAGTGGCGGGACTCCTGGTTTGAGAATACGATGATAATTTGCATATTTTTAGACTTAGGCTTAAAAACATGGCGTTAGAGGGTGAGAACTCGAAACAGCCCCCGAACATCCCCGTGGGTGGCACCAACACCTCCCACGGGACCAATGTAACTCGTAGGAACTGACCCCGCAGCCGCGGGACTCCCGGTTTGAGAATAAGATGGTAATTTGCATATTTCTAGACTTAGGCTTAAAAACATGGCGTTAAAGGGTAAGAACTCGAAACAGCACCCGAATGTCCTCGTGGGTGGCACCAACACCTCCCACGGGACCAACGTAACTCGTAGTAACTGACCTCGCAGCCGCGGGTCTCCCGGTTTGAGACTAATACGGTAATTTGCATATTTCAAGACTCGGGCTTAAAAACATGGCGTTAGAGGGTGAAAACTCGAAACAGCCCCCGAACGGCCCCGTGGGTGGCACCAACACCTCTCGCGGGACCAACGTAACTCGTAGGAACCGACCCCGCAGCCGCGAGTCTCCCGGTTTGAGAGTACAACGGTAATTTTCTTATTTATAGACTTAGGCTTAAAAACATGACGTTAGAGGGTGAAAACTCGAAACAGCCCCCGAACGGCCCCATGGGTGGCACTAACACCTCCCACGGGACCAACATAACTCGTAGGAACTGATCTCGCAGCCGCGGGTCTCCCAGTTTGAGAATACGACGGTAATTTGCGTATTTCTACACTTAAGCAAAACATGGCGTTAGAGGGTGAAAACTCGAAACAGCCCCCGAACGGCCCCGTGGGTGGCACCAACACCTCCCACGGGACCAACATAACTCGTAGGAACTGACCTCGCAGCCGCGGGTCTTCCGTTTTGAGAGTAATATGATAATTTACATATTTCAAGACTTAGACTTAAAAACATGGCGTTAGAGGGTGAAAACTCGAAACAGCCCCCGAACGGCCCCGTGGGTGGCACCAACACCTCCCACGGGACCAACGTAACTCGTAGGAACCGACCCCGCATCCGCGGGTCTCCCGGTTTGAGAGTACGACGGTAATTTGCTTATTTTTAGATTTAGGCTTAAAAACATGATGTTAGAGGGTGAAAACTCGAAACAGCCACCGAACGGCCCCGTGGGTGGCACCAACACCTCCCACGGGACCAACGTAACTCGTAGGAACTGCCCTCGCAGCCACGGGTCTCCCGGTTTGAGAATACGACGGTAATTTATGTATTTCTACACTTAAGCAAAACATGGCGTTAGAGGGTGAAAACTCGAAACAGCCCCCGAACGGCCCCGTGGGTGGCACCAACACCTCCCACGGGACCAACGTAACTCGTAGGAACCGACCCCGCAGCCGCGAGTCTCCCGATTTGAGAGTACGACGGTAATTTGCTTATTTCTAGACTTAGGCTTAAAAATATGACGTTAGAGGGTGAAAACTCGAAACAGCCCCCGAACGGCCCCGTGGGTGGCACTAACACCTCCCACGGGACCAACGTAACTCGTAGGAACTGACCTCGCAGCCGCGGGCCTCCCGGTTTGAGAATACGACGGTAATTTGCGTATTTCTACACTTAAGCAAAACATGGCGTTAGAGGGTGAAAACTCGAAACAGCCCCCGAACGGCCCCGTGGGTGGCACCAACACCTCCCACGGGACCAACATAACTTGTAGGAACTGACCTCGCAGCCGCGGGTCTCCCGGTTTGAGAGTAATACGGTAATTTGCATATTTCAAGACTTAGTCTTAAAAACATGGCGTTAGAGGGTGAAAACTCGAAACAGCCCCCGAACGGCCCCGTGGGTGGCACCAACACCTCCCACGGGACCAACGTAACTCGTAGGAACCGACCCTGTAGCCGCGGGTCTCCCGGTTTGAGAGTACGACGGTAATTTGCTTATTTTTAGATTTAGGCTTAAAAACATGACGTTAGAGGGTGAAAACTTGAAACAGCCCCCGAACGGCCCCGTGGGTGGCACCAACACCTCCCACGGGCCAAAGTACTCGTAGGAACTGACGTCGCAGCCGCGGGTCTCCCGGTTTGAGAATACGACGGTAATTTGTGTATTTCTACACTTAAGTAAAACAGGGCGTTAGAGGGTGAAAACTCGAAATAGCCCCCGAACGGCCCCGTGGGTGGCACCAACACCTCCCACGGGACCAACGTAACTCGTAGGAACCGACCTCGCAGCCGCGGGTCTCCCGATTTGAGAGTAATACGGTAATTTGCATATTTTGAGACTTAGGCTTAAAAACATGGCGTTAGAGGGTGAAAACACGAAATTGACCCCGAACGACCCCATGGGTGGCACTAACACCTCCCACGGGAACAACGTAACTCGAAGGAACCGACCCCGCAGTCGTGGGTCTCCCAGTTTGAAAGTACGACAACAATTTGCTTATTTCTAGATTTGGGCTTAAAAACATGGCGTTAGAGGGTGAAAACTCGAAACAGCCCCCGAACGGCCTCGTGGGTGGCACCAACACCTCCCACGGGACCAACGTAACTCGTAGGAACTGACCTCGTAGCCGCGGGTCTACCGGCTTTAGAGTAATACGGTAATTTGCATATTTCAAGACTTGGGCTTAAAAACATGGCGTTAGAGGATGAGAATTCGAAACAACCCCCGAACGGCCCTGTGGGTGGCACCAACACCGCCCACGGGACCAACGTAACTCGTAGGAACCGACCCTGCTGCCGCGGGTCTCCTGGTTTGAGAGTACGACGGTAATTTGCTTATTTTTAGATTTAGGCTTAAAAACATGACGTTAGAGGGTGAAAACTTGAAACAGCCCCCGAACGGCCCCGTGGGTGGCACCAACACCTCCCACGGGCCAAAGTACTCGTAGGAACTGACATCGTAGCCACGGGTCTCCCGGTTTGAGAATACGACGATAATTTGCGTATTTCTACACATAAGCAAAACATGGCGTTAGAGGGTGAAAACTCGAAACAGCCCCCGAACGGCCCCGTGGGTGGCACCAACACCTCCCACGGGACCAACGTAACTCGTAGGAACCGACCCCGCAGCCGCGAGTCTCCCGATTTGAGAGTACGACGGTAATTTGCTTATTTCTAGACTTAGGCTTAAAAACATGACGTTAGAGGGTGAAAACTCGAAACAGCCCCCGAACGGCCCCGTGGGTGGCACTAACACCTCCCACGGGACCAACGTAACTCGTAGGAACTGACCTCGCAGCCGCGGGCCTCCCGGTCTGAGAATACGACGGTAATTTGCGTATTTCTACACTTAAGCAAAACATGGCGTTAGAGGGTGAAAACTCGAAACAGCCCCCGAACGGCCCCGTGGGTGGCACCAACACCTCCCACGGGACCAACGTAACTCGTAGGAACTGACCTCGCAGCAGCGGGTTTCCCGGTTTGAGAATACGATGGTAATTTCCGTATTTCTACACTTAAGCAAAACATGGCATTAGAGGGTGAAAACTCGAAACAACCCCCGAACGGCCCCGTGGGTGGCACCAACACCTCCCATGGGACCAACGTAACTCGTAGGAACCGACCCCGCAGCCGCAGGTCTCCCGGTTTGAGAGTACGATGGTAATTTGCTTATTTCTAGATTTAGGCTTAAAAACGTGACGTTAGAGGGTGAAAACTCGAAACAACCCCCGAACGGCCCCATGGGTGGTACCAACACCTCCCATGGGACCAACGTAACTCGTAGGAACTGACCTCGCAGCCGCGGGTCTCCCGGTTTGAGAATACGACGGTAATTTGCGTATTTCTGCACTTAAACAAACATGGCGTTAGAGGGTGAAAACTCGAAACAGCCCCCGAACGGCCCCGTGGGTGGCACCAACACCTCCCACGGGAGCACTGTAAATCGTAGGAAATGACCTCGCAGCCGCGGGTCTCCCGGTTTGAGAGTAATACGGTAATTTTCATATTTCAAGACTTAGGCTTAAAAACATGACGTTAGAGGGTGAAAACTCGAAACAACCCCCGAACGGCCTCGTGGGTGGCACCAACACCTCCCACGGGACCAACGTAACTCGTAGGACCGGCCCCGCAGCCGCGGGTCTCCCGGTTTGAGAGTACGACGGTAATTTGCTTATTTCTAGACTTAGACTTAAAAACATGACGTTAGAGGGTGAAAACTCGAAACAGCTCCCGAACGGCCCTGTGGGTGGCACCAACACCTCCCACGGGACCAATGTAACTCATAGGAACTGAACTCGCAGCCGCGGGTCTCTCGGTTTGAGAATACGATGGTAATTTGCGTATTTCTACACTTAAGCAAAACATGGCATTAGAGGGTGAAAACTCGAAACAGCCCCCTTACGGCCCCGTGGGTGGCACCAACACCTCTCAAAACGACGGTAATTTTCATATTTCTACTTGGTTACTGATAATTTTAACTCATATATGCAATTTTTCAGCTGGATTAAATTTTTTGTAAAACTACTTAGTTACTGATATTTTTGTTTTTTGTATCCTATCATTTGTAGGATTTTTGCACGTGGAACAAATGAAGGAGGCAATGGTTTACAACATGAAGATTGTTTATATGTTGTGGACATTCAGGATAATGTTTTTTATGTGTTATAGCCGTGTAGGCTTTTATTATTTAGTTTTATGGCCGTGCGGGATTTTTTAACTTGATTGTTGAATTTTATAACCATGCGGGCTTTATAATAAGCAGGTTTTTCATTTACAGGTTTTGGAATGTCAAGAAAATAGAGGAAACTCTGCCCAATTTTTTTTTTGGTCTGTGAATTATTAAGACGTGTAATATTTTTTAGTTTGTATATATATTTGTTTATTAACAACATTCTCAATTCGCAATTTGTGATTCTTTTTTATTGTTTTGCCTATAATAAATATTTGTAACATCTCGTAGCAACCGACGGTGCACTCACAGGACCCCCAATTTTAGGATTGAACAAAAAAAACATTTTTTTTAAATTATAGATAAATATGGTCATGGACTTTGTCCATGACCATTTTTATTTTTATTTTTCGCCCTTAAAAATGGTCGCGGCCAAAGTCCGCGACCATTTTTTTTAATTTTTTTGTCACGGTTATGGGTCGCGGACTAGGGCCGCGACCAATTATTTTTAATTTTTTTTGTCACGGACCTGGGTCGCGGACCTTGGCCGCGACTAATTTGTCACGGCTGTGAGTCACGGATGAGGGCCGCGACCAATTTTTTTTATTTATTTTTTGTCACGGAAGTGGGTCGCGGACTTTGGCCTCGGCCAATTTGTCACGGTTTTGGGTCACGGATTAGGGCCGTGACGAATTTTTTTTTATATTTTTTTTGTCACGGACTTGGGTCGCGGACTTTGGCCGCGATCAATTTGTCACGGTTGTGGGTAGCGGATGAGGGCCGTGACCCGTCACGGCATGGGTCACGGCCAAAGTCCGCGACCATCTGCCGTGACCCCTCTTGGCCGTGACCATTTTTTGGTCACGGACTTGGGCCGCGACCCACGAAAATGGTCACGCCCGAAATGGTCACGGCCCAAGTCCGCGACCCACAGTTTTGGTCAGGGATTTTGGCCGTGACCAATCGCCAGTTTTGGTGTAGTGTATAAACATCAATTTCAAAACTTAAATACCCAAAATCTAGGTTTTGATATAAATACCCAAAATCTAATTATTTTATCCATAGATTATGAAATGAAGTACACAAATGAATTATTTAGCAAGATTAAACACTTGCCTCGAGATTGTAAGGGTTGAATCGTCCCCAGAACCGTGCATTGGCCGAAAATCTCCAAGCTTTTTCCTCTCTCTTTCTTCGTTTCTTCTTCTTTCTCTTTTCCTTGCTCTTTCTCTCTTTCTCACAAATGAGATAGGCTGATCCGTAAGCCTCTTAAACCTTTAAAACATAAATCCTAGTTTTAAATGATAATACACACTTTAAATGACTCGTTTACTCCAATTCGAGTCGAACATACTTAAAAATATTTCAGAACCGAAATAAAATCCAATGACAATCATTTTGACTATCTTGACCCATCCGGAATCGATGGCGCACTCAGAATCATCATCCGAAATACTTTATAACATCCTCAATTTCTGGACTTCAATTGCCAAATTTTAAAATTCTCCAATTTAAATAAATTTTATTTCTCCCGAAATTTTAATTTCTCAGTCCCAAAATCGTGGGGTGTTACACCTGGTTTCGTTGCATCTCTCGGACCTCAGTTTGGAGGTTGTCAATCTTGGACACAAGCTAAGCTAGGACTGTCGTCAGATCCGGATGCACAACTGGTACTTGATCTGTGTTCTCCATGGAAAGCGGATGGATTCCGAATTAAGAAGGAGTAATAGGGGAATGAACGGAACTTTGGGCTGACTTGACTAATGACCGAAGCCAATAAGGAGCCAGGCCAAGGGCTTGCGATGGACCTGTGAAGGTGTAAAATGGGATTTATTTTTGAGAAAAAAAAGGGATGAATATATTTTTGACATTTTTTGTTTGAGATTGAAAGACAAAATATTTTTGGATTTTTGATAAGGAAAAAATGTTTTTGGATTTTTGATAAAAAAAGAGAATTTTCTTTTTGGAGACGGTCTCAACATGATTATGATTATTATTATTATTATTATTATTATTATTATTATTATTATTATTATTATTATTATTATTATTATTATTATTATTATTATTATTATTATTATTATTATTATTATTATGTTTTCACTTGTATTAATTCTCCTAAATACAAAATGAATTGCCGGATGGGACCCGATCCTGGAAAAATTGGGTTTGTAATATATGCAAAGCTATGGTTGGACTTGTGACCAAGCTCACGGGCAGGGTCCCATTTTTTAAAAATGCGCAAAAATTCGGGCGGCAGGTCGACCCGGAATTTCATAGATTTTCGGGTAGAAACTGACTATCTAACATCTGTGTCCTAGGCTTGACACTTATATGCGGGTATGCAGTTGGTTTGGTGAATCAAAAAGGGTTCCCCCCTTTGGTGTGACTTCCACGATATACGCCTTGCTCTTGCGTTAATCGGTACGTGTGGACAAGCCATTTGATATACCTGAGTGTACGTGAATTGCCTCACCATATACCTCGGGGGGACGATACGTGTGAGAGCAATTCGATATACTCGGCGTACGTGAACGAGTTTCCTGCGATATACCTCCCATCATGACTTCGATCAAGCCGCACAATGCGGGGGGAACCGTTCTATATACGTCGAAGGTACTTGGACAATGGAAGGTGAGAGTCATATCGTTTAGGCTAACTGCGCCCTACCAGACCAGCGCCCATCACGAAGTGACCCTCCAGTTACTGGGTAAAAATTTGGTCAATAACAATGCTCTTTGGTGATGTCATGTGAATCATGCATGATTCTCTTATTCGTATCTTATGAGAATGTCTTTTCCGATTATGCCAAACAGGGAGCAAAGTACAAGTACCAATGGTTCACCAAGTATGGATGGATGATGCGTGCAACATGTGGATATATGTGACCCTAGGTGCACGTGGTGAGAAGTGTACATGGAGAATTTTCTACAAGTGTGTGAATAGAATCATAAGTATGGGAGATACATGGAAAATGGGAACACCCAAAAATGGGGAAAATATGAACAAGTATAACATCCATGTAAATAGAGTCTAGCCCTCAAAATAAAATCCCCAGCAGAGTCACCACTGTGGCCATACTCTCGATCCTCATGACGGGCAGGGGCATAAGGGAGGATCCTTGGTCCCGCACATCCCTTCTCGGGAGCGCTTTGGCCGGCATCATTTGGGTGAGGTGAAAATGTAGAGAGATAGAGTCGCCAATATATTTTACTCAAAACAGACAAAAGAAAGGGAGCCATCCCGAAGGAAAACATCCAAAGAAATACTGATGCATACGGAACCAAAAATGATTCGAAAAGGGTTCGGAGGCTAAGTTACGAAATGGGAAGGTGTTAGACACCCATTGCGCCCTTTCGGTCTCTCATGGGTTTTTGTTATTTTCCTTTATTTTCCCCGTGATATGTGTGCATGTGTATACATAATGGAGATTGGAATCATCGACTTGCACCATGGAAGAGTTAAAGCGAGTCATCCGTAGGAATGCAAAAATAATATTAGAAAATAGGATTTACGCGATTATCCTTACGTTGATCGTTATGAGGGAATGAGAACGCATATGGGATAATGCGCTACTAAGAACAAGTATATAGAATATAAGATAATTGAGTTTAGAGAAAAATAAAAAATAAGAGAAAAAGTAAAAATAGGACTCGAGTCTCGGATTTTACCCCGAGACGCCTACGTAGCCTATAGAGGCATCAAAGTCCACGTAGTTCGCATGCAAAATGAGGGGTGGGGTTTATCCCATAAATCCAACTGGGGGATTCTCTTATTTTTGTGTGTGTGTGTGTGCAGAAAAAGTGTTTGAGTTGTGAGAAAAGTGTAAGAAAAGTATGAGAATTCTCGTTTGGAATTTATGAGCAACCCCTCTTTTTCTTGTTTTTTGGATTTTTATTTATATGAAAATAAGAGATGTGCAATAGTACAAAATAAAAAGTATATTAGGATGTGTGAGATGAGATAATGAAAGTTCTAAGTAATAAAATAAGTTATTGCAAATTTATGAGAATTTAAGGAGAGAGTTGAGAAAATTGGACCTTATTGAAGATCTTGAGCTTGATCTTGAATGTTGGAGAGAATCCCTTAGACTTGGATGATGATGGAGGGTAGTAAATTAACCAGGTTTGATGAAAAGGATGATGAAAAGTGAAGATTGGAAAGGGATTTGGATGTGGAAATCACGCTGACTTGGAGAGAGGTTTTTTGGATTTGCTGAGAGTGATATCTATCAGATATGGGATCCTCTTACAAGTGAGGACAGGCTTCCTTTTTATAGGCCTAGGGCATTGCCTATCGGGGTAGCCCTATTCCTGCCAGTCGGCAGGTGCGTTTAGGCACACTGGGGACTTGCCGTTTGGCAGTGTCTTTCAGGCCTTTTCGAAAAATCGGCTGCAGAGCGCAAACCATTGATCCGAATTGAGCACGAGGTGGACCATTGGAAAGGAAATTTAGATACCTTCGAAATTTCTTGGACCGCTCCCGGGTTCAGGAGTTGTCTTTGGGTCAAATATGGCTCGTAAGCATTTGTCGGTCCATTGGACGGGGAATTATCGGACGCGAACGGATCGTTCGTCCGCATGGTAAGTCCGAATCGTACACGGGGTGGATCATTGGAAAGGTTAGGATATTTACTTAGACATTATAAAGAGTTTGATCTGGTTCGAGGAGTTGACTTCGATCAACCGAGCCCTGGAAGCATTCAGTGACCTTTCGGTGTAAAACGGATCGATCGTCCGTATCGTAAGTCAAAATCATGCACGGGATGGACCGTTGGAAAGGGGTTTCAGTGCCCTTCAAAGATTCATTCTGTCTCGATCAATTTGAAGAGTTGACTTAGGTCAAATAGATCCCGGGAGCGCCCGGTGGCCTCCTGATTGAGTTTTGGAGGAAAATAGGTCGTTCGTCCTCATGGTAAGTCGGAATCGCGCACGGGATGGACCGTTGGAAAGGGGTTTTAGTGACCTTAAAAGGTTCATTCAGTCTCAATTGATTTAAAGACTTTGAATTTTGGTCAAACCAAGCTTGGGAGTGCCCGATGGCTTCTAGGTCAATACTCGGGGTATGACCTGGGTTTGTAGTGATGAAGAGAGGTGCTAAGGACCTAAGGAGAGTTTAGGGGGTAACAGAATGGGGTGTCTACATAGGGAATTATTCAAACAATAATATATAATCATGAAATTTATCTTCTGTTAATCTCCATATATGAATTGATGATTTGACAATTTTTGTTTGTCTTAGTGTGCCTAGGCAATGGAATATTGATCCCATGCTCATGCCTAGTTGTAGCGATCTTTTGATCACCCATAATTTCCTAAGCAATGTAATATTTATTCCATATTCTTACTTAGTTTAAGTTCCTAGGTAATGGAATACTGATCCCATGCTCCTGCCTCGTTGTAGCGATCTTTTGATCACCCATAAGTGCCTAAGTAATGGAATATTTATAACATGTTCTTGCTTAGTTTAAGTGCCTAGGCAATGGAATATTTATCCCATGCTCGTGCCTAGTTGTAACAATCTTATCTAGATTGCCCAGGTGCCCTAGCAGTGGATATGTCACCCAACGTCTTGCCCAGTTTTAGATGCCCCTTGGGGTCACCCATCATCAAGCAAGACTTGCCTTGCCTGATTGTTTTACCAACATTGTTGGTGTTTTTGTTGATGCCGACCAACATTTTGCTTGCGGTTGCTGATGTCGACCAACTTTTAGTTGGTAGTTGCTGAATATATATATAAAGAGAAGAGTTCCACGACCAACTGTTCGTTGGAGATATAACAAATGCTGCAGATCTCCTTAGAGCTGAATATATGATAATAAGCGTTTCCCCGAGCTCCATGCTGAGATGAATATAAAATATGCATAATCATTTGAGAGAATGATTCTTGTGCGATCATAGATGTTGGAGTATTAAGAATAATAATAATATCTCCTGACTGATATGTGGAGGCAAAATTTTATACTGCCGAGCAATAATAATAGTTTCTAGAAGTTTAAGATTATGGCTGAGCTTTCGTCGGGATTGAATCTTGGACCTGTGGAATTTAATAAGTTATCCGAACACCTGTTGAGACTAAATAAAATAGTTATTATCATGAGAATAATTATTCAACCAAACAATATACGATGTGTATTAGCTCAGACATAAGGAAATACAAATTTCAAAATATGAAATAATATATTTTATGCCAAATGTGTGTCATGTGAGCAGATTTTTTTATCAAATAGATGTCATAATAAAAACATAATTGTTTAATCTAGAATTTTTTGTAAAGTTATTTAAACTCCAAAAAATAATTAGGTGGAAGTTGATTTTTAAAAATTATTTCGCATACATGTGAAATATAGGGAGTTTTTTAGAAATCAAAAACTTTTTGACACCAAATGATGATTTTAATAAAGTCATAAAGGTTTGACACCAAGGAGTGTCAAAGAAATTGTGTCCACTTTTTCTTCCTGGTTGTCGACCAACACATCTGAAATAAGGATCCTCCAAGATTTTATTTATGTTTCGGCCGATCAGTGCTGATGGTCTGAGAGTGATACTCCTCTGCATTTGGTACTATAGTCCAGTGATTACTGACCGGTGAAGACTGGTTTGGTGAAGTTAAAATGATCTGTTGAAGGTGCCGACCATAAAAATATACCGACGGTCAGGTAATAAGAATGAAAAACCAGTTCAGTGTTGTGACACCCTGCCTAATTAAATACCGGGCGATCATTCCTTTATTAAATTAAAATCAAGGTGAACAATTGGTTCATTCTTAGCATCACTGTCGCAAAATAAAATATACCAATTTAAACACCCTAAATAATTAAGCTAAGTGTCAAAACATTTTAAACTTTATTTCCATTTTATTGAATCCAAATATATAAACCTTTTTAACAACCAATAGTTTAAGAATCACATAAATACTAAGGATGGCAATAACACCCAAGAATTAAAACCATCTAGATAAGCCAAACCAGTTTAAAACTATAAATGAAACCATCCTGACAATAGTTAACTCCCAAGGAGTACTGAATACAGAAAATACAAATAAACATAGATATCTGATATAACCAAACTGAATAGGGAAACGGGCGACACATGCCTTAACTAAGCAGAACTAAAACAAGAATAGAATCAATGAAGAGGTTGTCTAAAGCAATGGCATGCAACTCCCACATCAGCTGCAGCGCGTCCAATCCAAAGAACCTATGCATGACGCCCCTATGGCTGGGCACCTGTAACACACACACACACACACACACACACACACACACACACACACACATATATATATATACACGAGAGAGAAAAAGACAGGAAACGGGTCAGAGCCCTAGTGTAAAACAGTTTTAAAAATAGTTTAGCAAGTATTTAAAATGCTTACCGGATAATGCAACAACCATGTTAGTATGTGGCACTCTCTTGAGAATTCTCACCTCTCATCTAGGTGCACGCCTACCGTACTAATAAATCTCATAAGTTTCTGTAACTTATTCTCCATAAGATTTTATCAAGTGAAAAGCAAGGTTATGATATTTACTTTAGGAAATCACTCTCTTCAAGATTTCTTACGTTATTTAGAACAACTCATTACCGTTATAAAGTTCTCGAACACTTATAATAAAGTTGAAGCATTTATTCATTTCTTATCTGCTTATACGCACAGTAGAAAGTTTCCTTATAGATATACGTATGTATATTAGTCACACATATAATATATATACTAACGGCACCCCACATGAAATCTATGGTGCTGGCGTACTCTGCTATCAAGTCCCCGTATCACTCAAACTAAGGGAAATACTAGTTCGAAATCACTCTCGAACTGTATTAACACAACACACAAACAAATGGAGGCGAAGCATAGTTCCAGGTCCTAATAGGTTAGCACATACCCTCACGTCTCTTAGATCATCTGACTATCATTCTTAGATAGCTTGCATCGAGGATACTATCTTCTAGGGTATGAATCAATATCCCCCATAAAGGTCCAATCGAGATAAGATTATCCCGGTGCGGAAACATCCGTGATAGCAAGTAGCCCGAGTATGATTTTTACACAAATTCATAATATATGAACAGTCACACAGTCATATATATAAATATTCACATTTTCTAAATTAGGTGCGCCCATGACCCATAATTATAATTATCCGTTCTTAGCACATATTACCCGATTATCTCGCATAACGGATTCATCTCTTTTATTCTCATTTATAATTATTTCATACTTACTTCTCATCTCTCGAAGTATTCTATCTCACTAAGTATAATTTCAGTAGGTATACTCTCACTTACCTTCTGGTATAAATCCTTTAAGAGTCTCAATCTTTTAGTAAACGTACGCACAATTTCCTATTTGTGAATAACTTTCCGTTAACCCACAATTTCATCCCACAATAAATTTCACTCAATGAAGTCTACCTAGACCCTACTGGTCCTCTTTAAAACCCATTATACTCTATCAATAATAATCAAGGGTAACTACGCATTTTAACTGGATTAAAAAAGGGGAAAAATATTCACTTTTCCAGGAGGAATCGATCGATTGAGGAATGGGGTCGATCGATCGATACCGTCGATCGATCGATGTTCTTGATCGATTGATCGATCAAGCAGTTATGACGAATTATGCCATTGACAAGTTACGGGTTTGCCTCTCCAACCTCTACCAAATCTCCATTAACGATCCCCAAACTCCCAAACAACATTACTACAGGTACTATACACCTAACTACATGATTTCCTACGTGAAACATGTTCAAATTCATCAACGGTATCAAAATAATGGGGTAAATTTTACATAAACTTCAAGAACCCTAATTTTGGAAGAAACATCCATTCTTCTAATTATTTCCCAGATTTTTTGTTTTTAAATCAATACTAATTCGTGGGTAATCCTCTACATATGATGGGTATGCCCAGAATATTTTAAATTTCTCTAAACATGCGATTTATGATCTCTAAATTATCAATTTCTTCCATACAACATGTTCTTGATAATCCTAAACTAACATGGGTGAGACATTAACTAATAACAAAGCAAGATAGATACCTACCTCGAGAATATGAGTCTAAACTTCTGAGATTTGATGATGTGGTTGTGTTCTCCTTCCTCCGATCTACTCTCCGACGGTATTTGTGGTGAAAATGGTGCAACTATGGTGGCTCTATCCTTGTAAAGTTCCTCACCTTCCTCCTCTAATGGACTTTGTGAAATATTGAGGTTCTAACCCTAGAAGACAACCTCTAACACCTGATATACTTCTTTAATTTTCGTAGGTAATTAAATCCCCAAAATAGAAATTACCAAAATGCACTCCCGGGTTACTAGTTAGGCCTAAAAACGTTTCGAGACCCAAACTAAACCCCCGGGTACACTTTTCTGACTATCTCGACCCTTCCGAATACATTGACATACTCGAAATGACCATATGGGCGACTTATAATTTATTCACTTTTAATGATAATAATAATTTAGTCCCGACACAACACAGGCGCATCCTGATTTAATTTCCATAATTGTCATATTATTCCCTCGTGACAATTTTAATAAATTCAATTCTACATATTACTCTACTCAATAAGTAATATTTAACAAATCAACAATTTTCCAATAATTACTAACTCTCGTCACGCTAGTAAATATTTAAAACAAATTTTCGGATTAATATTAAATTAATCTATCTCCATTAAATTTAACAAACCCATAAATTTAGAAACCATAAAAATATGTGGTATTACAAGTGTTTTTTTCTTTGCTCCCGACTAAAAACAAATGTTGGCAATGAGTATTTGAATGTGCAGATCAACGGTTCGACCACCTAATAGACCTGCCGACCAGTGTCGCCGACCACCGTCGATGAAACTTTCTTCTTTTCATATGAGCTCTGACCAATAATAGACAGTCCGGGTCTATGACCGACCAATAATGGTTGTGCTGACCATCAAATAGTAGGTCGGGAGACCCCTTAATCTGTGCGATATCTCCGAATTGTGCAACTGTTGAATTAATGACCACGAAAATAGGTGTGATAATGTGGACAGTTGATGAGGTACTTTTTCTTTTGTTTTCCACGAAATGGAAATGGGTGTCAAACCTTTGTCATTCCAGTTCATGGGCTGAGATCTCTGGTCGATTGCTGTGTTCTTTGTTGATGGTTGAAACCGGTGAACCCATGAAAATGCATCGGGCATTGTTGCCGACCAGTGCTAAGGTTCATGGACAATATCCCTCTGGACAATGATCTCTGACCAACAAGTATCAATAGGTTCGCCGACCTGTGCGACGATCAAGAAAAAGAAGTCTAGCGATGTTACCGACCAACAAAGAGATGCCATCCACCAGTATAAACTTCTCTGGCATAATTCACCATATCTATTCAAATTATTTTTGTTATTTTGTTGCAACCGGTGATTGTCATGTGAAAGGAGTTATCAGCGGTGGGCTGGGTCCGACCAAGAAGTAGTTATCTGGTGATAACTTTTCTTCAGCGATGAACATAAAATGGAATTGAGATCGATCAGACTTGAAAAGTAATGAATTTTTCTTTAACCGGTATTGGGTTCAGAATGGATCACCATCCCTGTCGTTGTGATTTGCAATTTAAATAAGGCTTGGTGTTGCTACCATAATTGGATAATTTTTTTTTTATCATAGATAGAATTTGAAATAGACGGACCAATTGGTTGCTGTAGAACGTGAAGTCGAAAGGACCGATTTCACATTTATTGTTGATAAAAATTAATTGAACTTTTAGAGAACGAATATTAAGGAGAGATCACGATCTGGCATCTTCGATTGAGATTTTTTTTATAAGACTAAAATTCCCCATTTCCGGTTCCTTACAATCGGTAGAAAATCATATGATGCATTGGCAGAACCATTTGAATGTTTATCTTCAGGTTAGAAAATTTTATATATGAGAACATATGGGTATCATTACCCAGTAAAATGGATGCAACCCGATAACGTGTTTCCTTAGTAAATTTTTCAGAGACTCTATATCTTTAGGGAGACAGTTGATTAAAAGGTATTGGTGATAAAAGTGGTATAAAATTAGCACTTTATGCAGACTTTCAGATCATTAAAATTGAACATGAGATTCATGATCAAATATATCCGAATCTTATATTGATTAACGACGTGTATATGAATATATAATTATTTATGAATATATGTATAGGGAAAGAAAACTTAGCTTTTGAAGATGATCTTCATTTCTTCTAATAAGAAGGAAAGAATTCTTGTGTTGAATTCCCACAGACGACGCCAATCTGTTGATGACTAGAAATAACATCCATGATATCTTATCGGCATCAATAACAAATAAAATGAAGGTATGAAGATAATGATTGAAGATGAAGTGATGATCACATCAAACACATAAAAGACAAAGGTTTTTAAAGTGGTTCGGCTATAAGAAAAAGCCTACATCCACTGTTATTTTATTCCCAGGAGTTTACAATAGCACAATATGGTGTAGAGAGAGATAGAGGTGTGTAGAGAATTGCTTTCTTGTTCATATTGTGTGTCTTTCCTTTGGCTAAGCGAATGCATTTATTTATAATGACGGGAGTCCAAGAGATGGAATGTCTTTATATATGTAGACATTTACATCTATGTATAATGAATATGACTGTTGATCTTCTAGGGTGGTTGGTCTTCCTTGAGTTGGTTGGTATGCCGACCAACTCTCTTCGGGTGCCAACTAACTCTCCTCAGGTGCCAACCAACTCTCCTCGAGTGCCGAGCAAGTATAAATATTGCCATGTAGGATGACAGATGTCCATTTCTTACCTCATCTCACCTAAATATTGCCGAGCAATAATAAATGCTAAAAAAAAGGTGAATAAATGCAACAATACAAATCTGAATTCAAGTTCAATGCGACATCCAAGCATTATACCAATTTAATTTTTTAATAACACATCAATAGGTTATCGGGCCTCACCTCATCTCACTTAAGCTTCGTAAAGCCTTATCATCGCTATTGGACTTTTGGACTATTGGTGGGTGATCATTCTCCATGTCATATAAAAATTTCATGACATCATACCCATCAACAAATGCAATATTTCATTCGAATCAATATTTTAGATTCCAATAAACATCATGATATCAATAATATGAGTACAAATAAATGAGGAACAAAACGATTACTCTCGAGAGATTCAATGAGGATATTGTGTAAACCCCGTACCTTCAAATCATCATAAGAAACTCATAAGCTTCTACCTCAAAATTCTGATCATACCACTGCGTTCCTCTCACGAAAATAATAAAATCGCATTCCAGCTCAAACTCATAAGACACCAAATAAAACCTTCAAATCATGGGTTGAATCTTAGTTTAAATAGGTCTAGGGTTTTGTAAATTGAAGAAGATAAAAATAAAGGAGGCTACTGATTTTTGAGAAGGTAAAAATGTGTTTTAAAAGTCCTAAACCCGTCACTTTATGTTTATATACCAAAAAGAATTAGAGTCCCAATCAGTTACAAACACTCTAACATTTATTACGAATGATCGGACAATCGAAATTGACTGAAATTTAAAATTTTGTAGCTGACGACGAGACGGAGCTTTGGTGAAAAATTCAGCGCGATCAAATATTTAAAATTTTAATTTTTTTTCCTCCTTCGTTCGGATCCTTCCCCGACTTTTATACAAAAAGTTATAATTTCCAAATTTTAATCCCGATTTAAATTCCACTAAAAACCTTATTTTTATATATAAAAACCAACATTTTTACATACCAAAATTAAATAGATTAAAAAAAAAATACTTTTTCAAAATTCAAGTTAATTTAATTAAAACCGGTTTAAAAATCACAGGCTGTTACATTATATATGTATATGTTTCGCATATTTCATATATTACAGTGTATATGAATATTGCCTATATTGCATATATTTCATATACGTATTTATTTCATTTATTTCACACATTTTATATATATTTCGCACATTTAAATATTTCATATATTTTACTTCAAGTGTATATTGCGTATATTTCATATTGTGTATATTGCATATTTTAGGATATTGTTTACTTAATATATTTCGTATATTCTAATATTTTTTATATATTTAATATCTGTCATATATTTTCATATATGTCATATATATTTTTGAATATTCTATATATTGCTTATATATTCTTCTTACATTTCATATCTTTCGTATATTTAAACAAAATTCTTATATGTGAGTTTTTAAGAACTTTAAAAACTGACATATGTTTGATCGATTTTTTAAAATAGGAAAACAATTCATTTTGAGTTGATTTTTTTATAGGGGTCTCCTAAAATATTTAAATATAACAAAAAAAACAAGTCGATTTTTTTTTTGCTATTTTTAAAAAATACGAAAAAATCCGTTCACAAGTCGTGTCCGCATTAGAGTCAGCTTGTATATATATATATATATATATATTCCGTAAACAAAATTTTCACATTATTTCTATTTTTAAACTTTTGTGTTTGATAGAAAGTGTGAAAAATTGATGAATTTTCAAATTGTATCAAATAGATATAGGTTGAAAAATACTTATTTTACTTTGAATTATTTGCTCTAGAATCATTTGTATTTTTTTACGTTTCTATCGAACTGACCCTAAGTTTTACGAATAAAGTATGGATAAGACTTTTTATTGATGTCGAAAAAAGAAGTACTCTACAAACAAATAAGGAGATCATTCTCAACAATTTGAGGGACACTGATAGGTCAACCTTAGCCAAGGTTTGACATCCCACATCTCATGAGACAAACTTTGTGAAGCATAAGCACATGAGCACCTTGGTCGTGGTTGAAATCTGCATGTCATACCCCGCCAAATGATGTTATTACTCTACTTTGTGAAATTTCATTCACGTGGTTCCCCATGTCCAATGCGTGAACATAATAAAAACAGATCATGGAGAGATTTAGGAATAGCCTCGCACATGCTGAGTAACTAATTCATTATTAACTTCCTCCTATTGAAGGTGTCAGGGACGGCCCTGAAGATTTTGGGGCCCAAGGAAAAGTGGTAATATGGGGCCTTTTATATAATGATTTTTTTGACAAAATATATATTTATGTATTTTTACAAGATAATAGAAAATGAACAAAATTTGTTAGCTGCTAGAATACCAATGATAAATATAATGTGTATTATTTTTAAATAACCCATCCTAGACAAAAGACCTACAATTAACACTCAAGTACTCTTACTCCTCCCCCCCCCCCCCCCCCCAAAACAAATAAATGAATAAACAAAGCAAGGATAATAAACTGAAAATATTAATTAAAATAGAATCTTCTCACCTTTTTTGTTGCAAAATCACTAATCAAGCTTGGATAATCCTTTTTTTTTCACCATATCCTTTTCAATGGATAATAATGCTAGTCCATTCAACCTCTCTTGTGACATTGTTGATCGAAGGTAAGATTTGATCAATTACAACTTTGAAAAGCTTCTTTCTACAGTTGCAACGGTGACTAGTATAGTCAACAATATTCTGTAAGCTATCCAGGCATTTGGAAAAGTCCCATCCATTGTATGCAAATAATTCAACACATCAACAACTTTTTTTGCTTCCTTTGGCAAGTATTCTCTCAACAATTTTAACTCCAAAAATAAGTCCTTGCCATCAATATCATAATGGCTTCCATGTTTGAGTTTTTCTTCACAGTTGTCACACTAAGTCTTCAAACTATTATCATGATTTGAGCTTCTTCAAATCAAACAAAAACCCAAAAAAATTCTACATAACATTGAAATTGTTCATACCTACTCTTGAGTGAAGAAATATCTTGATCTACTACATGTAAAAAGTAATTGATTCGAAATGATTCTTCAACTGATAGTTCCACTTCTTCACTAACACTCTCATCAAATTGCTTCTTTCTTCAAATGACTCATTTTGCACGAAACACCACTTCAATTTCCATATCCATTGCTAATTGTCGTGCTTCAATCATGGATTTTTTGAATCCATTCTCTTTGTAGTTCTCAAAGTATATAATAAGCCCTTTCAATTGATCAATGGCAATATCAATCTCCATATCTTCTTTTTGTAAGAATTTACTAATAGTGTTAACAACAAACAACAAATTATGCCAAATAACCATACTTAATAAAAACTTTAAATTCTCCATATCATTAATTGCCAATGATTCGGCTTCTCTTTTTATTTTCGGATCCCGATCCACATTTGCTAAGTGAATTAACGCATCTCTTAGTTTTCTGGCTTGAAATCTTACTGCTTTAACACTGTCAATGCGACTCTTCCATCGTGTCTGTGACAAAGACTTCAGAGTTAAACCTTCAACATGTTCTTTTAAAATATCCCATCTCTTGGTAAAAGAAGAAAATAAAGTATAAAGCCATTGTACCAGACCAAAAAAAGAAACATCTTTAGAATAAAAGTTAGCCACATGACAAAGTGCAAGGTTAAGACTATGAGAACCACACGGAGTGTAAAATGCTCTTGGATTCACTTCGAGTAACCTATTCTGAACACCTTTATTTTTTCCTTCATATTAGATCCATTGTCATAACCCTGTCCTCTTACATCACAAATATTAAGTCCCAAAGTCGCCAATACTTCTTCAAGCTCATTATAAAGATCTAATCCCGATGTATCATCTACCTTTAGAAATACTAGAAAGAACCTTCATATTAATTTGACTTTTTGAAATATCAACACAACATATAATTAAAGTCATTTGTTCCTTATGACTTGCATCTGGAGTACAATCTAATATGGCAGAGAAATATTTGGCTTCTTTGATAGTGTTAATGATTTCACTTTTGATCTCACCCGCTAACAATTCAATAATTTCATTTTGGATTTTGTGGCTAAGATAATGGTTGTGAATTTCACCACTTTGATAACCTCGAATATTGTCTTTCATTATTGGATCAAACTCCACAGTCATTTCAATTAAACCTAAGAAATTTCCATTATTTTCTTAATATATCTTCTCATTATCTCCACGAAAAGCCAAAATGTTCTTAGCTAGTGCCTTAACAACAGATATTATCCTCACTAATACTTCTTTCCAATGCTCTCTCTCTTTATTTATTATTTGTTGTACCTCTGAATCAATTGTTTCATTCCTTTTCAATCTCATTTCTAAATTAAGCCAACTTTTCATGCAAGAAATATGTTCATTGCCCCCTCGTGACTTAAAAGCCTCTGACTAATATTTTTTCAATTGTTAAATCTGTTGATATCCAATTGAGTCTTGTTCTCATCAGACCTAAACAATTTACAACAAAAGCAAAATACACTATTTAAAAAAAGTGAATATACTAGCCATTTTCTATCACGCTTCTCTCCATTCAACCATTGTCGAGTGTAGTGCACTTGAGAGAAATGTCTACCATAATTATCTTTAGGAAAAGCAACAACTCTTATGGGCCCTCGTTCCACTAAAAGATCTCTATAGTTTCTACTAATCTTACCCCAATTTCCAGGATCATAAATATTTAACGGTCCATATTCATTACTAGATTTTTCATTCACCAAATTTTCATGTTCTTTGTTTAAACCTTCTTCATTATCGTTCTCATTAATATCGTCTTGATGCACCAAATTTTCATCTTCAATCAAAGCTTCATCATTTTCATTCTCATGCTCATTCCCCGTGTCATTCAATTTCAAAATAAATTTATCAAGAGCTCCCGTTTGGGATTGCATAAATTTTTCTATCTTTTGCTTCTTCTTTAATTTTTCCCATCGAGAAATATACTTTCTAGGAGGCTGGTATAAATACACAATAATCTAACAATCTCAAAAAAATTCCAACCGCAACCAAATAAAGGAACAATGGAACCTGGTTTGCCGAATTTGTAAATCAAACTTAATAGCCTTTCTTCGCTAAAAAAATCCTGAAAATGCATAAAAAAATATTATTATTAACTTATTACACAAAAAATAAGAATCATCCAAAAAAAAATAACAGATTATTAGATTAATAACATTTTTTAAGTAAATAGATTAATCAACTTAATAATAAGAATCATTCAAAAAAAATACAACGTGATTTATTAAATATTGTTGTTCAATAATCTGTTAAGAAAAAGAAAATACAACAATCTGTTAAAAAAAATACAATCAGATTTATTAATTATTGCTGTTAAATAATATGTTAAAAAATGTTATTAATCTAATATATTATTAATCTATTAACTTAAAAAATGTCATTAATCTAATAATTTGTTATTTTTGTTTTCCGGATGATTCATATTTTTTATGTAATAAGTTAAAGATCTTAATCTAATATTTGTGATTTATTAAATAATGCCATTAAATAAAGTCTTGATTAATAAAAAAAATTACAGGGACAAAAAAAATTACACAGATAAAAAAATGGAGTAAAAAATATTTCCTGTCATGGCAGTTGGGTGAGCTTGAATCTTGAGTCATAAAAAAATGGAGCTTGAATCATAAAAAAATGGAGTTAAAAAAAAACAAAACTCTTGTAACAGCAGCCTTATAAAGTGAGCTTGAGAGTATTTAGATATAGGGCTTTAAAGGGAGAGAAGAGGGGTTAAGAAAAAGACGGTTGTTTCTTTCCTTTTGTAACAGCAGCCTTATAAAGTGTAAGTGGTTTGATTTTGTAACATTAAACTTGTAAAAAAATTCGACCTAAAAAAATGTAAGGCCCTAAAACATGATTAGTAAGGTTAATTACATGATTAAGTATAAGTTATGAGTTATAAGTTATAAATTGGTTATGTGTATTAAACATGTTAATTATCATGTTTAGGGAATGCATACTCATGTGATATGTATGTTGATTACATTAGATGCAAATCGAGCTTATGATTGGGGATAACATATTTAAGTCATGTGATTAGTTATGTGGTTAAATGCATCATGAAAATATGTTTCTAAATGCATCATTATGTTTATAAAAAGTAAGCTAGAGTGTTGGTGTGAAAGTGGTGATGTTTGGTCGCCAAATGTGAAAGTTATGAAATTTTGAGTAAATAATTACTCTTTTGTTCGAGCCCAAATTAGGTGTACTAGTTTTATGATTTTGGGAAAACACAAAATATGAAAGTTGTATATGTTTAAGTTATATACCCATAGCCACAAAGTGGGAGTAAATCGGGGCCCGGAATAGTGAGTTATGGTGATTTTACGAGGCAGGACAAATATGTCATTAACAAAATTGTCCTATTGGACTCCTTGCCCAACGAATACCATAATACCACCTTAAAGTGGTCACATAACCACGTTTGAAAGCTTATAAGCCAGACCTTATCATCTTTTTCATTTCCTATTACAAGCTTGAGAAAAAAATATGCTTATAGAGAGAGAAAGTTGAGGAGGAATTTCATTGAAAATTCACCATAAATTGAGGAATTCTCGTAAGGTAATTACTTCTTAATTAAAGTTGATCACATGCATGAGTTATACACTTGGTATATTTTTGTTTCTGATTTGGTTTAGTATTTTAATGATACCCATATTTCCTAAGTGTATTAAAATAAGGATGGGTTAAGAACATAAGTTAGAACTGGTACTAGGATCGTAAATGCATACTTTAAAGTCCTAGATTTACATCATTTTTGTAAAGAATTTTGATCTAAAAAATTCATGCTTACGATGTATATATCTGCTAAAACTTGTTTATTATATGTTTCCATGATTTATACTCCAGGTGGAGGTTAGGTATGCTTAAAAATGTTAAGTTATGATTTAATGTTCTTTTTCGACCTAGTTGTGCTAAAAATGGTATAAATTATGGAATACTTGTTGGAATTGAGTGATCCAATTGGAGAGTAAAATAGACTCATACATGTATAACATATCCGAAAATTGTGTAAAAATATCAAGTAATGAACCTTTGGTGATAGTTTGAAGTTTTGGTTTAAAATCTGCCTAAAGGAGCAAGAATGCATACCATGTGTTTGACATTTTGCTCGACATAGAAAATGAGCCCTAAAAATTATGAAACATTAATTTTATATTATTCAATGTGTTTACTAATATTGGATGGAATATCATGCAAAGTTATGTTGTAAAAAAATTATGAAAATTCCAGGAAGTTGAAGTTGTGTTGCTGTTTTTCTTGAGAAATGATTTGGAAAAGCTTGTAATAAAATGGGCATAACTTTGTCTAGCGAATTGGTAATTTAATTCCATAAATTGTGTTAGAACCCTAATTACTTGGGTGTTATAGAAATGTGAAGCATCATATTTATTTCCTCCTTAGTTATTTCTGATTGACCAAATGATGTGATGTATTACTAGGATATAGACATATTCAAGTGGAGGAACCAGAGGTGCAACAACAACCTATTGGTGACGTGGGAAGAATATTACGTGATGTGGCACAACTTATGGAACAAGCAAGAGGTGGAGAACATGGTGGGGATAGGGACAAATTGCATGAGAGGTTCATGAAGTTAAATTTTCCAGCATTTACTGGGACTACTGATCCGTTAGTGGCAGAGGGGTGGATTAGAAAGATGGAAACAATATTCAAGGTGATGGAAGTGTGAGATGAACAAAAGGTTTTGTTAGCAACCTTTAGGTTAGAGGCTGATGCAAAGTTATGGTGGGATGCAACATAAAGGTTACTTATTACAATGGGGGGAGTGGTGCCAATGAATCCTCCACAAATTACATGGGAGAGGTTTGTGAAGGTGTTCTTTGAAAAATATTTCCCACAGCTTTATAGGAAAGAGAAAAAGGAAGAATTTATCACGTTGAAACAAGGAAACCGAACGGTGGCGGAATATGAATCTTTATTTATATCCTCATATAGATTTTCACCTGACTTGGTGAGGACGAAAGAAAGTAAATGTGATCGGTTTCAAACCGGGCTGAGTGTAGATATAAAAAGAATGGTTGCTAATATGAAGATCACGGATTATGTGGACTTGGTGGATAGGGCCATGGTGTCAGAAAAGTCAATAAGAGAAATGCAAGTTGAACACTCGAAGAAAGCTGGACATGATGGTATAAGATCATATGGATGGGAGATGGGAACCTCAACTCAGAGTGTAGCACGAGGAGTACCTAAGGGACCAAAATTTAAAAATAATAAAAGTGCATGTGAAAGATTTCAAGATCTAGGTGGAAGGACTGGGATGAATCGGTCAGAAAATGCATTTGTGTTGGTGCCGAGGGCCATATTTTGTTATAGATGTGGTGGTCAAGGGCACATGTCTCGGGAGTGTACAATAGATGAGACGACACCCATATGTTTCCATTGTCATCAACCAGGGAACTTACGAAAGAATTGTCCAGCGATGGGAGCTACAACTTCAATGGGGAGTGTAACAGTAGGAGATAGGATTTCTACACCGAAAGTACACAGGGGAGGTAGAGGAGGCGTGTCTCAAAACCAAGGCCAAGGCAGAGTGTTTTCACTAACGCAACAAGATGCACAAGCTATGCCTAATGTAGTGACAGGTACACTTCCTATTAGTGATAAATATGCTTATGTGTTGATAGATCCTGGTTCTACAAATTCTTTTGTGTCATTACTTTATCTGTTGCATCTTAATAGACCATTATCATCATTAGATTGTGGTTTAGCTATTGTTACTTCAGTAGGGGGTTGATTTTTATTGAGAGGGTATATAAGGAGTGTGTGGTGCGAGTGGGTGAAAAAGAATTACTAGTTGACTTGTTACCTCTCGATATGCGTGACTTTGATGTGATACTGGGTATGGATTGGTTGGCCTCATATCATGTATATTTAGATTTCTTTAAAAAGGAGGTAGTGTTTCGATTACCGGGTGAACCTGAACTTAAATTTATTGGGGAACGAAATGCCACTCCAGCATGTTTGATCTCTTCTATAAAATGTTATGAACTGCTAAGGAAAGGATGTGAGGGTTATCTTGATCATGTGGTGGACACACGATAAGAGTCTAGAAAACTATCAAATATATCAGTAGTTAATGAATTTGCAGATGTCTTCCCAGAAGAACTCCCAAGGTTAGCACCAAGTTGTGAGGTGTAATTTTCGATTGAGTTGGTACCAAGAACTGCACCAATATCTATTGCACCATATCACATGACACCTGTAGAATTAAAAGAGATAAAGATACAGTTGCAAGATTTGTTAGATCGTGGTTTTATAAGGCCTAGTGTATCACCGTGGGGAGCCCTAGTATTGTTTGTGAAGAAGAAAGATGGAACCATGAGAATGTGCATCGATTATCGTCAATTGAATAAGGTGACTATCCGTAACAAATACCCACTACCCCGCATTGATGACTTGTTCGATCAGTTGCAAGGAGCCAAAGGGTTTTCCAAGATCGATCTCAGATCCGAATATCATCAATTGAAATTAAGAGATTGTGACATTTCTAAAATTGTTTTTTGTTCTAGGTATGGACATTATGAATTTCTTGTCATGCCATTTGGGTTAACAAATGCATCGGCCGTATTCATGGATTTAATGAACCGTATATTTCACCTATACGTGGATTCTTTTGTTATTATCTTCATTGATGATATTTTGATATATTCTTGTAGTAAGGATGAGCACGAACACCACCTGTGTATTATTTTACAGACCTTGCGAGAGAAGCAGTTGTATGCTAAATTTTTGAAATGTGTATTTTGGCTAGACAAGGTAGTATTTTTGGGGCATGTTATTTCTGCTGATGGTATTTGTGTTGATCCCAATAAGGTAGAAGAAGTAATGAATTGGGAAAGACCAACTAGTGTGACAGAGGTAAGTAGCTTTTTAGGATTGGCGGGCTATTACAGGAGGTTTATACTGGGGGTTTCTTCTATTGCATTGCCATTGACTAAGCTTACCAGAAAGGAGAACAAGTTTGTCTGGAGTGGCGATTGTGATAAAATCTTTGAAAAATTAAAGGGTAAGTTGACATCAGCTCCAGTATTGACTATCCCAACGGGTACAGAAGGTTTAGATATTTATAGTGATGCCTCGTATGAAGGACTCGGTTGTGTGTTAATGTAGCATGGAAGGGTAATTGCTTTTGCTTCTCGACAGTTAAAGATACATGAACGCAATTACCCTAATGAAAATATGTCACTAAAGCCGTTTATTAAAAATAAACTATTTAAGTAACTCCGAGTTGTTTTTTGAAGAAACTCTTTTCTTAAAAATCAAAACTATTTGAACACAAGGTGTTTTTAACAAAACAGTATGTACGAGATCTATTCATGATTTGACTAACAGGTTTATAAGACAGTTTAAACAAACTTTAAACTCAGAACAACCAAGAATGAGATGAGGAGATGTAGAAATATTAAGTTCATGATTTTTTACGTGGTAAAACCACACCAATTGAGGAAACATCCACGACTCCCTCTACGGAGTAAAATAAAAAAACCACTAAAGAAAATTTACGAGTTACAAAATATATAACTAACATGCATATAACTCAGACCTATATAAGTTTAGGAATATACCCTCTGGTGTCCTCATAACTTCTTTGCAGTTCTGATTGTAGATGTTGTTCTCCCAGTTTATTAACTTCAGATTTGTTCCAGCACTTTATGTCGACTCTTGTTCACAAGATCTTATTACCAACACTTTTCGTGTTGTAGGGTGAAAGTGTTTGTGGAGGTGCTCTCTAACACATGCATGCACACACTCACACTTATTAAGTACAAACAGTCCTAGCAAATTACATATAAGGCTATATGCAGTGATTTTTCTTTTTCTCTCTTCTCACAAAACTTTGAACCTTTTTGACCTTTAAATCAATCCCAGAATCCACAAATATCTTGCTTAGAAGACAGTCAAGATCTTAATCAATCTCAGAGTTTTGAAAAGATTTTCGAGATTGAAAACCTCCAAGTGTGATTCCAAACTAGGTCAAAGGTTTAGTTTTAAGAGAACTAGAAACAAAAAACATTTATTATTGATTTCAAAGTTAAAACAATTTTCAGAAAAGAATCAACAATATATTTCTCAAGATGAGAAATAAACCATGTAGATCTAAGTGTGATGTAACATGCAAAACATAGATATGAAATTTCTATGAAGAAGAAAATAGATCAAAGTAAACAGTTTAGGTTGGGAACAAGATCTAACGAACAAGAGGTTACAACAACACAAATATCTCTCAAAAACTCAAGAACACTCAGGGTAGTGTTTTGGATATGTAGGAGTTTTAGAGAAGTTCTTGGTTTGAAAGAGGATTGACGAACAGGGGTTAGGGTTTCTAACTCTCTCTCTTTCTTTCTTTTCTGGTTTCTCTCTTCTCTCTTTTCTCTCTCTCTTCTCTCTACTCTCTCTTTTTTACTCTCAGGAAAGAACTGCCCAAAAGTCTTAGACGATTGAGAGGAGGGTCCCTTTTATAGGACGACGAGAAGGATCGAGAAGTAGGTTAAAAAATAAGGGTCAGGATTGAGTCAAGCTGGATTGACTTAAATCCAAGGGCTCACAGAAAGCGATGATTAAAAGTCACCTGATTGGTTCAGGAGGGATACACAGGGATTACCAAAGAAACCATGTAGGTCGTTGATAAGGTTTGATCCAACGGTTGTAAAGATACGCGATTATATACTCAGTAAAGAAACACAAAATGCACCAATCAGCAAGTAACAGGTGTTGATCAGTAAGGCGATATAAAATGCGCATCTAAAGGAAATTACAAACGCACCCTGAATTCTCTGCCACTTTTGGTTTCTACCCAAACCAACTTTGAGCCAATAAACCCATTAAACCATAATAATAGATTGAACCCACAAACTTTTAAAACCAAGTTTTAATTAATAAAACCTTTATTAAAAAATATTTATAAAATCCCAAAAAATATTTAAAAATCAAATTTAGGGATTTAAACATACTCAACATATGTACACACATAAATATGCAATATGACATGTATAGGATGCATTCTACTGTGTGTGAGTGTTGGTAATTTGGTCTTGATCACTACAAGATAAATAAATGAAATAGCAATCCAATCTCTGAGGTTCTTTGGTTTCTTGGATAGACATAATTTTGTCTTAATTTCCAAACTAGATGAACTCTTATACAATATAGACTCAAGTGAGTCAAGAGTATAAGGGCTTCAATCTCCCCCTTTGGAAATATGAGACAAAATCTCATTTGAGTCAACTAGGACTCGTAGGGTGATAAAAAGATAAGAAAAACCTATTCCTATAAAGATTCTATCTACCCAAATCCTATAAAACAAAGGTACATAACTCAACTATTAACAATTGAATACCCTATTACATCAGTTGAGAAAAACTGTACAAAAACCTGCAATGAATCACTAAGATCAAGCTGTTTAGCATATATACAAATATTCATAAAGACTCAAATTTCTCCCCCATTTTCTCTCAAATGGACAATGGGAAAAACTTGGATAATCTGCAAAGGTATTACTCAGCATAAACCATACTAATAGATTTTCGCAAAGAAATGAATCTATTATAATCTAGAGGTTTGGTAACCATATCCGCGAGTTGCAAATCAGTAGGAAGATAATTGATTTATAATTCCTTAGTTTCAACCAATTTGCGTATAAAGTGATGTCTTATTTTTATGTGCTTTGTTCGCGAGTGTTGAACAGGGTTTTTAGAAATATTAATCGCACTTTGATTATCACAATAGAGATGCAATTGGTTTTCTTGAATACCATAATCACTTAGCATTTGTTTAAGCCACAGTAATTGAGCACAACAGCTGCCAGCGGCTATGTATTCAGATTCAGCTGTCGAGAGTGATGTGCACTTTTGTTTCTTACTACTCCATCCTACCAAGTTATTAACCTATATAATAACATGCTCCTGATGTGCTTTTACTATCATCAGTACACCCAGCCCAGTCAGCATCAGTGTACCCAATTATAGTGCTTGGTGTGTCATTAGTGTACCAAAGTCCTAGATTCAGAGTGCCTTTCACTTATTTAATTATACGTTTAACAGAATTCAAATGTCTCTCCTTAGGGTTATTTTGATAACGAGTACATACACACACATGATACACAATATCAGGACGCGAGGCAGTAAGATATAGTAAGGTTCCTATCATACTACGATATAGAGTAGGATCTACGGATTTTCCATTTTCATCTCTCGACAATTTTATCGTAGTACTCATGGGCGTTCTAGCATCTTTAGCACTCTCGAGGCCAAATTTCTTTACTATCTCTAAAGCGTACTTAGATTGCGATACAAATAATCCTTTTGAATTTTGTTTGACTTGGAGACCTAAGAAGAATTGCAACTCCCCCATAAGAGACATCTGAAATTCCTTACGCATAATTTCAGAGAAGGATTTTACTTCTGAAAGAGAAGTTGATCCAAAGATAATATCGTCAACATAAACTTGAGCAATAGTGATGTGTTTTTCAAAATGTTTGACAAAAGGGTTTGATCATTTCCACCTCTTTTGAAACCTTTATCTAAGAGGTAACTGGAAAGATGCTCGTACCAAGCTCTAGGAGCTTGTTTAAGGCCATACAAAGCCTTTTTAAGACGAAATACATGATTTGGATATTGAGGGTCAATGAACCCTTTAGGTTGTTCTGCGTAGATCTCTTCAGTCAATATTCCATTAAGGCATGCAGATTTGACATCCATTTGGTAAAGTGTAAAATGCATGTGGCAAGCTATAGCAAAGAGCAGACGAACAGATTCTAAACGAGTAACATGAGCAAAAGTCTCGTTAAAATTTATTCCTTAAATTTGAGAGTATCCTTGAGCAACTAATCTAGCTTTATTTCTAATTATTATCCCATTTTCATCAGTCTTATTTTTGAAAATCCAACGTGTGCCAATAACCTTTTTGTGATCAGGACGAGGAACAAGATACCAAACATCATGAATGACAAATTGAAGAAGTTCTTCCTACATAGCAGAACTCCAGTGAGAGTCATTCAATGCCTCATTTACATTCTTTGGTTCCACAAGGGAAACAAAACATGCATAATGTGCATAATTTCTAAGTTGGGATCTAGTACGCACTGGCTCACTAGGGTTGCCAACTACGTTATTTATGGGATGATCTTTAGAAACCCAGTTAGGTACTTCAGGAATCTCAATTGGTAATGAATTATCTATTTCAGAAGAGTCATTTTCTAAAATGTTTGTAGACTCTTCCTCAATAGTTGATTCACCAGTCTTGTTCTCTACAGTAGTGTCCCTTACAATTACATTTATGGATTCCATCAAGTTTTTAGTGCAAAGGTTATACACTCGATAGGCTCTACTGTTAGATGAGTATCCTAGAAATATAGCTTTATCTCCCCTACTCTCAAATTTGGATAAGTGCTCCCTATCTTTGTATACATAACAAGTGCTGCCAAAAGTTCTAAGGTACTTAAGATTAGGCTTTTTATTGTACCAAAGTTCGTAAGGAGTTTGTTTGGAATTCTTTCTAAGATAGACCCTATTTATGATGTGACATGCAATACGAATAGATTCAACCCAAAAGTATTTAGGTAAATTCTTTCCATGTAACATAACACGTGCCATCTCTTGAAGGGTACGATTCTTTCTCTCGGTAATTCCATTTTGTTGAGGAGTCTTAGGAGCACTGAATTTGTGTTTGTAACCATTATAGTCACAGTATTCAATAATATGAGTGTCTTTGAATTCACCACCTTTATCACTACGAATTCTATTTACTTGAGTGTCCTTTTCATTTTCAATCCGAAGAAGAATTTTTAGGAAAGTTTGAAAAGTGTCGGACTTTTGTTTTAAAAAGACTACCCAAGTAAATCTGGTGAAGTCATCAACTATAACCAGGATGTAACTGTGTCCACAGAGACTAACAGTTTGGGAGGGACCAATTAGGTCCATATGGATGAGCTCCAAAGGATTATAGGTAAGAATATCATTAACTTTATTATGGGGTGCCTTAACAATTTTACCTTCCTGACAAGAATCACAGACAATGTTAGGTATGGGTTTGATTTTAGGAACTCCTCTAACTATTTCCTGAGAGGTCAGTCTACTAAGATTATCGTAATTTATATGACCCATTCTGTTATGCCATATCTTGTTGTCATCCATTCTGGCAATATTACAGATTTCAGACTTATTCATGATAGTATAACAATTGTCAGGAGTCCTGAATCCTGTAATTATGCATTCACCTTTTTCATTTAAAATTTTGCAATTGTTCTTTGAAAAGGTAACAGTATGATCTGAGCCACAAAATTGCGAGATACTAAGTAGATTGGCCTTAAGACCTTTAACTAGAAGAACATCTTCAAGAATAGGAAGTCCATCTTCTTGGAGAGTTCCTTTGCCTATGATCTGGGCTGATACTTTATCGCCAAAAATGACTTTTCCACCAGCAAAGCTGGTTTTATTTAAGAGTTTTGTATCATCACCAGTCATGTGCTTAGAACATCCAGAGTCTAAATACCAACCAGATGATGTGTGTTCAGCTTTTAAAGCAGTTACAACTATGCTACACTTCATCTGAGGTAATAGATCATCTTTTCTAACCCAAATTGCTCTAGTTTTCATTTTGCGCCTATTAGCTCTCAATTGATAAAATTTGCGAGCATTAGATTTTTGTTGAAAAATGTTTTGCACATGATTTTTAATTTTGTGAAAGACTTGAGCATTTTGTTTAGGAAGATTTTTAGGCATCCTTCTAGGAAATGTTCTTTTAGGTTTGGTCTTTCTCTTCCTATAATTAGAGTTTTTGTCTGGTTGTCTAGGAAGTACATAATTGTTGCGGCTCCTCCTAGAATAGTTAAAATTCTGATAAATATGAGGATTACAGACAGGTTTGACAAGTCTCCTAGCATAGCAACCATCAAAAGAGTGACCATATATGTTACAGTAAGAGCAGTAAAGACTGCTCAAGATTGGGATCTCCTTAGGAAAGTCTCTAAACAAAGGCTTTGAGGAATTTTGAGGTTGAACTCTATTCCTAGGTAGTACAGGTTTGAATGTAGATTCACTCTTTCTAATAAAGGGGCAGACGTATTTGGCCTTAGGTGAACTTTCATGTTTAGAGAAACTTGATTCCCCAATGCTAAAATTTTGATGTTTTGAATCAAACTCAGTTTTTAGGGAATGAAAATCTGGGCATGTTTCATTAGGTCTTTTACCTCCTGACACAAACTTAATAGGTTCAAAGATTTTGTTTGTGTCTTCAAATTGGGGAAAAATCCTATTCCAGTTCGATCATCAGAATTGGTTTTAGATTCAGCAACAAATTCATCAAAATAGTTAGAATTATTTTCAAATTTTGTAAATTTTTTGAAAACAGTTTCTGTCTTTTCTTTGGTTTGTTCCAATTCTAACAATGTCCCTTTGTATTTTTTCTCCACAGTTTCATTTATTTCAGTCAAATTTCTGAGTTTTTCATCAAACATTTTAATTTCACTTTCATGACTTTAACATTGGGTATTATACTCTTCAGCATTCAGTTTGACCATCAGGCTTAGATCTTCCAACTTTTTGGTGAGATCTTTCACAATTTTTTCTAGTCTAGCGCTTTTCTTGAGAGTTTTAGCATAAAGTGTGTGAATGTCTGGGAGGTCTTCATTATTCGAGTCACTAAGTGTAGTATGTGAAGTGACCCCTAAGGCTTCATTCTTTGAACTCACACACCCATTGACATTGTCATTATCGCTTTCCCTTTGACTCACACACCCCGAAGAAGAGATAACAATATTCTTAGTAATCAAAGCATCTAAACTAGAAACAGCAATATTCGAAACATCAGACATAGAATTATTTGATTCATCCTCACTAACAAGCACAGGCATATCATCATTATATATAATCTTGGCAAAGAAAGACATGCAAGTATCAAAAACATCAGATGACTCAGGTTCCTCATTTTCAGAGTCACTTGAATCATCCCATGTTTTGCAAATATTGGCTCTAGTGTGTTTGTTTTGAGTGTTCAAGTTAACTCTACAGTCTTGTGCAATGTGCCCTAGTTTACAACATCTATAGCATTCAGTCTTCTTAAGGTCTCTGTTAGGTCTAATGTGAGAGTCCTTGTGATTTTTGTCATGGCTTTTCTCACGAGGTCTATGATTAGAGGGAGTTGGATAATTTGACTTGCCTTGTTTATTTGCCATTTTGTTTCTAAACTTAATGATTTTCTTAAACTGTTTTGACATTAAGGCAATCTGATTGTCCAAACTCTCTATATTGCATTCCTCATCAGAGTCATCATTGGAAGTATTAAACTCAGGCTTAATCAATTTAGAAGAAAATCTTAGATTGGAACTAGTCTGTTTCCTATGGGACTGGGTCAATTGTTTCTTAAATTCCAGTTTCATTTCCACAGTTCTTAATTTACTACTGAGTAGTTCAGGAATGAGATTAATATCACACATTTCCTCAATAGCATATCTTTTATTATCAAATTTCTGTGGCAATGATCTCAGAATCTTAGATACAATTTCTTGTCTATCATAAGTTATCCCATTAGCATGCAGTTTTGTCACAATATTAGTTAGGTTCATATAGAAGTCATCAAATGACTCAGTCTCAGACATAATTAAGGAATTATACTGTTGAATGATCATTTGAGTTTTAGCAGCCTTAACTCTAGTGTCACCTTCATGAGCAGTAACCAAAGTGTCCCAAACTTCCTTAGAAGTGGTATAAGATGAGATTCTTTTGAACTCATGTTCATTTATTGACATAAATATGGCATTCTTTCCTTTGTTATTATTTCGAGAAACTTGTTTCTCTTCTTGAGTGAACTCACTTAATGCTTTCTTAACCCTCTCATTACTTCCTTCAGTGGTTGGTTTTGTAGGAAAAGTGTAACCATTTTCAACAATGTCCCAGACATCATCTCCCAGAGTTCCTTGAATGAAAGCAATCATTCTTACTTTCCAGTAAGCAAAATTGGTTCCATCAAAGATAGGAGGTCTGGTCAAGTTTCGAAATCTTTCATTTTTCTCGTCCATATTTGATTTTCAGAAAAAAATTTCAGAAACACAGGATCTCTTTAAAAGAAGTTTACCAAGCTCTGATACCAATTGAAAATATGTTACTAAAGCCGTTTATTAAAAATAAACTATATAAGTAACTTTGAGCTGTTTTTTGAAGAAACTCTTTTCTTAAAAATCAAAACTATTTGAACACAGGGCGTGTTTAACAAAACAGTATGTACGAGATCTATTTAAGATTTGACTATCAAGTTTATAAGACAGTTTAAACAAACTTTAAACTCAGCACAACCAAGAATGAGATGAGGAGATGTAGAAAGATTAAGTTTACGATTTTTTACGTGGTAAAACCTCACCAATTGAGGAAACATCCACGACTCCCTCTACGGAGTAAAATAAAAAATCCACTAAAACAAATTTACGAGTTACAGACTATATAACTAACATGCATACAACTCAGACCTATATAAGTTTAGGAATATACCCTCTGGTGTCCTTATAACTTCTCTGCAGTTCTGATTGTAGATGTTGTTCTCCCAGTTTGTTAACTTCAGATTTGTTCCAACACTTTACGTAGACTCTTGTTCACAAGATCTTATTACCAACACTTTTCGTGTTGTAGGGTGAAAGTGTTTGTGGAGGTGATCCCTAACACATGCATTCACACACTCACACTTATTAAGTACAAACAGTCCTAGCAAATTATATATAAAGCTATATGAAGTGATTTTTCTTTTTCTCTCTTCTCACAAAACTTTGAACCTTTTTGACCTTTAAATCAATCCCAGAATCCACAAATTCTTGCTTAGAAGACAGTGAAGATCTTAATCAATCTCAGAGTTTTGAAAAGATTTTCGAGATTGAAAACCTCCAAGTGTGATTCCAAACTAGGTCAAAGGTTTAGTTTTAAGAGAACTAGAAACATAAAACATTTATTGTTGATTTCAAAGTTAAAAGCAATTTTCAGAAAAGAATCAACAATATATTTCTCAAGATGAGAAATAAACCATGTAGATCTAAGTGTGATGTAACATGCAAAACATAGATCTGAAATTTCTATGAAGAAGAAAATAGATCAAAGTAAACAGTTTAAGTTGGGAACAAGATTTAACGAACAAGAGGTTACAGCAACACAAATATCTCTCAAAAACTCAAGAACACTCAGGG
Organism: Sambucus nigra; assembly: GCA_949130495.1. Lineage (NCBI taxonomy): Eukaryota > Viridiplantae > Streptophyta > Magnoliopsida > Dipsacales > Adoxaceae > Sambucus > Sambucus nigra. The sequence continues at coordinate 409,311,914 of OX422207.1, forward strand.
TAGTGTTTTGGATATGTAGGAGTTTTAGAGAAGTGTTTGGTTTGAAAGAGGATTGACGAACTGGGGTTAGGGTTAGGGTTTCTAACTCTCTTTCTTTCTTTCTTTTCTGGTTTCTCTCTTCTCTCTCTCTTCTCTCTACTCTCTCTTTTTTACTCCCAGGAAAGAACTGGCCAAAAGTCTTAGACGATTGAGAGGAGGGTCCCTTTTATAGGACGAAGAGAAGGATCGAGAAGTAGGTTAAAAAACAAGGGTCAGGATTGAGTCAAGCTGGATTGACTTAAATCCAAGGGCTCACAGAAAGGGGTGATTAAATGTCACCTGATTGGTTCAAGAGAGATACACAGGGATTACTAAAGAAAGCATGCAGGTCGTTGATAAGGTTTGATCCAACGGTTGTAAAGATACGCGATTATATACTCAGTAAAGAACCACAAAATGCACCAATCAGCAAGTAACAGGTGTTGATCAGTAAGGCGATATAAAACGCGCGTCTAAAAGAAATTACAACCATACCCTGAATTCTCTGCCGCTTTTGGTTTCTATCCAAACCAAATTTGAGCCAATAAACCCATTAAACCATAATTATAGATTGAACCCACAAACTTTTAAAACCAAGTTTTAATTAATAAAACCTTCATTATAAAATGTTTATAAAATCTCAAAAAATATTTAAAAACAAATTTAGGGATTTAAACATACTCAACATATGTACACATATAAATATGCAATGTGACATGTATAGGATGCATTTTACTGTGTGTGAGTGTTGGTAATTTGGTCTTGATCACTACAAGATAAATGAATGAAATATCAATCCAATCTCTGAGGTTCTTTGGTTTCTAGGATAGACATAATTTTGTCTTAATTTCCGAACTAGATGAACTCTTATACAATATAGATTCAAGTGAGTCAAGAGTATAAGGGCTTCACCTACACACCATCTTGAGTTGGCTGTAGTAGTTTTTGCATTAAAGATCTGGAGGCACTACTTATATGGTGTTAGTTGTGAAATTTTTACTGACCATCAAAGATTAAAATACCTGTTTACTCAAATAGAATTTAACTTGAGGCAAAGAAGGTGGATGGAACTTATAAAAGATTATTATTGCACGATACATCACCATCAAGGTAAAGCTAATGTTGTTGCTGATGCTTTGAGTAGAAAATCGCTAGGCATAATATCTTGTATTTATTGTATTCGAGTTGACCTGCTGAGAGAGTTCGATTTAATAGGGGTGGAATTAACTTTGAATGAGTCTTATGAAATAGTAGTACATTTAAATGTTAGACCCACGTTGATAGACTGGATAAAACAAGCACAGACAGGAGATACAGAAATGGAGAAAGTTAGAGATAATATGAAAAAGGTTAAGGCAAATGAATTTTCTATTCGGGATGGTGACATTGTTATGTACAGGAACCGTTTGTGTGTACCTAATGTGCCTGATTTAAGAAGAACGATTTTAGAGGAAGCCCACTGTTCTTTATATGCTATGCATCCAGGGAGCACGAAACTGTATAGAGATTTGAAACAGTGTTATTGGTGGTCGGGAATGAAACACGACATTGCATATTTTGTTGCTAGATGTCTAGTTTGCCAACAGGTGAAGGTGGAACATCAGAAGCTAAGTGGTTTACTACAGCCCTTACCTATTCCTGAGTGGAAATGGGAGCATATTACTACAGAT